>OX638310.1:0-1200000 GCA_951812415.1 Beris morrisii
GGGATACTTTGTAGAGTTTGATGCTACAAAGTATTCGGTTTATTAGACATTATTAAAAAATCCTGGTTCCGCCATCCCAGAGGTGTAAAATACAGGTGTCTGGCAGGTTATGAGCTTGAGGTGAACTATCCTCTTATAGGTAAAAGCCTAGGCAGATGTTGAGATATCTTTAATATCCAACGTGAGTGTTTCACTTTTTGACGACGCATTGGTTGATAACTGTAGGTGTATTTAGCACTGTGGTAGTGATCAATCTGTGAGTTGTTGTGGGAAGTGGAGGTCACAATGCCATAAAAATTAAAGGATGCCCCAGGGTTGTCCAATCTTACGGAAGAGGAAGACAGGCACATGGAATGGCAAATTAAACGGCCTCTAGTACTGGGCTAAGCCGTGAATAAGACTGCGTTAAAGTCTGGCCTATCCTTTGCCCAACGGCCTTGCAAGCAAGTTGCCATTACAAAGTAGTCTACTTTGTTAAAACGAGCCCAGACTCAGAAGACACGTAATTAGAGTAATTTAAGGGTGGTGGAGAATTTTTATACTAGCCAGTTTGGCTGTATAAGGGTTGTTCCTTTTTTAAACATTGTTATAATTTATTAAAGGGGATGTACAATTCAATATTTATTGAATTTTTGTAGTTTGTTTACGTGCACGGTATCTACGAACCCATTGCCAATAACAAGTACTTCAATCATAAGTCTTTTTATTGATTTTATGATAGTGCATTCCCGGCATAAAAATTAGAGGTAAAATCCTGTTATATGGTGTGTCTACGTTTTTTAATTCTAAAAGTAGATTAAAAACAAAACATAAGATTCCTGGTCTGTCGCACCATGATAAAATGGTCTAATAAATTGTTGTTACTAATGTAATATCTATTACCTATGGGTTACCTCTAGCCCATCAACAATATAAGATGACTGTAAAGATGGAAATAAGCATCTTGTCTCTTGCCACATTCTAGAAGACCACCGCCTATTGAAGATGGAGGTATTCAGATAACACCATAGTTGAGAAAGTTCTTACGGACTCAACAAAATCGTTTCAACAGGTATAATGCGCGATTCGATTCAATTTGATAGTCTGTTTTATATTTTAAATTTTAAATTTTTGAAATTTTCCTCATAGTAACTGTCTTAGGTTACAATAGGAGGAATACCATTAAAGATCCCAAATATAAATAAAATTTGTCCGCGTTTGTCTATATTGTTGTTTTAATATTATGCCTCACACTCTGTTTTTATTTCTTAGATGAATTTTTTATTAATTGTTTTGCGTAATTTTTTGTTTTTCCGTATTCTATTAAAATTTTTATATTGTATATATATTATTTCAGAAATAATATAATCAGAATAGAGGTATAGATAGTGACTGGGAGGTTGGGCGGTTTATGGATAGTCACTGGGATAATAAACAAGTTTGTTTTAAACTTGTTATTAAAGAGATGAGTGTAATTTTTAGAGTATCATAGAAGAGATAGTGTAGTTTAGTTTAAAAATGTTATAAGCCTACTGATGAGACCACGTGGCTGGGTCGAAACTAGTTTGGGCTGCCGTAGCTATATAGAGAAGGTTAGGATTCAAGTTTGAATTGTTTTGCCAATTTATTTATGTTTTAAAATTTGTTTTTGTATTATTTTTGTATATTTTATATAGAAATAATACCGCGTACGCGTATTAGGGATACTTTGTAGAGTTTGATGCTACAAAGTATTCGGTTTATTAGACATTATTAAAAAATCCTGGTTCCGCCATCCCAGAGGTGTAAAATACAGGTGTCTGGCAGGTTATGAGCTTGAGGTGAACTATCCTCTTATAGGTAAAAGCCTAGGCAGATGTTGAGATATCTTTAATATCCAACGTGAGTGTTTCACTTTTTGACGACGCATTGGTTGATAACTGTAGGTGTATTTAGCACTGTGGTAGTGATCAATCTGTGAGTTGTTGTGGGAAGTGGAGGTCACAATGCCATAAAAATTAAAAAATTAAAAATTAAAAAATTAAAAAATTAAAATTAAAAAATTAAAATTAAAATTAAAATTTGGCTGATTCATTTTGGTTGGTTACTAGTGTGTTGTGTAGTTTTTTGTTCTAGTGTTGTGACTGGACAAGCTTTAATTCAAGTTATACAAAATGGTGAGTTGTTTTATTTTTCAATTATTCTTTTTTCAAAGTTCCCTTGTGTCCAGTTTGTAGAAATTTTGTCTGCAGTTGTGAATTTTCAATTATTCAATTGTTATTTACATTTGTTTTTCCAAATATTTTCGGTTCATTACATGTACCGATCATAAATTTGATGTTTGATAACGTTATAGAGTTATCTTTTTTACAACCTCAAGGATTATACTATTCTCTTGGTATTTCCAACGTTTTTGTGCTGGAATGTAATGAATTTTTGGTGTGCTGGAGTGGATATTGGTAGATTATATATGTTAAATTAAAGTGTTATCTTATATATAATATTAGTATTAGAGGCATAGATAGTGACTGGGGTGTTGGGTGGTTAATACATAGTCACTGGGATAATGAACAAGTTGGTTTAAACTTGGTATTATAGAGTTGAGTGTATTTTTAGAGTAGTATAGAAAAGATAGTACAGTTTAGATTAAATGTTATAAGCCTACTGATGAGACCACGTGGCTGGGTCGAAACTAGTTTGGGCTGCCGTAGCTAATTAGAAAAGGTTAGGATTCATAATATGAATTACTGTTTGGAACTTGAATTAATGTTTTTTAAAATTTAAATTTAAAATCCTGGTTCCGCCTGCCCAGAGGTGTAATACACAGGTGTCTGGTAGGCGATCCGCTTGGGGTGAAGTATCCTCTTACAGGAGAAAAGCCTAATACAGATGTTGTGTTAATTTTTATAACCAACGTGAGCATTGCACTTTTTAGTTACGCATTGGTCAGATCATTTATTGCTATATGCAATAATTAATGAGCGGATCTGTGTGTTGCTGCGGGAAGTGTAAATCACACTGCAAAAAAAAAAAAAATTAATGTCTATATTGTTGTTTTAATACTATGCCTCACACTCTGTTTGTATTTCTTAGATGAATTTTTTATTAATTGTTTTGCGTAATTTTTTGTTTTTTCGTATTATATTAAAAATTTTTTATATTGTATATATATTATTTCAGAAATAATATAATCAGAATAGAGGTATAGATAGTGACTGGGAGGTTGGGCGGTTTATGGATAGTCACTGGGATAATAAACAAGTTTGTTTTAAACTTGTTATTAAAGAGATGAGTGTAATTTTTAGAGCATCATAGAAGAGATAGTGTAGTTTAGTTTAAAAATGTTATAAGCCTACTGATGAGACCACGTGGCTGGGTCGAAACTAGTTTGGGCTGCCGTAGCTATATAGAGAAGGTTAGGATTCAAGTTTGAATTGTTTTGCCATTTTATTTATGTTTTAAATTTTGTTTTTGTATTATTTTTGTATATTTTATATAGAAATGATACCGCGTACGCGTATTTCTGATTTGTTAGACAATAGATAAAAAATCCTGGTTCCGCCTGCCCAGAGGTGTAATACACAGGTGTCTGGTAGGCGATCCGCTTGGGGTGAAGTATCCTCTTACAGGAGAAAAGCCTAATACAGATGTTGTGTTAATTTTATAACCAACGTGAGCATTGCACTTTTTAGTAACGCATTGGTCAGATCATTTATTGCTATATGCAATAATTAATGAGCGGATCTGTGTGTTGCTGCGGGAAGTGTAAATCACACTGCAAAAAGTTAGCGGATCTGTGTGTTGCTGCGGGAAGTGTAAATCACACTGCAAAAAGTTAAAATTAATAGATAAAAAAATCCTGGTTCCGCCTGCCCAGAGGTGTAATACACAGGTGTCTGGTAGGCGATCCGCTTGGGGTGAAGTATCCTCTTACAGGAGAAAAGCCTAATACAGATGTTGTGTTAATTTTATAACCAACGTGAGCATTGCACTTTTTAGTAACGCATTGGTCAGATCATTTATTGCTATATGCAATAATTAATGAGCGGATCTGTGTGTTGCTGCGGGAAGTGTAAATCACACTGCAAAAAGTTAAAAGTTAATGGTTACTAACATCAATATCTAACCCTCTTAAAGACCATTTAAATAGAAATAAACACACACTCAAGAACGATATCAACATTCTAAGTGTTAATCCTCAACTTAAAATGAGAGAGACATTACAAGAAATCCAAGCCATAGAATTGGCAACTACATACAAAAATCATGAGATAGTGATTGTGGCCCCCAAGGGTTATTTGAAACAACACATGAAGGAGGTCATAAGGGAAACTTTCTCAAGGAACCAACAAACCAACCAACGAGACTAATTAACCAATAACAATAATATATTTTTTTAAAAAAACTAGGCCTGCACCCGCTAACAATTAACCCAACAGCACAATAATCAACCATACAGGATTATAATAACAATTAGGAAGTCTAGACACCATGTTTCCTGCCTTTTCTTGCTTGGTGAGATACACACAACCTCTTATCGTTGCCATCACACAACATCACTATCTATGAAACATTAGCACAAAGTTTTTCCATGCCAAAATAAAGGTAATTGTCTTCCAATTGATTAATCAATTTTACACGAAAATATTTTCACATGATCTTCTTATTCTCCAGGTTACACAACTAGGATTAACAACTACACAAGGATCCTACAATAACAACAAAAATTTTTGCCACCATGAAGGCTTTTTATGTTCTTTTTATGTTTCCCCTTCCGGTTTATTTCACTCTCAAGAATTATATTGTTTTTTATTAAAATCTTACTTTGGTTTTTTCGTTATCAATTTTTTTCACTCTCCCAAATCCCAAACTAAGAATAATTTATAATCCTTCTTTCATCCATACTTACCATCCGAATTCTTCTATTTTTTCAGGTTTTCCTCTTCCTTTTTCCTTCTCGTTCTACCGTGTACATAGATCTGGAATGGTCCACTGCGCCCTTAAAGTGGTCCCTTCTTTTCTTGTGTAGTACAATATTTTTCTGGTTTCTCCCGATTTTTAAGACCGTTTAATAGTTCCAATGTTCCTTCACAGATGGAGCCACATATTTTATCTATAAATTTTATAACCGTCAAATCAAATTAGAAAATATTATAATATTGTAATGAAGTTGTTTGAAAATCAAGTGAATCATGACTGTTTGTCAGACCTTAAAAACCCCCCCCCCCCCTTCTTTGACCGCGATTCTCATTCACACTCACCTAAGTTACCCTGTAACTTAATGATTACGCTATAAGTTGTTGTTTTTAAGCACAACGTTTTTCCGGGTATTATGTATTTAACTTAAACTTTGGTCACTATGGAATGCACTGTTGTATGGTCTCTTTAGAGGGTTGATAGTTATATGTCAGCCACCTAGAGATACTGTAAGTCCTCCATTAATCACAAAGCAAAATAAACCAAACGAGCTAGACGTTAACACCCTATTTTTTGTCCTACTATAGTCCCATAATGACTAAAGGACACAGGATTATTTATTAGCTTAGCGTAAAAACCATATTAATTTAATAACTTACTATTGACTTTAATTATGTCCTACTGATGAGATCCATTAGCAAGGATCGAAACGTGCGTTTAGGAAGCTCATTTTCACCTACCATCCTCAATTTTTTCTTATCTGAATTAGGGCATTATTCCGCTAAGGAACTATTAACATCCATATAGTAAGGTCAAATCTGTGTTTCACACGGCCATTGATACCAGATTGACCATTAAAAAATAGTCCACCAGTACTTAACTGCACTAAAATGT
Source organism: Beris morrisii (assembly GCA_951812415.1). Taxonomy (NCBI): domain Eukaryota; kingdom Metazoa; phylum Arthropoda; class Insecta; order Diptera; family Stratiomyidae; genus Beris; species Beris morrisii. Next base: position 5,770 of record OX638310.1, read on the forward strand.
TAAAAAACAGACGTTGCAAATACATATATTCTATAATTTTTCCTTCTTCTCTTTCCTCTCTTCTTTTATCCTTTTTCTCCTTAGGTACAACTCCTCACTTTACTAAGGTTTGAACAGATATTGTTTAGCTATTGAACCTGACTATCATAGAATAATTTTTAATCTTTAACAACTTACACACATATATTCAGTTGTCTGATGTAAATTTCAGTACACTGCAATCATTTTATTATCAACAGCCATTAAATGATAGACAAGACTAAAGTTCAAATGATTCCAACCCAATCCCCCTGTTTCCCCCCCCCCCTCCCCCCCACTCTTTTTTCTACCCTTTTTCCCATTAAGTGATACATGTGACGTAGAATTTTTTATACATATCTATTTTCAACCATTGTACCTACTCTGTTACACATTGTAGAGAGACCCCTGCTATCCCTCTCAACAAAGGGATTCCGTTTTTCCAAAAATAATCTCCTGTATAGGGAGGAAGGCATGATCTGGGCGATTTCTATTGGCAGGAGATGAAGGATCTACAGAGATCCTCCATTGTACACCCTTCCCTTCCTGACTGAGAACAGGTGGGATTATAAATCATTATAAAACACTGTTACATAAAATCATTGGATTTTCAAAATGGTTTCTGTGAAAGAAAAATTTGTGGATAGGACTATGGTACGGTTGGAGGATGTATGAGCGTTTCTGATTAACATATCACATATAGCCATAATTATATGCGCAATTAGGTAGATAGGTAGTTTAAAATTGTTTAAAGCTAATAATGAGATTATTGTATATGGTTGATACCAAGTTGTTAAAAGTTTAATTTTTAGTCACAAGTTAAATAGCATCTGTTAACAAGTCTTATTTATATATTAAGAGTTCTGATGATGACCCTGTGGTGGGGGTCGAAACATGTAAACTTAGCCCATAGGAGTCACTACACACACCCCCCATATAAGGATAGAATATAAATATAATTTAGAGTGACGAAAACTTATTAGCATTCGTGTAGCTAAAACGTATAGTTTTATAATACACTAAGTCTCAGTAGACTTTACCTTGATATATTGAATTTTATTTGATAGACCTTTAGCATAGGGAAGATTGCTATTTCTGCATCAATTAAAAATTTTTTATAGCATTACATAAGTTGAGAATCTATATAGCTTTACAATGTCATACCCTTCCCCATTGGATTATGAGTGATTCCATGGGAATGTCGTATAAGCATTGGTGCATGTGAACTTCTAAGTTGATTGGTGATGAGTTTGTTGTAATTGGTTTAAGGTGAGTAACTATTTATTGCTGCTTGGTGAGTATATGTATATGGTGAGATACATTCTATAGTCATTATCTAATTAGGAATATATTTCAAAAGCCTGGTTCCATCTTCTCAGCTATGTAAAGTACAGGTATTTGGTAGGTGATCCGCTTGAGGTCAAGTAATCTCTTAGAGATAAAAAACCATTACAGATATTGTAATATCCTGCATATCTAACGTGAATTTTTCCACTTTTTGGTAATACATTGGTATGTTGCACAAGGAATAATTTACACCCTAACAAGTAGCATGCCTGGGTATTATCGCGGAAAGTTGATATCACACTGTTACATAAAATCAAAAACATTCTATAGTCATTATCTAATTAGGAATATATTTCAAAAGCCTGGTTCCATCTTCTCAGAGATGTAAAGTACAGGTGTTTGGTAGGTGATCCGCTTGAGGTGAAGTAATCTATTAGAGATAAAAAACCATTACAGATATTGTGATATCCTGCATATCCAATGTGATTTTTCCACTTTTTGGTAATACATTGGTACGTTGCACAAGGGGTAATTTACACCTTAACAAGTGACATGCCTGGGTATTATCGCGGGAAGTTGATGTCACACTGTTACATAGAATCATACAACACGATTGAAAATCTGAAAATACTGAAATAGACATTTTGGTTCTTATATAGTAAACCTTAGGAAGTAAAAATGAATTCGATATGTCATCAGATCTAAGCAATATGTAGGAATCTGTGAAAACATATGCAACCTCCTTACACCAACTTGGGGTTATCCAAAAATCCTGAAAGGAGTTAATAGATAAATATGAAAACAGCACGAGAAAGTAAAAACAATTGAATTACTTATCACTTCTAAAGGATATGACGGAATTTGTGAAAACTTGTTCAACCCATTTATATCCTCTTAGGGGCTGAAAAAAGAAAAAACTTAAAAGCAAGTTTTAGGCGATTATTACGCAAGCCCGTGAAAGTGTAAAGATATTCGATATTTGATCATACCTGGAGGATATGGCATAATTCGTGAATAGTATACAATCACTTTACACCCCCTTAGGGGTCGAATTTAAAAAAATTCTGAAAATACTTTCTAGGTATTTATATGAAGAAGCCGTAGAATAAAAATGAATTAAATATTTGGGAAGACCTAATAGATATGACGAAAATCGTGAAAAAATATGCATTCCATTTTCACTGATACATTTTTTCGCCCCCCCTTTCGAACGCCGATAGATATTTGAAATTGTTTTTTATCTAAATTACTTTTCTTGTTGATTTACGTATACATACCAAGTTTCAATTTTGTAGCATAAGCCGTTCTAAAGATAGGAAAAACATCCCCCACCCCCGTACCATACTACCCTTATAAAAAATTATATTTTTCCAAGGTGCTACTACTATAGTTCTATCTAAATACCAAGTTTCAGCTTTATATCATTATAGGTTTTTGAGATATAAAAATCGGAACTTTTTCCTTTTCACCCTCCCCCACCCTCACCCTCTACACCCTCACCACCAAAATTTTGTTTTCTGATAGGGGTCTATTAGACCTACTTACAGTAAAAATTGTAAGCATCTAACTCACACTGTTCTTGAGATATGAGACGTGATTTTTTAGAAAAATTCGCATCCCCTCCACTTTCATGATCCACCGCCCCCTGAATAGGTCGCAGTCTGACCTTTAATTTGACCTATAACACGCCCTTATCGGAGCAAAGGGTTTTTCACAAAACCGGTTTAAGTAGACAAAAAAAAACGAAAAATTAAACCAATTTTTTTTTTGTTTTAGCCACTGACGCATATTTTTCCAACATGCTACTAATATAGCTCTATCTAAATACCAAGTTTCAGCTTTATATCATTATAGGTTCTCGAGATGTAAAAATCAGAACCTTTTCCTTTTCACCCTCACCCACAAATTTTTTCTGCTAGAGGTCTATTAGGCTTACTTCTGGTAAAAATTTTAAGCATCTATCTTACACTGTTCTTGAGATATGAGACGTGATTGTTTAGAAAAATTCGTATCCCCTCCACTTTCATGCTCCACCGCCGCCTAAAAAAAAATTTACTTTCAGCAAACCCAACCTTTATACATTTGATATCGCATATCAAAATAAAGGTGAGATAACCAGCTACTCAAAAAATCAAACAGAATGAAAATCGGGTAAAAAATGAGGCAGTGCTAGCCGAAAAAGTGGAGCTCTAGAACCATAAAATTCGATTGATTTTGTTTTTTGCGTTTTTCTCGCTTAATTTATATGAAACTCGAGTTTTTATCATTTTTAGCATGGTGTCTTTTTTTCTCAACTTTGTTGCCGTGGGCTAGAAAGAACTGAAAACAATACAAATACATACATATAAGATAATGCAAATCAGTTGAGTATTTTAGCAATTTTTAATCATTATTTATTCTGTTCATTAAATAAGGCTGGCAGAGAAATGAGAAACTTTAATAATAAAAGCAAAGTTAATTTTGTGTCATGTGTACAGTACAAAAAAATTAATGATCATTACATTTAATTTGTTACATTTATAAAACAGGTACATCCATACAAATTACGCAAAAAATAAACCGCGAAACATTCATTTAAATGTTCGTTTTTGTTTTTTTCTTAAGAACTACAAAATCAGAACGCTCAAAAACATTACAATATTATTAATTACTGTATTCTATAATATATTTTATTTATGTTTTTTTTGTTGACAACATTAAAGCTCGACAATTTTTCTTTTATGATTTTAGGTATGTGTTTTATTTTCTTAGCTTCCCATACATACAATTATGAATAAGATAATCGAATTTAATAAAAACTATAATATTTTGTTTTATTATCTGGATTCCGATGGTAAAAACATGTTTGAAAACAAGAAATACGAACTTTTGAACTTAGGGATTACTGCTCAAGTCGTTTACCAGTTTCGTATTCATTGCGTTATAACCAGCGTAACCTTGGCAAAATGGAAAATAAGATTATTTTACATAAATTTTTCTGTTAATATCTTACTAACCTTGATAATAGTAAACTTAAATAATTTTGGCGAATTATTGAATATCCCCCATAAACAATTTCTGGATGCGCTTCGTCGCCGAATGTGACAAATCATTTGTGGTATGCGTACTTGCAGTGGATTGCTTGTACAGGAATTTATAGATAAGTGACAATTATTTAATGTTTTATATTGCTTTTTTCATAAGTATTGTATCAATATTTTTCGTTTATTTTGTTTCATACTTTTCACACAAAGTGTAGGATATTTTTACCACACGAAAATAAATCTCAAGAAAAATGTAAATCGGAAGAACAAATTTGGATGTTTTGTTCGGTTCGTAAAGCGCCTAGCTATAAGCCAGAACAAAGGCATGCATTTGTAGAAACACTGTAATTGAATAAAAGTATGCTGCTCTAAATATTTGCATAATTGCCATTCAATCCATAATCAAGATATCTGGACAGCATTCCATTGAATGATATTTTAGAAGACAAATTATTCTGTTTTTAAACGAATCTTGAGAGAATTTAACAAAACAACGTTTTGGTTTTTGATTAATTAATTTATAGGCACGTGTTTAGTTGCACATTTAACACATAGTTCGGTTAGTTGTCAATATATAAACTTAACATTCAAATTATTTGATTCATACGGTTTATTTTTGAAATAGTTTTATTTTATTTACTAATTTTTTAGTTACTAAAATTTATATAAGACCGCTTTTATACATCAACAACTACAAGCCTTAACTACACTTAATGTAGTTAGCCTTAATATTACACAAACAATTTTATTTATTTACCTTTTTACCTTTTCAATAGGAAAATTTTTATATTGATTTATTATTTTTTCTTTAAAAATTAAAAAAGTACAAAATTTCATTGCCTGAAATCACATTATTGCACCAGTATGTATTTTATCAATTAATTTAATTTTATTTTCAGATGTTTCATTACTCATTTGTATTTTATTTGCTTCAAAAACAAACAACAGAGCGCATCGAACTGAAGTTTTTTTCTTTTAAAAGATATTTTTTTTATAATTTTACATTATATTATACACATTTTTTTAGTAAATGTCTTTTCTTATGCCATATTATTTTTATTTTACACTTTAAATTTGTGCTTTCAGTTGCAGTTATAATTAGACGTGCTGATAGACTTCTACGGAATAAACTGCAAACTACACTTGTTTCTGTGTGATCCTGCTACGCTAAATCGTGTGGGTTCAATTGTACCAAACCAGTTAATTACTGTTTTATAATTGTGCAATGGTCAAGACCGAAGACCAGAGAACTGCAAAGTCTTAGTAGTACGCAAAGGCAAAGAGCGACACCCTCCATCACGCCTTGTGGAAGCAAGTTTTTGATACACAAGCCTCATGCATACGCGAGACAGAATCAGAGAAACTGAAAGTAAATTTGTTGATCACAACATAGCCCAGCAGATTTATGTAATTACAACCATCGGTTACAAAGAAAGCAGGACCAAACAAAGTAAAACTTCTAAAGGAAAAACAGGATTGTTACGAGCGAAGTATGTATAATAAATTGAGGTACCGATATTTATATCGGAATGTATGTAAAAGGAAAGAAAACAACTAGAAGTATCGATCAGTGAATCGCATGAGTTTGTGTTTCGCTTCGTCAATGCTGCTAAAAAGATCACTAGCCGCCATAAAATGAAACATTGGTCGCCGAACCGACAGACCTCTTTCGAGATTGGACATTATACGAAAAAGTATCTTTATTGTCGAAAACAGTTGGAGTTGGAGAGGTAGGAACCATTGTGTGCGTACGTGCAGTCTTGTTTGTGTGTGAAAGATACAGTAAACTGTTTTACAATATATGTACACAATTTTTGACAGTAAATACTATTGGTATGTTTTCTTTATTCATAATAAAATTGTTTTTATATTGTTTATTAATATATTAAATTTTTCATAAATTTGAAAGTTTTGCGGGCACATGCTTTGCATTTTCAATTCAATTCTCATTATTTAATTTAACTCAATCCCCCCATAAACGCCCAAGTAACTTAACATCGAGTCTTCACTCTATTTTGTTGTGAAAAAAATAATGGCAAACGCATGTAATGCTTCGAGCATTCATTCATTTTGCGTTCATGCAGTCAGTACTAATGAAAAATCGATCCACTTATCTTTTTTAGTGTCCCCGAATTGAGATTTTACTTTTGCCACCAACTCACCGCGGTAGGAGCGAAGAACATGGGAACACACCTTGAATCTCTGGATGCTATTATGACTGTGGATAAAAATTGCAAAGAAAATTTTCTTTATTCGAAACGCACCTAATGTCGATAAAGACTAAATGTGACACACTCAACGGGAGCGCGAAGGAAAACGAGGATGCAATATTTCCGGCCAAGATCGTTTTCACAATTAGTTATACCTAACATTTTTTTAAGTCGAACGTCGACAAAGGCAAGGATATGAAGGCACAAAGCAAACTGAGATGGATATTTTCGCTTATCATTCGACAGATCAGTAAGTGTGGAATGGTCGAGCCTATCAGTGAGTTCTCAAAAGCGTTTCTGCAATTAAGATTATTCAGACTTTTGTGTTCATCGTCGTTTATCCAACAAATGAAAATATAACTATACTGTATTTCAACAAGAGGAAAACGAAAGTACTTGATCTCATAATTCGTAAAAGCGATTTTGCGCAGATGAAAGGAAATTTACGCGATAGGTGCTCAGATTTTTTAAAGTGTCATAGTACGCCCAAATTAAATTCTGTTTTGAGAAACGCAAAATAGGTAAGTTTTATTTTATCTTTAAGGGGAACATACGAGTATATTTAATTTCCAAATTTTTAAGGCAAGATTCTTGATAACTATAAGTAATTTTGGAGTGGTTTGTCGTTGTCCATATACCTCTCTATGAGCCACTGGATGAATCCAAAAATATACCGACGAACCCAATAACTTTTTGTTTTTTAAATGGCAAAATAAAGTTTTGAGCAACAATTACAAAATTGATTGAATGATTTCTATCTATTGCGTAAACCTAAATTCGAACAATTAATTTGTTTTAGGTGGCACTGTTTTTTATATTATATTTTTTTTTTATTTAACTCAACAAAAGAAAACAACAAAAAATAATTTGTTTTTTAATTTTGATATGTTTTTATTTATTTATTATTTTCCGTTATGTCATAGCGCAATGGAATTGATTGTCTTTAGAGCATTCATCTCGAACTATTAGCACAATTTAATCTCACTCGCAGAATTATATTAAGATATATTGAGTTGTTTTTTTTTGCCAGGACGATAGATAATTTAAGGAAAAAAAAGTGTCAAGTTTTTCTTTACTTTTTATTGGTAGTTCAAGCTTAGAACTAGCCGAACGTTAGTGGTATGGTATGTTATCTTGCGTTTATTGTAGTTTGCTAAATCTGTTCCGTTGATGGACACTAGAATGCCGTGCTTTGGAGGCCATTACAGTTTTTTATGAGATATATGTTTCAAGATTATAAGGTATTAACCTAAAAATTAAATTAGTTATACTATAGGGAACGCATAGTTTTTTCTTTTAACATACATCGAGAGTAAACAAATTATGATATTCACATCAAAGAATCATCAATACAAACATTTTGTTTAATAGATGACTCAACGTCTTACCCAGTTTATAGTCATCCAACGTAGTGGACAGATTCTGTACGGGCTTTCAATGAATTCGGGACAGCAACTCAAAAACACCGTAGATACTTCATCAGAGTTTTTAAATGAAGTGTACATTCACTGCCAACAGAGAGAACTGAAATAATCGTCTTCAATCATGTACTAGGTAAAGAGATGGAATTAAAATGGGCCTACAAGAACTAACGGATCACACGGAAATGTACAATGCGCAGCATCGAAATTGTAACTGGCGATAAAACATATAGAACTAAAAAGAGAAGAGCTCGACCAAGTCACAATCTAAACAAGTCACTTCATCTGATGTTCGTGATGAAATTATTGATTGCAGCATCACGTTTAAGTACCAAAGAGCAATATTGACTTATGTTTGAAAATGTGTAGTTTTCATTATTTCTGGAAATCAATACAACGGGGTAAAAAATAAGGCTCAAAATTTAAATTAATTTCTAACTGAAGTTCTAACCCTTCACTGTTGGAATATGAGATGAACCAAAAAAACTGATTTTATAGAATGTTAACTGTCACAATTTCTTTATCAACTGTTCTGGGTGGAAGAGCAACCTACTGAATTTAACGATAAGTTTTTGAGATAGTTCAACATGTGGATACAGAGATGATATGATAGCAGAAATATTTTTTGTTGTTTGTAGTTTTACGTGCTACATTATATAAATAAATAAAGAACCCAAAAGATAATTTCAGTAACGTAATTAAAATATACTTGATGTTTCATTGCTTGCTACTGTTGGTGAATTTAATGCGGTTGGTGTGGATAATAATGGATTTGGAACGATTACTGAAGTTGAGTCATCTTGAGTGGGTTTGTTATCATTTTGTGATGGTTCTTCATATTTTGTGCTATCAGTTGGAGTAATGGATCTCGTGTCGGAAGAATGTACAGACCTGAAAATGATGAAATTGAGTGGAACAATTGTTGAAAGTTCTATTAGTCTTGAGTACTTACTTATCTTCTTGAGCATATTCTGACTTAGTGGTTGGACCATTTGCCACGACAGTTGTATGCGTTTCATTAACTGTTTCGGATTTCATTGTCACACAATTATCAACGGACTTTTCATTCTTTGTGCAATCAACACTTTCATTACTATTACTTTCGAATTCAAGAGTGCCTTCTAGCTTGCGCTCGCAGTCCATTCTATCATTTTGATTTTCAGCATTCAGCAAATCTAAGTTTTTGGCATTTTTCAATTGCAGTTCAACCAGATCGTCACTTTCAATCGGCATTTTCTCAACATTTGCGTTATTATCACTTTTTTCAAATAATATTCCAGAATCAATGGATTCACGATTTTGGCTAGGATCAAATTTGTCACCTAAATCGCTTGCAAATGCGCTGAAATGCGAATCGAAATCGGCGAAGTTATTGGAAGAGAAATCGGCCCAGCCACCTACCCCGCCACTACCACTTGTAACTGCATCACCGCCGCCGCCCCCACTAGTACAGGTCGGATCTGAAAACGGATCCGAACCCCAGGGACTTATGGTCATATTCAACGTACTCGATTCAACTTTTGATGGATCGCCACCGAATCGATTGAAATCACCCATAATGTCATGGTCATCGTCTAAATTCTCATCCGAATCAGTACCCCAAACTTTAAGTTGTCGTTGTAAATTTACTGCGATCTCGTCGGATGATGTTAACAAACAATTTATAACGTTTTCACTTTCTAAATACTAAAAACAAGAAACTTTTTTTTATATTTTCCTTCTTTCTTTAATTAAAAATTACTTTCACACCTCATATAACTTTGACAGTGGCGATTCATTCAAAGGTGAGCCTTGGTCGTCTACGCTATCACTAAGAAGAATTGAAATGCAAATTAGTAAATAACTCACTCGATAATAGGAAACTTCTTACGACATGTTGGCTTCAGAGCTGTTATAGAATTCAGCGGAGATGTTTTCGCTACGAAACACCTTTGGAATTGCAACTCCGTACTCGACATCGATATATGGATCACAATCTGCCAGCAGTTTTGTTTGCGTGTGCAATTCCTTTGGTAATTCGCCATCCTCGGGATTTGTTAATGATTTCCATTGTTCTAATTCATTCTTATTTAAATTTGATACTATTAAGGCACCAATATGGTCAGACTTTGATACACTCAAAGTAACATTCTTTAAGATTTGAATGAGATGTCCCATGTATCCAAGACGACGTCCATTTTTGCTAGATCTGCGGATTATTATTTTATTTTTAATCTCGTGAATTCCCTTTCAAACGTAATTCGCTGAATATTTCACAACTCGAAAGTTTATTTAAACTAAAAGACTTACTGTACTTCAGTGTTGTGTATCCAACAGTCGATGAGCTTTGAAATTATCTTACAGTTAACTATTACCTAGAAACGGCAACTCATTAATTAATAAACAATTTGAGTCCCGTACAAAACAAACTTACATATGTTTGTAAGGCAGATGGTTTCATTTCAAACCCGTTTTCATTTTCACTTTGGTCAAATGTAGCAAAAACATATTCGAGACACTTCTCAACTTCGCTGTGTAAAAAATTATTCCAACTATATTGCTTAAATAATTTGAGCAATGTATTGAAGAAATCGGTTTCACAAATTCTGAGGAAAACAAGAGGAAAAATTAAAAGAAATGAACGCCATTAAGCAGGCTCGAGGTACACTTACGCATTGCTAATTTGAATGTTTCCAATTTGCAATAATACTGTAATTAGGCGGCAAATTTCTAGTCTTGTAAGCCCAAATTGTGGGGATGGATGAGTTATTGTTGTAACAATATCATTTTTCTGCAAAAGAAAATGCTTATAATATGGGAAACACAATTCAAAGCGTTTCGTGTAACTTACAACGGGTGGATCTAAAAGCAATCGATGAAAATCTTGTATTCTCGGCGATATTGTACGAATCACAGCTGTAACAACTCTCTCATAGTTCTCCTTCTCCTTATCGATCATTTTCTTCAGAGCTTTGTCAGATGCAGGTTCCTCACTAAAATTAAAATGCAACCAATTCAAAGAAATTCCAGTTCTCAGTACTTTTCTCTCCATACTTACACAATCGACTCATCCACAAGCGTAAGTATAATCAAAATGGCAGCTACAATACTGCTTTCTCGTGGATTATCTTTAAACATTGAGTTAAGTAGTAGGGTAATTGTGTTTTCATCTTCTAGTGTTTGCAACAGTGGATTACTTCCAGTAAAAGCGGGCTCATAGGAATCTTCTTGAACGGACTGACGCATTGACCGACCATGTTTTATCAAATCAATTACGAATTCGGCAACATTTGTGTGTTTATCAGACTCATCGGGATTACCTAATATACTAATCACTCTTTCGACTAAACGTTGTTCGGTTAGCCACTGTGAAATCGAAAAAATGTCTTTTGTAAGGAGCGCGAATTTGGAACTGCTTCAACAAGAAACTTACTTCATATAAATTCTTTTTAAGTGTTCCACCTTGAACCTCTCTTATTATTTGTAATAATAAATCCATAATAACGGGGGTTGCAAAATGTTTAAATATTAAATCTAGAAAATTCCCTCGGGACTTAATAAATTCAAGCACTTGTAGGCACATTTTTTGGTATAAGAACCAATCCTGAAATTGTCAATATAACGTTAGCGTGGCAACAAGAAACCAAAGTATTAAAAAAAACCGGCTCCATTACCTGTTCAGGTTTTTTCGATATGAGCATGCTGAAAGTTTTACTAAAAAATGACGACAGTAGGGGATTTAGCGGTGGTTCATTTTCCAAAAACGAGTACAACGTCTGCAGAATGGCAGTGTCCTCCACAAGTTTTTCGTCTAGAGACGGTAATCCACTGATTTTTTGGAAAGAAAATATTAAGAAATTTAGTTTCAGGACTAATTTGGAGAATAGTCTCCGCTTACAATGTTAAAATTTCACATGCCGTGTTGGAATATTTAAAGCGTTCAGCTATTGTTAAGTTCTCAGGAGGTTCTGTGATAGTTAATACAATCAATCGTTTGATTACATCTGGACGAGTTAGGCTACAATAAAAAATAATAATTATACTGACACACCTCAGCTGAATAGGCACACTTACAATTGAATAAGGGGTCTTTTTTGCGTTTTACATTCTTGGAGTATATCCTCGTCGTCCAGAAGTTCTTCGACCGTGACATCCTAGAAAAAGAGGTTTTTTTTGGTAACGAAAATCTTACAGGTAATATGTATGGACGGACCTCTTTCTGGAGCAAATTCTCGATATTTTGAGATTGCGTGTACCCTTTATCCCAAAACATTGTGATGATTTTTGTAAATTAATTTTCTATTATTTACTAGCACAGCACTGAAAATAATGGAAAAACACAACTCAATTAGTTTCAAATAATAAAATATTAACGGGGTGACGTATTGCCATTAGCAATGTAACTTAAGGGGTAACACCACTGTAACGGCCTAAAATAGCGTTTTTTCGACATTTTTTTAAATGAAGGAAAAGAAATATACGGGCCTATTACGAAACTCGAGTCGAGTGAGTAACTCGACTCATATTTGAACTCGACTCGAGCTAAAGTTGGTATTATGAAACTCGACAATTGGAAAGTCACTTCATTTCCAGCAGTCGAGTTAATTTGACATTTCTTTTAAGTAAATACTCACTCGATCGGCTTTCATAATACGCAGTTCTTTTTACTCACGCTTTTTTTTCGACTCAAAGTCGAGTGAAACTGGACAAGTAGGCACTCGTCGAGTTTCATAATTGCAGAATGTGAGTTTTTTGGTCGATCGTTATTTGGTAATCAACTTATCGAAAATCATCTACGTATTTCTCTTCGAAATAATATTTTCAAGATATGATGAAAAGTTCGAATGAAAATGGTTCTAGTTATGCTGCCTGCCGATTCCGAAAATCGTGTTTCGAGAAAAACGTGTTGAAATGTGTTATAGACGTGAAAAAATTAATAATTCTACTTTTTATACTAACGTACTTCTGTGATAAAATGCTTTTAATGGAACACAAAAACTTTCTAACGACATCTATTAGTGTATCAGAGAAGTTAGAATCCCGGCGCTCTCGGTAAGATGCTCGAAATTTCGAGAGAAGTTTTTTTCCACTCTTCCCTGTGCGAAATTAACGGGTCTATTAAGAAACTCGACTCGACCAAAAAACCCACATTCTGCGACTATGAAACTCGACGAGTGCCTACTTGTCGAGTTTCACTCGACTTTGAGTCGAAAAAAAGCGTGAGTGAAAAGAACTGCGTATTATGAGAGCCGATCGAGTGAGTATTTACATGAAAGAAATGTCAAATTCACTCGACTACTGGAAATGAAGTGACTTTCCAAGTGTTGAGTTTCATAATACTAACTTTGGCTCGAGTCGAATTCAAATGTGAGTCGAGTTACTCACTCGACTCGAGTTTCGTAATAGGCCCGTAAGCTTTTATACAACAGATTCGGATGGCACATCGACATTCTATTCGGTTATGTGGAACAATTTAAACTTTTAAATTGTTGTGTGATCTTGTCTTGCCAATAGGTCCGCTTACCGCAAAGGGAGCTTATCGAAGTACGTAAACCGTATTATCTTCATATAATTACTTTAAAAGATGCTCTATTTATTTCAACTAACACCCTGAAAGTATAGAAGAACTTTTAACTGTATACCTATTGTCGAAAATAACAGGAATTAACTTCGATGAATACTAGATAGACGCTAACACAAAAAAAATATTTCGGATCTCCCCATCAATGAGTGAGCCTCAAAACATATTTTAGTGCGCCTGGATCGTCGTTGAAAATAATGTTTGATCAGAATGACTCTAATACATCCACAAGACGAATAAAAGTCTTTATTTTTCTGGTAATGTTGTCCGTCCCGCCGTATAATACGAATTTGATGTTAGATTCAAGCACACGTAGTTTTGTGCGAAGGGTTCTATGCTAAATAATCCTGAAAGGTGAGCGACTACCCACCACCTTTTCCACATTAGTTAATTACCATCAGAAACAAGAATGCTGATAAAATACAACTGGTTCCCACATTCAAATCTTCGACACCTCTTTCTTCAAACTAAGAAGTCTACCGAAACCGAAAACTCTCGAAGTTCACTTACATTTTAGCATAGAGATATATATACTGGAGATGACAAGCAGCGATTGAGTTGAAGGCGGACGTCGTCGCATTTACTTGCACGCAAAAACAACAACAATTGACATAACGAACCTGTTCTGTCTCACTCACTCTCACGCTAAAACAACAACAACGACCCTGTTTTGTCTCACTTCTTATCGTGTTTTTGGCTTCAAAGCGCTTTATACAAAACCGGTGGCTTGTCGTCTCCAGTAGCTCTATGCATTTTAGCTAACTGCTGCACAAACGACCCTTAAGGTACAGACTGGCTGGTACTGCTGACCGTCGCGGTCAGCAGAAACTGCCAACCTTAACTGCTCACCGCGGCTGCTTTGCACTCACAACCGTCAGCTGCCGAGCAGTCGCAAACAGACATGACAGCTTGTTTTTGTCTGAAGCAGTAGTCTACTGCCGGCAGTTACTGCTGACCGCGACGGTCGGCAGTTCCAGCCAGACAGTACCTGTAGCTTGCTAGACAGGAGAGTCTGCGGTCGCGTTTACGTGCGAACCAGTCTAAATAGACTGGCTTGGTACTAATCGGTCTTGCATTTATGTGCGCTTTTCAAATTACTAGAGTATTTGGTTTCATTTGGTTCGTACCAAAATCAAGACCAAAATAAGTCCAGATGAACTGGTTCGGTTTAGGTTTATGCGTACGACCAAACTGTTTTTTTGTTTGGTTCATTCAGACTGGTCTGGTCCGCAAGTAAACGCGACCATTAACACCCTACGGGTTTCATGGTAGCAGCTATGATTTTGAATACGGCAGTAACTACGACGCTGTTGAAGTTTTTAAGTCTGCCTTTCTCCGGAGTTGCCTTTCTATTCGGTTGGTATATTTTCGATACTTTGATATGGCGAAGGGAGAACACAGATTCGATTTAAAAAATACGCTGGTTCCGCACTTGGAGTTTTTTGTGTTTTTGACTGCATAGAGGTAAAACTCACCTGGAGGACAGTCGCTAATAGGAATGATTGCTGCATTAGTCACAAGCTTTGTAAGTAAAATAACAACTTCAACATGCCTTATCTTAAACTCAGGTCTTAACTCCTTCCTCTTTGTTGTTCCTATTTCGAGTGTGACAACTACTCGACGAATTTTCAAATTTCTTAATGCTAGGATAAAATAAAGGAGCAAAACTAGAGAAAGGCAAAAAGACAAAATGCGTTAACGCGAGAACAAGCAGCAAGTTGACATCTTCGGATATACTGTGGGAACGCCACAAAATTGAATAGTTGGCCGGCATCACTTGCAAATCATCTCCTCTTATTCTACTTAGATTTCCATCTTTACTTTTTTCCACGGCACTGAGCTCCACCACAAAATGCCGCCAGCGCGTTCTCAACTTTCCACGGCAATTCAAAAATTACAAAACCGGGTCGGCAGTCGGTACGAAACCAAAATCAACAATGAAACTACCGAATATACGCAAATTTCAATTACATAAAACCGGACCCGTAACAAAGCCAATTTACTTGCCGACCGACGAACAGAACAAATTTCTGGACTTTTACTTACGAACGATGGCAGCGGGCAGCCTGGCGGCATTGACATGAACTTTACAATGAAAACTTTTCACTGTCCGTCTCGCTTGATCGTACGCCGCGCAACCGTCTTTTATTTCGTTCACTCGTCGTAGTCTGGCCGGGGCAAGGTACACTGCAGACAAAAAGTGCCGATCTGCCAAATTAAGCCGACCGACGACTTTTCTTCGCACAAATCACGCGAAATTTTCAAGAAAACTTTCTTACCTTGAAAAGATCACAGAAAAATATTTAGTGCACGGTCTGGCCGAGTTTACTTGCTGTATTATTGTTGAAAGGAACGTTTTGTCGCCAGACTAAGAACTAAACGTGGAGTCGACTCGCCGCTCGGAACAGATGAAAGAATTTTTCGCTATCGCCTTCGTTTTCGAGTTGTTGCACCTCCTCCCTGCATATGAATAACTCCACGCAAAAACTTCAATTCAATTTTTGCACGTAGGAAACGCTAACACTACACTCCTTGCGAAGTATAACCGATTACCATCCAATTTTCATTCGATAATTCCGTAAACTCTTGACGAGAGACGATTTCGTAAGAAAGCCGAACAAAAAATGAAAAGAAAAAAACTATAGGAAACTCACTTCTTGAACAAAACACATACACTCACACATGTCCCGGAACGGGAACCACGGCAAGAAAGTTATTTCTATTTGCAAACGCTATTTCCGGACTGCTTCTCATACACAAGATTTTAAAGAAAGCACGAAGTATCGTCTGCTTACGATTCCAAGTCTGATGACGGTTTTATCACTAAAGAAAGTTAACAAATTGATGCACTGCGCCGAATGGCGTTCTAGGGTCCATATTAGTTATTAAGCAAGCAGTTTGTTTCACGGTAGTGTACGCTAATAGAGAAGAGTGACTGACACTGGAACAGAAAACTGGAATAGAATTGGGTTGCCCGAGGCTGCGATGTGGAAAATTCGATGTTTCAAATTTCAGTCAGCACTGCCACATTGCTATTTTTGTAGCAAAAATGTTACTTTTGGATTAAGATTTCTTGATTTGCAACTTATGCGCCTGAAAATTTCAAACTCTGTAAATTTGCTAATTTTGTATTTTCTACTTTATTATTTCGGTAAAGATCCTCTATCACGCACAAGCGAAAAAGTGGAAACATTTTACTTTGTGATTTGACACTGAAAATGAAAAACCAAATTTTTCATATTTTACATTTAAGTTCTAAATGAAACTTTGGTATGTTTTAGGATTCGGTCAATAAAAATTTTTGGCATTCGGGACGTAAGACTATATAAAAAATCGATTTCAAATTTTTCATTTCATCCAACCAGTACAATTCGAGACGCTAGGGTAAAGTACCCATTCCTGAGCCCCCTTAAGAAAAATTTTTAGTTTGAGTCTTCCCACCGCCGACTTAAACTCAGGCCACGCACATATGACAGTTCGTCGTGAGAAATGCCTCGTTTTTTATGTGATGCGTGACGTCACGGATCAAAACGAGAAAATATACCAGTTCATTGGAGAATCTTTTTTGGAACGAATTCGTAACAATATTTTATTATCCCAAAGCGCGGTGTTTTAATACAAAACTTTGGAATTGACGAACCCTCTAGAGTCGATACTGAATAATAAATGTTCAGAATCATAGCAATATGCAATGTGTTTCATATAACAAAAATTATCTTTCAAAAAATAAGCAATTTAACTGCACATTTTTTAAATGGCGGAATTCCGACATTGAAAAATTGAATTGAAAATTGCGATATTTTTTTCGACCTAATTTTTTCTATGAAAACTCAATTCCAGATGAGAAAACTTGTCTAATTCTCATTTTTAAATATGTTTATAGACTATTTAACTTTGCTTTGCCTAACAAAAGCTTGCACTTTAATAGAAAACTCGGTTTTTATCATCCAAGTCATGCACCCGCCATACAAAATTGATTCGATATGTATGGGGCTGTCATGTTTGTTATGACTCTGTTTTTTTATGTTCAATTCAGCTGCGCGGCTATAGTTCAGAGGGCTCTGGTCTTCCGCATTTTGACATAACAAAATATTTTGGATACCTGTTTTTTTTTGTTCTAAGGACTTATGTAAGCAGCTATTAAACTGAATAATTAATTTGACGTTTGCAAAGAACATTATTTAAAAAATTTAATAATAGTGAAAAAAAGACCAATGTGCCCAGTAATGAGCCCTTTTTTTCATTTATCACTTGAGCCAGCATAAACTGTGGTCATTTTGGAACTGATTTTATTTTTACTTTAAATATATTTAACTTTTTAGACGACTATTATTATATTTAGTTTTTATTCACTTGACTTGATTCTATTAACTTTGTTTTTTTTACACCTGACACCATATTGTGTTCTCTATTAAAAGTAAAAATAGGTCTTGTCGCGTTGACTACATTTATTGAAGTGAGTAACTAAAATACATTTATAATTAAAACATAATTGTAGTGGTATACAATACATACAACAGGAATATTAATAAAAATTAATTGGGATTTAATTTAATTTTCAAAAATTTAAAAAGAAATCTGTATAAAACGTTTAAGAGGCAGATCTTCTTAATATTTTACCAGATATTTTTCTCATAGTATGCGTGAAAACTGGCAAAAGCTCAGATGAATTTATAATTTCATTCATCATTTTCAAGTCAGACGCCGATGACGTCACTATGCGAACTGAAACCTCCGTTGAAAATTACTACCACCAGATGGCAGTACACGCGATTAAAGTGTGTATATGCTGAAATGTTTATATGCTAAACTTTAGATTACTATAGCTCACGAAGCAATTGCACTAGAGAAATAAAATTCGGTTTCTGTATAACGGTCGATAAACAAAGTTTGCTGAAAGTAAAATTTTTAAAGGGGAAGGTGGAGCATGGGAGTGGAGAGGGTAAGATTTTTTTTAAAAAATCACGTTTCATATCTCAAGAACGGTGTAAGATAGATGCTTAAATTAAAATGTTTACCAGAAGTAGGCCTAAAGAACAAAAAGTCGTGATATTTAAAAAAAAAACATTTTAAAAAATGTAAAAAAAGGTGTCGGGTCCAACAAGAAGGGATGATATTCACAGAGTCGGTTTTCTTTCTATTAATATTTCCACTTACGCTTGTATACAAATTTGTGATATTCATTTTCCCAAGAAACTCGACAATCGCACGTCGTATGGCAAAAAGATGATATGCAAAGTTTACTTTTTGATTGCTTTTAATCTGGAAAATTTGGGGGGTGATATTTCTCCGAGCGATTGTCGGGTTTCTTGGGTAAATGAATATCACAAATTTGTATACAAGCGTAAGTGGAAATATTAATAGAAAGAAAACCGACTCTGTGAATATCATACCTTTTTGTTGGACCCGACACCTTTTTTTACATTTTTTAAAATGTTTTTTCACAATAACAGCAGTGATGTTGTTTTCAACGGAAATTTTCTATCCTGCTCTGCTCTAGATAAATGCGGAAAACACATCTATTATTGAAAAATTTTCAAATATTTTTCAAGTGTACGAAAGAAATATAAAGAGTGGAAAAACTAGATCGTTTCAAAACAGTGGTACACATTTATTCTGCAAACTTAACACTATTCAAATTATTACAAAATAAAAGTACTCCGAATAAAACAAAAGTTATATATGTAGTTATATAATATTAGAGACAAAATACGTATTATGACATATGATATTATAATATATGATCAAAATGAAATTATAACATATCATTTTTCTCTAAATCATTCATTAAACTAGCAATAGAAGCATTATTCTTATCTGACGGAAATTTTAACGTATAGAAGTATTTTTGAATGAATGACCATACATTCGTCGAGGCTAAGGGATACTCTAGATTGAACAAATTGAAAATTTTGAAGCAAATATCGATTGCCTCAAGCACGGTCATTATTTTAAATTTAATGTCATCAAAATAGACAATAATTTGTATTAATTTGCCTACTAACAGTATTACTGACTGAATTGACGAATCCTCTTCCTTTATGCGGCTTAGGCTTTGTTCTACTTCTTGCGTAGTTTCGCCAATTATCATAAACGATTGTTGGGAGTCCTTTATAGAATGTTTAATGTGAATTTTTTTATCCCCATAAACTTTAACTTTCTTTCGTGTCGGGGGGAGTACCGCATGCATGACATATAATAATGTCGCGAATTGGCCATCTGTCAAATAAATATTATATTAATACAGAATTTTAGATATTCAAGCAATTTCATACTTTCAATGGGATATTCAGTTTTCTGAAGAGTCTCAAGAAATTGTAAGCTACTCGGATGCTTAATTTTTCCTTTGCAGGTATGCAATAAACTATCCGCTGTTCTTGCAAAGTTAGTAAAAAAATTGCCTGGATCAGGAAAAGCTGTTTTGAAGTCAACATCTATCTATATGTAATAAAATCAAAAAACCATTCATTTCATCTGAAGCAGCAAATAGCTTTCACTACTTACAAGTTTGAATCCTAAGGGTTTTTTGTACTCGTGCGAAATTAAGGGCCGTTCCTAATTTTGAGTTGAGCTACGTTCTAACCGGAACTTTAACTGACAGATTTTCGAACAAATCTTGCGGTTAAAGTTTCAGTTAAGGCAGGTGTCCACTAGGGCGGACGGGCCGGGCCGGGCCGCATCGCAAAAAACCGCCTGCCATACATTGTGTTGTGTTTGTTGCGGGTATCCGTGATACCCGGTTTATACAGGATGGTAAATCCCCAAGGTACTTAGGGACCTATGATGAAAGGTTTTTCCCCGGCACTTCATTACTGAGTGCCAACGGTGGAGACTGATGGGACGTGGCTTCTCATGAATGATGGGCCGACAAGTCCGTTTAGAAACCTGTAAAAAATAGAGTTTGTGTTAATGTTCCTTACCTAAAAAATTAGACTAGTTGTTTCTGGTTTTTAAAAAATTCTTTTATTGTTGTTTCTTTTCGTGCGTATATAAAATGACTGAGAGAAATAAAGACTGAGCGTTACAACTAGCTAACACTAAACTTATATATTAAAAAAGTGCCGACTGACACGGAACTGAGTCGTGTGTTCCGCTTTGGGAAACTACTCAGTTACATGTCATTCGGCAAAACATTGCTGACATTGGATTCCGGGTTTTGGACTCGGGCGCACATTGCGTGACGAAATCTGAAGCTCCAAACAATTGTATTTTGTTTGTAGCTTCGACCTCGACCGGGCAATATGAACCGACGCTTAAGTCCGAATCCGCAAGTTAGCAATATTACTTAAAGATACTTAACACTACCGGCATTTCCAGTAGGTCAGTAAACAAACAGAGTTATTTACGTTAATTATTACGAAACTGACCTACCGGCAATGCGGATACGAGGGGAAATCCAAACATCTGGATTTGATCAGGGAATAGGGATGCTGCTACAATGCTGGGTACAACAATTGTTATGGAAGTGCGTCCACTGAACGAGACTCGCGTAGAAAAAAAAAATGCTCGTCGCACCGTTGCAATGCAGCCCGCCTCAAGTGGACGCCTGCCTTTAGAGTTTAACTGAAGATGGTAATAAAAAAATGTTCATTTCGCTCGAATTTAGTCTAAAATTCAATGATTTTTTTCAAGCTATTTTTCATAACTTATCCATACCATTAGTTTCTGCAGCACAAAAAACTGCCTTTTAAAGAGAATTTGAATTCCCAAAGGACTATCCCGGTGCAAAGACAAAAACTTTTCCAGTTCCTCTGCTTCAAATACGATTAGGACTTCCACGTCAATATCGCACTCTTATAAAAACAAAACTTATATCCTCACATTCTTTACATCCTTTAGTATTTAATATATACCTTTAAGATATTTAATAAGTTTTTTTTTGGTTTCTTCTGGAGCTCTCAGATTTATTGAATGAAAAAACACTTCAAAGTCACTATCTGAGCACATCACTCTCACTTTTACTTGGAACTTTAAACATCTTGAAAATTTAAACGTATACAACTGTTCAACTCCACTGAAAGAAAAGAATGATACCGAATTCCGCTCAGGAATCTAACGAAACCGATTATTAAAAAAATTGTAATGTCAAACTGATTAAAACTTTGTCACATTGAACAATGAGAAAACTAAATTTGTAATTTTCACAAAAAATGTTAGTCAATACGACAAATGAAAGAAAAGTAATATCAATCAAGTTGATCAAAAATTTGTCATCACTGGAAAAGTAACGCCCAACGAAATTTAATCAGATTAAACAAATATTTTATTCAAATTGATAAATGCTCATTAATATTGACTAAAAAACATGATCAATTCGATAAATTCGATAAATTCGCTATCTACAAATTATTCCGCAAAATTCTGAGTTCATTTAACAAAACCATAATTCAAAATGACAAAATTTTCAATCATTTCAACTATTTTTTGTTACAGTGATAAATTATTTTTGTTAAGCTTTAACAAATTTTTTTTTATCAATATGATTGTGAAAATTTCTTTCAGTGTGGATATTTCAAGCACAGAATAACTTTCTGTGTATGTTCGTTATGTAGATCAACGATCATGCAATCAAAATTCACCAAACTGCCAACGTTGAAAAATATTACAGAGTAGTTGTCTTTATTCTGTGCGTTGATCAACTGATTAAAAATTTATAAGCCGAATATCAGTTGTGGTGTGAACGCACTGACACTATTGATACAGTCACCGAGGTTTTGAGAGTATTGGAAAACTGCAGTGC
The DNA here is from genome assembly GCA_951812415.1 of Beris morrisii. NCBI lineage: Eukaryota > Metazoa > Arthropoda > Insecta > Diptera > Stratiomyidae > Beris > Beris morrisii. The sequence continues at coordinate 28,029 of OX638310.1, forward strand.
CACATATTATCGCACAATTAACTACCTCTTGACAGTCTTGGCTACGCTGCCAGTAACAACTGCTAGTGTTGAGCGATCTTTTTCTACAATGAAAAGAGTGAAGACGTTACCTCGCAGTCTAATTAAATATAACCGACTTAGCGCACTTGCCATGGTATCCATTCACTGGTAGATTGATATAAATTCTGATAAAGTGATCAACGTAATGGCATCGAAAAAATCAAGAAAATTTGCTTTTATAAAAAAAAAAAAATATATCGGAAAAGGAAACTACTTTAATAAAAATAAAATTAAATAAAGAAGAGTACGAATTTATTTTATTATTATATTATTATGATTTAACTATTTAATGATTTAATTTCTGAAGCGTCAGTTCCGATTCAATTTACTTAATCTGGTTACATTACTATCACGTCCCCATCGTATCGTCCGAACGCCGCTTCATCTCTCAGTCCAATTTCATTTTCTTTCAATCAGAGGCCAGACGCCCAATAGTACATGCATCGATACGAAAGCGATGTGTGGAAATAGAGCTGATATTCTGGGAAATTTAATTTGTCATTAGCTTATTTTCCAGGGTTATATTATCGTCGTTGAAACTAATTCTAGAGAAAAGTCGAAGCCCCTCCCGAAACAAGATGCTGGCAACGTGTCTGCCTTCGTTACTAATCAGACAACGTCAAAAATATCCAATCTAACCTTAAGGCTTCAAGGTGTTTGCGTACGTACGAAAAAATATTCACTAATAACAAGACTGATTATATGTTTCAAAGCGGTTTGTCACTACAATTTTTTCCAATACGATAAAATTAAGTAAAAAGGTTCACTACTTTTATTCAAGGTAGTAAAGAGAGGGTCCGACTAGGACACTCTAGGATGACCCACCAGCATTATATTATGAGAACGTCGCAACCAGGGTGTCTAACTTGCCAGAGACCGCTGACGATGAATCATATACTGACGGAATGCAGCGTAACAAGGGATTTCTTCAATCACTCCATTCCCCCCTTAAGCTCCCTTCTCTCTCCTTCCGACCCGGAACCCCTCCTTCAACTCCTCAACCACCTTCACCTCCGACATAGAATTTAAGTTTTACTTAGTGCATGCCTGAATTCACTTTTAAATTTCTTCTATCTTTTCTTCATTCGCTTTGTTTTCTTTATTATTTTGCATTATGTCCTTGTCGCTTTTTTCTTCTCAGGCAATTGAATTATCCATTAGTTACCTAAAATTACCTTCTTTTATTTTTGCTATTTATGTCTTTATATTTTACTTTTCCTTAGATTTAAGTTGTATTGAGTAGATTAACTTCTTTTTTCATTTTCCTTCAATTTTTTGCTATTGCCTTGAATTATTTTCAATTTTATTAATGAATAATTTCCTTTACTTTATACAAGATAAATGTACATTATTATAACTCGACGTGTCATGTGCCCTCCGGGCTTGGCCGTAAATGCGATGGGCTCCTTCATTCATGATTGATGCCACATCAAATAAATAAATAATAAGATTTAAAATATTTCTCACGTCATTCCTATGGCGGTATGCGCACTATCGACTGCCGATCAACTCGACACTAACCATACGGATGATAAATGAACTTACTATTGTATTCCCTCCCTCCCGCGACACTGTTAGTGGTCGTATCTGCCCTAAGAAAGTATATCTGCTGAACAAAACAATAAAATACGGAAATTAAAAAATAATATGATTTATTAAAAATAATATCTATTTAAAAACAAACAAAGAAACGTGGTTCGTACGAACTGAATTGATGTCGCGAAAAGAAAAAAGTTTTTTGCACAAATTTGTAAAGTAATACATATTGTATGCTATATATATAACACGTATTACATTTTTATTGAAAAGCAAAACTTGCTTATTTTTTTTAATCTTATAATATATTATTTACAAATCAATAAAATTATTCGATCCTAAATTATTATTTAATATAATTATAAATACTGTGATAAATATTACACGATCATAATCATTATGTTTTGTTTGTTGTTGTATTTTCATTTATTTTATTTTTATATTTTTTTTTATTTTTATATTGTTTTTTTTCGATTTTCTCTTCACATTTTATTATTATTTACAATGATTACAATAAAAAAAAATAAAACAAAAAAATATAACATCAATATATAAATTATTTTACTTTACATTATATAAACTTTTTATGTTGGTTTTTTTAAGAAGGGGAGAGTTTTTTTCGATTATTACAATAATTTTGTATTTAAGCTGATTTAAATTTTGAAATATTATTTTTATACGTGATTTTTGTATTCACTATGTACAGTAAAAGAAAAGAAAAAAACAAACATGACACATGTTCTATATACACGTTATGTATAGCGTTTTTGATTACTCAACAAATACTGCTTCTTTGTCCGATTTAAGATCCTGTTTTTTATAAATATCCTTGCTCGAAATTAAATATTAGATTACATATTAATTACATACACCCCCAAAAAACCCAATTTTTGGTCAATTGAATTTTATGAAATGTGCAAATAAAGTATCAACATTGTTACTAGTAAATCGAGATCAAATTATGTAGTGATTATCGAAGGGGAATAAGATGTGCGTAATATAGTATAGCACAAAATTATCATTCTCTCAAAAATAAGAATCTAAAACGAAATGTGACTGATAACATAGCAGAATAGGCAAATTCTTGTGTGTTCTTCTTTATAATAGAAATTTGATTTTATACAATTTAATATTTACAAAATTTACAATCCAATTTGGAAATTATGCTAGTCCGCAGTGTCATTTATTGCTATTTTCAATTAGATTATTTTTAATTTCAATTTTTTTAATTTATTTTCAATAATTGACATTATAAAACTTTTTTGTTTTCTAGTTCTAATATTCTGTGTACATTGTATTGAAATCCAATACGATTTTCCTATTAAAGAGATATAATCAAGATTATGTCACATTCTCATAATTGCACAACAAAGATTTTTTTTGTATTTCTTGATCTTGTTAATAAATGTTCATTAAATAAAATAACATCATAGATTGGTTGCTTAACAGTGATAATGTTTGTTATCTTTCATGTTTCGGGAAATTTTTCATGCGCTCATAATTTTCAGAAAAATTCCAAGAATTTCCTTCAATTTAAATGCATTATTGAATCAAGTAGCAAAAATACAAAAAAAAATTGGAATATGTAAGGTTCCGAAGATGCTATTTTTTTCAGTGGAAAAAATGTTTGCCCAATATTTAATAATTTTTGTTTAGTGCGAAATATTAAACCGATTCTTAAAATCTTATCATTATTGAACTTACATTTTTATATATGTCGGTTCAATTTCAATACAATGATAATCTGTTGCACCCTTAGATCAGATAGATTAGAAATAACCCTATAACCATGAGTGTGATTCGAACGCATACAACACAGTTACCACTATGCTAAAAAGCCGCACTCTCAGCTCTAATATTTTTGTTAATAAGGTTTGACCGTCCGCTCGCAGAACATAATGCAGAGCCCTCAAAAACGATCTACCAACATTTTTTAAATCCGAAAATTGATTGCTAAAACATAATTTGATAGAATAGAAACAATGAAATTAGCGGAAGACGACTTGTTGAACATTTTAATTTGGGCTTCAATCATAATCTACTAAATTCCAATCGATAGAGCAATAAGCAGTACAGTTTGTTGGTATGTGCGAAAACAAAGGCACTGCCAAATTGTCTACTTTTTTCTCTTCTTAACGCACCTTATGAGAGATGGCACTTGAAATATTTTGCTCGCATTTCTGGGGAAATGAGTGACGAGAGGTTGAAAAGTTGTAGCAGTTGCAGTAATATTAGATATTGATTAAAATAAATATAAAACTACATAACAAATCACTGTTTTAATTTTGAGTTTAAGTAAATATATAGTGTTTGAATCTACAAACTATACCTTTTTAAAAAAAGTGTACTTAATTGTTTATATTTAAATGTACTATTATTCTTATAATTATTCTTATTTTATTATTAAATAATTCTCATTACAATACTTATGCGATATCTTTCTACATATTATTATCATTATAAAATATCCTTCTAACTAGTTAATAAGTTTCTTTAATATATTTCTTTTATAAGATGAATAAGAATATTATTTAGAATTCTGCGTTTGTTTTTACAATATTTTTGTATGTACAAAATGAATTTATTTAGAGTTTATTTTTCAAAGACATTATCATCTAACCTCACAGTCTTTATTTAGTGGAAGCAAAGGACAACCTTTTGTGGTCTTACTTTGACCCTTTAGGTCGTTATTCACTTTATGCGCAGAAATGAGATTTACTTTTGACGATGACTCAGAATTGCTTGCTTCTGGATCAGTAACAAGAGCTGATGAATTTGCTATTTCCGATAGTGACTGACTGGCGTCCTGTACACTGTGAGGATCGTCATCTGGTTTCTTTTTGTGCACAGCATCAGTCGCTTCAGTTGATTGTATGGTGTGGTCGTTTTCGAGATGTTTAGAATCGCCAATAACATAGCCGCCGCCATCAGAATTTCGAGCTATTTTCAATTTAATTGGCATCATACTGAATGATTCAGCAGTTCCGTTATTCTCGGATAATTCATCTTGTTTTTCTTTCGCGACTTCGGCGCTACTATCGCCCCCCGCCGCTGATTGCATATCATCTTGTGCTTTTCTTTTACCAAATCGAATGATGAGTTTCGGCGTATCCGTACTATTTTCTATTACCTGAATATCGTTGCGCTTCTCTTTTTTCCGCTTTTTGTGTGACGCCTTGTTATTCTTCTTCGTTTTGATTTTTGGCTTCTTAACCTTGTCCTCTTCGTTGAAATCGGCCATAACTTGTTTACGATAATTCATGCAATCACGCTTAAGTATTTCTAAACTCGGTACGGGAAGAGTCGTTATTCGTTTCTTCGGCGGGCAGCCAAGAATTCGGTTTCCGTCGGTTATTGTTTCTATATGATTATTTCCTATTTTAATTTTGAGCTTAGGTGGTTCGGCATTATTCGGTGAATTTATTTTATTTTTTCCGCGACGTTTTAACGACACTTTCATCGGATCGCCGACATTATTTACTGATATATTACTACCGCTTGAACATACACTTCGTCTCCTTTCGGGCCGCTCTGTATCGTACGGAATATCTAATTGGCGGAGTTCTCTCGATAGACCGGGCAGTCGCTTTCTCTTTCGGGGATCCATTGCCGCGTAGTCTTTGTAATCTTCCTTCGTTGGTATCGAACTCATAGAATCAACTGCCTTCGGAATACCAACGCTACGATTAAGTATGGGATCGTTATTTATTTTATTTTCTGCAGCCGGTAAACTGGTCGCATCACCCATATTCATATCCTGCGTCCAATATTGTCGAAGCAGTTCTTTCTTTCGCATTCTTCTTAAACTAGAGGTGCCCGTAGTATTGATTGCAGATGATAAGGTAACATTTGAAGCTGAGGTGATTTGAAGTCCTAAATTCTCAGAACTGTGATTTTGATTTAAAGAAACACAACTCGACTGCGTATTATAGTTATCCGGACAAGCCAACGGACCCTTAATTTTTAATTTCAATTGATGACGAGAATCAGACAACGATACTTTACTAATGGTATTATCGGAATCGATTGATATTTCTTCCGACGTCGTTTCAATTGATACATGCGATTCAGTTAAAACAATATCGGAAATTGGTTGTTGTTTCGATTTGTACGTACCGCTTGCTTTAAGAGCTGACTGTAGTTCTTTTTCGACTTCTTCGTCGATCTCGTTCAAAGTTTGGTCCGCCATTCCGGATGCAAACGCTCCCAACAGATGATTATTATATGCCTCCTGACTAGTTGTTTGGTTTTCGTAGCCCGAACTGTACGTTCGCATATCAACCGGTCCGGGTAAAACAGGGTGAATATTATGTAACAATGAATGCGTCGTATGCATATCTGAGTCGGTGTGTATTGATGGTGATTTTACGTCCGGAACCGGTTTCGTTATAATCGCATTTCGGAGCTTGCCGTGATAGCTGGGACTTGTAAACTTTTGATCGCAGATGTTCGCGGTATTTGTTCTACAATCAAATGATCTTCGACTGTCTCTTAATGATTTCAGGTTTTCGACATTCGGAGCAAGATCTTCGTCAAAGTCCAAATCATAGACTGTTCCAGCCAGATTGTTATGTATTGAGCTTAGATGATTGTCGAAATCTAAATTAGTTGGAATTTGAGACGATACTACTAATCTATTGCCTCGTCCCCTGCCGCGACCCCTTACACGACTAGAGCCTGTGCCACGCGATGATTTATTTTTCGTTCTTTGACTGGCCTCGAATTTTAATTTTTGACTATTTCCTTGACTATGATGCTGTTGACGGCTTAATAGCTCCAGATTTCTCGGACTTTTACCAGGACTTTTCTGCATCGAAGGTGATTTAATCTGGTTAAAACGGGCCGAAGTTCTTTTTGATGGCGAATCTTTCATATTTATATTATTATTAGATATAATATCACAGTTCATAATGTGATTTAGCAAATTGGGATCGGAATTGTTGCTTACGATATTCTCGGCTGATAGGTTAAAACTGTTGTTTACCATTTGCGAAGAAGCGATTGGCACAGATGTTACATTGTTAGCAACGAGTGCTGCTGTTATTGCCAAATTATCCGAGGATGAGGTAAATGCAGCCGCACATGACTGTCGCAGCAGTGGGTATGTTGATTCGGAACTCTGATTATGTTTACCCATATGCCCAAATATCGAAGTATCTGATTGTGCATTTTGCGATAAAGGCATTGTTCCGCTAAGTGCCGGAGGGAATATCGGTGTGACAGGTGATGGAAACGGCATTTGTGTACTCATATTTGTGACGGATTGAGGCGGGAACAAACTAACTGGTCCATTGTAATGATTAGTTCCAGCGTAGTTGTACGGCATCATCTCCACACCATTCAAGCCAGAATGCGATGTTTGCAAATGCGGTTGTTGGTGTTGCTGTATTTGGAATTGTGATGGCGTTATTCCGAATGATGAAACGATATTGAAATTATTTTTCTCGGCATTTTGTGTATCACAGGATATTGTACTAAGTTGATGATGTTGCGTCTGCTCTTGCTGTTCAGTTGCCGATTTATCAAGAGGCAGTGAATTCATCTTCAACTTGAATTCATCGTTCGACTCAGATATTGAAGACGGGGAAGATGAGACAGATCTTCTCGTCTGGATTAAATTATTTTCATTCCAAATATTGGCAGGATTTGCATAAGGGGACTGCATTCTAGTATTTTCATCGTATTCACATTCCACCAACTTCGACGAAATGGTATTTATCGTCAAGCTCTCCTTTTCTTGCATATCAACAAAATCATTCTTGAAAAAGTTTGACTGCGACAATGTGTCGAAGGAATCGGATTGTTTCACTACATTTTGATGCACCTTTTCAACGGATTTCGGTTCTAAAAATGATTTTTCACCCTTATCTAGATCCATGATACATGACTCTTTAACCGGACTCGACCGTGTTATATCACATGGTAACTGGTTTTTATCAAAGAAATTTATTGCACTTTCAGATATTGGTGGTTCGAACGATTCTTTAACAGAAACCATTTCGTTTTTCGGCACATCTTTTTCGAAAACCATGCTCTTCTCTTTCGTTTGCTTGTCGATAGTTTTCTCGTCGTGCGGAAACATATCAGATCCGAAATTAAATGCACTTGTATTGGATTTTGTATCGAGATCTCTACTAACGCCTAGGTTTATAGTTTCATCACTTTTTATACTACTCGATGAGCTACGCTTGTATTTCTGTCGAAGTTTTTGAACCAAATCCATAGTTTCGCGAGCACTATCTTCTTCATTGATTTTCGCTTCGAATATCGGTTCAATGGGAAAATCACACGTACTTTTACTGCTTAACATTTCATCGGATTTCTGTTGTTTAGAAATTTCATTTTCCTTAACTTCTACAGGAGTTGGTGACGCTTCCTCAATTACCATATCTTCCGATTTGCCCGAGTCGTTGTCGGTATTTTGATCTGGTTGTAATGTCGAAACAGGCAACGATGTTGATAACGATTTCATTTGCTCGTCGTCCTCGTTTCTAACGTGATTATCCATTTCAAATTGATCGGACTTACTTTCTACAGACTCCGAGTCAATGTCTATGATTTCTGAAATATTTCCTGTAGCTTGATTTCTTCGTCGCAACATATCATTTAAGACATTTAATTCTTTCGGTTCAGGAGATTCGCTCTTTTCCTCAATATCCTTTGTTGATTTTGATGAGTCGTCCAAGTCCATGGTTTCAATTGGTTTCTCGGGACACTCTTGTGCTTGCCGTCGTTCTTTCTCCTTTTTGTTCAGTAGCTTATCCAAAGAACATGTATTCTTATTTGCTTTATTTTTAAATCCGCCCAATTGAAACGAACTTAAATCAGCTTTACGCTGCGCCATTTCTTCTTCGAGCGTCTGAACATTTCCCTTTACGGGACTAAGAAGAATTTTCGGTGCGGGACTTTTATTGATATAGTTTTCTAAACTGCTTTCGCTACGTCTGTTTTTAACTTCGATTGTGCTTGTTGACTTCTTGGATGTATCAGTTCCCGCAGAGACATCCCTCTCGTTCGTCCTTCTTTCGGCTTCCTTTGGTGTATCTGAGGTTGCTGAGTTGGATGCCTTAGTCGATGTCTTTTTCTTTCTGGGAATTTCAGACAAATCGTCCAGTATGCAAACATCACTATCAATCGATTTTGCAATGGAAATAGGCGCATTCTTAGCCTTACTATCTACCGTATGTTGGAATTTATCGGATATCTTTGTTGGTGAGCGTTCCGGCGATTTCGATTTTTTTCGCAGAAGAACGTCCGTTGTGCGATTTAGTGCGTCGTCATTTTCATTATCGCTCTCTGCTGAAGAAGAACTGCTGCACGAAGACGAAGAACTCGATTCGGAACTCGAAAAAGACATTCGCATTGTGGACGATTTCTTCTCGACTTTTGAAATCTCCTGTTCCGTTTCATTATTACACTCTGCCTCCTTAACTTTCTTCTCGATTTTTTGTAGTTCTTTGATTTTTTCTTCTTTCTCGCTAATCTGAATATCTGATTCCTTTTCTTGTGGGTGAACTTTTCCACGATCCTTTGGTTTCTCCTTCAAACGCTCCTTATCTCGCTCGCTTTCTCCCTTTACCTTGTCAATTTTCTCTTTAGTTTGTTCCTTGTCTTTATCATCGGGCAACAAGGAGTCCGAGGTTGTAGACTTTCCCATTCCGCTTTTAATATGCTCTGCAGCCTTCTTTGCAGCTTGCCGTTGAGGTACATAAGCAACTATCAAGTTGTTATCTGATTTATCTACCTTCTTATAGTTGGGCTGCTTATCAGCTTTTTGTATTTCGGGAGATATATTCACCTCGGGTTTTTTGTCTTTGTATGAATTATCCCGTTCGAATTTCTCCTTTTGTTCGTCTTTCAAACTTTTTGGTGGTCTTCCACGTGGTTTTGTTCGTTCCTTTTCCTTATCCTTCTCTTTTTCTCTATCTCTTTCTTTTTCTTTCTCCCTTTCGCCCTCTTTCAGTTCTTTATCTTTAGGTTTTTCTTTCCCTTTTGGTGAGACCCAGTCATTGTACTTTTCGTCGGATTTCGCGTCGCGTACCTCCTTCTTCTGACCTGCAACACCAACATACGAATTCGTTGATTTCATATTTTCAGAAGCCTTTTTGGCAGCCTGTCGTTGCGGAACCACCAATAAATCTGTTGAAAATCTTTTACTATTTGAAGCTTTGCTCTCAGCTTTTGGTATTTCGTCATCTGCTTGCTTATGTTTTTGTGATTTTTCCTTTTTATCCACAATATCATCGATGTCCGAGTCGGGTTTTGTCTTCGGTTTAACTTTGGATTTTCGTTTATCAATCGTTTTCGCTTCTTCCGGGGACTTATGTTTGATATTACTTGGAAGCTTACTTTTTATCGGCGAATCCTTCTTAGACGACTCCTGTTTATGTTTGCCTGCTTGTAACGTAAATTCCTTCATGGCTGCCTTTGTCCTAATCATTTGTTGCTGAGAATCGCTAACTGTGTTGTCCGTTTTTTCCTTATCCGTACTATCACTGTCAGAATAAATAGGCATTGACGATTTCTTATTAATTAATGCATTGTTTGTGTGTTTAATTGGAAGTAAATCGCTGTCATCACTCGATGTTAGCAATTGCTCATTGTCCTTAGCCAACTCTTTTTCCATTTGATGAAGAGAAGGATTCTTCTTCGGAACTATGATTCGTCCCTTATCATCGTTGTCGTCATCACTTGAACTATCAATTGCAATAGATGATGCAAAACTTTTCCGACGCTTGTGTTTTTCCAATATTTTCAAATAACTTTGTGTATTCTTCTTTATGGGAACAACTTGACCGTCTGCGCTCAAACGGAACTTTTCTACGTCCGAATTAGACGACATACAACTATCTTCGTAAACACTATCAGTTTTTCTATCGGAGATTCCATTTACATGAATTTTCTTATACGTTAGCCTTGAAGATTTCTTCGCTCTCTCGTCAGAATTATTTTCAAAGCTGGAATCTGTGAACTGTTGCATTCCTTTTATTTTCTCTTGAATGTCATCAAAATTGATCGCGGTTGATAACGACGAAGAACTAGAATAGCATTTATCGTACACTGAAGAACCATTGTTAGCATGAATAATAGCACTAATAACACTCTCGTCATAACTCTTACTTGAATTCTCACTTAAAATAGCAATCTGCTTATAAAATATCTGTTCGCGCATTTTGAAAAACGATCGCGATAACTTTTCGCGTCTATTTACCATATAGCATAAGTTCCGCACTCTTTCCAGATCTTGCCGCAAATGAACAAACATTATCTTCTTTTCGATGTCAGCTTGATCTTGTCTGTTCGGTATCATGTCCACGTCATCAGCTTTAGGTGGTATCAAAGGACGATTATTGCTCGATTTTCGCTTAAGTATCCAGTAGTTATGAATGAAGGATATTGCCTCTTGGTCAACATCCAGCAAATGGCAGCTTATGTCCTTGATGTTGACATGCTTGTCAAATTCTGCTTCTACCTCCTGTAAAATAGAATTATTCACGAAAACGTTAATTAAATTGAAAACTTCAACTATCTTAGCAAATTTAATTATAAGAAAGCAAATTCTCCCCCTCTCTGTGGATGGCATTTGTGCTCGAACCTAGCTAAGCAAAAATAAAAACAACCTCAAGGGACCATCCCCGAATATGTTTCCTCTGCCGGATCCGCCGTACGCAAACGAATTTCACGAGTCGTGACTCAAGAACCCACACAGACACGAACCCCACAGAATTTGAGAATTTTATATCTCCGGAACGACTTATGGTAGGAATCAAACTTTCTAGATATACAAGAATATATTAGGCATCAAAAAAAAAAAATTTGTTGAAGGGGTAGTTGCATTCTTCGGATACCTTAGGAGAAAAGGTAAACAATTTTTTTAAAGAACAATATTTTTTTTATGTAAGGGTGGGAGAGGGACATTTTTTATGGGGGGTTGCTACCTACAGGGGTAGTGGTTGAAGATTTATTGCAGAAATGAGGCTTCGTATGTCAACCTTTCATATATACCATATAAGCTTGAAATTTTTATTGTAGGTACACCAGTTGTACTTCTTTCGGTTTGGTAATTTCTCTGGAGGTCTTTGTGAAGGGAAAGGTAAGGGATCCTTAAATGAAAGGCTTCTGATTTTTTTATCTTAAAAACAGTTAGGGCCGTATTATTCACTTCGGGTTATTTATAACCTCTGCTTAATTCCAGTTTTCCCAGAGATTTGGTACTATTCACTTCTGGTGATCGTTTTTAACCCGTGATTCGCTGTAATCAGTGATTAAAGTTACCCAGGGAAAACTTTAACCGGTGGAAAAGTTCCGGTTTACTACGACACCCAGGGATTTAACCGGCGATTTGACAAATTTTGTATTATTCACGATTGAATTTATGGCAAGATCTCATCTTTGGGATAATTGGAGTGATTCTGACGAAGAAGACGACTGCAAAGTCGCCAATACAAAATAGCACAACGAATCTATAATACATCGACATATGGGACGACAAAGACTGTTTCTGCCGATTCCAATTTACAAAGTCAATGGAATTTTTTCCTTTTCACTGTTCTCCACCCTCACCCCTTACACCCACTTTCTCCAGTTTTGAGCTAGGGGTGTATCAGGCCTACCTCTCGTATGAATTCCAAAATTCAATCTTATACAGTTTTTGAGATATGAGATGTGATTGTTTATAAAAATTCTTATCTCTTTTATGATCCACCACCACCCTAAACAAGTTATATTCAGCAAACTCCTCCATCCATTTTTAAACATAAGCCAAATTTCCTTTTTTCTTGTGTAATTGGAAACATCTCAAATTAAAGTTTTCACCACCCACCCACGCCACTGACCACTCTCAAAAATGTATTTTGGATTTATTCACCAATTACCTAGTCTACAAGCAACCACTAAGTTTCAACTTTGTGACATTAACCATTTAGGAGATATGGATTTTAGAATGTTTCAATCTCAGCTTTCGAGCGTTTCGGCCGCATTGTTTTCTCCTGAACTCCTAAACCTTTTCAATCATATAAAAAATTTATTCCAAATAAGTACAATATCATTGATCTATGTAAGTTCTAAATTTCTGAAGTTCGTGAAATATAAGTACCAACATTTTTCGTCTAAAACGCCTCAAACCTCTCACACTCACACTCCCACCCACCAAAAAGTCACCACTTGAAGGAGTCCACTCAATCTACCCAATAAATAAATTTTAAATTTAATAGGTCCAAGGGCTTCCGAAAAGCAGTTAACTCATTCGAAAGAAATTTCCTCCGAAGAATTTTGGGACCTGTGAAGGAAGTAACGGACTGGCGAATAAGATACAACCATGAGTTGTATCAACTCTACGAAGAGCCAGAAGCTTCAACGTTCATCAAGCTACGAACTGCAGTGGGCTGGCCATATAGAGCGAATGGAAGATTGAAGAATCCCCAAACATGCTCTTAAAGGCAAAGCGAGTGGTAACAGTGTCAGTAGACAAACCACGCAAATGATGGGATGACTCGGTTGATGAAGACAGTAAAGCCATCTTAAAAATTAGCAGCTGGAGGACGCGGTCTTTGAATCGAGATAATTGGTGGCGACGAGTTCAGGAGGCCAGGGCCCAATTTGGGCTGTCGCGCCATTGATGATGAAGGGTTTGGGAGATACCATTCTTTAATAGACTGTTGTACGCACTATAAAATCCAATCACCCGGTGGCACACAATCAAAAAACTATCGGAATCAAATGGGATGGTTCTCGTTGAACGTGTGAACTGTGCATCACACACATCGTTTGTACTGCTCCCAGATCCGCAACCATGAAAATTACAAATTACAGCCAAAAATTCTTATTTTTCCTGAAAATACAAATTTAAATATTCACAAAAAAAGAAAAATGTCACATTCTGTAAATAATTAATGAAATTTTTGACGTTTGACAGGAAAAATAATGGAAAAATGGAAAACCAGCCGTTAAGATAAGCCGACCTATTAAATCACTAACCTGAGGTGAATAATACCATTTTATACCCAGAGAAATTAACCAGTGATTAAAGTTAATGTCCCGGATAAGTTAACAGCTGCTTAGGGCAAAAATAACTCGAGGTGAATAATACGGCCCTTAATGTTACAATTGAAGATGGGAGGTAAACATTAGCATGAATATTTTAAAAATTTAATTTTTGACAATGGTAGTGCCGTAGGAGAGAAGGAAGCGAAAAGTAGACATGTTTATATCTTAGGAATGTGTGAATGTATGAAATTAAATTTTTTCAAATAAAAAAAAATTTTAATTTTTTTTTGTTAAAAAAAATCTGCCAACAGCCTAGGCAGAACTTGATTATTTTTCGTGACAAAATCCGGGAAACGGTTAAAGTCGTGGTGCAAGAGAGGTGTTAACGCCACTGCCACCCTTAAAATACTAATTACGTCCGGGACGAGGTCAAATATAAAAAATATAACACTGATTGTTTCGACACGGACACTCTAAAAGCACGAAGTCCGAATTTAGTTCGAGACCAGTACCGGAAAATGTTATGCGGGTGCTAAATATTACTTAAGTTGGCCACGATGAACCCTTTAATAAATATGAATGACTAAGAAATTACTTGATATGCTGACCGGAGGCCGTCTAAATGCACTACAGCTGTGAAGGTTAAAGCTCCTGATGTCTAATACATGGAAATAAATCATTAGTTGTATACCTCCATTGAGTTCCCTAAAAAAATTTGAGTTACGTTACGTTCGATCACAGAGTCCGATATTTTAAAAAATTCGCGTCTTTCAGCTAAAAGAGGCGCTGAACATAAACGTAGCTGTTTGTGTACCCGTGCTATGTGCATTGTTGTGTGAAATTTTAAGCACACATTTTCAAGTTTTTATGTTCACCGTTTGGTACAAAATTATATCAAGTTTAAAATTCCAGGAGACAAAATTCCTTGATTATTCCAGGAAAAGAAATCGTGATACGTAGCATAAGAAAGCAATGGATCATTTAAATTGTTCGGCGGTAGCTATGGCTTGAGCACATTTTTCATTAAACACAGCATACGTAATAATGTATGGAAATAATAAAAAATTAAACCGTGCAAAAAAGAGTTACATTTGGAAGGAGCACCTCACCTACTGAAGACACAAAGATCCAAAAGAATTTTATTTATGTTGAAAGAACTTTAAATTTCTTAAAAATTCAATATATGCACATGGGTCCAAACAGTGGCACACCGATAACCCTAAATGATGTAGAACAGGCGCAAAACTTTGATACCTTGCGAGCATTATCATATCAGCATGGATGATGGGACTGAAAAATATGACGAGATGCCAGAGATTCTGTATTATCTCACCTTCCTGAAAGATTCGGCAAAACTTCGAGTATTCAAATTTTATGTTCCTTTTGTTATACGGTAGTATCACATGGATTGCGACCGATATTATTAATATTGAAAACTTTCGACAACCAATGTCTCCAAGGATTTCCGACAATCTTTGGGAAATGATTCGGCAGATCAAGATAGCCATTGTCATTCAGAGACGAAAGTGGCAATGAATCGGTCATAACTAGAGGAAGCTTCATCATCACTGGCGCGACAGCCCAAATCGGGCCAGAGCCTGCAGGATACATTGTCTGAAGTCATCTCGGTTCAGCGCCCGCGTCCTCCAATTTGTGCATCTAAGAAGCGATCTGCAATCTGCGTCTACTGAGTCCTCGTATCTTTTCCGCGGTTTTCTCACCGGTCGTTTGCCATGAGCTTTTCCTTTCAGTGTGCGTTTGGGAATTCTTCCGACGTCCATTCGCCTCACATGGCCTGCCCATTGTAGCTTACGAAATTTTATAAGAGTCGATGCGGATGGGTCGTCATAGATGTTATACAACTCGTTGTTGTACCGGATACGAGGAAGCTTGATCAAACCATATCCAAATAGGCTCTGAATCGGAAGCCACAAGGAAGATGTTTGGTGGTTTGGCCACATGGAGGTCAGCAATTCAGAAGGACTATCGCAAACGATCGTGACCCATGCCGCTGTCAGATGGCACACAGACACTGAAGACAATCGGGCCTATTACGAAACCCGAGTCGAGTGAGTAACTCGACTCACATTTGAACTCGACTCGAGCTAAAGTTGGTATTATGAAACTCGACACGTGGAAAGTCACTTCATTTCCAGCAGTCGAGTGAATTTGACATATCTTTCAAGTAAATACTCACTCGATCGGCTGTCATAATAATACGCAGTTCTTTTTACTCACGCTTATTTTCGATTCAAAGTTGAGTGAAACTCGACAAGTAGGCACTCGTCGATTTTCATAATTGCAGAATGTGAGTTTTTGGTCGAGTCGAGTTTTATAATAGGTCCGTATATCTTCTAACTGGAGGTCGCGGTCACTAGATCGAAATGACGGTGTATTTTGGAGGCCAGAAGATGGTGTATTTTGGATGCCAAGACACTGTTTGGGCTGTCATGCAATGATGATTTCTCAAATAGCCTCACGCGGTCTGATCGGAATGCACGTTTATTAGACCGTAAAAAAGTTATGATCAGCAGTTGAATGTTACTGCAGTAGCAGACTTCCGAAATCAACAAGGAGCACCCTACCAGATGAAACAATGAAAACATAAAAGAGATTTTCACTTACCTTTAATCGCATGAGACGAACTTGGTTCCTCTCCTCCGAAGTCATGTCCTTTCGTATTTTCCGCCTTCGATAATCGTCGTCATCCGATCCCGAACCAACGCCGTTATTATTTGTACCTTTGTCTTTCTTTCCTTTGGCGTTGCAATGCTTCAAGCAATAGGAACGCAACTTAACGCCGTCCTCCGCATTACCCTCTTCGATGATTGCACGCATTTCAAGACCATGCTGAAAAGCGCACGTTACGTGATACGCCGTCTTACACGACTTCACAGAACACTGAATACATGCTCCGACCCGCTCACGGCACAGGATACATATCAAAGACCAACGGCTTTGCGGAATGCTTGAAATTTTTGTAATAGGCTCCATGCGATCAACACATCCTATGCTAACTTCAGGTATCCACAAAGCACAAGACACATGGGCCCACTTCTTTCCGGAACGAGTTGATTTCATCGCTCCGCCCTTGTTCGGACAGAGCGTACAATCGGGCTTTTTACCCATGGAACAAGTACGGCACAACCATTGTCCTAAACGAGATTTTACATTAGAGTTATAAGCTGAGCATTTCTTGGCGGAAAGCGTACCCGATGGAATGACTGTAATTCCATAGCATGCCTGGTGCACGCAAATATTACAATTATCACAGAAAACCATTTCATTTGCTTCCTCCGAGTCCGGCGAGCGGCAAACGTCGCAAATGACATTCTCGTCGTACTCGATCCCAAGTCCTTCCTCGTTTCTCATTATTGCCTGAATTTTGTCCCAGCAACGAACCTGTAATTTTCGAAACGGGAAAAAAGCCCCACCGTTTTATTGTCTCGTTCGATAAAGTCATGGCTTCCGGAGGCAATTACCTCTAGTTCCTCGACGACTCGTTCGAATTGGCCGTCGGATATCGCTGGCGCTCCGCAAAGCGCTCGCTCGTTGTTCAACAACTTCAGCCAGACTTCGTCGACTTGGTCCAAATCATACGAACAAGCAGTCTCGGCCAGCGCGGGCGCGTTGGACAGGAAATGCTGCTCCGCTGAGAAATTGTCGTCCTTAGTTATTCGCAGGTATTTGTTTCTTGGTCTGGGGAAAGAGAATTAAACGTTTACAATGTGCCGAATTTGGCTAATAGCGAGAGTTTCGCTTACAGCTTGAAGTCGTGACGCGTAGCAGCTACAGGACACTGCAATTGCTTCACACTGGGTTCTGGCAGCGAGTCCGGGTTGACCGGAACCTGCACGCCACGTTCCCATTCTTGCTTCCATTGGTCGGTTATAATCCAGTACTCATCCGTGGACAGCGGCTCCGAATCCGGTAGTTTCATAGCACTTATGAGGTCTTT
Source organism: Beris morrisii (assembly GCA_951812415.1). Lineage (NCBI taxonomy): Eukaryota > Metazoa > Arthropoda > Insecta > Diptera > Stratiomyidae > Beris > Beris morrisii. The sequence continues at coordinate 45,568 of OX638310.1, forward strand.
CCTGTACACAGAATTCCGAAATGTCTCTGTAATAATGCAGTTCAATTGGACGGGAAAATAATTAGGTTACCTGAATAGCTCAGCAGGTGCTTCCGACGAGCTCCGATTGTAGATTTTAAGATCCGTGATGGATCGTGCTTGCCATAACGTAGACGAAGTGGCCGCCGAAGATAAATTGGGTTGAACGCCGGCCGAAACAACCGGGATCGTTGTCGCCGCGGACAATTCGTGCTCCTGATCGTAGATGAATCCGGTTGGCGGTCGCCCCTTGCGCCGCTTCGATGGCGGCTGCTGCTGTTGCTGGGCATTTTGGTCGTTTTCCAAACGATTTCCTCTCTTTCCCCGTTGTGACATTTCAGTAAAGCAAACGCATCAATACGCTGCCGGGCTTAATTCACAGATTCTAAACGTTCAAACTTTTATAGGGCGACACAAGATTTGCGTCATTCTCCCATTAGTCGCGGAAAACACCATCACCAGCCGCCAGCAACCTATTACTTTCGGTATACTTTTCCACCAAATGAACGTTACAACATTAGCACAACACTTTTTCCGATGGTGAAAAGCAAACAAGCCCGTCAACGTCCTGCCCACTTTAGGTTTTAAGGTCGCGCGGAGCAGCCAGTCTTGAAGGCGACGAGAACCCCCAAAAAAAAAAGTTTCACTGTCAAATTTTCAGGGCAAAAATGTGTCACAGAGTTTATAATTTCCTGTTCAATTTCGGTTCAGAATTCATCGGCCGCATTTAATATCTCTAATTTGCGTTTGCAAAATGCACACATAGCTGTCAAACTTTTTGTTCAACAAATAAATGTTACGGAGTAAACAACTCAAGTGATCCCCGCCATAGTTCCATCAGTTTCCGATTGTTTGCATTTCGTTCGCGGACAATTCTACACTCGATAAGTTCCTCGGCAATATTAACTCTTCGATTTTCGTATTTTCGATACACACTTTTCCTAGATATTTTTGATATTTGTTGTTATCTTATTTTTAATATTTACAAGAACATAGACGGCCGCCATTATTAATTCGACTCCATTTTTCTCTCGACTTTTGCTTAGTCAACGCAATGCCGAGAGGTGGCACTGCAACCGCTCTCATTCAGCTCAGCTGTGTACTAAAAAGGTCTACTTTTAATTTTATTAGGCCAACATTAAATTTCCTCTTAATTTTCTATTTAATTGTGAAAAAAACTCCGGCCGAAACTATTTCCACGTTAAATTAATGCAGAAATAGTGCTCAACCTTACTATTTCAAAACAATCTGAAAAAATTTAGCTCGAATCAGCGGAAAACCAATTTGCGTTTGTGCGATGAAATATAATGGCAATAATTAATTCTAATGTAAGCAATACAGCTAAAAACTATGATAACATATTTCTTTAAATAAAAGTCGTAATTAATAATATTTAGAACTAAATCCGTACTAAACTATAGTTACAGGTCCCGTTTCGGCCGAAACCAACAATTGAGTTACACTTTTGCAAGAAGAAGAGAAGACGTCAATCGTTACCTACTGTATTTTGCTGTTTTCCCATTTCGGCAAATATACTGAAAGAATTAGTTAAGTTTGTGTTTTGCCGCGAGCGGAGAAAAGCTGCAATAATTTGGAATTTGCTCGTAGCGTGCAGAATGTCGTCTGCCCAAAAAAACAACCCGGACTGCTCGTACAGTAGCAGCAGCAGCATTGATGAGTACAACGACTGCGAAGACAGACGAAGGCGTATTTTCAAGAATAGATCAAGGTAATTGTTGTTTTTATCGAGTTTCGACTGCTAGACTCCGACTAAGCGATTGAATCGTAATAAAACGGTAGCATCTCCTTCGTAATTCGTAGGGCGTCATATGTGCAGAAGGGCGGCTCGTCGAAGCCACAAGGCAGTCGGTCAATGAACTACGCGACGGCGGTCTCGGGAACAGCACAGTTGGACGACGAGGCCTCCACATCGAAACCGCACGCCGCCAATATTCAAGTTGGCGATCGGATCACCTTGCTTGTAGACAATACACGCTTCATCATAGACCCGACCCTCTTCACCGCTCATTCCAATACAATGCTCGGGCGAATGTTCAGCTCGGGACTGGAATTCACGCACCCAAACGAACGCGGTGAATACGAAGTTGCCGAGGGAATTTCACATGCTGTTTTTCGCGCAATTTTAGAGTACTACAAGAGCGGCATAATCAAGTGTCCGCCCACCGTGTCCGTGCCCGAATTAAAGGAAGCCTGCGATTATCTCTTGGTCCCTTTCGACGCAACTACCGTCCGATGTCAGAACCTAAGTAAGAATACCCCTTGTTTCACTCACTGGTCGACCATTTTTTCTTTATGGCTCGTGATTATTTGCAAGGAGGACTATTACACGAACTGAGCAACGAAGGCGCACGACAACAATTCGAGGTATTTCTGGAGGAGCTCGTCCTGCCGCTGATGGTGGCCTCTGCCCAAAGAGGAGATCGCGAATGTCACGTTGTCGTGCTGTTGGACGACGATGTTGTCGATTGGGACGAGGAGTATCCGCCACAAATGGGCGAGGAATATTGCCAAAGTAGTTTCTCAGATTTTAGCATAGAGTCGTTACGGTAGTACGTGGCTTTTATTGTTTCTAGCGGTCACGAGCACGGCAATGCATCGATTCTTCAAATACATCGAGAACAGAGATGTAGCGAAGCAGGTCATGAAGGACCGAGGTTTGAAGAAGATTCGTTGTGGCATCGAAGGGTACCCAACGCACAAAGAAAAGATACGGAAACGGCCAGGCGGTCGAGCGGAGGTAATTTTCTTTTTGTTTTCTGATTCAGATAATTTCGAGTTTACAATGGAAGAAGCTCCCGGTGGAACTAATGACGAAAGTTCTGGAACCTCCGATACGATGTCGAATTTAATGGAAAAACATCTGCAATTCCACTTTTAGTCACAGGCCACAACCCAGGAGTGGACATGCTTTTGATCATTTGCAAAAGCGGCTAGCAGGATTTTTAGTTCGTCGTCAGATTGAACAGCACAGTTGTTAATCCGAAAAGACAAGGCCCTCAACTATTTCGTGGCTTCGTTAGCTTTTCTCTCTTTCCTATTTTTCTGGAAAGTTCACTCATGGGTGGAAAGTGGCGAATATTCAACTTATACCAAAGAAGAGAAGCAAAACGAACCTCGCAACTTACCGCACTACAGCCATCACTTCTATTTTGTCCGAACTGATGAAAACTAGTGTCAACTGATCGTTTAATACTTGGAAAGCAATTACCTCATAGACGACCGTCAATACAGATTTCGAGCAAGGAGATTCACAGGAGTTCTGTTGGTCTACGACGGAATGGTTCTCTAAATTTCGACCTCAGCTCAATACCCGTCTCATTGTCGAGTAATTTTAATGAACTGCTAGTCATTTGTACAGCTCTCCTAATTCTCCATTCTCGATTTTTGTTCGATAGATTTACGTCATATGTCTCAGTTGCGCATTTTTTGGCGAACCCGAGGGACAGACTGTCCTTGCTATATTAAAAAAAATCTTCTTGCAGGTAATATACAGCTACGTTCAAAGACCATTTATACACATGTCTTGGGAGAAGGAGGAAGCAAAGAGTCGTCATGTTGATTTCCAATGCGTCAAATCGAAATCAGTTACGAACCTGGCGGAAGCAAATGCAGACCCTCCATTGGAGTTAGACGCAAGTACGTAGTGCCATAGATAACGCAAGTAAAATCTTAATTACATAGTTAAAACATAATTTTCCGGCTTAGGTGGAAATCCCATACCACCACCGACAATTCAAATCGAGCAAGAAGTCCGGCCGGCCATTGGTGGAAATATTGACGTGGAAGAAAATGCACTGGGTGCGATTTTAAATGATGTTGAGCCAGCACAACCTGAAGAGCAGAATTAAATTCTCTGAAGTGAATTTATTTATTTATATTTTTTTTTAACGTATTTGGAAGAAAGTAAACAAATTCACTTTGCACTTCGATGCCAGTAAATGTCGACATTAGGATACCAGGAACTGCGTATCCATCCAGGTGATCGTTCAACTGCCATCTTCCACTTTGAATAACTCATGCCTCGTTCATCTGCAGGAATATGATGTTCGAAAATTCTAAAATAACATTTGCATAATTAATAAATAAAAATACACACATGAAACCATTATACCGCATGGAACTTTTTTTATGTCGTTTGAGTTTGTAGAGGATGGTAAGTTACTTTATAAGTAAGCAAAATGGATACAAATACCCAATTTAAAATCATTGGGAATTCAGAAATGCGTAATGTTTTCATTTTCCCTGATTCAGTGTCCAAAATAAACTTTTTTAATTTTATCATTATCATTCGTTGATTTATTAACATGATATTTAGCTGCTAAAATTTTCTGTTGCATATCAACGACCGAATACCGTCGCAAGGTAATCCCGAAGTGTCTAATCTTGAAACGGTGCAGTTTTTTTCATCTATAAAAGCAAAAACATTGAAAAAGAAAGCAAAAAAAAATTGTGTTTCGGTGGATATTTGAGAAATCAACTGCGATAGCCAGAAAAGGGAAATTTTAACAATAATGAAAGTGCTGGCAAAAAGAATAGTATGTACCACTTAATTTGTAGCCTGTTGCGTGTAATTTGAAGAATCGCATTCGCGAAACCACAATCTCTCGGAAATCCTTTCGATCCAGGTGGATTTATGCATCAAGGAGGAAATTTTTGGTTGAGTTCATCAGTATACGAAATTAAAAAAGTAACAACGCCATGAAATAGTTTCAGTAAGAAAAAGTGCACGAGCAGTGTTACGAATTGTGTTGGTGCAGTAGAGTTGCTGTGACGCGGTTAAGTTTTAGTACTGAAGTCACAACAAAAAAAAAATTTAAATGGGAAAAATACGTTTGCTCGGTCAGAATGCAGTTCCGTTCAGTGCCGGAAATAAATTGCTGAGTTTTTTCTTCATAAAATTTATTAATTAAATTTGAAATAGAAATAAGAGATAATTAAAAAAAAATTAATTGGTAAAAAAAACACAAAAAGAGGAAAGTCAATTTTTTTTTAATTAGGGAAATAGGATCAATGATGCCAATTTAGTGCTTTCAGCGTTAAATTTGGTGCCCAAAATTTCGTCTCAGCGGACAAAAATTAGTTTTACCGCTTGCGCGTTATTTGAATATTCCTGCGATTGATATGAAAAATTAAATTTTTAGTGGCTTTAAGTTGAAATTAACACTCAAAATTTCATATTTTAGTGCTCAACGAAGAAAAATACTTGGCAACACTGAATATGATAGGCTGAATGCTCACGTATGAGCTCTCACGGATAGTTTTCTGGACCGTTTAACCTCTCACACGACGGGAATTTTTATGTTCGGAATGTCGTGGCTGAGACAGGGTGGGCAGACAGGGCGCTATACTATCCGAGCGCTCTGACAAGTGAAGTCACGCAAACCGTTGCTTCTCGGTCTTACACGACCTATGGGGAAAGATATCCAAACTTAGCTTAGGGTTTATGGACTGTCTTTCGATCCACGCAAGTGCATCGCTCCCGCTCGAAGTTCAGTCAGCAATTCGGACGCATGTGGAATTGGCCCGCTGTTTCCTATACCTTACCTTAAGGTACAATCTGGTTGGTACTGCCGACCGTCGCGGTCAGCAGTAACTGCCGGCAGTAGACTACTGCTTCAGGCAAAAACAAGCTGTCATGTCTATTTGCGACTGCTCTGCAGTTGACGGTTGTGAGTGTAAAGCAGCCACGGTGAGCAGTATCAGCTAGATTGTACCTTTACCTTTCTTCGAATATTTTGACTTTTTCAAGCCAAAATATTCACTCCAAGGCCTCCGTTCACACCACAGTCACAATTGGTTGCAAACCAAGCGAGCTATTGCAGTTGTATACGTTTTGTACGGTTTTTTTTACCGGTAATTGGTGAACAAGAGGAAATCCAAATATGTGACAAAATAGGGATGCTGAACACAACCATTCTGTTGAGGATTGAGCTTTTCTTTGAGGTCCTAACAATGACAAATTCCTCCATCCGCCAGGATATTTCTACAGTTCCCAATCTTCTTGTTCGCTTTCGGGAATTCGTTCCGTAGACCTATCTGGTGTTTCCGGCCATTGGCTGGATGTCCGTAATGACGTTATTATATCACTGGTTATTTTTCCGCTAAAAAAAGAGCAGGAAAATCAGTTCGGGCGATAATGCGAACCAAATTGCAAGAAAAATATTACCTGTCATGCAGAGACAAAACGCGTTCTTTTTGCTAGGTTAAAATTGTTCTACACCTACAGTAAGTGCAGTAGAAGAGAAGTGTAATTTATACTAAAGTTAAAACCACACCTGGCAAAAAGAACAAACCTAGTACATAAGTGTGGAAATAATTTAAAGGATTTGATGTTTCCATTTTGGCGTTGCATTGTTGGTTGAAAATTTCGCGGCACATCTTCCCAACCGCGAAAGTGTAATTCGTAGTGGTCGGTATCAGTTAGGGAAATAAGAAGAAGAGACATTGAAAAATATACGAACGAGGCCGAAAGAGGAAAGAATAGAAAGACGATAATAATCGAATGCAATATGGCGTCATGTCGTCAGTGTTGTGCTGTGTCGTGGTACGTATCAAATTTTTTCGTAATAATCAATTGAGTTATGATTTCAATGTAAATAAAATTAAGCTAGACCGAGTTACTATGCTGATGGTATTAATTTCACGTCAAATAATCTCGTGTAATTTCCCTAAATTCGTTGTTTGATGCAAGTGCAAGTGCGGGTTTGTGGGGTTGTCAAAAAAGCGATTCCGGTCGTGTTCATTTTTCTTCCGTAATACGTCAAATGTCCTCCCCGAATTTGATGCGTCGATTTCGAAACTCTTGTGCAAAATATTCCACATTGTTGCAATAAACAGCCGACTCCTTTTTGCAGATAATATAAAAGTGTCCTAATTAAAAAAAAAGATGGGAGTCTAGCCAACGTAAAAGTAACTAAGACTACCTTTAAAAAGAATAAAGGCCAGAAAATTGCAAAAAAAACTCATTCGTGTCATTAGTGTTCGGCTTCTCGGCACTTGAGCCTGGTGTTCTTCACGCCATTCTAGGCTTATTTTCCTATAATTGAAATAAATGTCAGCGAAAAACCTGGTCGCGCTTGCGTAGTCTCATTTGCTTTTCCCAACTTGCGTCTAGTTCCAATCCAATTCCTACCTGGAGCATTGTACCGACTTTTTTCGTGAGACCTGTTTCCTCATTGGGAACAAAAAAAAATCGACCCACTTATCGAGTACGCCAAGCTTGTACATTATATTGAGAGTCAAGACGGGACCCTGTGGCATAGACCGAAATGATTGGCGAAATAATGTTGCGTTATTTAGTTTTGTAAGGTATTATTCATATCTCGTTTTGTTACAACCATTTGTCCAATGCGCTAGCCTTATTCTTGTGCAATATCCTTTTTTTTCTTCCCAGCAAATTCTCTTGTCAAATTCTATCCTGTTGTGTATAATAATAAATTGCACCTTCACTCGAAAATCACATCCTCCAGTGCTGCTTCCGTCGTGTTCAGTTCGCTCTGCCTGGCCAGTATCATATTTTCATTTGGATGGGATTACGGTATCCGGGTCGCCGAGAAATTCATTAGCTGTTTTATTGGATTCATAATCGTTTGTCTTTTTTCGCCCGTTAAGCTAGTATTACACTGTTTGACCAAGTGGTCAAATTTCAGTAATAGGTTGGGTTAGGTTGAGAAGGGTGGACTGAAGCAATGTGCCCCAGTCCATCACTGTGGATCCATTGTGGTCCCCTCGTATAAAACCGGGCTCTAGACTACTGATTCCAAATATTGCTCTTCCTTATGAAGAGAATAGTTCTCCATAAAGGAATCATCGCAAGTTCTGATAGATCGGTCAAGGAGAATTTCCCCAAGTACCGATACCTGGTACGTGCCAGGCTTTCACGTTCACACACTAGATGCTCCAGTGTTGGCTCCACATTCTCATCACCACAGCGACACAGATCAGCCATGGGTATTCCCAGCCTTTCTCCATGCCTCCCAAAGGAACAGTGCCCCTTTAGGTAATACTAGCTTAAAGCTATTATCACACCGTTTGACCAATTGGTCAAATTGCAGTAATAAGCAATACGAAATAGTGAATTCCATTTAATCTCACGGTATCCGCTCGGTCAAATTCGCTATTTCGCATTGCTTATTACTGCAATTTGACGACTTGGTCAAACAGTGTAATACTAGCTTTAGAAAATGCTCGAACTCCTTTTTTTCGTATACACTGTCGCACATATTTAAAGTTCTGGTCAATTGATTCTGTTTTTTTGGATAATTATACGTGACGCGTCTGACAGTGTATCAGAATTTCTTATCCAGATTTTGGAAGTCTTATGTTATATATATATTCAGCGGGTCATTAACTTATACTTTTCGCCCATTTGATGTGAGATGGACAGTAATGGAGCGAAGAACAAAGTGCAAGCTCGCTGGTTGCTTGCTTCAGACAAGAATACTGTTACTAAGTTTCAAAATGTAATAGTCCTTAAACTATGTTCAGACTATGAGATTAACGCGTTGAAATCGAGTTAAACGCGTTGAAAACACTTCCCGAATGCGTTTACGAAAACACGTAGCTACAACGCGTTTAACCAAAAACATGTACTGCGATCCTCGCGGAAATCGAAGTAAACTTTAAAAGAAACTATTTAATGCTGCAGAAATTGAATTTTGTACTTGTGCAACGACTGCATTAGCTAATTAATTCACTTTTCATTACTGCTATACAAACACTTGTGTTTCAAATAATTTAGAAAGCATAAATTTGCTAATGAAACACAGCTGAATATCTACATGTCAAAACAAATCACGTCAAGCTGTCATGTATCAAAATAAAACGAGTTGCCTAGTGTGAACACTACTTTTTTAACTCGTTCATTTTGCCTGCTTAAACGCGTTTAAAACGCATAGTCTGTACAGGGTATTACTCCGGGCTGTAGTGTGAGGTTTTTTGTTGCTGATTCCTAGAATGAAATCTCTAATAAATTTAGTTATTTTCTTGATCTACGAACGTTCGGCCGAAAAGGACGCGACTAGCTTAGCATGAATACTATTCTGTTAAGCTAGGGCCAATTGACCACCGAAATTCACATAATTCTCAATTCTGAATCATCTACGAGTATGTCAACCCGCAGAAAAGAAACATTCTGCTCTGCAATGTATACATGGTGTGAATTGGCAATCGCGCGAGCATATTGTGTTCTTTTTTATTTCTGCAATCCCAATAGATCTGACAGAGTTTATGATAAATATTTAAAATAACATTTGGTAAAAATACAATTTTCAATGAAGGATTAAATGTGCCGTGTCACACAAATCCATTAATTTCCATTTTACTGGTTTATACACTCCAGTAGCTACAGGCACATTTTCACCGATACCCAATTTTTTCCTAATTGTAAATTTTCTTTTTCTTTTTCAGCTTGTGTAACTAAATCTTCGTATAACATCACACATTTCATCAATACTACGTTACAACTAATAAATCTGTTTTTTTTTAATCAAACACACTTACCACGAAGTGATCGAATTCAAACACAATCCATCTTCATACATTACTAAGCAACCTACGAAAAAAAGGATATTGGAATGAAATGATATAGTTACCGAACACATTTCTCTTTTTGACCATTTTGGTAAAGCAAAAAAACAAAAAAAAGAAGAAAAGAAAAACAGTAGTAGTATACATTTCGAAGCAACTTTTGCGAAATTGCGCTTGAACCGGACTTTTATAATTTTCGTTAACAACATCCACTCCTCTCTCTCTCTTTCTCTCCATTTAACATTATTCCGCCAAAAATGCATATTATACTCCAATTTTCGTAATAACATTAAGAAGTGAACAAAACAAAGCAAAACAGAACATAGCAGTGAAATAGAATTATCTACTATCTTAGGAAGTACTACAAGTTAATGCAGCACGCACTTACGGCTACCTTAAAACAAAGCACTAAAATATCCAGTTAAATTTTAATGAATAATATAAAAGCGGACGTGTAGTGAAAGCACACAAGTTGAAACAGTTAGATTTCATCTTAAACCGAAATGAAAATAAAAAAAGTACAAAATATTGTTTCAAAGCAGTGAACATAAAATTAAATAAAATAGTGATCCGAATTCTTTCAATATAACAAAAAATCTCGAATATTAATCAATTCACAATTAAAACTGTACATAAAAAGAAAAACGAAAAAAGTAATAACAATAATAAACAAAATACTTAAGGCATTTTTATATAAAAAAAACTGATTATAAGAAATACTAAAATTTTAACACCTGTGATAGTATTGTAAATTTATTAATACATATTATATATGAAACAAAACAAACTAAGCAAATAAAATAGTAAACAAATTGAACGAAAGCGTGATATAATAATGGACTTGAGCATTGAAATTTACATGTAGGAACTTTAAATACAATGGGATATACACAAAATAAGTTAAATCCATAAAAAAGTAAACGATAAAAAGATTTCATTAATAAATATACATATATGTAGTTGTTTTTTTTTAATAAAAAAAAATATATTTTTAAAGTTTATATAATTCAAAATGTTTATAAATCCATCGACAATATAAAAAGAAAACTGGTTGCAAGTGTAAACGAAATCACAAACATTTAAAATACAACATAAAGTATATGCGCACGATTATTGTTCATCGAAATACTAGTAAATACAGTTAGCCCGGCAACTGCATAATATTGAAAGCACCGTTACGAAACAACATTTTACGCAATAAATCGCAAAAAAAACTGGAGAGACTCGCTTCGTTCTCAACGCGTACAACAAGGACCACTATGAGTAGCCAGTCCAAGAACTATCGCAATGGAGAAGGTAAGGATTTGCTATAAACAATTTTCAATATTATCGTCTTGGTCGTAATTTGAAATTTGCATGTGAAGTAGATTAGACTCCTGCTTTTCTATTCAATTATTTCTTGCATGCAATATTTATAATTTCTTTCATACAGTTGAAGGGTACAGGAAAAAAGAAGATTAGAATTTGGCTGACGAGAGGGCGTTTCATACCGGAGAAATTTATTGCGCTTTATCGTAATACTGGAAAATTCAGTGGCTAAAATTCCGCCAGCATATTGTACCCTTCATATTGTTTTTTTTAGTTCTATACAAATTTATTAATACTAATTTTTTTTTTGCTATATTTTATTAGTTCTTGGTATTCTTTTCAATTGCAAATCACAGGTATTTTGTATGCACTTGACAACGTATTGGTATGCGTCGAATTAAAAAAAGAGAAAATACTGTTTTTATTTGAAGTATTCTTCGATTCGATTATTATTGGCACAAGTAGTAGAGGACACAAAATGCTTTGTACTAGCATCAACACGTTCGTAGTTTAGAGTTTCTTAGTGGTTTCACACAGTTTATAATTACAGGCATAAAATAAAATATGAGATCTTTTTTTTTCCATTGCAGAAATTTACGATAATGTATCTTGTGACAATTTCTTTAATATGAACTCTCTACGCAATGTTAGCTCATTTCCTCCAATTGGTACGTTTTCTTTAGATTCTAACATTGGCCACCAAGCAAATACAATTTTCGATGGCGAAGATCCATCGTCGGGTATTTTTTCGTCGAATATTGCAATTCCGAATGTGATAAGTAGTACTGGTCCATCATCTTCCTTTAATAGTAACACGAACGATTCAAATCAAGCAACTCGAGAGACTGGTATCATCGAAAAACTATTGGTAATAATAAACATCTCAATAAAAATGAAATAAAATTTAAAAAAAGATAACAAAAATGGAAAATGAATTATTGAATATTTTGTAGCATTCGTACGGCTTCATTCAATGTTGCGAGCGACAGGCTAGACTGTTTTTTCACTTCTCGCAGTTTAGCGGTAACATTGATCATTTGAAAATTGGCGATCCTGTTGAGTTCGAAATGACGTACGATCGAAGAACTGGTAAACCTATTGCTAGTCAAGTTACGAAAATTGCTCCGGAAGTTGTAAGTATTTATGCCGAACCGGGCTGATTGATTCGGCCTCGAAACTATAATTCTATTTCAATTAGGTCTTATCGGAAGAGCGTGTAACCGGTACCGTAACAACTGAACTACGCAGCAGTGCAGCAATTACTATATCATCAAATGAAACGACTGGACGAATTAGCTATGAAAATCGCGGAGAATGTTTCTTTTTGCCCTATACCAAAGATGACGTTGAAGGCAATGTAACTTTAAGCGCTGGTGATAAAGTCAGCTTTCAAATTGCAACGAACCAAAGGTATAATAAATGCAATCTGACACGATCTCATTTGAATCGAATTTTTCGTCGGTATCTTTCAGAGGAAATTTGGGTGCATGTCATATTCGGCTTGAAAATCCTGCGCAGCCTGTTAAATATCGAGGCGTTGTGTGTTCCATGAAAGAATCATTTGGTTTTATTGAGAGGGCTGATGTCGTCAAGGAAATCTTTTTTCATTTTTCGGAAGCTGAAGGATCGGTTGAATTGCGGCCAGGCGATGATGTCGAATTTACAATTCAAACTCGAAACGTAATTAAGCATAATTTGAAATTGTCGAAAATGTGTTCAGAATACTATTTTTTTTTCATTGTATAGGAATCCATGGTATCGTTGCAGGGCAGAGAGTATGCATGCAATATAACTCGATTGCCACCTGGATCGGTTATTTTTGAAGATGTCGATACAACAGTTTATAAGGGACAAGTTCTAAAACCGCTCGATCGTGATAGCCCTAATAGACATAATACCGATCCTTTACCGGGACGCATACGCTACAGAGCTCCTGACTATTCAGAAGTTGAAGTTCCGTTCGGCGACAAAGATCAAGTAATTGCTAAAGAATGCATTTAATTTAAATTGAAAAGTTTCTAGCGAATAAATTTCTTTAGAAAGGGGACTTTACTTTACGGCATGGCGATTGGGTGCAGTTTTTATTGGCAACCGATAGACGAGATCAATTGCAAAGAGCTACATCAATATCACTACTAGATGAAACGTTTAAGGTATCGGGCGAACGACGCGAACAAGGAATAGTTTCAACGCTCAAAGATGGCTTTGGTTTTCTTCGTTGTGTGGAAAGAAATACTGGACTATTTTTTCATTTCACTGAAGTCCTGGATACAGTTAAATGAAGATCATATTCGCTAAAAATTATTTTTTAATTATTTAATACGTTTTTAGAATCGTGAAATTTGTGTAGGCGACGAAGTTGAATTCACTGTTATACAGGAGCCGAGACTAACGTACGCTAATTCAAGATTAAGTGCTATTCGCATCAAACATCTGCCTGCGGGAGAAGTAAAATTTGAGAGCTTGGTTGCAAGCAATATCGAAGGTATGTAGAATAAAAGTAATTTTTTAAGTTCCGATAATACTTAGTTTAAGCAAATTGAATTTACTGATGGTCTGTCGTTAATTTTGTCAATCAAGTTGAAAAAGAGAAATCTCTTGGATTAAACCGGTTTAGGTAAAGAAAAAATGAAGTTCAAACTTGGACTATAGGGGCAATAAATTTATTAAGAAGTCAAAATTTTGTGAAGTGGTACTCTATTTTTCATGTTGTAGAGCTCTGAACTTTTGGTAGATAGTAAAAACTATCAACTTTGCAAAATTCGATGTGGTTATCATTTTATTCACAACTAGCCGCGTACCGCGGCTACGCTCGCTTCGCTCACGTTGTTCCATCGCTCCTGTTACTCCCGTTTCTCCCGTTGACCCATTGGTACTGTTTCTCCTGATACTCCTGTTACTATCGTTGCCCCCATTTCTCCCGTTACTCCATCCACCATCCCCCATCCTCCATCCTCTATTCACCATCTTCTATCCACCATCCTCCATCCTCCATCCTCTATCCACCATCCTCTATCCACCATCTTCCATTCACCATCCTCCATCCTCTATCTACCATCCTCTATCCACCATCCTCCATCCTCCATCCTAGATCCTCTATCCAGCATCCTCCATACTCTATCCACCATCCTTCATCCTCCATCCACCATCCTCTATCCACCATCCTCCATCTTCTATCCTCTATCCACCATCCTTCACCCACCATCTCCCATCCTCCATCCACCATCCTCTATCCACCATCCTCCATCTACCATCCCCCAAACTCCATCATCCATCCTCCATTCTCTATCCACCATCCTCCATCTTCCATCCTCCATATTCCATCTTCCATCCACTATCCTCTTATAGCATTTAGTAATAGGAATAGGCATAACTAATACACCGAAAACGAACTGCCGCTAAATTATATGAAAAACACTCAAATGTTGAAATAACTCCATCATCCATCCTCCATCCTCTATCCACCATCCTCCATCTTCCATCCTCCATATTCCATCTTCCATCCACTATCCTCTTATACCATTTAGTAATAGGAATAGGCATAACTAATACACCAAAAACGAACTGCCGCTAAATCATATGAAAAACACTCAAATGTTGAAATAACTCGCGAACCACCAACTGTTAAATAATTTTGTTAACGCAGAAACCATCGAGGGCGTACCCTCAACAAATCACCAAAGTTTCATCGCAATTGGATGAGTGGTTTAGGAGCCTATACAGGACAAACAGACAAAACTTCATTTGTATATATAGAGATAAATATTTTTGACACCCTTTTCCTAAAATTACAATATCCGTGCTCTAAGTTTTGAATTTTAATAAAATTTGGCAAAAGTATCGACAACTAATAATACTTTTCAATAAAAATTGAAAAAATATTCAAATTAATTGCTTTTAAATTTGTTTTTTTTTTAAAGGATGGTGAAATAAACACGTTATTTGAATGCACAACCACAAGATTCCTTGAAACTGTGTTCTTCTTTAGTTTGGCTTTAAAGGCTTATATTAGAGCGCGTGGAACGTGTTAGACTACTAACGTTGATAGTTTGCATTCTATTGATTAAGAATTCGTTGCTTAAGGGGGTCGGTGCAAAAAATATGAAAAAAAAAAATCGATTTTTTTTTATTTTATGTTGTTATTCTACACTCATTTCTGCACATCACACAACAAACCGTACCTTTCTCGGGTAACGGGAAGTGACTTAAATTTTACTCTGAAGTGGGGAAGTCGAATATGTCACTGCATGTACTTTTTTGTTTTTTGGCTCTCCTGAAAAGTAGTGCTTTTTCAACTTTCGGTACACGTTTCTCAGTAACCACACACAGTATCGCCTTAATTTTTTTTTAATATTTTTGTGGTAATATTGACTAGCTTCATGAAAAACTGTCATTTTTTCAAATATGAAACAAGAAAAACAGTAAAAAATTTTATACATTCCTTATTTTTTAAATATCTCCACTTTTAGTGAAAATTTTTTAATTTACTCATATACTAAGGTTTTAAATACACTAAACAATAAGTGTGCAAAATCTGACTGTCGTGAGTTAAGTGGAAGCTGAGATTCAGGTACCGGAACGGAACGCGTTTCGCCATACGAAATACATGGGAGCCAGAATCTTGCACCGACCCCTTTAAGGGAGTCATCTCGTGTGATTGGTTCAAAAAATCGATTTTTTTTTTTTGCATTAATTGCATCCAAATATAGTGTAGAATATATGGTCAAGTGTTTTTCCGATATTCGAAGCCGCTCGGAAGTTACAGGCCGTTATATTATCTAAACTCCTTTGCTGTTTCGAATATAATGGTCAGTTTAGTCGCGTTTTTCTCAAAACGGTATTGTTCAAATATGTAGACACGATATCTCGGAATCTATCGAACGAATTCCTTTGAAATTTGGTGAACTTGTTCAGTACTCCTGTAGACATTTTGCAATCTAAAATAATTGTGATTCATCAAGCAGTTTTTTTTTGTCGAGCTGAAAAAGTCGTAATAACCCCCACCAAAATTGACGATAAAGAGTTAAATAAGTTGCCAAAAATTCACTTTTCAATATTTTTTTATAATTCTAGTTCAAACTTCACAGATTAAAATGCAGTTTGATTTTTTTATTTGAGATAAGTAGAACGCCCGCAACCGTGTCGACCGAAAAAAAGATTTTTTGAAAATGAGTGGCTAAGTTGCCGTATACCTCAGCAATAAGCGATAATTTCGGGTTGAAAAAATTGTAAAGTGTGCTCAAAATGTGGTAAAAATTTCACAGTTGTATTTTTATTTACTTCGCCAAAAAGAATTCCACCAAAAAAAGCGTAAAAAAGAGCCTTCACACAGGATGACCCCCTTAAGAAAGCAATTATTTTAGAAACATAAACAGTGTCTAAAAGAGCAGTGTGGCCTCAAGTTCGGCGCCACTCCTGTCCTAAGGAATAAATATTTTAGAACCAAAAATTGTGGATAAAAAACTAGAATGGCCCCCACGTAGGGCCAAAAATAATAAGATGGCGCCAATACTTTTCGTCGATCTTTATTTTTTATCTTAAATATGAACAGACATATTATTTATGTTCGCATTATTTTTGTGCAGCTCCTTTGTCCAGATCTGATCAAACAAATTCAGAAAATGTTTTTAAAATATCTACTGTATGAAAATGACAACGACTTTTTTGATTTCTAGGTGTGATAACTCGAGAAGCACCTAAAAGCCCAGTAAAATCACAAGATAGAGTAGAGGGGGGCGTTATTAGTTACGCGCAAGGTGATACCTTAAAAACAATAATGTATTTCTTAAAAGACTGCGAAAAACCACCAAGAATTGGAGATAGAGTTCGTTTTAACATTTGCTTGGTAAGAAATTTGTAGTCATGTGTCACCAACAAAGTCACGTTAAGAATCAAATTTGATTTTAGGTTAAATGGAATAAGGAACTTATTGCCGTGAATGTTGTTGATATTTCCAACTCTCCCAACACACAAATCAACCCAGAAATTTTAACGAATGGCCAAAATGGATACACTGTACCGAAAGAAGACGAATCGATTAATCCGGAAAATAACAATCTCAATACGAGCTCGACAACATTTAAAGGATTCATTGCAGTCTTAAAAGAGAATTTCGGCTTCATAGAAACTTTAATTCACGACGAGGAAGTATTTTTCCACTTCAGTAACTACATTGGAAATCCAAGTTGGTTGGAATTAGGTCAAGAAGTTGAATATACACTTTCGAGAAATGGAAACGCATCAACATCGGGAAACTGTCTGCCAGCCGAAAATGTTCGAACCTTAACGAAAGGTACAATTGTTCAGCCAAATGTATTGGAGACTGTTTTCAATGGTGAAATAGCGCGCCCTTTGCGTTGCATCAACCCCGATCAACAAGATTATTCTGGGCTAATTCTGATATACAATGAAGCTAAAGTAGTACTTTCGACTCACGAATTTGGCATAACCAGTTTAAGTAACAAACGTGATCTACTACAAAAAGGCGATTTAGTTACGTTTAAAGTGGACGAGTCGGGTCGAGCTGCAGAGATAACGGCAGTGCGTCAGAAAAAACGTGCAACTGTTGATTCAATTCGTGGTCAATTTGGTTTTCTTAATTTTGAAATTGAAGATGGAAAAAAGCTTTTCTTTCACATGTCGGAGGTTCAGGGAAACGCAACGTCATTGCATCAAGGTGATACCGTCGAATTTTCTGTTGTAACGAATCAGGTATTCAATTTAAACAAATTGTGACGCAGTTGCAGATTAGTTATTGTAAATTTTTTTTCCTGCTCAATTTTCAGCGAAATGGCAAATCATCTGCTTGTAACGTGGTTAAAATTACCGATAGACCGGATAGATTGATCTCCAGATTGAAGCTAAATTCTGTTGATGATTCTGTGCCACGATTGATTGTCATTCGTGCTCCGAAGGGACCCCAGGGCAAAGGATTTTCTTTATTAGCTCGTTCGGCAAGAATTCCAGGTATATTTTAACATTGTTGTAAGATAGTCACTTTCTTACAATAGTATTTTTTTACAGGCGTAGTTTAATCGCAACAAATATAGCAATACCTTATTAATATAATGCTAACATTCTTGGCACTAATTACAAACAGTTTTTATTGCTAAATAAATAAACTTGACATCGATAAATAAAACATGAAAACATAGTTTTTTTTAATTGATTAAATATGAATTTTACTTTCCTTTTATTTTGTTAGTAAAAAAATCAGTTACAGTTGAATTATTGTACAATATTAAATTCATTTACTACTCGAATAAACGCTAAAATGAAAACTTCCGCATTTCAACCTGTCTACGTTGTTCATTTAAATTTGTTGATCTTGTTTCACGTCTTTGTCTGAATTTGTTATATAATTGTTGTCTTCTGTTGTTTTAAAAAATTTCTATTCTGGGAGTGTCCGCTAATATTCGTATCGCTAATTGTCGTAATATTATCTCAATATTTCTGTTGAATTTTACCGGTTCAATCTAAAAGTTTTGTTGTCAGTAAACATACAAAATAAAAAAAAATAATAAAATATTAGGTGATCTTCAGCGCCACCTTCCTTTAGTATAGGGTTGCGATGGCGGGAATTTAGCTGTTTAAACGTCGCGGACTGTAAATTTGATATCGAGTTCGCTATATAGAAAATTTGCTCAGCAATTCCACCAGTTGTAAGGGTGTTTCGGATAGTAGGCATGATACACCCTCTGACGAGTCTATGCCCTCCGATGACGAAAAAGCTCCTTCGGACCTAGTCTAACACAATCTTATAAAACTGGCGTATCCAGTGAAGGTTTTCCAACTGTCATGTCCTCAAGAACAGCGATTAATCAAAAGTCGGGGATTTCGTGTTGGGGTTTCACACCAGAAACCCTACTGACGCCGGAAAACAACTAACATTTAATCATACAAAAATCGTTACAAGCAGTGAAACTGTTCAGTCTCGATTAGAATGTAGTACTTCTGAGTGAAACAGCTTGCTTTGAACCACTAACTTAAAGAGTCATTTCCAGCTTCTCTTGCCCGGTTAATAGTAAGCGTATTTTTTTTAAATTCAAAATTTTTATATTTGAAACACGTATCAGAAAACATGCTTTATGATGAATTCTGGTGAATAAATGTAATAACCATTAGGCACCAGCCGATTTACTTGCCTATTCCAGTCGGAGTAGATGTGATCGGGTGATACGAATTTAGTTTTAGTGACGCCAAATATATATATAAGTAGTTGGCATTAAATGAAAGGAAATAAAGAAATTAAATACACATTTGTGGATATTATCCTTAAAAAAATTAGTCGATGAAAAAGCCTGAAAGGACTTTTTTAATGAAATCTAGAAAGCAAATTGCGGACTTTTTCAACGACTGCATGCGCAAATAGAACGTGAACCGCACGATCGGTGGAAATGAAACATCCGAGGTGATTATATCTCCTTTTGGTTCTGCATGGGATAATGTATTCTGCTTCTTTACATAAAAAATCTTGGATTAGCATTAGAATGCTTTAGTCGATTTAAATAGTTCGTGCTAAAATATTCATTCATTATCAATAGTCGGGTCTTATGTGCTTTCCTTTCGCCTGCGGATTTTGTAAGCTATTACTATTAGGGTCGCTTCACACATAATTAAGTCTTGTTCTCTTTGATATTTCTTTCTAGAGTTTGTGTAGTGAGGTTCTTTGCAAGCGTCGATTGGATTCGTAGTCGAACCGAACACAATTTTTAGCGTCATCTTCAAGACAGATTTATTCATGCAAAACTCTTTATTCTCTTCTTGACAATCCGCCTTATAGTCAACTGCGTTGTTTCCAAAGTAATCATCATTACATTGACCGTAAAAACATTTGTCAGATACGGACTACTCCAAAGTTTTCACGGTGTTCGAGGTAGCTTATAAAGACTGTATTTGTCTTATCTACAATCGCAATCAGCGGGTACATAATTCATTGGATACAGTAGAGTAGAGATCGAGCAGTACAAGGGAGGATTTGCTTGATGACCCACCCATGCCAGTTATACTTAAGGCGAGGACGAATACAGACAGACCTTGTAAACAATAGAAAGAACGGATTCGGAAAAAAAGAAGAAAAAAAATGCGATCATTTTTTTCCATTACGCCAATAAGCTTGAGAGAGGCTGTCTTCCTTCTCCTCTTGTTCTGTAATCTGTATGAATGAAAATTGTTTTTTAATCGAACAAAGCCAAGTCTGTCAGCTCGAACACTCAGAATTGCTTCCACTAGTATCACTTGTAAGTCCCACTCGGTCGACCGAACACATTACGTTCCAGTCTGCGTCTCGATTTGTTAAGATTGAATTTCATTCAATAAAACGTTCGTCTTCATATGATACAGCATAGTCGTTGTATTCCTCGGTTCTTAATCGGAAAAAAATACCAAGTGTTATCTCTTGCCCTTCCTTATCATTTCTTTCTCTGGCCTCAGATGCTTTCCGAGTGCATTTTAAATTAAGTTGTTGTCTTGAAGTGTTGTGTGCGAAATATCGTGGAGGTATTATTCCATAACAAAATGGCTAAGCTAACTAGAGTTACCGTATGCTTGTTCGGTAAATATTCACCTACATCACGTCTGTTCGATCCGATTTAATCGATATAAATGTAATCTCAGTCCTAGTAAGCGCCGTTTTGTCGTGTGATCTGGATCAAACTCAGAGTGGGTGTCGCATTGATAATGGAGCGTGTAGTTGTGCTTTCGGATGCAAATCGGATTTTCGATATTCAACACGAAAAGAATGTGAAGATGCTCTAAAGGTATTGAATGGAAAAATTAATGAGTTTTTTATTAAATTAAATTAATCAATTGAACCAGGGAACTTCCGGCGATATCTGCAGTGGATATCCATGCCTGCACGGTGGTTCGTGTATTCAAGTTTCACAAATGCCAGGATACAAGTGCCGTTGCGAGGGTACAGGCTATTGGGGCAGTCGATGTCAACGACGTATGCTATTTATATTTTGAAAATAAAATAACGTTCTTATCATTTTGTATTTCACAGTGTGTCCGGGGCCAGATAACCATCTAACACAATTTCCATATGAGTGCATTGTAATTTAGAGTGTTCGTATTATCTTTACATAGTCTTATAGGTTATTAACCCGGGATTCGATGTTCGTACAACATAAATTCACGCGACAAAAAACTACTGTTAAACGTTCTATAGTTTAGTTTTTTTTACAAATAAATTTTATTAGTTTTTATTTTATTAGTTATCTTAATTTAAACGAAAAAATTGTTTATTCGTTCGGCCGATGGGAACTTGTCCTTTAGTACGTAGTTTCCTTATTGCTTCTCTGAGGTATTTGGGTTGAAGTGCTCCAGTTTCTCCGGCTTCCTCCATAACATCTAATGCTGTGAAAAGGAATTTCATTTAATTATCAACTGCCAACGCTTTATAGTTAGTTGGGATCCATGTTTTCGAAATCTTCTACATAAACGTAGGCTCCAGAAATATTGATCACCTTTAACCTATAGCTTCGTGTAAATTTAAAAATCGGAATATTAGAAAACAAGGGATTCGGAGTAAAAATAAATACAGAAAATTTTCTGCAAACTAACTTAAAAATCTTGATTGAAAACAATTGGATGTATTTGGAATGCAAACGTACTTTCCATGGGTGTGTTCAAGATGCCAGCTATATATAGCTGCTTCGAAAGCATAGCATAGCAAGACTGTAGCAACTGTCAAATTCAGCCATAGCAAGAAACAGCTTCTTTGAGTTTTGGACAGCCAAAAGCAGCTTGTATAGCTTACAACAGCTGTTCGACACATACATACGCAAGTTAGCGTAACATATGACATATATTATAATAAAATAAAGTGAAAATGAGCACTACTAGTAGTGTCGTTAAATTTTTCGCTTATTTCCGTTGTTAATAAAACATCATTTTCCATTTTAAACATTCAAAATGATGTTAAGACGAAACTAACAGCTAAACACACATATGAATATTGCAATAGCTGCTTTCTTGCTACAGTCCGGGATGTGTTCAAGATGCCAGCTATAGCCGCTTCGAAAGCATAGCATAGCAAGACTGTAGCAACTGCCAAGTTCAGCCATAGCAAGAAATAGCTTCTTCGGGTTTTGGACAGCCAAAAGCAGCTTGTATAGCTTACAACAGCTGTTCGACACATACATAGGCAAGTTGGCGTAACATATATGTGGGAATTAAAAGACTACTTTATTTTTAATTCTCACTTTTATTTATTTCAAATTTCTATGTTGCCGGTTTCGCTTCTCAGTCTCGACTGACTGGTTCATCCCGTTCCATCGCTCGTGCCATGGGTAGGCAACCTTTTGTATTCCACACTTCATGGGTAGGCAACCTTTTATATTCCACACTCGGCCGTCCTGATCCCTCTAGCGTCCTCGGTAGAATCGTCGTGAATTTCATAAGCTGATCGTCGTATTTATTCGTCGTTGGTTTAATCATCGTGGATTTCATTAGTTGATCGTCGTATTCATTCGTCCCTCTAGCGTCCTCGGTAGAATCGTCGTGAATTTCATAAGCTGATCGTCGTATTTATTCGTCGTTGGTTTAATCATCGTGGATTTCATTAGTTGATCGTCGTATTCATTCGTCGTTGGTTTAATCATAGTGGATTTCATTAGTTGATCGTCGTTTTCATTCGTCGTTGGTTTAATCATCGTGGATTTCGTTAGCTGATCGTCGTATTCATTCGTCGTTGCTGTATTTTACCATTTTATTATTTGCGCGCGATAGTTTAAGTGGTTCTTCTGTTTACTTTACATTATATTTTTTTTTTTTTTTAATTTCAGCGGAATCAGTTGAATTAATTTTGTTTGTCGTCGTTATCTTCGTCATCAGACTCGAATGTTACAAAGTATTTCATATGATCCACAGCTGTTGATGTTTTTTGTGGACCCTCATGATGCCCGACCTTCTCGACATCATACCTGTCGTTTGATTTAGCTTTTATAACACGGTATGGTCCTAAGTACTTAGGACTTATTTTCAATCCGGCTCCAAATTGAGTTCGTTGAATTGCCACTAAATCCCCAACGTTGTATATTGTAGGTAGTTTTCGGCGTTTATTGTAACTTTTGCAATTCTCCTGTTGCACCTCAAGGATTTGTTTACCTGCAAGGCTTCTTAGTTGCTCTCGTTCTTCATGAAATAAGATTGCTATTTCTTCATTGATACTGTCATTTAAGTTCAAGTCCTCTACTGACTTCATTCTCGTTCCAATAAGCAATTCAAAAGGTGTAGTTCCTATACTTCGATTGTATGTGCTATTAATCCATTTTTGCAACTGCGGGATGTGTTTAAACCAATTTTCCTCTGATGTAACTGATAACTTTGTCAAAACTGCAATAGTTACTCTATGGATTCTTTCCACTTGTCCATTTCCACGAGGGACCCCTGTGGTGATTTTCACATGTTCAATACTTTCTTCTCTGCAATAATCTTCAAACGCATTGGATGTGAAAGCGGTACCTCTATCTGTGACAATACGGCTAGGATTTCCAAATACACTCTGTTGGATGTTTAATTTTTGTATTACTTCCAGTGTGGTTGTGCTTTTTGTAGGGTAGAGCCAAACAAACTTGGTGAAAGCGTCTATCACGGCCAAAATATAGCTACATCCTTTTTTAGTTGCAGTCATCGGTCCTAAATGATCAATGTGATATGTCTCCAACGGAGTAGATTCCTTTGGTATGGGATGGAGCAATCCTTCTTTCCGTTTTTTCTTCGATGCCAAAATGCATGGCACACAACTTGATATGCAATCTTCCATTTTTTTCTTTAATCCAGTAATATAGTAGTCTCTCGTCAGTACAGTTTCCATTTTTTTTGTACCGAAATGACCGTTTTCATGTGTCTTTCGTATTACGTCCGCTTGCATTGATTTTGGTAAAACTAGCAGTTTCAGACCGTCTTTGTATTTGAATAGCACGTCTTTTTCGAGATGGTAGTCATCAAATTCATCATTCTCTAGAATTTTCTTTATAGCTTTTAATCCGTCGTCTCGCTCCTGTGCTGCTCGAATCTTCGGTAGTAAGCTATCTTCTTCAACCATCAGGATAACCGGTTGGCGGCTTAAAGCATCTACGTGTTGCATCTTTCGACCACTTCGGTGTTCTATTTGAAAATCAAATTCGGCTAGAACTAGAGCCCATCTCGCAATTTTTGGATGTATATCCTTCTTAGCCATCGTACACGTAAATGCTGCACAGTCAGTAACTAACTTAAACTTATATCCGTGCAGGTACACTCTAAACTTTTTCAAAGCTACTACCACAGCTAAAATTTCCAGCTCATAGCTTCCGTAATTCTCTTCGGTAGGCGTAGTTTTTTTGCTGAGATAATAGATCGGGTGCCAATTACCCGTTTCCGACTGCTTTTGACATAAAATGGCTCCATAGCCATGCTTACTCGCATCAGTGTGGACTTCGGTTTCAGCTCCAGGATGATAAAGCGCCAATACTGGATTTGTAGTCAGAGCTGACTTCAGCATGATAAATGAATGCATCTGCTCTGGACCAAATTCAAATTTCGCCTTGCCTCTAAGAAGATCGCTTAATGGTTTTGCTATTATTGCGAAATTTCTAATGAACTTCCTATAGAATCCTGCGAGGCCAAGGAAGGATTGCATCTGCTTAGCAGTACGTGGCGTTGGAAATGCCGATACCGCCTTTGTCTTGCATTCTGACGGTTTAACGAAACCGTTTTCCACGACATACCCCAAATACTCGATTCTATGTTTTAGGAAGTGACATTTCGACCACTTCATCTCTAAACCGTTTTCTTCAGCTACTCTTAACACTTCCTGCATAGCCTCTAATCCTTGTTCGATGTTTTCCGTAGGGATAATTAAGTCGTCAATGTAGACTAACAGTACTCCATCGCGTATAAGTCTACTAAATATCTTGTTTATAAATTTTTGAAACGTACCCGGTGAGGTGCTTAGTCCAAACGGTGCTCTAGTAAACTCGAACTGACCCATAGGTGTCACGAAGGAAGTATATTTGCGAGAATCGCTCGCGACTGGTACATGAAAGAACCCATTTCGAAGATCCAGCGTCGTAAATATTTTGGCTTTGCTTAATTTACTCAGTTGATCCTCGATGTGAGGTAGAGGCTGATTATCCCTTATGATAACTCGGTTAAGTTGCCGATAATCGATGCATAATCTTGTTGACCCATCCTTCTTCTTCACCAGGACTACTGGACTTGAGAATTCTGACTCACTTTCGGTGATTATTCCTTCATCCAACCATTGTTGTGTCTGCTTGGAAACTATTTCATATTCAATGTGAGTCAAACGTCGTGGTTGTTGCCTGATAGGTTTCTCATCTTTCAACAAAATCTTCATTTCGAATCCAGATGACTTCGCAGATTTATTTGGTGTATAGTTCCTCACTAATGTCTCTACTCGTTGTTTCGTTGATAATGCAACTGACTCCTCTACGTTCAGCTCTTCCGTATCTACTGCTAATAGAGAAATCATCTTGTTCTGTAATGGGACTATAGTAATTGCATCTGGTCTAATTGAAACCTCTACTAAACTTAAAAATGATTTTCCTAATACGACGGATTTCGGCAAAATTTTTTCGGATACTACGTGGAAAGTTTCAGCGTAATTATTTCCATCTACCGTTATATCTGCACAAAATGATCCAATAGTGAACAAAACGTCTGACCCAACTCCACGGAAAGTGATAGGTTCACCTGTCAAATTCGGAGCGCCAATATTTTGGTGGCAATCTTGTCTTATAAAACTCCGATCGCTTCCAGTATCTAGTAAAGCTTTGACACTGAGCCCACACAGGTTTATTTCCTTAAGCATATCATGCTCACTTACTCTAGCAGTTTCCTGAACGAAGGCCACGTTGCTGTTGCTACCATCTGCTTTCTTCGGGCAATCTTTGCTTTTATGACCAAAGCCATTACAAGAAAAACACTTAATACCCAATTTTTTCTTGGTACAGTTCGCAGAAATATGACCTGGCACCCCACAATTATAACAACGATTTTGTTTCGTTTTATTTCCGTCGGTTTTAGCTGATTCTCCTCCCGATGATTTGGGTGTTGAAGTTTCGCATATCTTCGCGTATATTTCCAGATTTCGTCTAAACTCCACCAAGTCCCTCGACGCAAGTAAAATAAATTTGTTCCTATCGTCACCTTCTATGCCGTCACATACGAATTTCATTATTGCGTCATCTTCAAGTTTTGCCCTTCTAGCTAGCTCTCTTATTATCAGAAAGTACTCGTAATGTGATTCTGTACGCCGTTTCTTACGATTTCGGATTAATTCGTATATTTCGGCACTATTTTCTTTTACTTTGAACTCCGCTAACAAGAATTCCTTTAAATTGTGCCAAGTATTCAGCCCATCTTTAGCACTTAGCGCCAGCTTGGCGGGTCCTTCGCATAGTCGTTTAGCGAATACCATCTTCTTCATATCACTCCAATTAAAAATTTGGGCCGTGGCCTCGAAATCTTCTATCCACGCCTGAATTTGAATTCCGTCTCTTGTTCCGCAAAATTTTCTACATGAACCCTCTATATCGGTAAATGAGAAACGGTCTGATTGTTCGGTATTACCGCTACTCATCTGCGTCATAGACAGGTTAAGCATATCAATTTTTCTGCTTAGCTCAGACATCCTCTGGTCCCTTTCTGTTTCCCTGAGTGCGCGTATCGTTGCGTCTCGATCATCCAATTCGCGTCTGAGATCGTCGACCATTTCTTCGTACTTGGGCGAATTTGTCGCCGAGCTACTTCGATTTCCACGTTTTTTTCCCATTGGTTGGTTTGAGGCAGCACACGATTATTTGCGTAAGAATGTTTCGGGTTTTCTTTAACCGACCGACACAATCACTTTCAGTTTTTTACTCGCGATTATTATAAATCAAATTATCAATCAAATTATCCCGGACGAGCCCCCAAATGTGGGAATTAAAAGACTACTTTATTTTTAATTCTCACTTTTATTTATTTCAAATTTCTATGTTGCCGGTTTCGCTTCTCAGTCTCGACTGACTGGTTCATCCCGTTCCATCGCTCGTGCCATGGGTAGGCAACCTTTTGTATTCCACACTTCATGGGTAGGCAACCTTTTATATTCCACATATATTATGTGAAAATGAGCACTACTAGTAGTGTCCTTAAATTTTTCGCTTTTTTCCATTGTTAATAAAACATCATTTTCCATTTTAAACATTCAAAATGATGTTAAGACGAAACTTACACACACATAGGAATACTGCAATAGCTGCTTTCTTGCTGCAGTCCGGAGTATGAGCAACAAAAAGCAGCTTTTTAAAAATCTTGAACAGATCTAGTGTCAAATAACAAGCGCGAGAAAGCAGATTTTTGGTTGCTTTGGACACACAAAAGCATACAAAAGCAGCTATAGCAGAAATCATGAACAGAGCCCCGGAGTATGAGCAACAAAAAGCAGTTTTTTAAAAATCTTGGACAGATCTAGTGTCAAATAGCAAGCACGAGAAAGCAGCTTTTTGGTTGCTTTGGACACACAAAAGCATACAAAAGCAGCTATAGCAGAAATCATGAACAGAGCCCATGTTTACTGAATTCATTGAGCGTTGTACTACTAGCTCGTAAATAGGGTAGCAAAAAATGGAAACCATCTTGGGCGAGTGTAGACTACATACAATCCAGCAATATTCGTATGTATTATAGAAACACATTTATTGCTTTTCTGAACAGTTATGCCACTTTGCGAATAGCACAGGGACGTGTTCGGAAATTAACTCGAGTAAGAGTAAAGTAAAAAAATTCGTTCGGAAATGTAGAGTAGAGTTAATTTAACTCTAATGACGTTATTACGTCATTAGAGTAAAATTAACTCTATTGAGTTGCGTTCGAAAATGACAGAGTAGAGTAAAAAGGAGTAACTCTACTAACTCTAGTCATGAGCTGGGTTACAAGGAGTTAAAAACGTCATATGTCACCCGAAGCATCAAGGGGTTAGTATTTTTGAATACATTGCGTGTCAGTGTAAACTTTTGACGAAAATCTTTAGTTGCAGCTATAAAACTTTGGAATACCACTTAATTTTTCTCCATTTTAAGAAAATCACACATCAAATGAAGTTATCAAACTTCAATATCATGTCAACTCTGAATATGACTCTCGGGTAACTCTATCCGTTCCTAAATATCAGAGTAGAGTTTAATCTCATTTGAATGAGTTAGTTAACTCTGAAGGTAACATTAACTCTACCCGAGTTAATTTTCGAACGCATCCCTGACGATATGCAAAAAAATGCCGAAAAGACAAAACAAATAAATTTAGCAAAAACAAATTCGTAAATTAATACACATTTTTTTATTACTTTCTGAGCGCTTGAAGAGTCGCATATTTAGGCTAAGAAAGAGAGTGCAATAAAAAATGAACATACTAGTGTGGACCGCGTATTTCCAGTACTAGCCAAAATAATAGGTAAGCAATTACTTGAACACAACTGCATAAACTTACATATTTTTTTGTACATAAAACGTCTACATAAACTGCGACTTTTAATAAACCGGCCAATGGATGAAAATTTGTCAACACGAACTGTACTCGAAGCGCAAATTTTGGTAGTAAAACTAGATGTGAAATCCTTCCTAACTAGGTTTAAGAGTGTAGATTAAATTAGCTTACTTATCTGGAAAAAAATTTAGAATGAAATGCATTTCGCAGTTTTTAGCAATGTCGGAACTCTGTCATTTATAAAATGTGCGTTTCAATCGCTTATTTGTACAAAGATTTTTTTTATTTTGTAAAACATATTAAATATTTCTGATTTATAAAATTTTTTTCAGTATAGACTTCAGAAATTCCTAACAACTATCCTAACCCGTCTATGGGAAATAGTTATAATACGGGGAAGAGTCTGGTCACATTTATACTGATGGCTCCAAGACTAACGTCGGGGTGAGTGCAGGAGTTTTATCTGACATGCTAAATATTAGCATCTCCTTCTGAACCATTATAGTACTTATCTATCAGTTTATGTTATATGTTAACTGATAAATTCAATTCAAGAAGGACAGGGGCCATTGCACGTTGCACTGAGACACATTTGGCTCAAGCAGGATATGAAATACTCTAAAAGATTGATTTCCCTCAAAAGGGTGAATACCAGTGTCTTAGTTGGTGTCCTGACCAGGCACTTTCTTATAGGCCGGGATAAAAAACTAAAATTACACTCTTTTCATACAGATGTATACATCAAAAACCATCGCACTGTGCAGATCGCTCAGATTTAAAGGCAACGTGCATAATGGATACGCTTCGGAAAAAGATAACGCAATATCGTGAAATGCTGGTATACGACACTTTCTGCAACTAAGTTTTTTGATGTAGTAGAAAGAAACGTGAAAGCGTTTTTCAGTAGATCGAATTTAATGAGAAGGTGCAACCACGCTCCTGTTCATCTATAACTAATACGTTTTAAAATCTGCTGCACTTCCGACTTAAACTGTATCTGAAACTTTGTCCGAAAAATTTTCAAGTTCCGTTCAGACTGTCGACTATCCGTGATTAGGATCAACTTGTTGGACCACAAAACGAGGCTTTTCTCTAAGAACATGTAAACGAGTTTTTTTTTATAATTTTAAATATTTGATTTAATCCCTTTATGGAAAATGGATCATTCTTTGCAGCTGCAGCCAGAACGAAACAGTACATACAGCTCCTGAACTCAGTGGAACGGGAAAACATGTTTATAGGATCCAGTGGCAGTGGCTACTTTTCTAATGCTGAAGTCCTGTGTGTTTAATCCCACCGAGAGATGCACTTATCTCCCTTGGTTCAATAAAAATAATTATATTAGAAGAAGCAATAGAAAGTGCCTTGACCTATGCCCCCGAAGAGGTCAAGAAACTCGAACTCAGCAAAAATGTATAGCTAAATTACACATCGAAATTACCTTCCTCGACGACTTCGCCGGCAAAAACTTTCGCAATTCCCGCCATCGCTATTACAACATTCTGCGAAACGGAGCATCCGGTGATTGTTTGCATCAGCCGCTTCACCGCAGCCTTTGGAAACGCCGACCTCCTATACATTTCGTACCGGTCGAGTTGGTCTTCAGTAAAGTTCGAAACTAAGACTCTGCAAAAGGAAAGAAAAATAATAAAAACCGCGACTGTATATCTGTATTACCGACTTACTGCATTTTTTCGCGTTCCTCTTCTTCGATTTCCTTCTTTGTTCTTAACTCCTTTCGCTTTAGATAATCTCGTTCCTTTTGTGCTTGTTCCGCGCTAAGTTTAGTGTCATCCTTGTCGCTGTAGCCGTCGTTCAAGCTATCGAGTTCTTGAAAAAATTCCTTTTGTGACACATCGGCCTTACTGTCTTCGGCGTATTGATTTTGCAAGTCCTCGAAAAACTGCAGGTCTATCGAATCATCTTCGTTCGAAGACGATCGGCTTCGACTTATTTTGCAATCGAATTCGTTCTCTAAAATATTTTCCATCTTGGTGGCTTTTGCAGTTCGAAAATGCTACTCGCATTGTTTGAAATGTGAGCCTGTCAATATTATGACGTTAAGGGACGAAATTGAACGAATGTTGAGATCTTCGTTAAGTATTGAACATATTGCATGGATACAGTTTGAGAGGCACTTTCTGATAATTTCGTTTGTTTTGAAGTTTTTGTTAATTTTGTTTTAGATTTCAGGTGTCCAAAATTTCTACCGTTCCGTACTCTATACTTTCAACTCTTTTTAGTCAATTAGGACACAAGAAATGCGTCCGATTCCGGGATAATTCTTAAAACGAAAAATGGGTGCGATCCCATACGCGGCATTGAACGGGCGCGCTGAAAATAGCAACTTTTTTGACGAGCTGATATTTTGATTTGACGTAAATGTATTAAATTAAAACTTGTTAGGAGAATCCTATAATTTTCACAACTACTTAGGTTTGCGAACCGAGCCCTGGATAGCAGTAAAGTTTTGTGATATTCGGGATAATTGTCCCGACGATATTCGCCTAAGAAAATTTGACATTTAACATGGCTGCTTTGTTTAGAGAAATTTAGTCATTGTTGCTTTGGAGCAGGATAGGAGTTACTAGCAGCGATAAATCGCTTTTAGAGTCCACGTTACATAAATTACCCGACAACATTGTAGTGGAGTTATTTACAACGTTCAGCAATGACCACCGCCGAAAATTCAGCGCGGTTCAGTGATCACACGTTGGACAAGGCGACAAAGGCCAAAGTTACTCTGGAGAATTACTACAGCAATCTTATAACGCAATATGGTGAACGGAAACAACGCCTCGCTAAATTGGAAGCTCAACTCAAGGACGACACTCTGTCCGAATCTCAGAAACAGGAGAAACGACTACAACATGCCCAGAAGGAAACAGAGTTTTTACGCTTGAAGCGATCCCGTCTCGGAGTCGAGGACTTCGAGGCCCTCAAGGTAAGTCTGTCGGGCATTCGAAGCAAGTGAAGAATTTTCACTGAATCTTGCCATGGCAGGTTATTGGACGCGGAGCATTCGGGGAAGTTCGTCTGGTTCAGAAGAAGGACACGGGACACGTATACGCAATGAAAGTTCTTCGAAAGGCCGACATGCTGGAGAAGGAACAAGTGGCGCACGTTCGAGCCGAACGAGATGTTCTCGTCGAAGCCGACCACCAGTGGGTCGTTAAAATGTACTATAGCTTTCAAGTAAGTCGATTTAAATGAAATGAGATTGAACTGCGCTCTGAAAGGGCTCAAATGTTTGCAGGATCCAATTAATTTATATTTGATAATGGAATTTCTGCCGGGCGGCGACATGATGACGCTGCTGATGAAGAAAGATACCCTCTCGGAGGAGTGCACACAGTTCTACATTGCCGAGACCGCGCTAGCTATCGATTCGATTCACAAATTGGGTTTCATTCACAGGGACATTAAGCCCGATAACCTTCTTCTTGACGCACGGGGTCATTTGAAAGTGAATTTGATCGGTCAATTGTTGGAATTTTTTTTACTATAATCCGGCTTTTTTCTTCTAGCTATCCGATTTCGGGCTTTGCACTGGTTTGAAAAAATCGCATCGGACCGACTTCTACAGAGATTTATCGCAAGCGAAGCCGTCGGATTTTATTGGAACTTGTGCCAGGTAAGAAATGCTATTTGAATCGTTTGTAAAGTTGGCAATGTGTTTTCAGAGTTGTGAATAAATTTGGATTTAATTAAATTTTAGTGAAGGCTTGTGTGTGTGGTGAATAAATGCGTTTAAGAAGTTCGAAGTGCGGCGGGAGCTTGACGGAGTAGATTTTTTTCAGATTGATTGTAAATTTAATAATTAGTTTGTTTCGAAGGAGGGGCCTGGTAAGCACACTAAGTCAGATCGGAACGGAGCCGATTGTTGACCAAAAACAAATTTTGTTTGCACACTGCATTCGAATCAGAATACATGTTCAGTGTAGTTCGGACTTTTCTACTTCTTGAATTTTAAATGCAAGGATGCGGGGCTGAAAGTAAATTCCTCTAGAACCGGATATTGCAGCAGCACACCGATTGCCTGAAATAGGCAAAATGGGATGTAAGAAGTATTTTTTCAGCGCGCAGGCCTTCGGTAATCGAAAATGACCTACAATAACAATTAGTTTGTCTCGAAACGGCTTTGTCCGTTTTTGTTTCATATAATTTAATATGGCCGAACATTTTATTTTAATGTTAGTACATGGTTCCTTTACCGTTAAAACTATAGGCATGAAAATGGGATGTAAATGATTTGTTTACTTATTTCTCGTACAGTTTTTGAATTTGACGCCATTTCTCTAAATGTAGTTGATTTTTGGCAATAATCGTTGAAGGATTTTCAGCTTAAATACCTATTAGTTTTTGGTTAAGAAAACTGCAATTGCATCTTTTGCTAGAAATTTGTATTCGCTTTATTAGGATAAAACCCGGGTACCCGGATCTATTGCAAAATTAGTTTTTATGGTATTTGAGACATGAAATTAAACCTATTAAATATTAGTAATTGTATTCAAATGACTTACAAACACTGCGATAGGACAGTTTTTCTTATAGTAATCTCAATCATTCAAGCCCAATGGATTCGAAACGGCGAGCGGAGAGTTGGAAGCGAAATCGTCGTGCTTTGGCCTACAGTACTGTTGGAACACCAGATTATATAGCACCAGAAGTTTTCTTACAGACCGGATACGGTCCCGCTTGCGATTGGTGGTCTTTAGGAGTAATTATGTATGAGATGCTAATGGGCTATCCGCCTTTCTGTTCCGATAATCCACAAGATACATATCGTAAGGTAATGAACTGGAGGGAGACGTTGATATTTCCACCCGAAACGCCGATATCGGAAGAAGCTAAAGATACAATTGTAAAATATTGCTGTGATGCTGATCGCAGACTAGGTTCACAGCGTGGCATAGATGACCTAAAATCAATTTTATTTTTTCGCGGAGTTGACTGGGAACACATTAGAGAACGACCAGCAGCAATTCCCGTCGAAGTACGATCCATCGATGATACATCGAACTTTGACGATTTCCCTGATGTTTCCTTAGAAATACGTAAGTCATTTTTAATTATTTTTCCCAATTGTTTTATTGAAACTGATTATTAACCTTATTTTGTTTAGCATCTGCACCTATACCCCAAGACGGAGAAATTTTAAAGGATTGGGTTTTTATTAATTATACATTTAAACGATTCGAAGGTCTAACGCAACCTGTTAAAAAGTAAAATCAATGTTTTCATGTTTATTGATCTTTTAGTTGTATACAGTAATAGTTAAGATGCTTGTCCAAACTAAAGTAACACTAGGAATACACAATTGGAAAATGAAATTTTTAGAAAAAATAAAAAATATTTTAAGCATAATAAAAAATTAACAATTATCAAATCTGTTTACTGAAGCTCGCTACTTTCTTTGTTAATATTTTATGTGGTTGATGTGAAGCGCAATTCTGATTTCGATCTGTTGATAGCTCAAATGAACTGACAAACGGTAAAGTTGTTCTGTTGACTATGAGATTTTACCCAAATAATGGAAACCTGGAAACCTCTATCCCCACCAAAAAATCACCCAATCAGATGGCTCGTGGAGTCGCAAGAGTCTAACATTCTTCAACTTTTTCTCCGACGCACGCTTCCATATGTGTACACACATACAATGAACTGTGGCAGCATGCACTTCGCAGCTCATCGTATTTCTGTCGTTTCGCACTTATAGGCAAGTTGTGCCGCAGAGGCATGTTGAGTGTAAATTGCTTTCAACACAGCAAAGAACACAGCCGACGAAAACCGGTTTGCAATGGCCTGATGGGGGTAGAGGCTCGCCTCGAGGCGAGCCTCAGGGGTGAGTGTAAACGCACCATCATTCTTGCTGCTACTACAGATAGCGAGGTAATTAGGCGAAGATTCTGCGGATATGAATACAAAATTCGTCATCCTTAGATGAAAGGAGAAGACTATCCTACTTGGCTTGAAAGTAACAAATTGGTCCATGGAGTTATTATTACTCGTGGTCTAATAAAGTAAAACTGATACTTGAAAGAGGAACAGTGAGTGTCTCGAACACGGATGGATTGACAAATAACGACTGAAAACAGAACTTCCTCTTTTTTGTTTGAATTTCTTCAATTGTGAGGCTGACGTCAGAATAGTGACCAATGCTTGGTTGGATGCGGACGCATTAGCAAGTATGCTAAACGTCTACCTATTTGCTTTGCTTTCAGTTTTTAAATGACTGATTTAATTTCGTGTTTTGGGTGCACTTTCTCAGCTTGAAGAACTGGAGACAATACAGTTCGCTAAACAAACTTGAAAACTTTCACCATGCCAACATATTTATGCTCTATGTTATCGTTAGGCTCAGCTCTCATCATAGGATATTACCAACTAGCGTAATAATAATTAGATAAGAAATAAAATTATATATTTGTAATTTAATAAAATAAAAGAAATAATTAAAAATATATGAATGGGAAAAAAGTTAAAAAAAATGACTAAATAGAACGAAAGAGAATAAGAAGCAATAGTTAATGAGGAGAGAAAAACGAGAAGAAATATAGTACAGAAAGAAACGAAAAAATAATGAAGAATTGAGTAGAGAGAAAGGACGAAAAAGATTAACGGGCCTATTACGAAACTCGAGTCGAGTGAGTAACTCGACTCACATTTGGACTCGACTCGAGCTAAAGTTGGTATTATGAAACTCGACAATTGGAAAGTCACTTCATTTCCAGCAGTCGAGTGAGTTTGACATTTCTTATAAGAAAATACTCACTCGATCGGCTCTCATAATACGCAGTTCTCTTAACTCACGCTTTTTTTTCGACTAGAAGTCGAGTGAAACTCGACAAGTAGGCACTCGTCGAGTTTCATAGTCGCAGAATGTGAGTTTTTTGATCGAGTCGAGTTTCGTAATAGGCCCGTAAATGAACAGCGTGACTATCTATGGAATGCAGGAGTTTCGAGTCCACTTAATTTATCTCTCCCAACTTTTAAGATTTTTTATAATTCGCATCTAAAATCTTTCACAGCCAGATTTCCATCAGCCAGTCACGATCCAATTGTTTTCTCTCCGCAGATTTGAACCTGCTACAAATACAAAACTCCAGATAAGTTAGTTAAATGAAGAAATTGTTCATAAATATTCTCACGCATATTTTTTTAGTTAAATATATTTATCGAAAAAATAAGTTTTTAGAGACTATGACAACGATAAAATTAATGCTTAAGTAGCTAGCACTTTCGAAAAAAATATACATGAATAACACTATACATAACTTTCTTTTAAATTTACTACACTTTGTAGTTATTGGTACCGACTTTAATCACAGTTATTTATTTATCTATTCAAAATATTTTTACTAAAGTTTTTCTTTTTATCAATTGACAATAAATCGTTTAACTAGAGCTTTTTTGAGCTGTTTTTATTAAGTTTTGTATTGAACTGAGATGCAGCTAAGTACATTTTAACAAAATAATAATAATATACTATGTGTAGCTCACATGGTAGCTAAGTACCGTTTGTGTCTTTTAGGGCTGTTTTGTTTCTATTTTTATTTAAATTTCTGAGTTAAAAAGTTCAGAAATGCAATCAACTCGAAATTCAGTGTATGTGGCACGTTAGACTTTTTTTTAAAACTTCGAGGTGATGACATTATCATAATTAGGTATATTAAATATTTTTATGGTGCTTAATATTTTTCTGTGAAAATTAGGCTGGAATTGGAGCTTGTTCGTAAAAATCAGGCTCATCTTCTGGTTCCACTGGTGCTTGGCTTCCGTCAAGCTGTAAGCAACGAAGAAAAAAATTATTTCTGATTTAGGCAATGGAAAATAGAATTCAATAACTTACAGCATCAATTTCAAGGGCTGTGTAAAAGCTGTTCAACTTCATTCTTACAGGTACCATCATTATAAGGAAGAATGGAAAGGTAAGGGAAATTTTTGATGATTTAACAATCCAGAGAACTGAGAGCAAAAACACTTGAATAGAGGTGAATAAATGCATTTTCCATGTTGGCACTCGTTTGACATAGGGAGTGGGTGGATGATGTTTCCTTGGCATAAAATAAAGACATATCCTAAAATTTTTAAAATTGATTAGTACCAGTTTGACTTAGTACAGAGAATACAGATAGAAAATAACAAGTCCACATAATAACACCAGATACCAGGGCAAGTGTTTACCTGTCGAAAAATTGAACTCCACTCATCGAAGCTACACCCATGTACAAGAATACTCCAAATAAAACCGCCATGGGTATTAGCCTTAACAGAGGAGCCATTGTTACAGACAATCCAACCATTAGTGACACGAAAAATCCAGATAGCCTCTGTTCTTTAACTTCTGTAATACGTGCTGATTCTCCTGGAGCGTGTGTTCTTCAAGAGACAATGCGCATATTATCAAGTTAACGGTTTTACTAATACCAACTTACCTTGACATTATTGTAACGGCAGAAACATGAGCTATGGATCGAACGGTAGCTGCACAATGCCACGGAGCACCGAAAAATCCACAAACCGAATTCAAGAAGCACAATAATACAATATCTAAATGAAGTCCGGAACCTTTTTTCAGACCTCGCTCTGGCTTATCAACAATCAGTTCTGATATGTGGGTTTCCATGAAAATCAAAATATAAACTAACATCGCTGGAATGCCGGATACGAACGGTAGCCAAGCAGGTGTTCCCGCAAGTGACACTAGCCAGCCACGTACAGTAGGATTACTTGGCGATATACCCTCCGGTACGCTAAGTTTCTCAGTGTAAACTTGCGGTATTACATAATCGAGTGTAACGAATATGGCAATTGCTATTGGCACACCGAAATCTCCTAATGCTCGACGAGCATTCCTTCCCAAAAAATGTGAATTTCGGAATAATTTCAAATAGTAGGCAACCGTGAATGTTCCAAGTGTTAGAAATGTACAAAACAATGCCGTATTTGGTTGATTCATGAAACCCTTATCATCCTTGGGCGTAAGGAATGTCGTCGTGTTGAACTCTGTAAACGTCGATTCCATTGTGTCGTTGTGCTCCGTTATCTGTTCGGTACTTTCTATTTTGTATATGTACTCGGATAGCAACGGATGTCTGCCATAGATATAAATCAATTTCATTAGCGTTTCTATCAAGTAGATTAAGGTGATTAATGCCGTAAATATTTCTTGAGTGAATCTAGTAAGTAGCCGCACATATACGCTTCCTTCGAATGCGGACACAGTTAATCCGATCAAAATCAGCCACAAGCCGACATATGCTCGCACTGTAAGAAAACTAAAACCATTTTCTTGACAAAATTTAAATAAAGCTTCGTCGAATAGAAGTAAAGGTCCTGTTGTGCCTATGATAACTAATGGTTGTCCCGATATCAAATGAAAAATAATTCCAACGAAAGAAGTTGATAATAAGGTTTCTGATATGCCAATTAAGTTATGCGTTTTATCGGAGGCAAGACCTCCGAAAGTAATTGCCGTCGATAGGGCAGCAAAATACATGAAAATTGTTGCCGCAAGAGTTTCCGAATTCAAGCCATCCACAATATCGCTCTTGTACATAGGAATCCTACGCTTCAAATCATTTACTAGGCCACCCCACCATTTGTGGGTCTTCTCAAGTGGACTGGGCGGTTTACGATCTTTTCCAGCAGAATCAATTAAGGGTTTCTCTTCAACAACAAACTTATCAGTTTTTTGCTTTTCCTGAAAAAAAAAGAAAAATTGAGTAAGTAACAAAGTAATTTTCATTACTTCGGTTTACCTCTAAGGCCTTAGTTTTACGATTTCGAATCCAATCCTTCTTTGCCTTCAGCTCTTCGAATGGAAGAAGATCGTGTCGGTCCCAATTGCCGGGCGGTAGAACTATTGAATCATCCAAAAACTCATTAATTGCCGACAAAAGTTCTTTTCTATCGTCTGCTTTGTACGCGATTGCATGAAAATGTTCATTTGCCATTAATGTGGCTATGGAACGACCAACTTCGTGATAGTCCAAATCCACTATTTTCGGACCCAACAGAATAAACAAGAACCGAACAGGAATAGGTACTTCAGTAATACTTGGCATTGGAATTCCTTCCGCTAAACGTACAAATGCAATTGTTGGTTGTTCCAAAAAATCTACAGAACCCACCTGAAATTTAATTGCAATTCTCTCACCGTATGTGAAATAAATAGAATGGAAATACTTACAAGAACTGTTGTTGCTTCAGCACCTTGGGGTATTCGCCGCATTATGGTATCATTTTGTAATTTCTTAAGATCTTCTTGTGACGATGAATATGGATCGTCTCGCATTTCGATTTTAAAATCATTTTTTCTGTTATTTCCATTTATCTGATTAGACGGTATGATTCTTGGTTTCCTATCATCGGATAAATTCTAACAACGAAATCGAATTGTTTTCATTAAAGTGCTTCAATTCAATTTCAAATCATGTAAAAATATTTAAGTACTACACATTAGGGGTAATTATATTCAAAATGA
This sequence comes from Beris morrisii, assembly GCA_951812415.1. Lineage (NCBI taxonomy): Eukaryota > Metazoa > Arthropoda > Insecta > Diptera > Stratiomyidae > Beris > Beris morrisii. The sequence goes on from OX638310.1 coordinate 84,407, forward strand.
AGAAAACTTTTCAACAAAATTAAACGCATTCATTAATCATTCAATGATTGTCCTAATTTGTAAAAGAAAAACGTTAATCCGGAATAAATACAACAGCTCTCTGCGACTATTAGCTGTATTGATTTCGGGATCAAGGGGTTCAAACTTTTGATTTTTAAATTAATTAGTAAAAAAAATGTATTTTTGTCATAAAAAAGGCGATTGAATAAAGTTGAGATGCGAAATGCAATAATTTAATTTCTAAAAATCACTAGCACTACAATCATTCCCATAATATACAGATTGTGTAAATGCAAGGATTAAAGAACATTAATAAAAATAAATTTAACTACATATTTAATATCACAAATTAAAAACTGTATCAACAGAAAATGTTTTTAAATACAAATTACACTTATATATGACATTGTCGAATGCCTTCGATAAGCGCGAAACATTAATGGATGTACACTCATTGATGCGTTCTGAGTTGAACATACAGATGGTATTGCAGCAGCATCATTACGGAAATCATCTCCCATCCACAGATACTAAGTTCCATTAAAAATTTAAAGAAAAAGAGGCGTAAATTGAAATAAAGAATTGCTTTCGAAGTACAATATATTATAAAACAACTGTTTAACTTTTTTTAAGCAAAAGCAAATTATTTAAGGGTCAAAGTTTTGAATCGGGATGTACCAGAAAATGTTACGCCACCACAAAAATTCTAAAATACGGCCATAGAAGAGTATCTTAAAAGTATTTTTTTATATGTGTTGTTTCCCTTCGCAATGCACCATTATCTACTTATTGGGTAAATGACAAAACATAAACCTCCCCTCTTAAGCATCCCTACAAAATATTGGGATGGCCTTTACGATTTGATCGCACTGAGATTGTACCACACGTCCATCGTATAAGTGGATAATAGTTAATCAATCTTTGTATTATTGGTCATAGAAGCAATTTTGCATAATCGACCAGTATCAACATCTCTTGTAGTTTTCAAACGCTTATTGAAAATTTATATTTATTAAAAATAATTTAAATAAACTTCTTTACCTGTAAACTTGTGTAGCTGTTGTATTTTTTCTTGCCAAACGAAAATGCGCTATGTGAATGATCGTCAACATGACGATGGCGTAGCAAAAGTGCTCGCATTACTGTTGGTTTGTCATCGGAACTAATAAGATCTTCTACGACCATCTGTAAAACATTTAATAACTCACATTCTATTTTTTTGAAATCGTTTTAAAACTTATACCTGTTCAACAATTCTGTAAGCGACAGCTGGTAAATCTTTTTCTTCTAAATCTAAAAGAACAACGCCTGTTTCAAGACAGCGTCGAAGATTAAGAAGAGAATGAAATGATAATGAAGCAACATGAGGTCGTCCCCATCTATCAGATCCTTCTTCAATGTGTTCTTCGTATTTAATCCAACGCGCTGTTTCTCTCCATTCGCGATCATCTCCCGTGCCAATCAATTCATCAAGTTGTACAAACACCTATTTATTATTTTAAAGGTGAATTTATTATTTTCAAAAATATATTTTTTATGTACCTCATGGGGACTGTGATCGAATAATTTCTTAGCATGCAAATAAGGCGGCAGACTGATCGAGAAATCTTTATTCTTTCCGGACGAGTGATGAATTTTGTGACGCCGTAAAGCCCTAGGGTCGTCAGACCGATGAGATGTCAACTCGTTAATATCAGCTTCCTGAAATATATGCGATTTTCGTAAGTATAACAAGTTATAAATTCGAAGAGAATATATAGAACCTGTTTAACCTTTGTCTTATGGTATAAGTAGCAATGGGAAATTTTTAATTTTATTCAAATACATTTAATATATTAAGTTAATATCAATTTTTACCTCTAACGTTGAATCCTCTGGCTGTATAGATATCTTCGGAACTTCTGGACCTGCTTCGCTAATTTTTCTGCCTTCTATACTTTCTTGATGCGAATATTTACGATGTTTGAAATACTGATGCCGGCTATAAATTAAAAAAAATTGTAATACGAAAAATATGAACAATAATATGAAAAACTAGTTTGTTTTCAGAAATCTGATATTAAAAAATGAAAATATCAAAGAATTGGGTTTAGGCATGTTAGTAATGTGAGCTCCACACTCTCGCCCAGACAAGGCGAGCATCAGTGTGACCACAAGTGCTACGAAGGTAGCAAAATGCTACTATTGTCAATTTTTTGCAACTATGTTACTACATGACTAAATTTGCTACCCTGGTAAAATTAGCCGTTATAAAACGTGTGTAGGCCAAAAACATGATACTTTGACAAACCATATCAAATGTAAAACTCATGCACGCCTCTGGTCTTGCATTCGAAATCGCGTACCTTCGATAGCTGTCTAATATTATTGTACTGAGAAATATAGTATAGTGCTAGCACATACTGCATACATAATCGCAATCGAAATACGCATCTTTTTCGAATCTATCATTCGTTCGAGCGAAGGGCAAAATGTGCATTTTGTGTTAATTTTGATTTTCCTAAATAAATCTTCACACTTTAAAATATTATTTTTTCTTTAAACATTTTAAATTTGTAGTGGATATACAGTGTTATGAGTAACAGATAAGCATGTAATGACGTAGCTAGTTCCATTTAATTAAAAGAAGCTAACAATTGCTACCCAAATTTGCTACCCTTAGAAATATCAAAACGGTCACACTGGCGAGCATGTCCAAGTGCAAGAATATTGACGATCGTCTCGCAACGTCTCTCCATATATCGCCTCAGCTCGCCAGCGCTCGGCTATTAATGGGAGCAAGGTGAGGCGACCGATCATGGGGGTTCGAATGTACTCTTCAAAATAGTCAAAATAGTATGAATTTAAAAAAAAATTGAATTGAATTTTTTTAATGTTATAACGTACTTTTAAATTTAAATATTATTATGTCTTTTTTATTTATTTAATTTCAATATGATAGCTGGACTCTGCGCGTGTGCGAAGTGCAAATAATAAGAAGCGCGATCACGAATTTTAGCAGTGTGTGCATAGGCTGACATTCAGATATACTGAGAGCAAGAAATGGCATTTTAAAACACATACGAATATAGTAAAATAAATGGAACGAGCTTCTTGTTACAAGCTTTATATAATATTTTGGAGCTTAGAAAATTTTCAAACAAAATTCGTTATTTTTTCGTTATCCATTGGTTCAAAGAACAAGTTTTCGTATTAAATTGAGTTATGGATTTTGCGAATTACATTGAATATGTACCCTGTAAGAGATTAGAGAACCCACGAGTTGGTACATAAAAAATTTAAGTTGTGATGGTGATTTGCTTTTTATACTCTAGATGAAAACATAAAAAACAAAACAGAGTATTATAAGTTTAATCCAGCCCAAAAGTTTGTAATGCATAGAACGAAATGCCTCGGACGAAAAAAAGTTATATATATTTTTTTTTGTTTATTTGTGGCCAAAAACGTCAAATCCGCTTGACGTCCGTCCGTCTGTCCGTTAGCACGATAACTCAAGAACGCCTTCACCTAGGATGTTGAAATTTTGAATCTGGATGTTTGGGTGAATTTATAATGCTAAGTTCGTTAACGGGCAAAATCGTCCTACTCCTTCGGGTAGCTGCCATACAAAATGTCCTTAAAACGCGTGTTCAAGAATATTGGTCGATTACTTTAGAAGGGTTTAAGCTACGTCTGTGAAATTTTGTATGTGTTATTTTTCCAATAGTTGGAGCTAAATGTATGATTATGAAGAAAATCCTATTAATCCTTCGTGTAGCTGCCATACAAACATCCTGTCAAAATGTCTTCACTTAATTTACTGAACTCACTATAACTCAAGTAATCATTTAGCTATGAATTCGGAATTTTGTACAAATTAGTTTTGAGTGAACACGAAGTTCGAGTTTACTAGTCAGCAAAATCCTTTTACTCCTTCTGATACCTTCCATACAAAAAATCCTTAAGACATGTATTCAACAATATTTTCCAATAACTTTTGAACGCTTCAAGTTACGAATTTGAATTTTTGTACACATTCATTTTTGAATGGTTTCAAGGATAAGGATAAATATGTAAGAAATCGAGTGAGTCCTTCCTGCACCTTCCATGTGAAAGTCCTTCAAAAAAGAACATTTTTTCCGGTGACTCACCCAGTTCAAGATATGAAATTAAACACTGAATATTGTCTTTTAGTTTTGAGTAGCAATTAAATGGGAGTCCTTAATAAAGGACATACAACATATGCACACACGTAATTCTACTTTATCCCCAACTACAATATAAATCGGAGTTTAGTATTTCATCTAGAGTATCATACGATTGGCTTGCAGCCGATCGTGACTGCTGTATGTTTGAATTTCATTCTTTCGTTGTACGAGGGCGGATTGATAATGACGTGCAAAAATCAAGAAGGAGTGGGCAGGTAAGGAATTCGTTATTTTTTTTTACCTGGACCATCCTTAAATAGATTACCTGCAAAGTTTAAGCCTGATACCTCGTTTAGTTTTCGAGAAGCAGCCGTCTAAGCAAGTCGACTTATAAAAATTGTTAAAAATGGATAAAAATGAATTTCGTGTGTTGATTAAACACAATTTTTTAAAAAAGAAAACAGCTAAAGTAACCAAAGAAAAATTAGGTAAGCATTATGGGGACTCTGCACCATCGATCCGAATGATTTACAAATGGTTTTCTGAATTCAAGTGTGGTCGTACGAGCACACAAACCATACCAAGTCCAGGTCGTCCAAATGAGGTCATCACGCCAGAAATGATCGATAAAATCCATGATATCGTGATAGAAGATCGTCGAGTAAAAGTGCGTGAGATAGTTAACGTAGTAAGCATCTCATTTGAACGTGTTTGGAATATTTTGAAAAACCATTTGGACATGAGAAAGCTATCCGCAAGATGGCTGCCGCGTTTGCTCACAATCGACTAAAAACGCAATCGTGTGACAACTTCGCAGCACGGTTTGCAACTGTTTTAACGTAATACAAATGAATTTTTTCGTTGATTCGTAACTGTTGATGAAGCATGGATTCACCACTACACTCCAGAAACCAAACAACAGTCAAAACAATGGAAGGATGTCGGTTCAAGGAGGCAAAACCGTTCTATCGGCTGGAAAGGTTATGGCGACAGTTTTTTGGGATTCCAATGGAATGATATTCACCGACTACTTGGAGAAAGGAAAAACAAAGACGGGAGCATATTATTCTGAGGTATTGGTTTCATTGGATGTTGAAATCAAGGCAAAACGGCTTCATTTCGCGAAGAAAAAAGTGTTGTTTCACACGTCCGTTGTTGCAACGGCAAAACTGTTTGAATTACGGTACGAATTGCTCCCTCACCCACCGTATTCTACAGATTTGGCACCCTGCGACTTTTTATTATTTCCAGACTTGAAAAAATGGCTTGCTGGAAAGAGATTTACTACGAATACTGACGTCATAAGTGAAACCAACGCCTATTTTGAAGGGTTGGACAAATCATATTATTTGGAAGGGATCAAAAAATTGGAAAAACGCTGGACTAAGTGTATCGAGCTAAAAGGAGACTACGTTGAAAAATAAAATAAATTTTTCCGGATAAAATTATGTTTTCTCAATTTTTGCACGTCATTATCAATCCGCCCTCGTATATCTTTAGGTAGATGAAAGTGCATTTTATACAATTGAAGCCTGGAGTATTTTGTTATTTTTGACCCTTTAACCTTATTTTTATTAAAATCTGGTGCATGCCAATGTTAAAAATTCCGACTATTATTTTAGCACCTGCTTTACAGTAAACATTTGTTTCGTTGTAGATCATCCGGTATTAATTCTACGATAATTTAGTCAGTATACGGTAGTGTGTTTGTCTAATTTATTTCTGTCAATATTTAGTATTACTCAACAAAATTATAGTTGTCACAGCGCGATTAGATTATCTTGCTGTTGTTCTTAGTCTGATGGTATAGATTACTCGACATAGTCCTCTCGCCGAAATATCAGCAATTTCAGGGGTTCGACATAATTTTTTTTTTAAAAAAACTGGAGATCCTTGATAAGTTTAATGGTGACTTGGGTTAATCAATTTGTAACTGGTTATTTCGACATCAAAAAGACAAAATAACTGACGAATGGCTTGGATAGGGCAACGCGCGCCAATTCCGCTTATGTTCGAATTGGTTGTTGAAATGTGAACTAAACAATTTGCTTCCTGACTTTCGGGCTAGCTGCGTTTGTTTTCGTACACTATTCACATTCCAGATTATATCCCTTGGTGATTTCAATACCAATTTTCATACAGAAAGCGACTTTGGCTTCAATGCTTTCTTTCTTAAATTGATTAAGATTCTTTTTTTATTATATATTATATAATTTTATTGCTCTTCGGGATCATTGTAAAATTTTTGCTCATGTTGTTCTATCCTCTACTGAGTTTGTATAGTTTCAGTAAAATTTATATCACCCTCAAAATTATAGAAGTTATCCCAAGATGTATAATAAACTTGTTCAATACATAAAGTTTTCAGATAATTAAGACATAGGACGACATCGACATCTTCCCTTTTTAGAACTCATGTACTCTTCTTCTTGGCATTTACTACAGATTTACCACGATTACTGTAATATATCTAAGTCATTTGCTACAAGATGTTGTATGAGCGCGCTTGGTTGTCAAGCTCTCAATACTATTCACAGTTTACATATTAGAATGTACAATTTAATTTCGACTCTGGGAAGAGTTGAATGTAATGCCTGCAAAATTAATTTTGTCCAGTCTGGACTCGCTTTTTATAGATTTCTTCTTTACATATATTTTCATTGAGATTGCTCTCATAAACTCGCAAACGTAATTCCTCAATGGTTCCAATTTACCCACGATATCAGAAGCGGTACATGTGTTCACAAAGAGATGCCGTGCAGTGAGATGCCTGGAATAAGCGTTGTATAGCAATTCATTATCTTTCATCAGTGTCTGAATTAGGTGGGGTTTTGTTTATGTTGTGTAATTGTGAAGGAAAACAAATTGTAAAGTAAATTTTGTCGATACTGTTTCTGAAAATCTCAAAATATTTGTTCAGTTGTCTCAGTTTTTTGCTTAAGCCGTAATTCTATAGTAATTCATCAGTACGTTTACTCAACGAAAGCTGTTTTAAATTGGCAAATATTAAATTGTGAAAAAATTACCTTCTTCGTCGTTTCCTTTCTTCAAAACGATCGCTCTCTTCAAGATTTCCTTCAACGGTAGATGAAGGCTTATCGTTTTTGCTGAATTGTACCCGTTTACCTTCGCCCGATGAATCCTATAAACAGTAGCATGGTTAAACCAACTGCCTAATCTTGTTTTCGTCTAAACTTCCAACATACCGAATGCTCGCCATATTCAGCTCGTTGCGATACTAATGGACTGTCCTCCGGTAATACTTCATCATCCTCGTCATGAACTTCGTCACGTGGTCCAATTTTCTGCTGTTCTAAATCAAATGCTCTTAAACATAGAACCTTCTAGTTACGACCGAAAATTACTTACGCCCAGTTGTTCCATCGTATTTTGTTCGTAACGCCTTTTTCAGTAAGAAATTCCGATTTGCGTTCGAACTGCCACCTAAGTCCGAGAGTGATGAAACATCAAATTTATCTTGAGAAGCTCCTTGACCGGCAAAGACTTTTTCCATTTCAGTATCCAGCAATACCAAGTCCGGGTCTTCATTTCCACTTGCCTATTAAAAATAATAAATTTAAAAAAAATTCGCCGCAAAACATCTTTCTATAAATAAATCAACAAAAGAGATATACTACATAAATATTAATAAAGTGATGCTATTTTTCTTGGAGAATTTTATCAATGTAATTCAATAGCAAGTGAATCATTGCTCAATAATATGGCGCTGCGGCTTACAAACCGTTTAACAACTTTTAAATTGGAAGTTATCAACACATCAATTACGAATAAGAAACTTCAATTCAGTGCCGTCTTAAATTTTATCTTCTATTGACCATCCAGACTTGGAAAAAAACATAAAGTATACACACATATAAAATAATAAATTGCGATATCATCGGAAATATCACATACTCGCATTTTTGCGTATGAGTAAAATAGTAATTAAGTTCTAGGTTTTTTTTTTATTTTTTCAATCTTTCCTTGATACGAGTAATTAGTGTTTATGGCCCGAAAATTGATTAATAATATGTCCCAAATTCATTTCTGATTATTGATTGACTTTAAAAATTAATTACACTACTTTTGATGGAATTTTCGGACAAACACATACGTCTACGGGTTACTATCTATAAATTGACGTTAAGAACTCTAGTGTCTGAATGTGAAGCCTTTGTTATGTTATAATCTAAAATCAGATAATACAAATATGATGTTTTGATTTTAAAAATATATTGATAAGACACGATTTGGCAAAAAAGAACTAAAAAGACATAAAGAACGAATTTTAAAATTGATTGTAAATGAATTTATTTGAAACAAGCAAATACGAGTTTTCTTTGAAACTAGTTCACTTGATAATAACTTCTTTTTCGAGGAAAGATTCTTTCGAGTAAGGATGAATGCCAGGCCTGAACCAGGACTTCACTTTGGGTTAATATTTCATAAGAAGCGTTATCTAGCTCTCCTGCTGAAGCGATGTCCTTGCAGGCTTCTTCAGTTTATAACCAAGTACTTAATTTCAGTTTTAGTTCCAGCAACCAATTCGAACGAATTACTCCAACATCCTTTACGTTTTCCTTTCTCTTGGGTTTGATGTTGAATAACTTTTTCCACGATTCAAATTTACAACAAGTTGCTGTCTCTAAGATCGCCAACGTTCTTATAACTACACTCAAAACTAATAAATAGTACACAATCCGTAATAATAACATGACGTGATAGTACGTCAGCTCACGTGATTTGACCACAATGTGTTCTCACCTAAAGGTGTGTATTAAACAATCTTTCTATTTTTGGGGTAGTGTACGACATTTCCAGAAGTGTCTCGAGGCCCTTTTTATGCTTGGATAAAAAGAATCAGTTTAAATCCATTTTTTCCCTTTTTTGTGATAACGATAATGTCATATAAGGGATCACTGGGTGTAGTGGAACAGTTTCTACTCTCGGTACGACCATGACTCGAACATTATAAATCTTAAGAATGGAATTTTTTCATGGTAAGCTACCATAGAAGCAAATTTGATTTAAATGTTGGTTGTTTTCCGGCGTCAGTAGGGTTTCTGGTGAGAAACCCCAACACGAAATCCTCGACTGCTGATTAATCGTTGTCCTAGAGGACATGACCGTTGGAAAACCTTCACTGGATACGCCAGTTTCATAAGATTGTGTTGGACTAGGTCCGAAGGAGCTGTTTCGTCATCGGAGGGCATAGACTCGTCAGAGGGTGTATCATGCCTACTATCCGAAACACCCTTACAGCTGGTGGAATTGCTGAGCATAATTTCTATATATTGCACTCGAAATCAAATTTACGATCCGAGACTTATAAACTTAGCTAAATTTCCGCCATAGCAATCCTATACTAAAGGAAGGTGGCGCTGAAGATTACATAATATTTGATCATCAAATATTTCAACCAATTTGGTGGAATTTTTGGTTGTAAGCCAGGATATATAGAGCCAAACGCTGAGAGCGCGACTTCGAAACCCGCCAACAGCAATTTTATTTTTTCGCTAATTTTAAGAATGGAATTTTTTCATGGTAAGCTACCATAGAAGCAAATTTGATTTAAATGTTGGTTGTTTTCCGGCGTCAGTAGGGTTTCTGGTGAGAAACCCCAACACGAAATCCTCGACTGCTGATTAATCGTTGTCCTAGAGGACATGACCGTTGGAAAATTGTTTCAGTGACCTCACTGTGACTCGTTGAAAATTTTGCTAATAAGCTGAAAAACGTAGAGTTCTGTTAAGTATTGTGAAAGATTTATGTCTTCGGACACCTTTCTAAACGTTTGTCCTATTGATTCTGAATTACTTAACTATTTACTTATTAACTAAGTAAAATTTTTGGAGAAAAATTGCTAAATTAATTCAGGGGAAGAAGGAGAGATAGATAATAAGATAGCATTTAGGGCGCTAAACCTCCTTGCTGCAGTGCAGATGTTTTATATTTCATCAATTTCAGAAGGATTTTATTCTATTATTCTGTATCGGCACTATTTGCTACTGGACAATAATTACTACGGAAAAAGTGCATCCTGATCCGTACTGGCGCATATTACTTTGTAGAATTCTTTGATTGAAATTCCGTAATTGCTGATAGATTAAAAATTAACAGACAAAAAATAAAGAATAACAATACCGCACTATATTTATGCTGAATGCCTGAGATACCAACCCACCATGCCAGTGGCTGGGCTATCAAAACAACATCCATAAAAAACACCAGGAAATTTGAGACCTCTGATTGGATGGAAGATATACTCTTCTCCCCCCCCCCCCCCCTTTGGGGTGGATAGGATAAGTACAAAATCATTGAAGAAACCAGGCCCAACTTGGATTGCAGCGTCCATAGAAAATTCAGCCAACATATTCTTTATGTGTGTTTATGATTTACTCAAAAGCAAATCACACCTTTTTATCTGTTTGTTTTTGGTATTAACATTCATACTGTGTCAGTTGAATAAAACTTACAGGTGGAATTTATTAGTCTTAACTTAAGTAAAAAGTAGACAGTACAGGTCGAGGGTTCGAATCTCATCTAGTCATTGGCTTATCATCTTTGTTCCTAGAAAAAAAGTGCAGTTCCTCCTCAGATTAGCAGTAGATTGGACACGGTCATATACTGGAAAACGTGATTAAGAAACATTTTAGATAAATTGAAAAAGAATAGTAGACACTGAGTAAACCGAAAAATATGAGAAAAATAATTTATGAGTCAGCTTTTATGTATATAATTTTTTCGAGTAAGATAAATAAATAAATTAATCACAGCAGGTACCTAGTTCACAATACTGGGATATCTTTCAAATTGCGAATGAAAATTTAAGAGAGGATTCCACTGTAATGACTACAATTCAAACGGGAGTAGTGCTTTTGATGGAGGTGACTAAGGACCTGTTCCAAAAGCAAGCTCCGTCTACGTCTAGGTTGACGTCATGTAGACGCATAGCTATTATAAAAGTTAAAAGAAGGCTGACCTCAGCCGTCCAAATAGTGAGTTTCATGATTCAGCCGTCAAAGTCGAAGTAGAAATTTAAAATTGTAAGTCTACGCCAGGTTTTACAAAATTTCATTCAAGTTTGTATCGGAATCAAAAATTAGCCAATGGTCTGGGCGAAACTTTATTATTTTCCGGTCAAAGTTTAGGAGCGGTCAAAGTCGTAGTATATCATCAGTTGTTTCGAGACTATGAGGTTTCTTGGAAAGTTAGTTATGTTCTTAAAAAAAATATTTAAAATAGAGATTTTTAGCCGATTAAAGATTGGCCCGTGCATGCTAGACTATTCGAATTTCGGTATATTATTGTTGCGAGCTAGGGGTTCGCAGGGATTTCAAGTAAAACACAATTCGGTTAAAATAAAAATAAGTGATTATTTATTAATCGCACTTTAAATTCTATTCGCACAATAATTCGCACTGTATGGCAATACCGCCCGCTTATACCATATATCGCTTGACTCGTTCACTTTCGTTCTCTCTCAACACGGTCGCGTATACACGCTGGCTGTCACAGTCGACGTAATAAAAATTACTGTATCCCTCGCTGAAAGCTTCACCTGTTTTTATACTATCCGGTTGCAGTCTAGGATGTACTTGAATGTTCGCTCAGTGTGGAATCTTCTCGAAAGCTTTAGAGCTTTCGATTTCGATCTTCGTTCAGTGGTGTATGCAAAGGGTTCTAGTATATTGGAGAGCATTCGATAAGAAGGGAGATACAATCGTGTTGTTTCGCCTTATCTTCAGCTAGGTTTCTGATTGGGTTATTTTGCAACTAGGTATTCGGCTGTTGTTGTTTTCATTATGTGAAACGATCGAGTTGGACGGTTGCGCGGTTGGCAGGTTTACATGTAACATTATGTACACTAAAAACCCATAGAAGTAAAAACGAATTTGTTGCCTTATCAGACTTAATAGATATGACGAATTGTTAAAACGTATAAAAACCCATTATATCCACTTGCGGTTTGAATTCCGAAAAAATTGTGAAACAGGTTTTCAGACGATTTCATAAGGAGCAACTTAATATCTCATGAGACACGAGGGATTTTGAAAAATTTGTGAAAACGTAAGAAAACCCTTCACACCCCCTTGGTTCTTGAAATTCGAAAAATAGTGAAATTGGTTTTTAGGAAATGCCGTAATAACCAATTTTATATCTCATCAGAACTAAGGGATAGCAAAAATTGTGAAACCAAATGCAAACCCTTGGGGGTTGAATAACGAAAAATTGAGAAATGGGTTTGTAGGCGATTATATAAAAAGTCTGTGGAAGTGAAAAGCGATCTAATATTTCATCAAACCTAAGAAATATGTCGAAGCTTTGAAAAGCATACAACCCCCTTACACCCCTTAGGATTGAATATCTAAAAATACTGAAATTGATTTTTTGCCGCTTATATAGGAAACCTTAGGAAGTAAAAATGAGTTCGATATATCATCAGATATGCAACCTCCTTACACCCACTTGGGGGTTGCATATCCAAAAATCCTGAAAGGAGTTAATAGATAAATATGAAGACAACACGAGAAACTAAAAACCAATTCAATTTCTTATCACTTCTAAAAGATATGAGGGAATTCGTGAAAACGTTTTCAACCCTTTTATATCCTCTTAGGGGCTGAAAAAGGAAAAAAATTAAAAACAAGTTTTAGGCGATTATTACGCAACCCCTTGAAAGTGAAAAGATATTCTATATCTGATCAGACCTGAAGGATCTGGCGGAATTAGGGGTCAAATTTCAAAAAAATCCTGAAAACACTTTCTAGGTATTTATATGAAGAAGCCGCAGAATAAAAATTAATTCAATATTTGGAAAGACCTAATAGATATGATAAAAATCGTGAAAATATATGCATTCCATTTTCACTGATCATTTTGTTTGCCACCCTTCCAAACGCCAATGGATATTTGAATTTTTTTTTATCTAAATAACTTTCCTAGTTGATTTACATATACGAGTACATGCTGAGTTTCGACTTTGTAGCATAAGGCGTTCTATAGATGGGAAAAACACCCCCCACCCCCGTACCATACTATCCCTATAAGAAATTATATTTTTCCAACATGCTACTACTATAGCTCTATCTAAATACCAAGTTTCAGCTTTATATCATTATAGGTTCTCGGGATATAAAAATCGGAACCTTTTCCTTTTCACCCTCCCCCACCCTTAGCATCTACACCCCACCCACAACATTTTTTATCCTGCTAGGGGTATATAGGTCTACCTCAGGTACAAATTTTAAGCATCTATCTTACACTGTTCTTGAGATATGAGACGTTACTTTTTAGAAAAATTCTTATCCCCTCCACTTTCATGCTCCACCTCCCCTTAAAAAATTTTACTTTCATCAAACTTCATTTGTCAACCTTTATACACAAACTGAATTTTATTTGTCTAGTGCAATTGGTTCGTGAGATATCGTAATCTAAAGTTGTTTACCCCCACCACCATATGCAGCACTAAACGGTTTCCGGACTTCTATCCAAAACAAAATAAAGTTGCACTCAGACTGTTGACATATTATTTCTTTCTTTATTCATTTGTTTTTTCAATTTCAATAATAACATATCGACATAACTCCTTAGGGATTAAAAATTCTGAAACCAATTTTTAGGCGATTATATAGAAAGCCCGTTAAAATTAAAAGTAAAATTAAATACAGTTCGATATCTCATCAGATGTAAGAGATATGTCGGAATTCGTAAAAACATACACACACAATCATTTTTCATATAGCAAAATCCTAACCTTTAATTTTAGGCAATTATACGAGTATATAAAGCCCCCAGAAGTAAAAACGAATTCAATTTCCCATAAAACCCAAGAGATTTTTCGGAATTCGTGAAAACTTAAAAACCTCTTGTGGGTTGGATGTTGAAAAAGCTTTAATCAGTTTTTAGGCGATTACATATGAATCCCTTACAAATAAAATCGAATTCACAAAAAAAGTTACAAGTATTGCAGAATAAATGTTTAAAAATTTTTTAAACAAACCGTTTTATTTTTCAACACGACATCTCCACGATTTAGCTAAAGTTCATCCGATTTCACATCTATCGAAAAAAGCAATGAACAATTTTCGTGAAAGATGTCTTAACTCAGACAACGCCCTGGTTACAGAATTGTTCTGTATTATTTAAAACGAGCCGCGTACCGCGGCTACGCTCACGTTTGTTTGGTGCTATACTATTGTTACTCCCGTTGCATCCATTTCTTCTGTTGCTCCCATTTCTCCCGTTGCTTCTGTTACTCCCGTTGCTTCCATTTCTCCCGTTACTTCCGTTGCTCCGCTGCTTCCATTTCTCCCGTTGCTTCCCTTTCTCCCGTTGCTCCCATTTCTCCCGTTGCTTCCATTTCTCCCGTTACTTCCGTTGCTCCCGTTACTCCATCCTCTATTCTCCATCCTCTATCCACCATCCTCCATCTTCTAACCATCATTCATCATCCACCATCCACCATCCTCCATCTACCATCCTCCATCCTCTATCCACTATCCTCTATCCCCTATCCAACATCCATCTTCCAACTTTACCATTTAGTAATAGGAACGCATAACTAATACACTGAAAACGAACGAACTGCCGCTAAACTATATGAAATACACTGAAACGTTGAAATAAGTCGCGTACCACCAATTGTAAAATGATTTTGTTAACGCAGAAACCTTCGCGGGCGTGCACTCAACATATCAACAAAGTTTCATCGAATCGGATGAATGGTTTAGGAAGGCATACGGGACAAACAAACAAACAATTAGAGCTAAAATCGCGAAAAATTTTTAAAAATGTAAAAAAAAACAATTGCTTTTAATTCGATCGGTACCAAACTTCACAGGAACCATCGCGGGACTATTCTTCATGTTCCCTGAAAATTTGATGAAAATCGGTTGAGCGGTTTAGGAGTTCATAGGGAACATACGCACATACATACATACATACTTACATAAATACATCCTCTTTTATATATATAGATGTAGAGTAGTTTTAAGCAGTGGCGGGTCGCCACATGAGGCTAGTGAGGCTGAGCTTCACCTTTTTACAGAGGAAAAAGTCATCAAGTTACTAGTAATTTTTTGTTTTGAAAATGTTACTTAATGACTTTCCGCAGTAAACCGACGTCTTTACTCATATAGTTTTAGTCCGACAAAGTCGTGTTTTAATATTCCAATTCAGCCTCACCTGCTAAGAAAGGCACGAGCCGCCACTGGTTTTAAGCTGCCTAAATAAGTTGGGACCACTAAACTCCACTACTTCTTCGGTGGTAGCTGTCATAGAAAAGTCCACACAAAAAATATCAGCTAAAGTGGTCTGTAACTTCGGAGTATACAAATTTGTACATAGATTGATTTCTAAAAAACATTCCAACCAACAATAGTTTGAATAATCAAAAAAATATCTTTTGAAGCGGGTTGTACTATATCCGTTGAAATTTTCTATTCGTGCGTTTTAATAGATAAGAAAGCATGTACTAATAAAATATAAAACAAATAGAAAATGTCCTTAAATGTTTTGGTCGATTGAATTTAAAATAAACTTGATATGTGATAATTTTTTAACCGTTTTTTTTAAAACTGGGCTTAAAAATATTTTTTTTCATATATTTTTCGGACAATATTTCTTTCGTAATACATACTTATAAAATTTCGCCCATGTCAAGTCATTCGATTGAAATTAACGTTTTTTTTGTTTTTAATGATTTTGTTGTTCTTTTTTTCCAATTAATTTAAATTCCTTATTATATTTTACAACCATTCATTAAACAAATTTCAACAAAGTTTTACTCTCATTTTATTAATGATCCATAATGGTTCTATCCTCTACTTAATGTTTTTTTTACTAATCTTTTTAAGACCACCACCAAAATGTTTTGTGAGAACAAATTGCGGGAATAGTAAAAAGAGGTTTTCAATGCAATAAAACGATAAATACTACCTGTCTCACAAATTAATTGATCTACGGCTTGGTTGTTTAAATTACGATCCTCAAGTTTTCACATTTTCCGATGAAAAAGAAAGAGATTTCGAATTATCAAATTTGATTAATTCCGTATTACAATATATGTACAAAATGGAGAAATATTCTTTGTTCGGATTATTGGCATTTCGGATTAAAGGGCCTATGGATTAGCGAAATATTCGGTACTAAATAACTATACAAATTGAAGGGATTGAAGTTGTGTTAAAATAAAGACAATAACTTCGAACTCTTTCACAATAACATCAGGTGTACTGCAGGGGTCACACCTCGGTTTCATTACTCGCAATACAAGGGATTTTAATAACATATATACATTTAAATGTTTATATTGCAGTTTGGTTAGACCCATTCTTGAATATTGTTCTCCAGTGTGGAATCCTTACTACCAGATTCACATTAATCGAATCGAGACAATACAACACAAATTTTTGAGACTTGTCGCCTATAAGTTACACATTCCAACTGAGTGGATAAATTATGATTCCCTTATGGGTCAATTGCACTTGCGATCTTTAAGCGATCGCCGAGAGCAACTGAACTAATTTTTCTTTTTAAAATTATAAATTATACTCGTATAGTAGATTGTCCGTGTCTTCTTGAGTCTATTAATTTTCGTGTTTCTTATGTTCGAACTCGGTGTCAATCTTCATTCTCTCTGCCAATGCACCAAACCCTGTATGGTCAAAAACGTCCACTGTCAAGACTGATGAGAACCGGCAATAAGTATAGTCATTGTATTGATTTATTTAATATTAATCTCGTGACATTAAAGTCACTCTTCCAAGTCACATAGCTTTATTAGTTGCTCAAATTTTTATTCTTGGTTTTTTTTAATAACATTATTTAATATCGTTATTTATTATATCATATTATTGTAAGGATTCATTCCGTAGACTAAATAAATAAATAAATGACGAGGTTGAAATTCTCACTGGAAAAGAGTTTCAACTTGAAGTTTAACGAAAAAAAAAATTGTTTCGTCAATGTTTAGTTGAATACTTACTCCTACATTTATTGAGATTTCGGGTTGAAAGAGATCTATAGCGTAACACTAGGCTACAGTTCACCTCTCTCAACCTACTTCATAGGGCTACTGAACTGGAGACGACAAGCCACCGGTTTTGAATAAAGAGCTCTGAAGCCAAAACCTCTTAAGGAATATCCCCATCGTACTGATTACGGTCAAAATGAACCCATTAACAGATACTGTAGAACATTTAACAATTTCAGCGAACATTTCACACATCCAATAAGTAAGCCAACATACAAACTGAAACTGCGTTCGATCTTATCAGTTCCTTCACATCCCGTTTAACCAACCTTTTACTAGTGCCTATAATTTTATACTAATTAAAGTAAATTAAATTAAGTCAAATTGTATAAAATTAGAATAATCTGAATTAATGTTGAATTTGTAAATATCTTGTTTGGTAAATAAATAAATAAATTGTTGTTGTTTTAGCGTGTGGGTGAGTGAGACAAATCAGGAGCATTATGTCAATTTGTTGTTGTTTTGCGTGCAAGTGAATGCGACGACGTTCGCCTTCAACTCAATCGCTGCTTGTCATCTGCAGTATATATCTTTCTATGACTATGAATAAATAAGTAAAATAAAAAACCCTCTTTTATGACCATTTATAGACACTATCCCCTATATGTGAACACACCTCTCTTAACCCCAACTACGATCTAATGACAACATACGTCATTCATACGTGAAAACGGTATATTTTTATTGAGAATCAAATTTCTTTTATTTATTTCAGGTTAAAAAGTTGATCAGTGGAATTCACTTTACAAAAGTAATTATTAACGTTAATTTTTTATTTCGTGTAGACCTCTTTTTAATAATTTTAATTTTATAAATTCAAACTAATTATCCCTATTTAATTTTAAATATATATTATAAATATTTGACAAGTTCGTCAATGTTTAAATAATGCAGTATTCAATTATCACTTTCGATTCTTCAAAATTAGTTAGAATTGCATCTACAAACGATTTAATTGGTTAAAAGAGGTGCCGAAATCAGAACGATTTGAACTTTATTTTCCCAAATCTAATGATATTCTATAGGAGGTACTATTTTTTAAACATACTTACTATAAATCATAGATAAAATAATGACACTATGCAATTGCTTAAAGTCCTTTTTACTAACAACGCGTAAAACACTACAGTCACAAAACCAATTAATACGAATAATACCTACGTTTACTACATTATTTTTTTTTTAATTTACATTACCTAATTTATTTAAATTGATTATCGAACTTGAGTTATTAAAACATTACACGACTGGACTGGATGGATTCTAAGTGATTTTACATTACGTAACGTTCCGGGATGAAGCACGCACACTCTTAACAATCCTGAATGGAGGTATGAAAACAGTTGTGCTTAGCTCAGGTCAAGGACGAATTCGGATACTCCGCAAGTGAACAGGAATTAAAGTTCTGCCGTTATAAAAAATAATAAGAAAATGCCTGTGTAACACTTATTCGAATGTCAACAACTTGTAATACACAATTTGCAATTTTACGAGGCAAACTATACACAAAACCGAAAGGAAGACATTACAAAGGAGCCTTCTTTGTTCCGTAATACGATGAGTATAGCGAAAAGTATATTTACGATTACGTGTAATGTGTAACTAACTCCCCTGCTTCATATTCGACACAAGAGTTCAATTAATAGTTCAATTGTTGCAGTGCGCTCCAATACATCATTGCATTCTTGATATAAAACGCAATAAAAATAACCTTGACCACGAATATTGATTTCCCAAACCCGGGAGAAGGACGTTCATTTCGAGCCGTGCAACTAGTGTTTGCGAACTCAAGAGCTTTCCTAAGTCGACGAGCTTTCTTAAGACATGTATGCTTTGTTTTTGTGTACTCACCTTCGTATTGAAACCAAGAAAAGAGAGTTTTCTGGTACGATTGTCATCTTGTTTACTCATTTTCACCAATATCTGCTCGCTATGTCCGCGATATCCAACACGTTTCAGTCAAAGAGGCTCTTATCAAATTGATGTTGTTATCTGTAACAGCGATAAAGAATTTGTTATGAATTGTCTGTCTTCGATTGTAGTGCTTCTCTTATTGTCTAAATATTTCGGTAAAAAATACCAAATCTACCTTTTTTCCTAAATTAAAACACATTCTGCTCGATGTGTACCTTTAGGATCTTTAAATTGGTCAGCATTCGAAAAGCCTAACACTTTCTACACAACAAATAGAACGGAACGCCAATGTACGATGTACGTACCTACAATACTACAGCAAGTATTTGTATGAAATATGGTCGAGACTCCTCGTGAAAATTTTCCGATATTGAAGGTAAAAGCTCGGTGTACAACGCAAAGAAATTAAAACGAAATTACAAGCTTCCTTTTGTTTATTTGGAAAGTATCAAATTACTTAGTTTATTGTTTATTTCTAAATACACGCGATAGGATCCCTATCGACCCTATAACGCGACTCTTACAGATACGGGAACCTAGGATGAAGGTCAGTGAATGTAATTAGAAGATTAGGAGGTGAAAAGTGGGATGAGAAAAGGGCAGAAATATTATTTATTTCAGTTAAGGTAAAAGTAAATTTAATTTGAAGTACATAAGATTCAAAAAGACAATTTCAGACTACTACTTCCTTTCTACTCTATGCAGATCAATCGCAAAAACAAACATTTTAGCGCGTCGACTACAACATGATTCGGGAAAAACCGAGATCTGGAAAAAAAATCTGCCAACAGTCTGGGCGCAACTTTATTATTTTTTGGGTAGAAGTTCGGAACGAGTTTAATTCTGAGATGCGGTGTAGTTTACTATGTGACTGAAAACCTAAAAAAAAGTTCGGGAAGCGGTTAGAATGGGGTCGCGCTAGAATACTTTCGCCGCTGCCACATAAAACATGAATTACATAATTGGGTCATACTCCGGGACGAGGTCTAGTCCTAGTATAATATCAGTTGTTACGCCATTAGAAGGTTTTTCGTGATTTGGTTTTGGGCCATTACATGAAATCGGAAATGCGTTTGTAGGCGATTATATAAAAAGTCTGTGGAAGTACAAACCAATCTAATATCTCATCAATCCTGAGAAATATGTCGAAAGCCATACGTCCTATTGGAGTTGAATAACAAACATCCTGAAATCAACTTTTTGACGATTATGTAGGAAGCCTTAGGAAGTAAAAATGAATTCGATATCTCATTAGAACTTAGAAATATGTAAGAATTTGTGAAAACATATGCAAACCCCTTGCACCCACTTTGGGGTTGAATATCCAAAAATCCTGAAATGGGTTTTTAGATATATATAAAGAAAGCACGAGGAAGTATAAACCAACCCGATGTCTTATCACTCCTAAGAGATATGACGGAATTCGTGAAAAAGTGCTCAACCCGTTTTTACCCTCTTAGGGATTGAAAAAGGAAAAAACCTGAAAACGAGATTTAGGTGATTATTAAGTAAGCCCGTGGAAGTAAAAAGTTATTCCATATCTAATCAGACCTGAGGGACACGGCTGAATTCGTGAAAATGTATACATCCCCTTTACACCACCTTGGGGATCGAATTTCAAAAAATCCTGAAAACACTTTTTAGGTATTTATATGAAGAATCCGTACAAAAAAAATGAATTCAATATTTGGGAAGACCTAATAGATATGACGAAAATCGTAAAAATATATGCATTCCGTTTTCACTGATCATTTTTTTTCCCCACTTCCGAAAGCCAATAGATATTTGAATTTTTTTTTAATCAGAATTACTTTTCTAGTTTATTTACATATACATACCAAATTTCAACTTTCTAGCATAGGCCGTTCTATAGTTAAGAAAAACACCCCTCACCCCCGTAGCATACTACCCCTATATATATATTTTTCCAACATGCTACTACTATAGTTCTATCTAAATACTAAGTTTCAGCTTTATATCATTATAGGTTCTCGAGATATCAAAATTTGAACTTTTTACTTTTCACCCTCCCCCACCCTCACCCTCTACACCCTTATCCCTGAATTTTTTTTTCTGCTGGGGGTTTATTCGGCCTACTTCTGGTAAAAATTTTAAGCATCTATCTTACACCGTTCTTAAGATATAAGACGTGATTTTTTAAAAAAATTCTTACCCCCTCCTCTTCCATGCTCCACCACCCCTAAAAAAATGTTACTTTCAGTAAACTTTATTTGTCAACCTTTATACACAGACCAAATTTCATTTCTCTAGTGCAATTTGTTTGTGAGATATCCTAATCTAAAGTTTTTCAACCCCCACCCCCGTACGTCACTGCCCTCTCTCAAAAATTTGTTTCCGATCTATTCTCCTAGTATACCTACAGATGATTATTAAGTTTTAATTTCGTAACATTAACCGTTTAGGAGATATGGATTTTAGAATGTCTCTATCTCGCCTTTTTTGCGTTTTGGACACATTATTTTTCCCCCCACTCCCACACCCCTTCACCCATATCAATAATATTTTTGCAAATGGTTCCACTATTGAAGCTCTATATAAATTCCAAGTTTCAGCTTTCTAACATAAGCGGTTGCTGAGATCTAGAAACCAAAATTTTTCGTCTAAAACGCTTCCCCCACTTCCCCCCTCATTCTCACACCCCCCAAAAAATGGTCACTTGAAGTGGCGTACCCAGTCTATTAAGGAAATTTCAATTCAATAGCTTATAGGGTTTAGGAGTTATAAGCTCTCAAACGTTTTGCGTACGGCGGACGGCGCACAGACGGACTGAAAATTTTTTTTGCTTTTTTGGTGCTTATTAGTCATGAAACGTATAAAAAAAATGTTCAGGGTAGTAAATTTTTTTTTTTAAAAATCGATAACAATACTTTATTATTAAAATAATAAAGTAAAACCAAAACATACAAAGATGTCTCCGCACCGCAAAAACTGGACCTTGTAGTTCGTGCCTTATAAAATACTAGACGCGTACCGCGGCTACGTTCACATTTGTTTGGTGCTATACTATCGTTACTCCCATTGCTTCCATTTCTTCCGTTGCTCCCATTTCTCCCGTTGCTCCCGTTTCTCCCGTTACTTTCGTTGCTTTCATTTCTCCCGTTATTTCCGTTGCTCTCGTTGCTTCCATTTCTCTCGTTCCTTCCGTTGCTCACATTGATCCCGTTGCTCCCATTTCTCCCGTTGCTTCCATTTCTCCCGTTGCTTCCATTTGTCCCGTTGCTTCCGTTGCTCCTGTTGATCGCGTTGCTCCCATTTCTTCCGTTACTCCCGTTGCTTCCATTTTTCTCGTTACTTCCGTTGCTCCCGTTACTCCATCCTTTATTCTCCATCCTCTATCCACCATCCTCCATCCTCCATCTTCTATCCATCATCCACCATCCCCCATCCACCATCTTCCATCCTCCATCCACTACCTCCATCCACTATCCTCTATCCCCTATCCAACATCCATCGTCCAACTTTACCATTTAGTAATAGGAACGCATAACTAATACACCGAAAACGAACGAACTGCCGCTAGATTATATGAAATAAACTCAAATGTTGAAATAACTCGCGTACCACAAATGCTGTAAAATGATTTTATTAACGCAGAAACATTCGCGGGCGTACGCTAAACATATCAACAAAGTTTCATCGCAATCGGATGAATGGTTTAGGAAGGCATACGGGACAAACAAACAAACAATTCGAGCTAAAATCGCAAAAAATTGGAAAAATGTCGAAAAAACAATTGTTTTTGATTCGATCGGTACCAAACTTCACAGGAACCATCCCGGGACTATTCTACATGTTCCTGATTGAATTTGATCAAAATCGGTTGAGCGGCTTAGGAGTTTATAGGGAACATACGTACATATATACATACATATTCTTTTATATACAGTAGAACCTGCAAAAGTGACCACCTTCATAATGTGACCATTTGCCTATAGTGACCAAATTTCTCACAGTCCGACATTCGCATTTTCCACATAAATTGACTCGTATATAGTGACCATCTGCTTATTGTGACCATTGACCACTTTTTATTGCACAATTGTCCTTTATGAGCTTTCGATTCATATCTTGTAATGTGACCATCAAATCGAACAATAAATTTTTCATTTGTTCGACATTCAAAGAAAACTTGCGTGAACAATATCAAGAAAAGAAAGATTGAGTATTTGAGCCGATCAGAATATCAATCAGATTTCCAATGTAAAAGATGAGCGGCTGATTTTAGTGAAATTAATAAATTAACGTTAGCTTGGTTTACGAAAATGCGCAGTATCAATTCATCAATTTCCGGACCAATGTTGCAAGAAGTCGCATTGAAATTCGCTTCGGAATTTAATTTTCCCGAATTCAATGCGTCGTCCGGCTGGCTTGATAGTTTCAAAAAACGTAACTGTATTTCACAAAAAGTTCTCATTCGTGATGCGTGATGTCGTTAACGATTTTCGCGATAAATTTTCGGGACTTGTTAGTGGTTTCAGTCGCGAAAATATCTTTAACGCTGATGAATGTGGCCTATTCTTCAAGGCAATGCCGAATCGAACTTTGGCTATCAAAGGAGATACCTGTAAGAGTGGAAAAGCCCAGGTGTTTTAGAAATCTTCCTGTGCAGTGGAAAGCTAGTAACAAGGCATGGATGACTTCAGAGTAATTCACAGAGTGGCTGGAGGATGTAAACAGAAAATTTAAAATGAAAAAAAAGAAAATTTTAATGATCATCGATAATACCCATCCAGTAATTGAACACTCATTGAATGTTGAAGTTTGGCTACCGCCAAATACCACTTTGGTATTGCAACCCTTAGATCAAGGAATAATTAAAAATTTTTAAGTATTTCACCGAAAGGCACTTCTATCTAACCTAATTTCAAAATGTGAAACGGACTCCTTAGAATCCATTTCTACAGCTGCATCAAAATTGAATGTATTGGAAGCCATTTTGTAGATAGGAGATGCGTGGAAGAAAGTTTCAGACGAAACCATTATAAACTGTTTCAAAAAGGCTGGATTTTCGATTGAAAACGAAATTATTGGAAACGAAGAACACGAAATTATTGGAGACGAAATCGAGTTACTGCAAATTGGAGGTTTCGATATGCATAGCTATTTAGAATGTGACATAGAAATAACTGTTTGACAAAGCTTCTCCCCAGCCGAAGTCTTCACAAGTGTTTTGTAAGAGAATAGTCCAAGTAACGTAGAACCGGATGTGGAAATCAGTGACTACAGCGAAAGTAATATAATTCCACTGGAGCAGATGAGACCACCAACTGAGGTATTAAATATGCTCGATAAAATAGTGACCAATTTCGCAAAAGATAAACTTTCAGCAATGTTGATATGTACCAATTACCGAAGCGAAAACTATTCTTACCGAATAAATATTTCAAACAAAAATTAATCAGTATTTAAAAAAATAATATGCATATAAAAATTAATATTTGTTAACAATAACCGAATTCCCAACTTTTTTTTAATTTTTATAGTAAATATGTATACATATAATATTTGCTACGTTAACGTCATGAATTATTATTATTTTTTTGTTTTATGTTGTGTTTTTGTTTATTTTTTATATAATAACACTATATAAATTTGATTAATTAATTTTTTTTAAGCTGTGTATTGTGACCACTATGTAAAGTGACCAATTTTGCGTGGTCCCAACAGTGGACACTTTAAACAGGTTCTACTGTATATAAACAAGCCGCGTACCGCGGCTACGCTGACGTTGTTCCATCGCTCCTGTTACTCCCGTTGATCCCGTTTCTCCCGCTGATCCATTGCTCCTGTTTCTCCCGTTGATCCATTGCTCCTGTTTCTCCTGTTGATCCGTTGCTCCTGTTTCTCACGATGCTTCCGTTACTCCCATTTCCCCCGTTACTCCTTCCTTTATTCACCATCCTCCATCCTACATCCTCAATCCACCATCCTCTATCCACCATCCTCCATCCTCTATCCACCATCCTCTATCCACCATTCACCATCCTCCATGTCCCCCCCCATCATATATCCTCCATCCTCTATCCACCATTCTTCATCCAGCATCCCCATCCACCATCCTCCATCCACCATCCACCATCCTCCATCTTCCATCATCCATCCTCTATCCACCATCCACCATCCTCCATCTACCATCCTCTATCCACCATCCATCATCCTCCATCTATCATCCCCCATTCTCTATCCTCCATCCTCCATTCACCATCCACCTTTCTCCACCCACCATCCACCATCTTCCATCCTCCATCCTCTATCCACTATCCTCCATCCACCATTCATAGTCCAACCTTACCATTTAGTAATAGGAACGCATAACTAATACACCGAAAACGAACAAACTGCCGCTAAATCATATGAAAAACATTGTTAAATGATTTAGTTAACGCAGAAACCATTTCGGACGTGCCCTCAGCAAATCACAAAAGTTTCATCGCAATCGGATGAGTGGTTTAGGAGCGTATACGGGTCAGACAAACAAACATTCATTTTTATATATATAGATATGCTCCTTGAAAATGTGTCTGCGCGCATGCTTAAACTATACTGGGCAAGACTATTGCAACTAATGCAATCTTTGAATGAACTAAAATACAAAAAAAGTTCATTTTTAATCAAAGCAATATTAGATAAAAATTACGATATAATAATTGATTCTTATTTAGTAATTTATATTTATAGTATGTCTAAGTCTCTTAATACTTGTGACATATTCCAAATCTTATTTTACGTCCACAGAAGGCGAATTATCTGGCTTACTATCGGCTTAAATCAAGTATATGACAGGCTTAAATCAAGACTTATTAATTAAAAATGAATATAGCGTACGTACTTCTAAAAGCGGTATTACTTTCATTTTAAATCCAGAATTTGACATACTTAATTAGAGTGACCGATTTTCTTAAATTGTCATTATCAAATTTATTTCACGATCAATGATACCGATTTTCAATGTTGCTAATATTAAGTGATTTAAAGCGTTTTTTCCAGTTTTCAGAATGTAGTTTTCTGAGTGTAGAAACCGGAACACTCTACCAATAGGTATTAATATATTATATGAGGAGGTTTTCCGGTTTTATTTTAATTGAAAACGGCGAAAAAACAACAGAAAATTCTTCACCATGAAAAATTCCAGTTAATTAGTCCATTACAATTTTTCCTTTTAACGAAATGAAAACATCCCTTCGTGAGCCCAACTTTGAATTTTATTTTAATTATAAAAATAATTAAATCCAATTTCTTAACATTGTATTTGACCGCGATAGTAATCAAATATTTCATAAAGTGGCATACAGTCTAATACAAGCCTAAGTTAAAGGGAGCGAAAATAGATACATACGAGTATATGGAATGGAATGCCCTAGGAGCCTGTTTTCTGAAGCGTGGAAGAAAAAGCAGTTTCAACTATGCTTATAATCTATGCCTCAAATTCCAGCTTCCTGGATCATCAACCAATGTCTCTGGCGCACATTGAGGTCATTGTGGCTACACGTCGTGGACGCCGACTGGGCACGATATTTAGAGACGAAAGTGGTAATGAAACGGTCATACCTGTAGGTAGCCTGAGGAATACATCTTTAGACAGACCTTGACTAGAAATCAAGGTCTACGAGTGATATGCCTTTCAAGACCGCGAGAGACAAACAATCGCGAAAGAAATTCAAGGTATGAATAAGTCTTTACAAAAGGTAAAGACTTCTTCATATCAAATAAATGTCCGAGATGATAAACGTTCCAACGCTTCATGGGCTTTGTACACTTTTCAAATTAAATTTCTTTTAATGTCACAATCATCAAATTTCATACTCCAATGGTCAACTTATAAATTAAGTGATTTAAACAATACTTGTTCTAATTATGTACATTTAATTTTTATTTTTTTTATATCACTGGAGTTGTTCCTCGGCCATAGATTTAAATCCATAATCTACACAAAATCAAAAACCAACTGTACCATAGAGATCGGATTCCCCATGCTCATACAGCTGTCAAACAGCTCCAACAAATTTTACACTTAAACTCCCAAAGAAACAAATCGAAATGAATGAACACGTGAATAAAATTTAAGGAGCTAAAGTTCCAGGCGCTACCGATTAGCTAAAGCGTTATTTTTTAAATCTAGTAAGCAACAAAACTTACGTAAAAATTATGAAGTTAAGGGGGTCGGTGCAAAAAATTTTAAAAAAAATATATATTTTTTTTTATTTCATATTATTATTCTACACTCATTTCTACATATCACACAAAAATCGTACCTTTCTCGGGTAATAGGAAGTGCCTCAAATTTTGCTCTGAAATAGGGGAAGTCGAATAAGTCACTGCAAGAAATTTTTCTTTTTTGGCTCTCTTGAAAAGTAGTACTTTTTCAACTTTCGGTACACGTTTCTCAGTAACCACACATAGTATCGTCTTAATTTTTTTTAAATATTTTTGTGGTAACATTGACTAGCTTCATACATGAGCAAATGAACATATCTCAAGAAAAAGTGTCATTTTTCCAAATATGAAAGAAGAAAAACAGTAAAAAATTTAATACATTCCTTTTTTCCTAAATATCTCGACTTTTAGTGAAAATTTTTTAATTTACTCATGTACTAAGCTTTTAAATACACTAAACAATAAGTGTGCAAAATCTGACTGTCGTGAGTTAAGTGGAAGCTGAGATTCAGGTACCGAAACGGAACGCGTTTCGCCATACGAAATACATGGGAGCCAGAAATTTGTACCGACCTCCTTAACTGAAAGATAAACGACTTATTTCGAGCGAGCTTCTTAATTGCCTTTTAGGCATCATAACTTGAAATTCGAAAGGTATAGGTACCGGACTGTATAGCAAGGGAACTGATATTCGCACCATAGTTTCCTAGCTAGTCGTTTTGTACGCTCATATACAATAGCTTTTTATCTATAAAAGTTTAAAATAAAATATACCTTTTTGTCTATAAAAGTTTAAAATAAAATAGACCTTGGCAAAAAATTTAATCTAGCCTCAAGGTAGAAACTTTTCGTCAGCACGCCACTGCTCCATAAATCAAATTATACATTTAGGTTTTTTTATCTTTTATTCAAATTTTTCCTCAAACAATTATAGACAATAAACTGATAAAAACTAATAAAAATATGTTTTTTTTATTAGTTTTAAGTCTAAATAGCATATTAAAGTTGTAAAAGCGGTAGCTTGATCTCTTATCACTAAATTTCACATACTGTTAAAAAATGTATATTATATTGAATAAAAATCTATCTATATATCTATCAAATTATACATTTATATTCTACTGTATAATGTTACTTCTCTTTATTTGTTCTTTCATATTAAAGTTAAAAGCATACGGCGCAATAGTCTTAAAAAATATAAATAACACATCAGTATTCCGCTTTATTTTTATGGTGGAAATAATAAAGCTGAAAAGTCCCTTTTTATGTTACTACTATCAATGGCTCTATCAGATAAGGCCGTAAAGAAAAAGTGTACTGTGTAAAGTATTGTATATAAAACTGAATTTTTCAGTATAATTGTTCGTAGATACCAAGGAAAACGGAATACCCAAACAAGGCAAAATTTGAAAAAATCGAGAGAAATGTAATTCACTCGAAAACAAACCCAATGCCACATTTTCCATTACATCATAACTTGTTTTCAGTCACGTGAATTTCAATACAAAGTAAAACAATTCTTAATTTATATATCTCTACGTGAAGACCTATACCATGTTTTTCCAAAAAAAATATTTCACTTTCAGCTGAACTATTTTTAAATTAATCAAAAAATCGTGTCGACACCAAGCAATGAAAATTTAAAAATAACAGCTAAGATTTTCTTTTATGATACTAAGACCAGATACACAACACTAAAACAACAATATCCGTCGTTCGAAGCCGTGAAATTCTTACCTTGTATCTCGAAAGCACTACCTTGATTTGATCCTCCAGTCTTAAGTGCTTCCCAGACTTTACGATTGAGTACACTGTTTCGAGTTCCGAAACATACTGACCTCCTACATTGGCCAAACTCAACTTTTAATTCATATGATATGCGATAATTTACTGAATTTACTGATGAATGGAGTAATTAGGTGTTTTATCATATCGCCCATAGGCTGGGCATTATAAAGTATTTAATTGTAAATATTTATTATTGAATAAGAATCATCATCAACAGGCGTTTAACTAATAATCTAATCTCATCTGGAATCGTGATGGAACTGTTCTAACCCAAATTAAAAAAAGACCTTATCATTTATAAAATGACAACATCCCAATAACAAATTTATATTCAACCGTCAAGTTTTTAATTATTATTTCGATTTCGCATTGAAACTTCCAAGACTTTACATGGTGTATCAAGATTAAAAAGTACAACATTTTACATTAAATAATATTCATTGTATCCTAAAAAAGACATAAAAAAGATTAAAATCGAATTTTCAAATAGTTTCTAATCGCATTGTTTTAATTAATTCGCTCGAATATCTTGCCAGACAAATTACAGGGAATTTTGGTTTATTGTTTTAAATTGCATAATCACGAAATGTAAATTTAAAATAGAAATATGAAAATAATTAAAATTTGATGATTGCATAAAGGTTTGCATTGATATTAATTTTGTGACGTCCTTATAGAAAAAGGTGGGGCCGAATAGATTATAGATATCTTTATATGAAGACATATTGACAATATTGTGCAATTGATTTTTTCGAACAGTTTTTAGACACTGATCCTCTTTGCAGTAATTTTATAATTTTTTTATTAATTTTTGTCCGAAAGGTTTATTTGTAGTTGAGAAAGTACCGGAAACACTGCTATTTTAATCCGTTAAGGAAACATATATCATGCATGGGTTCTTCTTCTACTCGACTATTATTGTCCAAACTACGACTCCTCTAGTATAACTACCACGTATGTTACTTCTGACTAAAACTCCCCTTTCCGCGCTCATACTTCGGATTCGGTGACTAAAACTTCCCTCTCCATACTTCGGTTCGGTGACTAAAACTCCCCTCTCCAAAATTATAGTTGGACAAAAAACAGTCAGATAGATGAAAGTCGGTTAAAAACTATCAGAATTTCAAATATTATGGCTCGGTCCAAGCTGACTTCAAAGCTATTCTACGTTTGCTTCACCGCCATATTGTTTCCTTCAAGCTCAAATAACTGCAGTCGATAACACACAAATGCCGTAAGTTTTGCGCCAAATTTGACACCTTTCTAATATGAGTGAGATTATGTACATACATTGAGAGAATTAATGCAAAACTTATCAGTAGACAATAGAAAAACCGACCGACTTACTAATTTGATAAAGACAATAATTCTGAATCATGGTTTTTCCATTTCACATAATGGTTTTGTTCAGAAAAATTAAATAATTGAAATTTCACTTTCATATTTCTAGAGAAAAATATTTTGGTAGGTGGCTTCTCCTTTGCACTATCTCACGCTTATTCTGGAAAGCGGCGCATTTTTTATTCACCCTGAGAGTGCGGTTCACATTCGATTCTCATTCCCAGTACATGCAATCATTGAAAACGTTTGAACAATGTATTACCGATCACTTAAAAATGTCCTTCCCGGGTGTTTGAAAACATATTTTTGGGTTGCATAATGTCCAATATGCTAAGACTTCAAATACGAGAGAAGCACCGCATCAAATTTTCCTTCATTTAGGGCCAATTAGTTTTTGAAAAGCTTTTAAAGAAGCGACTATATCGTTGCGGATTTTAACTGTCCAAATTTCTAGAAAGTGAATCGTTCACACGTTTTCAATAATTTAAAATTGAGGAAATCGGAGTTCACTTTCCCACCAGCGCATTCCATGATAAGGGTGACTATTTTCTCCGGCATCTGTCAGTTGACTTCAAATTTGATTGAAATCTCGATATTTTTGACAGAATTTAAGACCGCGCACTGAAAAAAAATGATCAATTTCAAAACTCTTAACAGTTTAATGCTGCTTCAGAGGTAACAAATACAATGGAAATACGACGATAATGCAGTTAAAAAATGGGAACGAATAAATACCTAACTAATCTTTAATTTGAATTTCTGTAAACAATGTGTAATCGCATTTTCCCGCCTGTCCACATGATATGCCTAGTGTGAAACATAATGACATTGCACTTCACCATGAAAATTCTTATGTGATATGCTCGTCATACTGACTTCAATGAATTCAACACATTACAATTTAATATACCTACTTTTGTAAGCGATAAAATGTTATAGAATGAAGAAGAACTATGAAGTGGTCCATATTCGAATAATAAAGTCAAGGCTACAACGGTATCATATAAGCATATTCTTACTCTTTTAGTGAGGGCAATTTCAGCATCTTAAAGTGCAATCGGTACAGTTTTTATATCGACGATTATTGAACTGCGATGTAACCGAAATACCGAACGGAAACCTTTGATGCTTCAAATCATTTTGTTACTGCACACAACAAAAATTGTTTTGAATTCTTTACACTTTTAAACCTATGCAATCTTATTATATACAAAATTAAAAAAATTGTAGTGTTGTAAATTTACACATTTCTTTCATGAAATTTTTTTTAAATTTTAAAGTTTCTACTTTATATTAAGGAATAATAGAAGTAAATATCTGTCTGTTTCGTAAAAAATTATTATTGGTAGAAGAAATATTACAAAAAAAGGTAATGTAATTTTACAAATGTTTTGAAAATATGCTTCTTTCCACAATGTGTAAAATCAGACAGGTCCGCATATATTTCAGGTCTAATCAAATCACAATTCTGTCAATAAATTGCATCTATAAAAATTTATAATTTAAATTATAATACATTTTTTAGGCATTTAAAATATCTGGGCTTTTGGTACTTTTCACCTTATCAGCGTTTTCAGAAAAATATAAATCGCTTCCTGGAAATTTTCCGCTTCTTACAAAAATAACGCGGATAGCCACAGTCAAAAAACACATTGTGGTTTTTAAAGAATATTTAAAATTTGTCATTGTGGATGATATTTTTGAGATTAAATTCTGCACATAACACATTTCATCATAATGGTATAAATGCAAAATAATAAAAATCGCCATCAGTTTGGGCGCAAGTTTATTATTTTATGGGTTGAAGTCCGAAACATGTTTAATGCTGAAATACGGTGTAGGTGACTATGGGACTGACAATCTAAGGAATAACCAGGAGCTTATTTGGAACGTTATTATTTAGGTTGTCAGTCCCATAGTCACCTACACCGCATCTCAACATTAAATACGTTTCGGACTTCAACCCATAAAATAATAAAGTACTTGGCTAGTTCATCAATTCGTGCTCCGGCCATGTCCCCGAGTCTGGAGAAGAAGTAGCTGCCCATGGCTTTGAACCTACAGCTGGCTAGCTGGGGACACTCACAAAGTAGATGCCTAACGCTCTCTTCTTCTTCTTCACTTCTGCAGCTTCTGCAGTAGTCATTATATTGAACGCCTAAGCGTTATGCATGTCTGCCAAAGAGACAGTGCCTCGTTATGATAGCCGTAATGTTACGGGTCTCTATACGACTTCTTTTCAGAAGATCGGCAGTCCTTCTAGGATGTATTACCGGCCATAGCTGCCTGGAGGTTTCACACGTAGTTAGGTTGAACCATCTACCATTGGTCAGCTCCATTGTGCTCCATAAAATAATAAAGTTGCGCCCAGACTGTTGGCCAATTTTTTTTTGATTTAATTACTCTAGTAGCACATCTACATATAAAGGGTGTTTTTTTAGGTGCATGAGAACTATCGATATCGATAACTGGTTTGACAGCTGAGAATGTCAAACTGTGTTGACATTTCTGTTCAGTAAGGTTTGGCAAGTCATCATGAATCGTTTAACGCCAGAACAACGCTTCCAAATTGTGGAAATTTACTTTGAAAAAAATAAATCTGTTCGCGAAGTTCATAGAGCACTTCGTCCATTTTACGGTCAACATAATCGGCCTAGGGAGCAAGCAATTCGTGCAGTTATTGATCGTTTTCGCACTAATTTTACTCTTCTCTTAACGAATCACCATTACATCCATTCAAATTGACTGTTTGGTGCGGTTTAAACGCTGGCGGCATCATTGGTCCTTATTTCTTTCGAAATGAGGAAGGAGCTGCCGTTACGGTGAATGGCCAGCGCTATCGAGTCATGCTGACTGAATTTTTGTTTCCAAAATTTAATCAACTAAACATCGCCGACATTTGGTTCCAACAAGACGGCGCAACTTGCCATACAGCTTAACAATCGATTTATTGCAAAATCAATTTGGTGACAACTTGATTTCCAGAAGTGGTTCTGTTAACTGGCCCCTCTTTCGTGCGATTTAACGCCTCTGGATTACTTTTTATGGGGCTACATTAAGTCATGCGTTCATACCGACAAACCAGCAACTCTTGAAGCATTGGAAGCCAATATTCAAGCCACTATTGACGCCATACGGCCAGAAAAAGTAGTCAAAAATTGGACTGATCGAATGAACCATGTAACTCGTAGCCGCAGCGGACATATGACGGAAATCATATTTTAAAAATAAATGCCATGAAATTATCTACCAGAATATAATAAAAAAATTTCATTCCAATATATTTTTGTCTTGTATTATAATTTTAAGTTCTCATGCACCTAAAAAAAAACCATTAGATACTAAGTTTCAACTTTCTAGCATAAGCCGTTTCTGAGATATGAAAAACTACCACCCACCCCCGTACCTTGCTACCCTATCAAAAATTTTATGTCTCTATAGTAGTTCTATACAGTTATCACTTTTTAGCTTTCTATTCTTCGCGGCTTTCGAGAAATTAAAATCATAATTTTTCCATTTCCACCCCCTCCCACCATCACTCCCTACACCCAGACCCTCAAAATTTCTCCGCTAGAGGTCTACTGGTCCTAAATCCTGTAAAAATTTCAAGATCATATCTGATACGGTTCATGATATATAAAAATTAAATTTTTTGAAAAATGGCTTCGCCCCACCTTCCGCGCTTCACCTCCCCTTCAAAAATTTTACATTCAGAAGACTCCACTGGTAATTCTATATATCTTTATCTTCCTGGCTATATAATTTTATCTTCCTGGCACAATTGAGTCGGAAGATATTGCAATTCACTCCCATACCTCACCACCCCCCTTAACAATTTTAAACCTTTTTTAATATCCTAGTATCCCTAAAGGCAGGCGCGTACGCAGGGGGGTGGGGTTTGGGGGTTCAACCCCCTCCCCCCACGAAATGATGTAATTAAAAACTCACAACTAAATGTAACTAATACCCGACGCGTAAATTTGTCTGTCAACCCCCCAACCCCCACCCCCGAAATAATTTTCTGCGTTCGCGCCAGCCTTAAGGCAACTGCAAAGTTTCAGCCATCTGACATTAATTGTTCAGGAGATATAGATCTCCCTGCTTTCAAGCGTTTCGGATTCATTATTTTCCTCCTCCCCCCACTCCTATACCCCTCCACCAATTTCAAACAATTTTTTGCAAATGGGTCCACTATCATAGTACTACATAAGTTCCAACTTTCAGCCTCCTAGCATAAGCGGTTCCTAAGATCTAGAAACCAAAATTTTTCGTCTAAAACACTCCTCCCCCCACACACCCCCATCCCTTCAAAAGATACCACTCCTAGGGTTTCACCCATTCTATACACCATAAAAATTTCAAAGTAATATCTCTAGGGGTTTCTGAGCTACGCACCTTCAAACGGTTTTGCGTACGGCGTCTACGGCGGACATTTGTTTTTTTGCTTTTTTGGGATCTACTAGTCCTAAAACGTGAAAATACAAAATTTCAGGGAAGCAAATTTTTTTGAAATTTCAGGTCGATAACAATATTTATTTATTTTTTAATAATAAAGTAATAAAAGAAAATTAATGAAATATAAAAAGTAAACTTTTTTTTTCGTATTTTAGATTTATTTTATTTTATTTAATGTTTAAGTGAACAGAACATGCCTCAAGTAGGAAATGAAAAAACGGAAAGAATAGAAAAAAGCAATAAAATTGTAGCAAAATTACATCAATAGAAAGTCAATTAAAAATTTTAAGTCCAGCTTGATGTTTCAAGATTAGATAAGTTTTATTTATCTAAACTTATCTAATCTAAGTAAAACCATTTGCAAGTTTCTACATTCTAGCATAAGCACTTCTTGAGAGAAAAAAAAACACCACACCCTCAGCTTTCTATCTTTATTTAGATTCCTCTCCCACTGGCGTGCTTCACTGAAACTCGAAAATGGTATATTCAGCATACTTCGCTTATACACAAAACTTGTAATTCTTAATCTAAGTCGTTTTACGCAATTGGCTACACCATCATAGATCGATATAAGTTCCAAGTTTAAACTTAATAACAATTTAAATAGTAGAAATAGTCTCGATTTTTTTAGGGCGCCTGCCCGCTACATTTTGACTTTGACCACGTCCCGAACTATGCCCCAAAAACGTAATTGATATTTTAAGGGCGTGAACACTTCTGTTGCATTCCAACTTCAATCTCTTTTCGAACTCCCGAAAAATAATAAAGTTGCGCCCAGATAGTTGGCAGATTTCTTTTCATAAACCAAGGAGGCTATCAAGTCCCGGTATTACTATTTATCATATTGACTTTTGTTTCTTTTAATTTATCAAAACCATACAGTGTGTGGCCAATTCAGACTACATATATGTCACGTCCGGCTAACACTTGCTGACTAAAAGTAGGGCTCTATCACCTAGACGTCCAACATCGGACAACCCTTCTTGAAAACACGCTACTGACTATAATACTGGGCATATGTATTATGAGGCTTAGACCTTCTGGCATAGACTACCTTGATCACGTGGTATTCACGTGAACATACATATCTGTATGAAATTGACAGTTCAAACCCACTACATAGTTTTACTACGTAGTAGAAAAATCATTCTACGCTACGTAGTTGACGACATTAACGCGATATGAATCTACCTCATACGTGTTCGTAAAATATCAATCAACAGTGGGTTTTTATTTAATCACCACAACCAGAAAGTAAGCATCCCCTTCCTTGGAAAACCGATATGACCGCCACTGAATCCAAGATGTTATAATTATTGCAGGCTTTTGTATTATTCAAGTGGTTGCGCTCCGAAAAGAGGGTGATATGCAAAGGACTCTACATATATAACGACCCTGATCCCTTTTTATTATTTAGTCTGTTTATGTAGAGATACTTATTTTTTGTTCTTTCCACATTGCACTAAAGAACTACTGTTACAGTTGATGTGATACAAAATTTTCGTACAGCAGTCGAACGACATATGTATGGTCAAAAGTTTGAAAACAGCGGGCACTATATATACGACAATGTCCATAGATAATTTCTGGAGGATTTTCATACAGATTAGGTTCCACATGAATATAACGGCAATCGCTTCAGCTACAACCGTTCAGTTATCCGACCAATATAGGATTTCCTTCGTTTATAGCCTATCTTCAATATTCGTATGTGTTATGAATCCAGTTTTGTTAAGAAACACATTCTAATTCGCTACGTGGTTTTTTTTTACATAATATCAGCTGGTAGAGACTGGTGTGTTCACGTGACGACTTGTATATTGTACTGCAGGCGCTAGGCGGCTACGATCGTCCTCGCGGCTGAAGTTAAGTGCAAAAAATGTTGCAAATATGTTTAACTCGTCTTTAGTTTGTCGTCTGGATTTTTTATAATATGTCTTGTTTGATATGGTATGGTGTGTCGCCTGTAGCATTATCGAAAGTTCACTGTTATCTGCAGTTCGTAATTTTTGTTGTCAGTCTTCACCAAGATTTGTGAGTTTTCTTATTTTTGTCTGCAGTTTTTTCTTAGCATATCGCCTAGGCACGTCATACGTGTTTTTTGGCTCACTTCGATCTGAAATATTTTTTTAAGCTTCGTTTTGTTGATTGCTCCGTTGCTTTCGTGATCAATTCAATTTTCGACTATTTTGGCATCTCACGGCTTAGCCTGTCTCATGCATTGTTCTTTTGAATTCTACGTCTAAAGGATTTCATCTGGACAAGATTCTACACTTTTTCATACCTGCATATATCTCGGCAACCGTTTGAACTGCATCACGTAACTCCACCTATGTTGTATCGGTTTCCCCGTAGAAGTCTCAGCCAGTGGCGTTCATATTGCTTTTCCAGGGGGGGGGGGGGCCATTGAAGTTCAGTACCTACTGTAGAGAAAATAAGTGCGGTAGCTACCCGTTAATGCAAATGTGCAAATGCTATGGTCGCTGCGGTTGGTACTGCTTGAAAATATTAACTTTTCATTTCCGCATCTATATCGCCAGATTTTGGCATCCGAATTTCAGAATATTAACTAGCATTAACATCGCTCTGAAGGGATTTCCTTAACATCTTTCAATTTATCAGCTGATTGTATGATATCAAAAATTTTAACCTGTATTGTATGATTAAGTAAGTCCCATGTACGAAAAGCAGAACGGCACAGCACAGGCTTAGTACTGGTGCCAGAGTTGCCAGCACTGGCTAATGTTTCGGGCCCAGTATGTGGCCTAGACCAAATCATTCCCGAGCCAATGTCGATTTGATCACACCGGTCCTACTCTTTGTGAAACTCTGGCCCGATACTGGGCGTCAGTAAAGAAAAGAAACAAAAATAATATTATAAATCTTTTTTTTTTTAAACTACGAAATTATTTTACTATTATTATTTTTTTCAAAAATGCGAATTGATTTTACACTTACACACCTTGCACACTCTCGGATTCGAACCATGCTACCGTCACACATTAGTCCGCTACGCTACACACTAGACCAATCTGACACATTCTCGTAATAGGGTTGAAACCGAA
This sequence comes from Beris morrisii, assembly GCA_951812415.1. NCBI lineage: Eukaryota > Metazoa > Arthropoda > Insecta > Diptera > Stratiomyidae > Beris > Beris morrisii. The sequence continues at coordinate 122,308 of OX638310.1, forward strand.
TCAATTGATATGTTGAAAAACAAAAAATATTTCTACCAAGCCATAGGCCCAGCAACTCGGACCAAAGTCGGATCAGATCAAGTGGGAGTACTGATCACCAGGATTGGCCCGACACTGGTCTGGTAGTTTGTCAGTACCAAATTAATACCGATCGACAAGTCTTGGCGGACAATGCAATGCCAATTCTGGGCAGTGTACGGAACTCTGGTTGGACTCCGGCATTTCGCACATGGGGTCTTTAAGCAATGGAAAATTGAATAGCATGGGTAGGAACTAGAAAATAAAAACAATTGATTCCAAAGCTTGGTGAACATAATTTTCGATAGAAGTCGCTGTCGATCTCGATTTCGACAAAATTTAGAAGCCCAAAGAGACTTCAAGATCCCTCACATGTATGAGAAAGGTTTTGAGAGTTTTGTTAAAATTTCGAGATTTCGCCAAATTCAGTTTGAAATCTTTGTATATAAATTAGCTGTTTTTTGAGACGACTAGAAAAGTAGTGTATTCAATTTTTATTAGTTCTAGTATCATACATATCTGATGAAACTCAATATTGGGCATTAAAATCCGAACCCTATATCTCATAATCTAAAGACTTCAGGCGATCACCCCAGTTATTAAGTTATCCTTCAATACTTAAAATCTACGACAGAAATATTTGATGTCAATGTAATTTATTAGGTACGTAGTATATACATATTCACTTAGTCTCCTTATTGAGTCGATTTATAGTTTAGATGACTGCCACTATAACCTAACCTAACCAACTCTCCTAATTCAAAAAGTAAAACACGAAAATTCTCTAAAACTATTTTTAATTATAATAACTTCATAAGCAGCATCTTATACTTGATTTAAATCGCAAGATTTTGACAAGTAGATTTTGAAATCTCGAAAAGCGTTTGCAACGCTCTGAAGATATTTGTTTGACAACGACTATAATGATAAAATGTTTAATTTTGAAAGAGATAACTTTTGGAAACGAGGAAATTTAAATTGAATGAACAAGAGTCGAATGCTTGCATTATCAATTTGAAATTTTGTAATATTTTATACAGGTAGTTGTGGTGACAGATAATTTCAGGGCTGTTCAGTAACTATTATTTGTATTGAGGATTTTTTTCCCAAAATTTTTTTCGCGGTACCTCTTATAATGGTTTTAATTAGCGTAAAAAATATGTTTTAAGTTTCACCCCGATCAGAAAAAAAATGGAGATTCCGAAAAATTGGTCCCGATGTATTAATAAAACTTTTCGTCCTTGCTGAAGGACGCAAATAAATGTTGCCTATGACACTAAGTTCGTATCGTTTACCGTTATAAAGTTACGCTCAAAAATTTATTTTTTAAGAACAATTGCTGAATTTAGGCACAAGATGGCATTTTCATTGATACACCACCTATATATTTAGAGTAACAATCACCCGGAGAATAGTACTATATAGGCCCTATGTCGATATGTTGGTAGTTTTCGGGATCTTATAGATACAATTTTGGTTTCTTTAAGGTCCTTGAGGCACGTATTCCCCATATATTATCGAGATGAAACTTAAAATATTTTTTGACACTAATTCAAGCCATTATGATGGGTGTTGCGAAAAAATTCAAAATTTTTAAATTGAGTGATTAGCTTTGAACTACCCTTTTTACCCGACTAGAATTCAAATTCATCCAAATGTGGGCATATATTAGAATTTGATAGAATCTTATCGAAATTTCGACATTTCGGCAAAACGAGTTTTAAATCTTTGGATATAAATCAGTTATTAATATGCGGAGTAGTAGTAGTCAGCAATGATATTGTGTTTCACTGCATTTACCACAATTTACGTCTTAATTTAGGATTAGGATGCACATAATGAAAAATGCACATAATGAAAATTGCACATAATGAAAATTGTCCAAGCAAGTTTATCTAATCTAAATTTTTCAAAATTAGTTTCAAACAGTAAAAGTTACCTACTTCCATAACATAACACACCACAACCCAAAGATTGATTACATATTCGAAATTTTATTACTTTTTGATTGAAATATTTTTAATTAGTACAGTCTTCTTTTCAATTAGGAGGCAAAATACAAAAGAAGGATTAAAGAAAGACATAAGGGGAAATTAAATTTAATTGCATTATCCTTTATTAAGTGTATCTATTAATCTAATAGTCTCAAATAATTTGTTTTTAAGGTAGACGTGACAAAGTCATCATGGGTGACGAATTTGTCAGGGGGGGCCATGCCCCCCCCCCCCCCATTAACCGCCACTGGTCTCAGCTTCATGTTATGTACGAGTATTTTACATTTGCTCGAATCGAAATCGGATGTGTAGTCAAGTGTGTTGTTATTCGTTCTCTTTACCGTATTGCACTATTGCAGTGACTTTTCAACGTACGTTTATAAGGTTGCGGCTCGGCTACTCTAAGGCTCGGTTAGAAGAGAATTTTGGTAATAGGTGAGTTATGTACTAATTCTACAGTTATTGAATTGATCGGTTGGTTTAGTCCTTGGAGTACTTAGCATCATGCTGCATAAACACATCCCCAATAATATATTAGTCACTCTGTTTTTTTAATTAATTGCGTAAAATTATTGCACACGTGGTTTTTTTTTAATACAGATGTGGTCTTATAAAATCAAAATACTGAAGTGCCGCAACCCGGAAAAAAAATTATCGAATAATTTTGTAAGAGCCGAGGAATGAGTTATTGCTTGATATAATTCCGGCTTTAATCTTTTCAGGCATTTTATTGTCATTTTAATAAAAAAAATTATAGGGTATCAAATTTATTGAATGCCATTGAATTTAGATATCAAAAGTTTGTAACTGTGCAGTGCAAGAAAAAAGTGAAAGAAGACTGTACAAAATGTTCGGTATCCATCGATCATTGAATGTAGTCTTTTTTTAGATATACATACATACAACATACCTATGTAATATGTTCCTATATTTTTTTTCATATTACTTTATGTACATGTACATATTATTAGTAAACAAGGAAAATAACACCTTTTTGATAAGAGTAAGTCAAAACATTCTTAGAATTTTTAATCAGATCTTTACTCGTAATTGTCTGGTTCGCGATATGTTTTCAAGTTCCAAAGTTTGATATTTCTAATGCCCATGTGTCATGAATAGTGTGTATTGCATATGTACGTAGAGTGTATCGAGCGAAGTCATGTGCTTCGTGAAATTTCTGTTAATATCGTAGTTCACCTTAAATCGAATCTGTGACATTGTACTTATCAATTAGATTGAGATTTGTAATTGAAGTGGTCTAAATTATATGGTTAGGATTATAGTTATAAAATGATCGAGATTATGTATAAGACGATCTTACTTTTACATTTATTTATATCAGGTCGAGGCTCGAAAAATTTCAATGTGATAAACCAAATTTCAAAAATGACTTTCACCTTACTATTCACAAAATCACTTGGATAGTCACAGACTTGAGTAATAATCAAAGAACATTATTTTTATTTTCACTAGCAGCACAACTATTGCGATTCTTTCACATATCACGGTAAAAACCAATTGAATAGCACCAGTCTCAAACTCAAATTCAAACTCGAAACATTTAGGTATTTCAACTTCACTTGACTTTACTTTACTAAGCGACCGACGAAGCCGAATTGGCATTTTTCTCAGTGTTCTCCATGCGTTCAGCTTCTATCTATGCCGCTATGATCGACAGCTAACAGAACAGCTTATTTACTAAGGGTTTTATCGGCAAACAACTAAAACGAGTACGTGTGTGCGGTGCAATTTACACACTGCCGTTGAATAGAGACAGTGAACTCACACCAACGCACTGCTACATATATACGGCAGTTGGCTGGAGTATGAGCGCGTGGATTGCGCATGTATGCATACAGGCATTAAACGATCGTTTTGCCGTTTGCGTTGCTTCTCTATGACAACTAAATGCCGAACAATTGCTTTGCTGATGCTGTGCGCTCTAAACAAAATGCAAAACTCTATCAATGAACAGAAATACGGAATTGGAAATTGACTCCAGACTCCAGCTTCGAGCTCGCAGTTGTATAACATTCGCGTGTCTTACTTTAGTACTTTTATTGGTAACAAACTCAAAGGTTAATGGTTTCATTTATTTTTAATATAGAATAAACCAAATAGAACTAGAAATAATAACAAAAATGTACGTACTGGCATATTGCATGCCGCATGCGTGCCATAAACCGTACCGACAGCCGATAGCGACGGAATGAATGATGCATCAATGCTATTTGCTATGTAATGCGCCTAATAAGCAGCGATTCATTTTCTTGCTTAGCCAGCCAGCATCCAACTAGAATCGAGATGCATACCGGATTTTCACCGATGTAAAGTATGCAGCGTGTAGGAGACAAAAGGTACCAATCCTTGTTAAGTTTTGAAATGTGGATGTATGTCCCAACTTCCCTTAAAATTAGATTTTAACCCTTCTTGGATTATTATTAATTATTATTATTTATTTATTATTTAACTCTCGTTCTTGCACACAAGTATTTCTTTTTAATTAAAACGGGAAGTGCGGAATACCTACAATACACAAATCAAAAGAAAAATTACTACGAGTACCAATTCAATAAAAAAAATCTACCAACAGTCTGGGCGCAACTTTATTATTTTATGGGTAGAAGTCCGAAACGTGTTTAATGATGAGATGCGGTGTAGGTTACTATGTGACTGACAACCTAAAAACTAACGTTCCAAATAGCCTCCTGGTTATTTCTTAGGTTGTCAGTCGCATAGTAACCTACACCGCATCTCATCATTAAACACATTTCGGACTTCTACCCAAAAAATAATAAAGTTGCGTCCAGACTGTTGGCAGATTTTTTTTATTTACTTACGTATTTTTTTATTAATAGAATAATTCATAGTAGTAAAACCGAATTCGATCACATTAAACCTAAGAGATTTTCGGAATCAGTGAATTGTACAATACCCCCAGGGGGTTTAATTGAGAAAAATACTTAAACCCATGTGCGAAATGCCGGAGTCCAACCAGAGCTCCGTACACTGCCCATAATTGGCATTGCATTGTCCGCCAAGACTTGTCGATCGGTATTGTTTTGGTACTGGTGATCAGTACTCCCACTTGATCTGAGCCGACTTTGGTCCGAGTTGCTGGGCCAATGTCGAGCCTAGAATTGGCTTATTATTGGTGTGTAAGCTCTTTCGGCATTGGCTCGACGGTCGGCTCTGTATTGGGCGTATTTAGCGTAGCGGACTAATGTGTGACGGGACCATGGTTCGAATCCGAGAGTGTGCAAGGTGTGTAAGTAAAATCAATTCGTATTTTTAAAAAAAATAATAATAGCAAAATAAATTAGTTAAAAAAAATAATAATAATAATAATAATTTTATTTTCGTTTCTTTTTTTTACTGACGCCCAGTATCGGGCTAGAGTTTCACCAAGAGTAGGACAGGTGTGATCAAATCGACATTGGCTCGGCAATGATTTGGTCTAGGCCACATACTGGGCCCGAAACATTAGCCAGTACTGGCAACTCTGGCACCAGTACTAAGCCTGTGCTGTGCCGTTTTGCTTTTCGTACATGGGAATCGGTTTTTCCCCGACTACGTTTAAAGCTTATAGAAGTAAAAGTCAATTTCAAATCTCAATATACCTTAGAAATATATCAGAATTCGTAAATATGTACACAACTACTTTACACCCCCTTGGGGGTTGGATATCGAAAAATTTTTAAGATCGTTACTAGGCGCTTATATAAATAGCCCGCAGAAGTAAAATTGCTTTGATAGCTTGACATGTCTAAAAGTTTTAGCGAAGTTTGTGAAAATATGGATTTACGAACATTTTTTTACTCAACCTCTGAACGCCAATAAAAATCTGAACTTTTTTTTGCTTTAATTACTCTAATAGCACATCTACATATACCTACTAAATTTCAACTTTCTAGCATAAGGTGTTTCTGAGATATAAAAAACCACCTCTCTCCCCCGTACCTTTATACCCCTCTCTCCATAGTGGCTCTATATAATCCTAAATTTTTAGCTTTCTATTCATTATGGTTTTCGAGAAATAAAAATCAGAATGTTTTCCTTTCTACCCCCTTTCACCATAACCCCTAACACCCACACCATCAACATTTTTTTCCCTACTAGAAGTTTACCGACCCCAACTCCTGTAAAATTTTCAAGATCATATCTGATACGGTTTCTGAAATATAAAAATTACATTTTTTGAAAAATTGCTGTCCCCCCACTTTCGTGCTCCACCTCCCCCCTTAAAAAATTTAGTTTCGGTAGACTCCTCTTGTGATCCTATGTATATACAGAAACTAAATTTTATTTTCCTGGTGTAATTGGTTCGGAAGATATTTTAATCCAAAGTTTTTCACCCCCCATCGCACACCCCACCACCCCTCTTAGCCCTTGTCTAATCGTGAAGTATCCCTAAGGACAACAACAAAGTTTCAATCTTCTGACATCAATTGTTCAGGAGATATCGATTTTAGAATGTTTCAATCCCGTCTTTCATGCGTTTCAGACTCATTGTTTTCCCCCTACTTCCACACCCCTTAACCAATATCGAAACTTTTTTTGCAATTGAGTCCATTATCATAGTACTACATAAGTTCCAAGTTTCAGCCTCCTAGCATAAGTGGTTCCTGAGATCTAGAAACCAAAATTGTTCGTCTAAAACGCTCCCCTCTCCTCTCCCCCTGTACCCCCACCCCTTGAAAATATACCAGTCGCAGGGGTTCACCCAATCTACCCACCATAACAATTTCAATTTAATATCTCAACGGGTTTGGGAGCTACGCGCCTTCAAACGATTTTGCGTACGGCGTACGGCGGACGGCGTACGGCTTCTGCGGCGGACAGACGGACATTTTTTTTTTTGCTTTTTTGAGGTTTACTAGTCCTAAAACGTGTAAATACAAAATTTCAGGGTAGCAAACTTTTTTGAAATTTCAGGTCGATCACAATACTTTATTATTAAAAAATAATAAAGTAAAAAAATTACAAAAAAAAAGGTGACTATAGGAAATGCAGCAACAACTAATATAGCGACATGCATCAGCAAGTATGATGGATGCAGCAAAGGTGATCACCAAGGCTCTTTTGTATGCATAGGCGTGCTGTGGCCTAATATCTGGCAGAGGCCAGGGGCCGAATGGCTCAGGACATACGACTTCTTCCGAAAGGCACACATGCTTTTCATACAAGTTCGTCCGTTTTGTGCTTACAAATTAGATGTTCGTATAAACAACGAATGGTTTAGGTTGCGACTTTAAAATGTTTTATACATTGCTTTTCCACTAGCTGCAGTAGAAGGAAAAATAGAAAAATCCTGTAAAAATGTCTTCACTCAATTTACGGAAAGAGTGTCCTTAAAATTTAATTCAATGTGATTGAGAGATTCGAGAATATATCTTGAGTAGTAGCAGCGATGCCAGATTTGAATATTTCAATTCGAAGATTTTTAGCGTTCCCGAAGATTTGAAGATTTTGATGGATATGTAGAAGCTTTTTTTCTATTCGTAAGATGTTTTCTTCAATTTCGATTAAAAAAATTGTATTTATACATTCCTAGCTTATTTTCTATTGTTTTCGCAATTCTCACTTAACTACTTTTATATTTCTTTTACATTTATAATATTATATATGTATTTAAGCGAATAACCAAAAGTTTTCTGATTTCATTACCATCAAAGATATAATTCAAAGTGAATAATATACTGGTAAGACTTCAGTTACAAAAATTTTTTTCAAAACTATATACTAAGAAATCGAAATATACGAATTCAATATCGCAGGTATGTATTTCATAAAAAACTCGATATATTCAAAAACCAATTAATTTATTTATTCTAGGATTTCATAACATAAAAAATATTTGATGCAAATGTCGTTATGTTTAAAACCAATTTTACTTTATTATTTTAATAATACAGTATTGTTATCGATTTTTAAAAAAAAAAAATTTGCTACCCTGAAAAATTTTTTTTATACGTTTCATGACTAATAAGCACCAAAAACGCAAAAAAAATTTTCAGTCCGTCTGTGCGCCGTCCGCAAAACGTTTGAGGGCTTATAACTCCTAAACCCTATAAGCTATTGAATTGAAATTTTTTTCCTTAATAGACTGGGTACGCCCCTTGAAGTGACCTCTTTTTGGGGGGTGGGAGTATGAGGGGGGAGGTGGGGGAAGCGTTTTAGACTAAAAATTTTGGTTTCTAGAGTTCAGCAAGCGCTTATGTTAGGAAGCTGAAACTTGAAATTTATATAGAACTTCAATAGTGGAACCATTTGCAAAAATATTGTTGATATGGGTGAAGGGGTGTGGGAGTGGGGGGAAAAATAATGCGTCCAAAACGCAAAAAAGGCGAGATAGAGACATTCTAAAATCCATATCTCCTAAACGGTTAATGTTACGAAATTAAAACTTAATAATCATCTGTAGGTATACTAGGAGAATAGATCTGAAACAAATTTTTGAGAGAGGGAAGTGACGTACAAAGGTGGGGGTTGAAAAACTTTAGATTACGATATCTCACGAACAAATTGCATTAGAGAAATAAAATTTGCTGAAAGTAAAATTTTTTTAGGGGGTGGTGGAGCATGGAAGTGGGGGGGGTAAGAATTTTTTTAAAAAATCACGTCTTATATCTCAAGAACGGTGTAAGATAGATGCTTAAAATTTTTACCAGAAGTAGGCTTAATAGACCCCCAGCAGAAAAAAAATTTTCAGGGATGAGGGTGTAGAGGGTGAGGGTGGGGGAGGGTGAGAAGCAAAAAGTTCCGATTTTTATATCTTTATTAAGCTGAAACTTAGTATTTAGATAGAACTATAGTAGTAGCATGTTGGAAAAATATAATTTTGTATAGGGGTAGTATGGTACGGAGGTGGGGGGTGTTTTTCCTAACTATAGAACGGCTTATGCTAGAAAGTTGAAATTTGGTATGTATATGTAAATCAACTAGAAAAGTAATTCTGATTAAAAAAAAATTCAAATATCTATTGGCTTTCAGAAGTGGGGAAAAAAAATAATCAGTGAAAATGGAATGCATATATTTTTACGATTTTCGTCATATCCATTAGGTCTTTCCAAATATTGAATTCATTTTTTTTGTACGGATTCTTCATATAAATACCTAGAAAGTTCAGGATTTTTTGAAATTCGATCCCCAAGGTGGTGTAAAGGGGATGTATACATTTTCACGAATTCAGCCATATCCCTCAGGTCTGATTAGATATCGAATAACTTTTCACTTCCACGGGCTTATTTAATAATAACCTAAAACACGTTTTCACGTTTTTTCCTTTTTTAACCCCTAAGAGGGTAAAAACGGGTTGAGCACGTTTTCACGAATTCCGTCATATCTCTTAGGAGTGATAAGACATCGGATTGGTTTTTACTTCCTCGTGCTTTCTTTATATATATCCAAAAACTTATTTAAGGATTTTTGGATATTCAACCCCAAAGTGGGTGCAAGGGGGTTGCATATGTTTTCACAAATTCTTACATATTTCTAAGTTCTAATGAGATATCAAATTCATTTTTACTTCCTAAGGCTTCCTACATAATCGTCAAAAAGTTGATTTCAGGATGTTTGTTATTCAACTCCAATAGGACGTATGGCTTTCGACATATTTCTCAGGATTGATGAGATATTAGATTGGTTTGTACTTCCACAGACTTTTTATATAATCGCCTACAAACGCATTTCTGATTTCATGTAATGGCCCAAAACGAAATCACGAAAAACCTTCTAATGGCGTAACAACTGATATAGACCTCGTCCAGGAGTATGACCCAATTATGTAATTCATATGTTATACTAGCCGCGTACCGCGGCTACGCTCGCTACGCTCACGTTGTTCTATCGCCCCTGTTACTCCCGTTGCTCCTGTTGATCTCGTCCTTCTCACCGTTTCTCCCGTTTATCCATTGCTCCTGTTTCTCCCGTTGTTCACGCTGTTTTTCTGTTTGTCCTGTATAGGCTCCTAAACCACTCATTCAATTGCGATGAAACTTTGGTGATTTGTTGAGGGTACGCCCTCGATGGTTTCTGCGTTAAAAAAAATTATTTGTTTTCTCAGCCCCTGATCATAAAATTAAGTACGAACCATTCTCCATCCACCATTCTCTATCTACCATCCCCCAACCTCCATCATCCATCCACCATCCTCTATCCTCTATCCACCATCCTCCATCCTCCATCCTCTATCCACCATCCTCCATCCTCCATCCTCCATCCTCCATCCACCATCCTCTATCCACCATCCTCCATCTTCTATCCTCCATCCTCTATCCACCATCCTTCACCCACCATCTCCCATCCTCCATCCACCATCCTCTATCCACCATCCTCCATCTACCATCCCCCAAACTCCATCATCCATCCTCCATTCTCTATCCACCATCCTCCATCTTCCATCCTCCATATTCCATCTTCCATCCACTATCCTTTTATACCATTTAGTAATAGGAATAGGCATAACTAATACACCGAAAACGAACTGCCGCTAAATCATATGAAAATAACTCAAATGTTGAAATAACTCGCGAACCACCAACTGTTAAATAATTTTGTTAACGCAGAAACCATCGAGGGCGTACCCTCAACAATTCACCAAAGTTTCATCGCAATTGAATGAGTGGTTTAGGAGCCTATACAGGACAAACAGACAAACAGACAGACAAACATTCATTTTTATATATAGAGATGTGGCAGCGGCGTAAGTATTCTAGCGCGACCCCATTCTAACCGCTTCCCCAACCTTTTTTTTAGGTTTTCAGTCACATAGTAAACTACACCGCATCTCAGAATTAAACTCGTTCCGAACTTCTACCCAAAAAATAATAAAGTTGCGCTCAGACTGTTGGCAGATTTTTACTTTAATTTGTTAAATTGAAAACATCTTCTAAAATTCAAAGATATTCTCAAAAAAAGCTGGTTACATTCAAAAACGTTTGTAAACTTGAAGAAAATCTTGTTACAATTTCGTAAAACTCAAAAATTTTTCATGAGAATCTTGTTGCTTTCAAAAACAATTTCCAATTTATTTTGCTAAATTGAAAAAATCTTGTAAAGCTCTCGTCAGATCAAAAGAACAATGATTGTAAAATTTAAAAATGTCTTGTTATTTTCCAAAGTCAGTTGAGATTTGCTTCGTTCATTTTAGAAGATTTTTTTATATTGTTTGTATTTTTAAAAAATATTTGAAAAAAAAACAATTGGCAACAAAAAATTTGCGGATAGGAAGGAAATTCTGGAAGGGGCCAGAATTATTTTTCTGGGAGGGTCCAAGGCGGGGTCTGGGGGGGTCCCGGCCCCTCCTGGCCCCAGCAACGACGCGCCTATGCGTATAACGACACATTTTGGGCCATAAAACGAAAAAGTGCCATAATTGAAAAAGGCCATTGTGCCGAAAAGTCGTATAAAGGGCGGCCGTATAGCGAGGTATGAGTGCATTGATATATCAGACAATATAGATATCAGCGTGTACAAATGAATTTCATTTGGGTTCCTGCATAAATTTAACTATTTTGTTGTAAGTAGTAAAAGATTCGATGCCTAAGTTCGAACGAATAATTAATATTATTTCTCTAGAAACAATTTTCTTTTTTCTTACTCATCCATGGAGTACAATTTGCTTTAATGAGGAGTTTTTGCTTACAAAGTTGTGCCGGAGGATTTATCCTATAATATTATAGAATTTAATATTTGTTTATATAAAGAGAACCCTATGAAATATATTCCTGTACAGATGGTAGTTACATATTTCCAAAACATATTTTTTTGTAGAATGTAATGTGAAGTTGCTGTCTTCTTATATATGTATATGAATTAAAGTTTCTTTATTCTAATATCATATTTTTCATTTTCATTAGTCTAACATTACAATATTTTTTTATTGACATAAAGAAAGTTATTCCTTATATGAGGTAGGTACATTCATTTCAGGCCTATAATGCTGTATATGTATAATATTCGTCAACTTTGAGGTTATATCCAACGACCACCATTTACAACAATAACACTGTTTTTAGTAAAATAATATACCGCGTATGTTTAAAAAAACACTTATTAGTGTGAAAATAACAAAAAATTGAAATAACACGAAAAATTTGTTAAATATTGGTAAATTGTATCTAATATTGGTAAATTTTACGAAAAATTAAGTGTTAAAAAGTAACCAAACTAGAGTGTATATTTCAACGATATTGTCCCGTGGTAAAAAGTACACTTAATTGAGTGGACCTATATAGACTAGGGATGTTCCGAATAACCGTATTCGTTTAAGCGAATATTCGCCAAATTTTAAGTATTCGTATTCGAAACCGTATTCGGAAAATTCAACCCAAATATTCGAGTACTATTCGAATACTAAACAAGGTAAAAAAATAAATAAAAAACTGGTTGTTGATGATTAAAAAATGAAATGCAGTCTTTGCTTATTATTGCTTGTTCTCTTATCTTTTTTTCTTCTTAAAATTACAAGATTTTCTTTGGTGAATTTAAAATTTTCTTTGATGAAATCAAATCACGAGATAAACATTCTAAAAAGAAATTATATACATAATCAAAATTTAACAAATTTAAATTTAATAAATAGCAATTTTATTGCTTTTTCTCACTGCAGTCTTGTTCGTAAGGGATCGTAGATAAGTCCGGCATTACTAAAAAATTGTTTGCTTGCAACTGAAGTAGGTGGAGCTGATAGATATGTTCTAGCTATGTCTGCCAAATCTTGATATGCTTGTCAATTTTTTGGACATTTTAGGCACACTGCGAATGAATGCAAATTTCAACGAGAAATTATCGAAAATTACAAGCACAAAAAACAAAACGTTTCTGCTGCGTGTAGGATGACGAAATAAAACAAATGCACGTGTTTAATGGGTACAAGTCGCTCGACTGATACAAATTTTATCAATTTATCATGCGTAACCGTGTAACTCCCGACTGCCGAGAGCCAAGTGTATACTATTCGAATTCGTATTCGTATTTGCGAATACAATGAATGAATATTCGTATTCCTATTTGTATTCGCAAATATAGATTTTAGGTATTCGGAACATCCCTAATATAGACACCGTCTAGTGTTCCATTTAACACGAAATTTCTTAGTGTGTAGGAAGGTAGAAGAATAGTAATCACTAGCCTGCATGTGCATTCCGGTTTCGGAAAAATTCTTCGGAAAAGTTCTTTTTCTGCGTCATAAGATTTTCATATAGGTATACAGCGTGATATTTACTATCTACTATCGGATTATATTCACTGGTAATATTATGGGTAATTTAGTAATCAACTATCGGGTAGTCACTGATAGCACTCCAGGTAATTTAGTAGTCAAGTATCGGATATCTTTAACGAGGAGTGAAAAATACGGCAATAGTGAAGAAATGAAGTAGAGAATCACACGCATGTATTTATACCGACATAAGGTGACAGATTAACCGTGATTAATATGATGCGGAGCTAACTGGTAAAGTTATTGCTGGGATGTTTTCTTAATTTTTTTATGTATAAGTAGTTAAGTTATGTACAGGGTGCGCCATATTTTATGTCGGTATGTAAACATTGAAAAACTTTGACATTTTTCAACAGATTGACTTGGTTGGACAAGTTTTGGAAACGTCAATTCAGAAGAATATTGCCAAACAGTAGCTCGAACGGTTGACACTGAACCTGATTTTTGGAAGCAAATTTTGATGACCGATGAGGCCCATTTCACACTCTTTGACGGCGTTAATAAGTAAAATTGCCGCATTTGGGGAACGGAGAATTCACACTAGATCCATGAAACGCCATTGCATGATTAAAAAGTGACTGTTTGGGCCGGCGTTTGCGCCAAAACCATCATTGGGCCATTTTTTTCTGACAAAACGAAACAGTCGATGGAAAACGATATCGGTGGATGTTAGCTCATTATGTCTGCCCGCAAATGCGTGAAAAAGGTTTGGATCGTTACTGGTTTCAACAAGACGGTGCGCCATGCCACACTGCAAATGAAACAATTCAGTTTTTGCAACGAAAATTCCCTGGACGTCTGATGTCGAAAAGAGGCGACATTGACTAGCCACCAAGATCTCCAGATTTGACTCCTGCGGACTTCTTTTTATGGGGTTATTTGAAAAGTAAAGTGTACGCCAGCAAGTATCAGGCCATTGACGAGCTCAAAGCAAACATTCGTGCCGAAATCATCGCTATACCGCCCGAGATACTCGAAAAAGTAATGGAAAACGCAGCAAAAAGGGCACATTTTGCTGTGGCTGAGGCAGCCACTTGATTGATGTTGTATTCAAAAACTAATCCAAATAAATTCTAAAGGACCAAATTGAATAAAAATACCTCACATATAAAAATCAGTTTTTTTTTTCAAAGTTATTCAATGTTTACATACCGATATAAAAGATGGCGCACCCTGTATATTTATTTAGCTGAACAGTTTTATTTTGTTGTAAGATTTATTTAGTTTTAGTACCTGTTATGTGAAGTACATATTTGTAAGAGATAGCTTGAAATTTGAATCCGATATCGAATACTCGTACTAATATTTTCTTTTCCAACAATTAAGTGTTAAAGTGATATAACTGCATATGCGATCAAACCAATTGGCCCAATTTATATCTGAAGCTGGTTCAATCGGAAACTGAAACGAAACTAATAAATGTATTTAAAAGTATATTTCTTGACACTACTCTTTAAGTAGTTTTATGAGGTTGCTCATGTTTAATGTAACATTTATAATTTTTCGTATTTTGAATTTTGTACCATGTCGAAAAAATAGAGTAGGTAAAATAATAAATTCGTAGTTTAACTCGCTATCGTAGAAGGATACGAATCTATCTATCTATATATATAAAAGAGGATGTATGTATGTGCGTATGTTCCCTATGAACTCCTAAGCCGCTCAACCGATTTTGATCAAATTTTTAGGGAACATGTAGAATAGTTCCGCGATGGTTCCTGTGAAGTTTGGTACCGATCAAATTAAAAACAATTGTTTTTTTTACATTTTTCCAAATTTTTTCGCGATTTTAGCTCTAATTGTTTGTTTGTCCCGTATGCCTTCCTAAACCATTCATCCGATTGCGATGAAACACGCCCGCGAATGTTTCTGCGTTAACAAAATCATTTTACAATTGGTGGTACGCGAGTTATTTCAACATTTGAGTGTATTTCATATAGTTAAGCGACAGTTTTTGGTGTATTAGTTATGCGTTCCTATTACTAAATGGTAAAGTTGGACGATGGATGTTGGATAGGGGGTTGAGGATAGTGGATGGAGGATGGAGGATAGAAGATGGAGGACGGTGGATGGGGGATGGTGGATGATGGATAGAAGATGGAGGATGGATGATGGTGGATAGAGGATGGAGAATACAGGATGGAGTAACGGGAGCAACGGAAGCAACGGAGCAACGGAGGTAACGGGAGAAATGGAAGCAACGGGAGTAACGAGAGCAACGGGAGAAATGGGAGCAACGCGATCAACGGGAGAAATGGAAGCAACTGGAGAAATGAAAGCAACGGGAGTAACGGGAGCAACGGAAGCAACGGGAGAAATAGGAGCAACGGGATCAACGGGAGCAACGGAAGCAACGAGAGAAATGGAAGCAACAAGAGAAACGGGAGTAACGGGAGCAACGGAAGTAACGGAGCAACGGAAGCAACGGAATTAACAGGAGAAATGGAAGCAACGGGAGTAACGGGAGCAACGGAAGAAATGGGATCAACGGGAGGAACAGAGCAACGGAAGCAACGGAAGAATTGGAAGCAACGGGAGTAACGATAGTATAGCACCAAACAAACGTGAGCGTAGTCGCGGTACGTGACTAGTATTTTTATAATCAAATAATTAATTTCCAACAGATTTTAATTATGTAGAAATCGTATTTTTAATTATTACATGAAACCATGAGTAATATTATTATTATCGCTTTTCATGCTGGACAAGACTTCATAAATTCTGTTTTTTCGTATTGAGTGTGCAAAATCTAAATTTTTTTGTCATGTTCAACTTCTTGTTTTGGTCTACCTCACGTTTTGTAAAAATATGCTGACCTTCTAATAGACATGTTGTTATCTATTTATTGCTCAATAGAATATTTGGCATACTCAATTTTTTTTTATTTTCAAAAATAATAACTTATTGTATTCATACAGTTTGAATTTCTTCGGAAAATAAATACTTTGTGATATAATTAAATTAACGTTTTAAGATTATTTGATCCTAAAAAACGTGTTCGCCGTAAGAAAACCCATTAACCTAGTCGGGATATGGATGGTGGTGGTGCCTAGACCGGATGTATCTTTTTGAATATTTGACTTATAGGGTGAGCGCGGCAATTTGTATAAATTATTGTTTTAATTTTCTCACGAATGGCTTACTAGCAAGTTGAAACTTGGAACTAATGTGAACCTATAACAGTGGTACCAGGCACAGCTTAAGATTATTTTACATACATACATAAATGTTGTTAACATTACAATCTACTTTGAATGAAAGTAAATATAATTTATCGTGATATGAGGTAATGGGGCGAAATTTAGTCAACAATTAAATCATTGTATAATAAGAACAATTCCAATTTACATACATTTGCTAGCGCCTTTTAGGTTTTCAGTAATTTTGGCAGATAGGGCTTTGAAGAGTACGGTGAAATCTAGATAATCAAGATTGTTCGTGTTGTTAAGTTAGGATTTAGTTTTTATATGTAGCTATTGGAGTAGAACATTTTAAAATTAAAATGGTTTGGAGAGGGTATTCAAATAATCCCTTGATGATTGATTTACATATGTAGTAGTAGAACATCGCACCAAATCATTTGCGATGGCAACATCGTAAATATTCATGATCGCGGCGAATCGTCCTCTTTTATCATCAGTCGTCGACCTGACCACTCCTACACCTTGAATTTTATTTTTATTTTATTTTATTTTATTTATTTTAATAATTATATCTACTACACATACATATGTATATATAACCTACGAATAAAGACACAAGGAAATTAAATGGGTCCAGAGAAGTGAAGCTGAAATGGAACTGCGTTATAACTCTTTTTGTTTGTTTACATAAAAAAGATGGTTTATAACATAAAGGGTTAGACATAGTGAGAGAAAACGCGAAATATTTCAATGCGAGCGTGTTTTGTTGATATTTGCAGGGTGAGAAGATAGACAAAGGGTTCTTACCGGCTTTGTTCGAAATATTGATGTTTATGTGTTAGAATAGCTTCACAAAGTTTCTGTGCACATATACGGTAATCACATCCGGGTCGTTACAGTTGTCTGCTATTTTCAGAGATCAGATTTTATACCTTTGCATCTATAGTTCCAGTTTAACTCGTTACTATGGTTAATTCATTGTTTATAAAAATTAAGTTAAATTCAAGGAAAACTTAATTTAATTAAACAATTTTTTTTAAATCATTGGACCAAGAAATACTGAATTTTCTTAAAAAGGATTACTTTCAGGTTGTCTAAGAGAAATTTTATTAAGAGAATATTTCGTCGAATCTGTATCCGTCTAAATAATCACACCACTGCCTTATTATCTCTAACTACAAGTTTGAATCTAGAACATCTCACGATAGGCATTCTTCTACCCTATCGTAAACGCAGTTATTTTCTTGATACGAGTGTCATTAAAATTACGATAGATACACTGGACGTTCAGATCTATCTTGACAAATGCGCAATAAACTCTTAATCATTTTTATTTTTTACTAGCCGCGTACCGCGGCTATGCTCGCTTCGCTCACGTTGTTCCATCGCTCTTGTTACTCCCGTTTCTCCCGTTGATCCATTGGTCCTGTTTCTCCCGATACTGCTGGTACTATCGTTGCTCCCATTTCTCCCGTTACTCCCGTTGCGCCGTTGCTCCCATTTCTCACGTTACTCCATCCACCATCCCCCATCCTCCATCCACCATCCTCCATCCTCTATCCACCATCCTCTATCCACCATCCTCTATCCACCATCTTCCATCCACCATCCTCCATCTTCCATCCTCCATCCTCTATCCACCATCCTCCATCCACCATCCACCATCCTCTACCCACCATCCTCTATCCACCATCCACCCTCTTCCATCCTCTATTCACCATCCTCCATAAACCATCCCCCATCCTCCATCCTCTATACACCAACCTCCATCCACCATCCACCATCCTCCATCCACCATCCTCTATCCACTATCCACGTCCAACTTTACCATTTAGTAATAAGAACGCATAACTAATACACCGAAATCGAACGAACTGCCGCTAAACTATATGAAATACACTCAAATGTTGAAATAACTCGCGTACCACCAATTGTAAAATGATTTTGTTAACGCAGAAACCTTCGCGGGCGTGCGCTCAACATATCAACAAAGTTTGATCGCAATCGGATGAATGGTTTAGGAAGGCATACGTGACAAAAAAACAATTAGAGCTAAAATCGCGGAAAAATTTGGAAAAATGTTAAAAAAAACAATTGTTTTTAATTTGATCGGCACCAAACTTCACAGGAACCATCGCGGGACTATTCTACATTTTCCCTGAAAATTTGATCAAAATCGGTTGAGCGGTTTAGGAGTTCGTAGGGAACATACGCACATACCTACATACATCCTCTTTTAAATTTTTTATTTTTTATAAAAAAGCACGTGATGTTTTTAACTATAGTAAGTGCTGGTATATACCTCAATATGTACAAATTGCGAAACGTTACCACTTACGCTTATTTATTAAATTATAAGCAAAATGTTTTCACTTACACAGCAAACAACAAACACTAATCACAGATAAAAACATAAACAACATTATTAATTGAAACACAAACACTTTATTGCCTTAATTAATCAATTTTATTCCATTATAATATCCAATAATAACACAAGAAGCCACTAATTATTCGTACAAATCTTGAATAAGGTTTTTGTGCACAAGAAATATAAAATCTTTATTTGTAAGAACCAAAATCTGTTATTTATTAAACGTTATCACCAGTATGCTAATTTAATTTACCTAGCCGTTCTAACATACTTATTTAGTTGCCTATAATGAGGGAAATTTTAGACTTCTATAAATATAACTCTAAATTAAAGTACATTATGTTTATCTACTCCCCAGAAATGAAATTATCACCTTATAATAAAACGTGATAACTAGTCGGAAAGTTCTATTTATCTTTGTTGACAAGCGGTTTTGCATTCACGTGCTTCAAATTGATTTATAAGTTTAATAAATGAAACAGATTCTTTGTTTTTTCGGAAAAAAGTTCGGTCTTAAGTATTTGGATTATCTTCCTGTTGTATTTTGCACATTAACCAAATACAATTCTGAACATATTAAAGCAGAATGCCAATATTACACATATTTTAATTTCATAGCGCTACTTATCTAGACTACTCCTAGTAAAACACGAAACATACGAGTAGCATGATTAGATCTATGAAAACACTGTTCTCTTCTCCAAACGACTTTTTAAAATATAACAATGTAAGCCCACTTCTAATTTTATTTATATGAAGTGGCAGTGGTATCGAATTAAATCAATAACATGAAGCCTCACTTTTCAAAAGCCTCAATTTTTCAAAATCTAACAATTTCGTGCTACAAAACAACTCACAACCAGACCCACACTACATCGAATAAAATGGCAGTACGAAGTAACATCGAAATAAGAATGAAGAATACTCGTGATCTTGATCCTGACACTCCAATCGAATTCGATCAGTGAACTAACAATCTTGACATCTAGAGTTAAAGTCTGTACATAAAAACCAATATTAGGAGACTTGAGAGAAACCTCGGATAATATGACTGTATAAAATCCCTTTTCTGGTATACCTAAAAATCGATAATTTTTGGTTGAATAATGTGAATTTTTCTGCTATCAGCGTCATTTCACCTGGATAGAGTAACTTAATCACGTTTTTTTTATGTCAAATGCTGTCAGTGAAAAAATCGGAACACCGATTTTAAAGAAAAAGCGAATATTGCTTTAGTTGCTTATTGCGCACTCTAATAATGCATACTGTGTCTGCAATTCTATTTTACCAAAATTTTAATTTAAGTTTAATGCAGATCTTACAAATATCAGTGGCATGGCGTTCATGGAAGCAAGGAAAGCATTGCTTTCCTTACATGTGACTGAAAAATATTTAAAATTTTTTTCTAAATCGCGGAAAAAGTCGTGAAAAAAATACGAGTTGTGACAAGGGTTACTAGAGTAGGATAGAAATTGAATTCTGTTCAAAGTTCGGAATTGAAATGTAATGAGTTCGAGGTTAAAAATTGTTATTGGTAAATTCGAGATGGAGTTGTTTCGCATAAAATTATTAGTATTGTTGCGAGCTAGGGGTTCGCCGTGATTTCAAGTAAAACACAATTCGTTTAAAATTAAAATAAGTGTTAATTTATTATTCGCACTTTAATTCTATTCGCACTGTATGGCAATACCGCCCGCTTATATATCACTTGACTCGATCACACGCTAGATCAATCGCTTTTCACTAATACGATCGCGTACTAGTTGACTGTCACAGTCCACGTAATAAAAATTAATATGTCCCTCCCTGAAAGCTTCGCCTGCTTTTATACTACTTGGCTGTATTCGAGACTGTTCTTGAATCTTCATTCAGTGGTGTATGTGGAATGTTCTACAAGCCTTGAGAGCTTTCGATTTTGATCTTCTACGCTGTTCTGTGCACACGAGAACATTCGATTAGAAGGTGTTCCCCTTCGAATTTGTTCCGCGCCTTATATACTCAACTAGAATTTTGATTGGGTTACTTTGCAGCTAGGTATTCGGTTGTTGCTGTGCTGTTTCTATTATGCGAAACCGATCGAGTTGCGCGGTTGCCAGGCTTACATGTAACAGTATATATTAGTAAGAGCCGAATTCGATTATATGGATATTTATGCATATTGCATATTTATGCATTATTGCAACATTTTATATTCAATCGAAAATCATTCAACGAAAAGTTCCGTTAAAAAATAAGTGGAAATTGAAAATACTGCTTAAAGTATTGGACATCATAAGGAATTGAATGAGCAGTTAAATTTAAAAAAAAAGGTGAAGGCGTTTTCAATTGGTGAAGTTATGCTATGTTCAGACTACGAGATTAACGCGTTTAAATCGAGTTAAATGTGATGAAAACACTTCCCGGACGCGTTTACGAAAACACGTAGCTACTACGCGTTTAACCGAAAACATGTACTGCGACCCTCGCGGAAATCGAAGTAAACTTTGGAAGAAACTATTTAATGCTGCAGAAACTCAATGTCGACCTTGTGCAATGACTGCATTAGCTAATAAATTCCCTTTTCATTACTTCTATACAAACTAATTGGTTTCAAACAATTTAGAAAGCATAAATTTGCTAATGAAACACAGCTGAATATCTACTTGTCAAAACAAATCACATCAAGCAATCATGTATCAAAATAAAACGAGTTGCCTAGTCTGAACACTACTTTTTTAACATGTTAAATTTACCTAATTAAATGCGTTTAAAATGCATAGTCTGTACAGGGTATTACTTTTAATTTGTTTTTATGGTAGCGTGGAAAAATATTGTATTATTGATGATGTTATCGATAGTCTTTTGAATCTCGGTCTTTCGCAGAAAAAATGAACAGCAAAGACTAGACCGCAACCGATAAATTTTTTTGAGGATTATTGCCTATTTATGAGTTAAGCACACAGGTTCCATGCTTCAAGAATGTACACATTCGAATAACAGTTAGAAACTATAATTATCTAGACATAGTGCGAATCTGCGAATTATTCAAGAAGGCTAAGTGGGAGAAGCAAATGTCTTATTCTCTTCACTACTTCGTGAATGATACTCATAAATTTACTTAATTTACAGTTTTTTATTGAGCAATTCAATTGTTATTAAAAAATTTCAATATTTTCTGCAAATTGCCAATATTAAAGTAAAGATAAAATGACTGTACGAGTAGCATCACGTGAGTGAACGAATTAAATGATTAGCTTGAAATGCAAGTCACCATAATTTGTGATGAGTCGATGCTTTAGTAATTTATTGTTGTTGCATTCATCATATAAAACAACTAAGATTAGATTTTTAACAAATTATAAAAACAGCTTTGTATCCTGCTGCTGGGCATAATATTCAGAATAAAAACCATTTTTTTTTTGTTTCAGTATTTCATGACATAATAGTCGGGGTTGACTCTACAGTCTACATATTCTAAACTTTCTTCGTAGTGAATGATTGTCTGTGTCAAGCTGTTTTTCTACGTAATGGCTTTTAACACTCGAGGTAAATACTCGTATAATCCAAGACCAACAGTTTTTAATGCAAAGAATGAAGATGAAAAAACGAATAAAAAAATCTATAAATATTTTTTTTCTATATTCAATAGTGATAGCACAAAAGTGGCATAAACCCACCATAACCATAAAACGATTTGAGCAAGAAAGCTGAAAATCAGTGTTACATTTTTTTGTCCATGTTTTATTTTATAACTGAAACTACTGGGATATCGACTTAAAAAATCTCTATATATAAAAATGAATGTTTGTCTGTCTGTTTGTCCTGTATAGGCTCCTAAACCACTCATCCAATTGCGATGAAACTTTGGTGGTTTGTTGAGGGTACGCCCTCGATGGTTTCTGCGTTAACAAAATTATTTAACAGTTGGTGGTTCGCGAGTTATTTCAACATTTGAGTGTTTTTCATATGACTTAGCGGCAGTTCGTTTTTGGTGTATTAGTTATGCCTATTCCAATTACTAAATGGTATAAGAGGATAGTGGATGGAAGATGGAATATGGAGGATGGAAGATGGAGGATGGTGGATAGACGATGGAGGATGGATGATGGAGTTATTTCAACATTTGAGTGTTTTTCATATGATTTAGCGGCAGTTCATTTTCGGTGCATTAGTTATGCCTATTCCTATTACTAAATGGTATAAGAGGATAGTGGATGGAAGATGGAATATGGAGGATGGAAGATGGAGGATGGTGGATAGATAATGGAGGATGGATGATGGAGTTTGGGGGATGGTAGATGGAGGATGGTGGATAGAGGATGGTGGATGGAGGATGGGAGATGGTGGGTGAAGGATGGTGGATAGAGGATGGAGGATAGAAGATGGAGGATGGTGGATAGAGGATGGTGGATGGAAGATGGAGGATGGTGGATAGAGGATGGAGGATGGTGGATAGAGGATGGAGGATGGTGATTTGTTGAGGGCACGTCCGAGATTGTTTCTGCGTTAACAAAATCATTTAACAATTGGTGGTACGCGAGTTATTTCAACATTTGAGGTTTTTTCATATGATTTAGCGGCAGTTTGTTCGTTTTCGGTGTATTAGTTATGCGTTTCTATTACTAAATGGTAAAGGGCTATGGATGGTGGATAGAAGATAGTGGATGGAGGATGGAAGATGGTGGATGGTGGGTGGAGAATGGTGGATGGTAGATGGAGGATGGAGGATAGAGAATGGGGGATGGTAGATGGAGGATGGTGGATAGAGGATGGTGGATAGAGGAATGAGGATGGGGGATGGTGGATGATGGATAGAGCATGGATGATGGAAGATGGGGGATGGTGGATGGGGATGGTGAATGGTGGATAGGGAATGGTGGGTGGTGGATAGAGGATGGAGGATAGAGGATGGGGGTGGTAGATGGAGGATGGTGAATGGTGGATAGAGGATGGAGGATGGTGGATGGATGATGGTGGATAGAGGATGGTGGATAGAGGATGTAGGATGGAGGATGGTGGATTGGGGATGGAGGATAATGGATAGAGGATGGAGTAACGGGAGCAATGGAGTAACGGGAGCAACGGAGCAACGGGAGAAATGGGAGTAACGGGAGAAATGGTAGCAACGGGAGAAACAGGAGCAATGGATCAACGGGAGAAACAGGAGCAATGGATCAATGCGAGAAACGGGAGCAACGGGAATAGCAGGAGCGATGGAACAACGTAAGCGAAGCGAGCGTAGCCGCGGTACGCGGCTAGTATTTCATAAATCTGAAGCTATCATGAAAAACGGCTGACCACGTGTTTTTAGGACCACAGAGTGATTTTGATTTTTAACGAAATATCTAAATGTATTTTAAAATATTTAAAACTGTCACTATATCGCCAGTTGTGCAACAAACCTGGGTGTTAAGGACAATTTGGCACCTGTCGAAATAGGTTGACAAATATGAAAGACTTTTTCAATTGTCGGTCCAACTAGATCGAGTAATTCATCGAAAAGGTCAATTGACATTCTATGGTATTTGAAGAACATAGTATTGTCGTTCAAAAGCATCTCCTGCCATGTTGTTCCCGATTTCTCTAACCCAGCATCTTCGCTTCTTTTCTTCTACGCTAGAAGCATCTTCAGAACCTTTTACCGTTTATGAAACTCGGGTATAGTTAGTTTCCGGTTCATTTTTTACTGCTTAGTGTGAAAATACTGGCAATATTAGTGTTCCTGAATTTACTGTTTAATATTTTTATTGGTCCTATCTAAGCCCTTCAGAGTATTAAACAATTCTGTGGTAAAAAGCAGCTTATGTCGAGATAAGAAAAAATCATTTTTCAAGTTTTCAATTGCATTTTTTAAATGAAATTGCCATTGTTTGATAGATTTTTATCTCATATAATATATTATTATTGTGTTGTATTATTAAATTTAATAAAATAAGATCTCCTAATATATTTTTTATTACTTTAGTTATCAATTTTGATACACGTAACTGCGTGATTATTTTCTCGACTTAAGCTGTTATCGCTTTTTACCACAGAATTATAACATTAAACAATTATAAACTTCCTATCAGTTTATATTTGACAGCACTGTGCGTTAAGTTAGTATTACACTGTTTGACAAAGTGGTCAAATTGCAGTAATATGCAAAGCGAAATAGCAAATTTGACCGAGCGGATATTGCGAGAACAATTGGAATTAGCTTTTTCGCATTGCTTATTACTGCAATTTGACCACTTGGTTAAACAGTGTAATACTGGCTTTAGAGAAATTGCGTTGCAAATGTGAACTCGAAACTGAAAAGCGTGGCAGAAAAATGTGCATTCGACGTACAGACGCATAAATGCGACGACAATGGAAATCCACCTTAATGGATTTAAAATTTCAACTAAATACGTTTAATTGTTCATGAGCGAGCCGTGGATGGATGGATCAATTTTCCAATAACATGTGCACTACTCGAAAGAAAGACTGGCGGGCCTATTACGAAACTCGAGTCGAGTGAGTAACTCGACTCACATTTGGACTCGACTCGAGCTAAAGTTGGTATTATGAAACTCGACATTTGGAAAGTCACTTCATTTCCAGCAGTCGAGTGAGTTTGACATTTCTTATAAGAAAATACTCACTCGATCGGCTCTCATAATACGCAGTTCTCTTAACTCACGCTTTTTTTCGACTAAAAGTCGAGTGAAACTCGACAAGTAGGCACTCGTCGAGTTTCATAGTCGCAGAATGTGAGTTTTTTGGTCGAGTCGAGTTTCGTAATAGGCCCGTGGGTTTTCAAGATTTACAGTGTACTCAAGTGTTTAAGCATCTTGGAGATATTTTGGGCAGACGTTAACTCCAACGAAGATCTTTGGAGGATGTCTGAATAGACCAAGATTGATATTGTCAATGGATCGATCATATCTTGAGAAAGCTAGAGCAAGACATCACCAAACTGACTCTGGATTGGAATCTGCACGGATCTTCCAAGTCACACATGGAGACGAAGAATTGATATGAAAATTCGAGGAGTGAATAGACCCTGGCGACAGGTGAAGCTATCGCTCAGGATCGTATCTTGTGCACGAGCACTTTTGTTCTAGTATGCTCCATCGGTGGTCACAGGAACTGAAGACGATTTGAGATTTTTAGCTATCGATGGTGACTGACAGAAGGTGACATCTTTTCAATCATTCATTTAGGTCTTTTAATTTTTTGGTATATTAATAAGCTTCGTCTATCTCACACCCAATGAGTATTCCAGTCATGGCTTGAAAATAGTCTGATCAGTTAAGTTTTCTTCAGATTTTTGGACGTTCAAGTTCTAACATGAATAGAGCAAAGAAAAATATTCAGAAAGTGCAGTGTCATGTACTGGTGTGTATGACCAGATCTGCAATTCTACTCGATAGTCTATTCGAACTTCTTTAAGTCGGACTTTTGCCTCTTTGAAGATTTTTTAATTGAATTGGAAACATTATGGAATAGTCGAAGCCCCGCAAAAAACTTGTTTTTTATGAATAGGTTACTAGGTTGGATGATGAATGGAATTTTCGGGAATGAAAATTGTTAAAAAGTATATGAAACTGAGTATAAAGCATTGTGCAGAACCATGTCATAAGTTGGTATCGAACCCACGAACTCGCTCATGCTAAACATCCATGGTTGCTGCACTTGAAGTTACATTGCAGGAATAGGCGATGCTGCATACGGTGAAAGATGTCTGTTCTAACATGTCAATTCACCTGTCGTTTGACAATAAATCGATACCATCAATTCAGCATTGTGAAAAGTTCCTGCCTATAATATCTGAAAGTATTTGTAGAACTTAATTTTTTAACATGTTTAATCTCATTAATTTTAAGACTGTGTAAGATTGAAATCTCGAAATAGGATAGATAATTATGAATACTCAAGATCTTCGCCTTTACCCTATGATACTATTGTAATAACTAGAATTTGGGACATTTGAACTTTTTCTTAAAAGCCACAGGCATCATTTTTAGTTTAGAAAGATATCAAATCTTAAATGCTTTTAAACACCTTCCAAATCAATTTTATATTATTATTTTCTTGCTCCACAAGCTTTGATATTCTCAATAATAGCGTAATAAAACAGAACTTATATTTTTTGGTAATATGTGATTTAATGTGTCAGTTTACATTTATTTATTTTTTAAAAGTTGAAATTTATAAATAAATATTAATCCGCGCCAAATTACACAACAATACAACAAATAATAATGATCTAGAAAAATAGCTTTTGTGGATATTACAAGTTAAAAAAAGGATTAAATTACTTTATTAAACATTACATTAATCTTACAAAGGCGGTAGCGCCCAAAGTGTGGCTGTTTTATCGGCAGATGTTGAAAGAAATGAAAAATCGGCAGGATGCCATCGACCGGATATGACCTTATCAGTATGATGTGCAACTACTACCGAAGGTAAGGGTAAGGTTAGATCGCCTTGCAAATCTGTTAATACCAATTTATTGTCGTAGCCTGCAGTTAGTAAATAATAAGCTGATGGCGAAAATCGTATAGATCTGTAAAATTGATTTAATAGTTTATTCGTTCCATAAAAATGCAATTGACTGATTACCTTATATCCGCTGAATGCGGCTTAAAGCACTGTATTGGTCTATTTCCACGTATATCGTATAAAACGCAAGAGCTGTCTTCGTGTCCAGATACAAGAAGACGTCCCGATGGATCCACACAAACAGCCGCTACTGGCGATCCATGTCTTGTACCTGGCGAAGTAGCTGGCGTTATTGTATTGACGCAACCTCTTGTACGCAAGTCCCAGAATCGAATTGTTTTATCCTAAACATTTTCTTTAGTAATATTACATAAAACTGACGTGAAAGCAATTGAATACCTGTGAACCAGAAACAAACATGGCACCTCCCCAATTATATAAGGACAATATATGACCACCATGACCGCTTAAAGCTTGGAAGGGTGTGGCTGTTCCGCAATCAGTAACGTATATTTTGCAGTCACCAGCTCCGCCACTTATAAGCAGGCTTGCCTTATTTGATGAGTCCTCAAGAAAGCAAAGATCGCGAACAGTTCCATCGTGCATTGTCAGCTCAATTTCACGACCTTCGAGTTGTTTTTTAATATCGTCATAGCGCATAAGTTTAATTGTTTTATCATTTGAACCAGTTGCAACGAGCTCACCGTCCGGTGCCCAGCCCATACAGTATATTGATCCTTTATGATGTTTTGTTCGTTTGAATAGCACTGTTGGTTGGTACGTTATATGTTCTTCTCTAAAATTTATTTTGCTTTAGACAGTTTTAGTATACAACTGATTTTGTGACCAACCTGACTTCTGATAGCGATGGATATTCACATATTCGAAACGTTTTCGAATTCGATCCAACGGCATAAACCCGTCCGCTAGGATGAAATTCAGCACACCGCACCGCCTGCACATCTTCGAGACTCGTAACTGCCACAAAATGTGGACGATTGCTATCATTCTATCAAAAGAAATTTCGTGTTTGTATTCTTGGCATAGTTTTGAGATTATTACTCGTATAATTATTGTATAAGTAATTAATTACAGTGTTTATTAACAATGATAACTAAACTAACTAACTAGGTAGTAGATTAACATTAGATTAAATATACTACTATGACTATAGAAAAATCTTGAAGTACCTAAACGCCATCCAAAATTTTCAAACTTTTACCTTATCGTGGATCTTGAATACTACATATTAATGTGTATCTTGCGGCAAGTCCAGGTTGTTATACAATTGGGCCACATGGTAGGTGACGATAAATAATGGGGAAGGAAATTATAACAATGATAACATCCTGGCGTCAGTTAAAGAGTAAAGCCCCGGATCGTGTTTAGGGGAGAAACACTGATGCTGCACACAGGAACTGAAGAGAACCGTAAAAAATTCGA
Source organism: Beris morrisii (assembly GCA_951812415.1). NCBI lineage: Eukaryota > Metazoa > Arthropoda > Insecta > Diptera > Stratiomyidae > Beris > Beris morrisii. The sequence goes on from OX638310.1 coordinate 150,952, forward strand.
AAGTTCCCTTGTTACACAACAAATTACAAGTGGTGTTCACAGGAGACCTTAATACGAATCACGCTGTAACTAGTTCAATACCTACCTAATCTCATAAATAAATTATGAACCTTTTTTTAACTCATGGAACATGTAAATAATCAATATTATGCGTCACTGAGAATTCTAGGGATAGAACTCGTGACCTTATGGTGGACAAGAATTATCGGGTGTTGTTATATCCAGTCTTCTTACGCTTGTCAGAGTGAGTATGGGGCTACTATGTGCCCACTTCTTTAAGTTACAAGTATTACCAGGACAAGCGAGAGCATTCATGGGAAACTTCTTTAGTTCCAGCTTGACCATGAGTCACTACTCATATCATGACTTTGTATATTGTCATAGCATAGGAGACACTGATCCTAAACGTGCGTATTTTTGAGGCTTCGAATTCATATATTTTTTTGATAACGACCCACGGGTACTAGGTGGAATTTAACACGATTATATGTTGGGATTCTGGATGCTCAACTATCGACATTTCCATTTCTCGTCATTTTCATAAAAAATTATTAGACACTTTTGGTGTCGGCGCCTGTAGTATCGACTGCGGAAATCCGACTACAAGCAGCCTAACTTCAGCGATCTTGAACATCTCAGTTAATAAGGAAATCACAAACATCTTCCAAATCCTACACTGCGTTTTGTTGTCATACACTGAAATAGGTTACATTACACTTGGCAAAAAATAACATCTCACTTAGATAAACAGAAGTGGTGATTTCAATGTCAAGTTTGCGACAGAAGCTCTACAGAACCATTTATAGCGCTTCTGCGAAGAAAATTAAAACTCGAATTTAATTCAAACAAAATTTGCATAAGATTTGTTCATACAGACACCGGAATCGATTCTGTTTTATATCGTAAGATATAGACTTTACATTCTCGAGTCTTAATAATACGATCTTATTATATCGATTGGAAATAGATTTAAAAAAAAATTTCGTTGATCATTAATTTTGGAATCACGTAATATTATCTCCAAAGGTCAGACCAGTACCTTCAAGTAGAGTACAAAACACATTATTTCACTTGGGATATCATTAAAATGTAAATCCGCCATCACACCGAACCTTTCAGGTGCACCTCTACCATAAAATCAACCAATCAGATGGCTCGTGGAGTCGCAAAAGTCCAACAACTCTCAACTTTTTCTTCGACGCAGGCTTCCATCCATTCACATACATACAATGAACTGTGACAACATGCAATTCGCAGTTCATCGTATTTCTGTCGTTTCGAACTTAAGAAAAGTCGCGCCGCAGAGACATCAACACAGCAAAGACTACAGCCGTCGAAAACCGGTTTGTAATGGCCTCTCGGGGGTAAAGGCGCGCCTCAATGTGTTCGGTGTAAAGCCAGCCTGATATCTTTGGTTTCAACGAATTCTCTCAGACTTTTTGCATATTGATAAAGAAATATAAAAATTTTCAATATAAATGAAATAATGAAATTTTCGAATCGAAAAAAAAAGATTATAGGGAAAAAAATTATATTAGGATGTTGAAATTTGAAATCCGGATTTTTGGTCGAATTTGTACATAACGAGCAAAATCGATCTACTATTTCTATAACTCAAGAAATCGTTTAGCCACGAAGTCAGAATTTTATACAAATTAGTTTTGAGATAAAATTAAGTTCGGATTTATTAGCCAGCGAAATTCCTCTACTCTTTCGGGTAGCTCCCATACAAAAAGTCCGCATTCAGAACACTTCAAGCAAGAATTTTGAAATTTTGCCCAATTCAATACTTCAATGGTTGCAGATAGAGGAATTACTATGAAATAGATCGAGTGAGTTCTTCGAGTAGCTGGCACACAAACTTTCTTGAAAGATATGTGCATTCATTCGAACCCACTATAACTCATGAAATCGTCAAGATTGGAAAATTGCTACATTTTAAAGTAATTAGTTTTAAGTTCAAAGTAAGATCGAGTTTGCTGTTTAACGTAATTCCTTCACTGCTTCGGGTTGCTCTCATACAAAAGTCCTTAAAACACATGTCCACGAGTATTCAGAGCGCTTTAAGCTAGGAATTTGAAATTTTGTACACGTTAATTTTTAATAGTTACAGTTAAAGGGACAAATATACTGAAAATCAAGTGAGTCCTTCATGTCATGGAATCATGTAAAGAACTTGAAGAAGGAAAAGTTTGCTTTCGGTGATTTACCTTAAGTTCCAGATATGGCATTAAAAACGGAACATATTTCCTTTTCCTTCGAGTGGCAATCAAACGATAGTCTTTAAAAAAGGAAAATTGCATCAGCACTACTTATTCTGTTCTGTTCTGTACTGAAGTTCAGTATTTCATCTAGAGTATCACACGATTAGCTGGCTGCCTATTGTGACAGCGGTTTCTTTTTTTGTTGATGTATGCCCAAAAAGTAAGCATTCTGAAGTTATCGGAAATTATTTGTGTATTTTGAATGAGACAGCTACTTGAAGGATTAAGATTTCGTCTATTGCCTTAGCCATAAAAATTATATTTCATGTTTGGATAACAGATTTCAACTCCACACATAAGTTTCGTTCTATGAGTTACGAACTTTTAGATTTCATCTAGTGTAAAAAACGGGATAAACAACATCTTTATACCACCTAGACCTGATAATTTGTTTAAGTTTTGAAAACAACGGCTTTTTAAAAAACTAGATTCCGTAGCAAATTCACAATTTGTATTTGTTGTACATATAAAATAAAGGTTTGATTATAGAAACCAATGTAATTTTCTACAACATAAATTGCCCTGCTTTCAATTGCTTCAGATAAACGGGTTCGAAACGGGTTGTAAATTCTAAAAAATGCAATAATAAGAAATAAGAATGACCTGGAAAGTATTTTCAAATGTCCTAGCGTCAAATAAATTATCCATAGAGTGTCGCTTGTATTTCCAATTATTCAGGTCACAAACAGCTTTTCCGGACGCGTTGATTTCTTCGTGCGTAGAGTATTGCTTTGATTTCGAATTGTTATAATTAATGGTTGGTATAGCTCTGATATCTTCCATAGATTTCGACTGAGTATTTTTACAATTACAATAGTTTACTTTACTTTTCACCATGTTATTCCTACGTACAAAATATTGAATTTCATTAGTTCCTTCGATTGTAATAAACCCGTATTTTTCTTATATTACCGAGTAATTTCGAAAAGTTTGCTCGGATTCGGTACTAAGCGAGATCGTTGCATTTGCATATTTCCGTATAAATTGTGTAATTTGAAGAGATCATTGTCACAAAGACACTTTTGCGATGTATTATATTCGGCACTTTTGTTATTTTGTTGGTAAATCGACATTTGCGAGTAGTACGGATATTGTTTAGGATTCACTTTCAACTGATAGTCCACGCCCGACTTATTTTTACTCTCATAAACTTTAGCATTTGGCGGTTGCTTGTTTTTCGAAAGCCAAATTCGTTGGGATGAACCAGTTTCCGTAAAAGTTTTATCTCTTGGATATGCCCATGTTTTTTTATCGCTTCTTAACATTGCACTGATAATAGTAAACACATTTTTATCCCTACATCAGAAATATTTTTGTTATTGCACAAATTAAAAACGTTCAACTAAAATCTATACTGCTAAAATCTCGACAACGGATCGATAAAAATCGCACTTAAGTGTTCGTGCGACTTGTAAGATATGTACCGTACTTCTGTTCAGTGGATATCAGATCCGAAAAGTTTGGCTCAAGCTGAAAGTAAAGTAGAACGTATAAAAGATAAAGAGAGGCATCAGCGAAAAAGTGGAAAGCAGATTTCTTCAATAAAAACGAAGAAAATGATGAAAAAACAACAACGAAATCATACAGTCGTGGCATTCGCTACTATGGTAAACCCATTCCTCTTCTATTATACGCTTAAATACCGGTTTTTGTGCGTTCAACTGTACTGTTTATGTCTAATAACAGCATTTCTTTCTTCATGAGATGTGCGCAACATGTAGTTGCCTTAGGAGGGGAATACTAAAGTCGCATGGAAAGTGAACCGGTTTTCCGTAGCATAGCAATAGTAGCTAAAATACTGAAAATGCACACTAGCAAGTTTTCTTTATTGGCTCCTTGGAATTGGAAGACGTTATGCTACAAGATTCGTACGGTACCGTACTGAGAATCATGTGGATCTTACCACTTAAGATGCTTGAATTAATATTAGCAGCTCGTAAATCAAACTAAAGTGCTAATTCGAATGAATGTTAATCACTTTACGACGTTAAAAGTCCTTAAATGCGAAAATCTTCAAAGGAATTACAAATATTCTTATTTGAAGTATCTACAGTAAGTCAATGAAGTCTTCGAACACTTTTGGAAAGAAACGAAATCTTACTGACCTACAGTGTAGTCTGGGTAGTGTGACCAAATTATTGTACAGGCTGTTATCGATAACTGTTTCATATTATCTTAATTATTTTGTCATTTAAAAAAATTTTTTAATATCAGCAGCTGTTATTGTCTACTGTCGCCTCGACTGCTTAATTGTTTTCGTTTAAGTCTCCTTCAGAAATAACATAAATAACTGATTTCAATTGTATTTTAATTTTCCACTATTAATTATTATATTTTTCATATTTTGAGTTAATCAGAATGTGCTCTTCCTCGTCATCACCTACAAAGACTCTTTTTTAGAAACTTCTATAATTTACAGGAATATCAATATTTTGAAAAGAAATGTTGTATAAAAACAACGCACGTGATAAATTTTCTTTTCCAGCTTTAGAAACGTGTGCGTTGTTAAAATTTAAATTTTCGCATCAGTTCCGAAGAACCTAGGGCTTTCTCATGGAACTCGAATTCGGATAGATATTTTTATTTGTAAAGTCTTCAAATATTCGTTTTGTCATTCGATTCGAGTAGTCGAAGATTTTCCATATTAAAATTGCTGTCCAAAATCGAGTTACATGGTAGTATTTTCATATTTCGAACTTGTTTTGTTTCGAATTGAGGTGATGCCAACATTGTGGGACATGTACTTACCACTCTGAGTCTATGGCTCCGCATTGCACCTGACTGGGCTTAGTGACCATTCCATTACAAGCCAAGAAGCCTGATTGGTCAATTGTGAATTCAACAGGAAGTCGGAGGACTGCACACGCAGTATACAACAAAAATCAGCGCTCAAATAAGTAACATGAATATGGTTAAAAGAATCCTAGCAGAGGACAATCTTCCCTTAGTCAAATGGCATAAACGGCAATGTACTGTTCAAGAAGGCTGCTGGAGTCATTACAGAGAAATATCGTTTCTTTTGATGGACTACAAAATATATAGAACAATTTTGACAGTAGAATAAACATCATTGACTAAAAGAATTGTCGAACAAGTATCTACAAGGTGAAATAAAAACATACTTTACAAAAACAAAGAAAGTATGTATTTGTTGCACTTTAATTCATCATTCTTGCTTGTTATACAGCTGACTTACCAGAAAATTGCAAAATTTCGTCAACCAATATTTTCAATGCATCTTGAAGATATTCTGACTTCATGTCATAAAGTTATGTAACAAATATTTATGCAATGGGAGAGGGAGCTATTTCATGCGAAGATAAATAATAGTAGCCGTGTGTATGTCACTGAAGTTTCTACCCTTGCGAGATTGCATATCTAATATCTAAATATTACCAATGAAAACATACTACAGAAGAGAAACCTGATTATGATAGCATAATTATACTATTGTTCATTTTAATAGAAGACATTTGTCTTCAGATCGCCAAATGTCATACAATTACTTCAACTTCCTTCGAAAAAAAGTCGTAACTGAATTTTAATGGGAATTTTTTCTGATATACAATTACTGTTTACAACTAAATTTAATTATCTTATTCATAATGTAAAGTTGGCTGCACTTCACTTTATAGGTTTCTTATAGGACAGAATCGAATGTTTTCTTATCCGTCGATCCGGATTTGATCAAAAATATTATAGTCAACCTGAATTACAACATTGGCTTAAAAATTTATACTTTTTCTCATTTCAGAATATTATTTTTGGAATTGAAATACAGCTGGGGTTAACCCAACTTAAGTGCTCTTCTTGCCCTCCCTCTAAGGACGCGAGGATCAAGCTGGCAAATCAGTTACAACGATAAGTTGTAAAGCCTCTACAACGAAGCGGAATCGGCAATCATGATAAAAATTGAAAATAGCAATGGGCTGGTCTCCTCAGCATATTGAAGAAATTTAGAGTTATGTACAAGTGCCAGTAGAACAAGTACAAAGTGCTTTCAATTTGATAAGACGAAGAATTCAATCACTACACTACTATTTACTTTATCGAATATCGACGTAATGAGCTCGGCAATTTGATTTCCAAGCGATACGAATTCACCCGAGATATTCGTAGTGCAGTGGTGCGCACGAATACGTCCTCAAACCCGCTTTCGGGCGAACATTCATAAATTTTAAGAGATATCCTGTGCTCAAACGGACAGCAAAGTTTATGGAATTTTTATTTACGGAACAACTGCCGATGTTTCGCTCTATGCGCTACGACTCTACAGATGTCGTCTATATAATAAAAATCATTGGACAATAATTTCACGCGGTACTGTTAAGTATGTGAATTAATAAATACAATTTAATGCTGGCATAATTCGCATGCAAAGAAAGTCACAGTTAACGTGTTGTTACACGTTTAATCCCATTGTTGAAAATTATTTCCGCTTTCGTTGCTTTGCAAAATGTTCGATAAAACGTTAAAACTAAAATCTTATTTCCATTTTGATTTCAAGCGGTTACAATTCTATATCGCCGCGGTGAGCACTCGAACGCTTTTTATGGAAAGCGGTTAAAACAATTTTACATTTTGTTGATTTGCTTTGATACTTATACAAGTAGCCTTGAAGCACCCACTTGGGTATATGTGACGTGAGAGCAAGATTACCGTTTTGATTACCTAACAATTTTATTAAGTAGATACGAGTATATCTATGTAATTTTCTGTTAAACGTTATTAGAGTACATGAAATCGTAGAAACATGTATATTAGATTTTTTTTTGTTTAAATTAGCAATTATTTTGTTTAACGAAGATGAATCTCAATAGATTGTTAGTTTGTTTATATAATTATACAATACATTAATTATTTATATACCTTTGGATATAAATTAATCATATCTTTTTCTATCAATTCTATTGAAGTTCTTCGCATATCTAACGAATCCAACGACATTCGGCGTCTTTCGTCTATGGAACCGTTTGAATTTTTCCTGGGTTTACTAGGGGATTTTTCATTTTCCAAAATGGTAACGTGCCTATTTACATTATCTTTAGTTAAACGGTTCCGTTCGGTCTTAACATCGTCATTTGATTTTTTTCGTAATATTGACGATGTCCCATTTAGAGGTTTCGGTTGAGCCTTGTCGTTCATATGATTGACATAGTCACGCGGAACTGAAGTTGCTCGTCCTTGCCCCAAAGGAACAATATTCAAAGTACGAGAGCCGAAACTGTCTCGCCGAACGAGGTTCGTTTCGCCCGAACTATCAGCTCTCAGATAAAGATTACTGCCGATACTTTGCCTTTTGCCAAAATCTATGATCGGCTTTGGTTTGTTCACGCTTAATGAACTTAAGCTGGCTCTCCGCGTCAAATTAATTCTGTTCTTGGTCAAATCATTGGAACTATGTAAATTTTGAGTTTGAGGTGATGGAGTTGTCGATCGAAGCAAAGATGGAAATGCCGAGGGATGTTCAATATTTCGGAACATACTCGGATTCCAAGAATTTCGTTTTCTGTAAGCAAATTATCCAAATAGGATTTTAAATCTAGAAACTGAAAGAGTGTGCACTGATAAACTAATTTAAACCTGTTTCTATCTCCTAGTAAAGATCGGCCACATCCCTCTGTAAATGACTGTCTTCGTTGTACGGAGTCATCTCTGGTTGATGACGACACCGACGATCGTCTGATCGTGTCATCGTTTCTCCAATTGCTTGTAATATTAAGCGCAGAAGAAAAAATTTTTTTATTTCTGTCTAAATTGTTTTTGCTGTTGTAAATACTCGGTTCGAGACTACTCCCTCTTCTGCGATGTATGTTACATTTTTTCACATCTGTCTCAACTTCTGTAACTTTAATTTCACTTTCACGTATCCCGCCAAACAAAGCATCAATTTTTTTTAACTGATCACTGGAATGTTTCTTCTGCATATTAACACTTTCTTTAAATTCAATGCTTTGCTCTCGAATATCGTTTACAAGTTTAATAGAAAAAAATTGAACGAACGGTGATCTAATATACCGCGATCGACGACTAGCTTACTTACTCTAAAGTCGAAGCTCGAACGCTCAAAGGTGATTCAACATCTGATCAAAGTTTATTTCGTTTCAGTGCTTATTTCCATCCTCTTTCTTCACCAACTTGCGATACAAAAAAAAAAATAAAAACGAAAAATCTACTTAAGTCGTCGTTTACTTCAGATTCAGTTGGATGTTGGATTGCCTTTTTATAAAAATTAAAAATGTAGTTTCGATCACGTATTGAATTGTGTGGGTTCGCTGTTTATGGTTATATAAAATTTCCTGAGTAAACTCCAAGGTTATGCAAAAGTTACCGATTTCTGTCTGTAAACTATTTGTAATTGATTTGACTTGGAACAATTACCGTATCTCGCTCTACATTTATCTTATCATAATACCTACATACACTCGTAAATTAAAATTTGTTTCGACTTACCTCTTCGGATTTTTGCTTGGGCGCGCCATTAACCGAATCGTTCACAATATCTGAATTGGGATGTTCACTTTCCGGCAATCTAATACTGAAAATAGTTTAATTACATATAATTAGTTCACAGAAACCCGCAATAAAAATTCAATTAATTGAAATCGATTATTTATGAACAAACGTACGAGTCTACAATTTGTGCTGCATGATGCAAGTGCTGCAGACCAATTTATCAAACTTAAAATTAAATTTTCATAATATCTCCTGTTTTTTTTCCGGAATACCCCGGCATTCATTTTTTCCAAAGACTATAATATATTACATGTAAAGTTTTAATTTTGTAGCACAAGCCGTTCCGGAACAAAAACTCAACCATTTTGTATTTATTTTTAATATAATATGCAATCTTTAAAAAAAATTACGATTTATGACTAATAGACAAAAAATTAATTTTTTTGTTCGTATGATCGCCGTCAGCAAACACGTTTGAAGGTAGGTATAAACTTTATTAAGTTCAAAGTCAAAATTTTTCAGTTGGTAGATTGAGTGGATCCCCTTTAAGTGGTCACTTTATGGTGAGGGAAGAAGTTTTGAGCAAACATTTTGATTATTGTTTGGCTTATGCCAGGAAGTTGAAACTTTAAATTTATATAGAAGTATGATAATGAGTATTTGTATGTAGATATACTAGCAAACTAATTTCATTGGCGTGCGGAGGTGTGGCAAAAAATAGTAGACGAAAGGAGGACACCTTTTTGATTTGTCACGTAATAAAGTAATATTTTTATTTCTCAGGAAACCAACTTAAAATTTGTCATGGTAGACATACACCTCTTAGTTTTGACTGCACATTCTTTCAATATTCAGAATAATATAGAATTCATTATGATATGCTAATTTATACAAGGTTATTATAACAAAATTTTCAACAGTCTGAGCGCAACTTTACTATTTTGCGGGACAAATCCGACAATCGATTAATCGAGATGTGATAAAAGTTCTGACGCCACTTAAAAAGTAAATTACGATTTCGGGTCATAGTCCGGGACGCGGTCAACGCCAAAATGTAACACTGGTTATTTTGATTCAGGTACCCTTAAAAAATTATCCAGGATAATAATTCGAAAGTTAATTTTGTTATTAAAATAGCTTCTATTTATTTCACGCTTCTGTTTTGTCCGCCAATTTAGTATGTATATTAAAAAATTTTGATTTATTGAATTGTAGTTTATAGTTCAAATTTCCTTATTTCTTTTATCATTTTGTGATATCATAACTGAGCCGGATTGGAATCTACAAGGTAGGTGTGTGGCTGGAGGTCCAAAAAACACATGGAGCAAAAGAATCGAGAAGGAAATTCGAAACGTTCGGTCCGTTTTCCATTTTCCTCAAAATTTAAGGATATTTTAATTGTTTTTTTTATGTTAGAGGAAAGTGAAAAGGAATGGAAAAAGGACTGAGGAAGAACGCTATGCAGGCTATTACATGTCAAAACGAATCATGCTGCGTTTACTCCGACATGTTGCGGCACGACTTTACACCCCCAAACCCATCACAAACCGGTTTTTCGGCCGAGAAAGTCGAGCATTGTTAGACTTGGATTTTTATGGTGGGTGTAAAGTCGCCCCGCAACGTGTTCGGTGTAAATCCAGCATCAAAGCCATTGATAATGTGACAAGTGAATTTTTTTCTTTATCATCGACTTTAGCTTATGTAAAACCATTTCTGTAAAGTACGAGTATGTATCAAGCAGACAGATTCTTTTCTAAAGAGTTATGCACATGCTCTGCAACTGGGGTGACTAAGTCCCACCTGTAGCTACCCACCTATATCTAAAAATTAGACTTTTTTTTAACGATCGATATTTTTGGTGAATATCTTACTGTATTTTTCATTGAGACCATGAGCACAGAATAAATTTAACTAATACTACTAAATATATGAAGCAGAACTGGTATAACCAATATTCATGCGAAAAATAATAGATGCCGTCACTGAAACTGTGTTCTTAGCGTAAAAAGGGGATTTTCGTATTTTATTACTATTGGTGAAAAAAGCACGACAAAATCTCTTTTGATCTCATTATACACAGGTAAAGAATAAAAGTGCATTGTGCAGTAATTTTAGATTACTAAAGCTTGTATTCCAATGTTTGACCAAGTGGTCAAATTGCAGTAATAAGCAATGCGAAATAGCGAATTTGACCGAGCGGACATTGCGAGAATAATTGGAATTCGCTATTTCGCATTGCTTATTACTGCAATTTGACCACATGGTCAAAGAGTGTAGTACTAGCTTAAAGCTAGTATTACACTGTTTGATCAAGTGGTCAAATTGCAGTAATAAGCAATACGAAATAGCGAATTTACCGAGCGGTTACCGTGAGATTAAATGGAATTCACTATTTCGCATTGCTTATTACTGCAATTTGACCACTTGGTCAAACAGTGTAATACTAGCTTAAGAAGAAAATTGGAAATAGTTCGTTATATAAGGGGCACTCCAAAATGATAATTAATATTTTTCTTCAATGTATGTATGTATGTTTTGTGTATTTGTTTTGCGCGCGCAAAAGGTAGTTGGAGCGAAAAGGGAGTTTTAATCACCCAAAAACAATAATTTTTGTAAATTTTTTTAAACTTTTCGCGCCTTTTCCCGCCATGTTCCAATTCTAATGTGGAACAAATACCACTAAAGTTTTAATATCGCAATGCTGGTGCCATGCGAAGTGTCATAGTGAAGTCCAGCTGACATCAAAAAGGTAAGTAAATTCGCAATTTTTAAATACGTATATCTTTTAATTTCAGGTCGACCCGGGATTGAAAACAACTGATATTGGTTTGAAAGTGCAAAATCCATTGAAGAAAAATAAAAAAAAAAATGTTGGAGGGCCCCTTTATATAGCGAACCTTTAACAGAAAATTTACTAAAAATTCGTCAATTATTAGAACATAAACTCAATTGGATTGCAAAAATAAAGCTACAAGTAACAAGCAATTTATTATGATTTAAACTTTGTCACTCCTCCAAAAGCTTACTGAATAATCTGGCTAAAATTCATTTAAGTCATTGACTTTTTGGAAAATTATAGAAAATGCATGAACAAACTTCAATTTATATTATATTTATATAAATAAGACTCTTTATCTCTGTTCCATCTATATTTTCCTTATATCGTTTACTTTAATTTTTAGTTTAATCGATTTATTTTTGTTTTGATAGTATTATTTCCATGTTTAGTTCTTTCGAAGGGTTTTTCTATCAATTTTTTCCTCCACGACAATTAAACAAATTTTTATTTCTCTGCAGTCATTGTTAGTTTTAAGCACGTTTTAAGATTCACAGCATTGAAGTTATTACTACTAAATGTGAGTCACAAGTAAACGTATGGATCATAATAATAAATTTGACACTCTATTGAATAAAAAAGTGGACATCCGACCTTTAATTTCGCATGTGCCTACAGAATTATTTACATTCTACTCCAATATTTTTATGAGGTAAAGAGTGTTCAGTTGAGAGAGTTTCCAAGCAGGACAATCCGTTAATATTACGACTTACCCGTCATTCGTATCTCTATTCATCTTTTGACGTTGAAATTTTTCGAACAACTCACTCCGCATGCGCAACGCAAAATTCGGATCGACTTTTGGAATTCTGAAAGTGTGCGAAATGGTGAGTATAACTTGAAAAATTCGCAGGACTCGCACGTCCACTTACAAATCCGTCTGCTTGAGATTCAGATTTGGCTCCGGGAGAACGTCGAACGCCTGCTGCGGAGGCGGATGTGTTTTTTCGCTGAGTGAGTCGCGTCGAGAACTTTTCGCAGTAGATGCTGTGGTACCGGGACTTTCATTGTCAATGAGACGGTCGCCACAATCTCCTGGTTTGGCCGGTAACGTGCTGTCATCGGCTGATTTTTGTTGAATGCATTCTTGTATTGAAGGAAGACCCTAAATGAAATTGAGATAGGCTGATTGCATTCATTGGTTCCGAAGTTAAGATAAGTTTACCTCAAACTCATGTGGATTTCCTAGCGACTGTGCATTTTCACTTAAAAACAAGCGATCCACACTAGACGCCATAATATTTCTAGAGTTCGCTTTGATGCCAGTTAAGTGGAAACTAGCAAAACTTGATCGGGACATAGATGACCGGTCGGCAGTGTCTGATAGCTTGTTTGCATCTGTAAAACGAGAAATTCGGGTGTAAGATAAGTGAGCCATTGGTTACTCGCCACAGTACGTACTTAAGCCAAATGGAAGCCCCTCGAAGTTTGGGATTAGCGACCTTGTCATGATATCGGCAGCACTTCTGGGCCTGGTAAAGGGCATCACCGAGTGCGGAAACGTTTTTGGCTACGAGGATTTTCAAAATTAGGTAATTTTCAGTTAAAATTTCAAAACATACTTTGATTGGTGTGATAAGCATGTGCTCAGTCCACGATGTCTCCAGAGAGGGCCGCTCCAGACGCTCTACATCGACATTTAATGTTTTTTGCTCGAAAGGCACTGAAAAGGTTTCGGCCGGGATACTTTGCAGCCAGCTCAACAAGGATAAGTCCGAGTCGCTGAAACCTGGATACAAAGACATTAAGCGGTCACTAGAAAGCAAAAGATTTAAAACATACCAGCAGAGCCATCCAACAACTTCGAAAAGGACATGTCCTGGTTTAGTACGTCCGGCGATCCCGTCGCCTTCGCCTGGCAGTAAGTGACGCATGACTCGTACAGAACGCCCTTAATAACCAGCTGTATGAGACGGTCGCTGCGTGCTGACGACACCAATTCAGTCTTAGACTCGTGTGGAAGAAACTTTTCTACAAGCGGGTAAATCTACAAGGAGAACAATTGTAAATTTCGAAACCTCATAGAAGTCGATTCGAATACCTCGCGGAAGCACTGAACCCGAGCTTTGCTTGGATTCCAATCGCGATACTGCAGGTGGTCGATTAGACGTGGAAATGTAAGCAGCAGGCACAAATTTGAGTATTCTTCTTTCGAGGCCACCAGCTTCTCGAGCTGTTCGAGGATTTGTACGACTTCCTCGACGGCACCCTCCATGGAGTTGATTCCCTGACCGGCAGCAATAATCGAGCCGCCAGCCTCCGACTTTATACAAAGCAACTCGATGTACTTGTGCCGGAGAATCGTGTAGCAAAATTTTCTCATTTCAAACGACTGCAGCGTCTCGAGAGGTTGAATGAACTCGATCACATCGTCCCACTGGCCGTCGAGTATGAGCTGTCGCAAGAAAAGTATGTCGTCGGAAAACTGTCCATTTATCACGCCCGTTTCTCGCTCCAGAGAAAGCTGACTGATGTGAAGCTGTCTGTTGTCCAAAAATTCGAGTGCTAGCCGAATAACGTCCTCTTCGCGAAGCGCCAGGCGTGCAGCAGGCATTTTAGTTCGTGGAGGCCCACCCCTTCCTACCACACCACGGAGACGGTACACTACACTGCGGCGTCTAGCGAAAAATCAATTCCGTCACAACACTCACGTTGACAGCGTAGCTAATTCACTGGAAACGGTTTATTCAAAAGGCTTGGTGGCAACTATTAGGGCATGTAACACGTTTATACTTTCACTAATCGAATAACAGTGATCTGCTAATAAATAAACAAATCGGAATTTCGTCGCTTGACAGTTTCTTCTTGTCGTGTGACGTCGGATGCGAATAACGGTTGGGTCGGTACTGCCAATGTGGCTTAAATTTCAGTAGGGTGCGTTTGGAATTGAGATGAACTCGAGTAAAAGAAAATTCAAAATATGGTTTAGAAGAAAAACGCTACTTATGAGTTATGACTATTTGTTATATTATTTTTTTTGCGAATTGTATATTAACACAAAACTTTACAATTTAAAATCTTAAGCATTTTGGTTACGAGTGTTATCTTTCTGGATTAATGTATGTACTCTTTACTGTACACTACACTTCACGTGTATTGCACTCAGTAGGTCTGTTCTTTTTGGCTACACCTTCTACACTTTTCTACACTTTTCTGCACTAACTCTTGAGCGGGTGCAGAGAGGTGAAGAGGATGAATGAAAAAAGAACAAACCTATTAGGTTTGTTCTTTTTTCATTCACCCTCTTCACCTCTCTGCACTCACTCAAAAGTTAGTGTAGAAAAGTGTAGAAGGTGTAGCCAAAAAGAACAGACCTAGTGTGGGTTTAGACCATAGAGATATAAGTACTGGAGATGACAAGCAGCGATTGGAGCGACTGTTTTGAAGCCGGGCGATTCCTCGCAAAGAACCGGCAATTAACATAATGCAACCAGTATTGCCGACTTCAAAGCCCAAGTGAAGGGATATTTCCTAGACAAGCAGTCCTGAAAGTTGTAGCATGTATACGTCTTTTATCTTATATTTTAAATCCTTTTTATTTTTTTTTTTTTTTATATATATTATTTGTTTTTCTTTTATTAATTAAGTAAAATATTATAAAAAAAAAAAAATTAATATAAATTTGCATGTATTATTTAATATTTTATTATACTCGTATTTTCCTTATAAATCACTTTATTACCTTAATTTCTTTTAATTACTAATATAAAACTTTACTAAATTATTTTGTACTACCTCTTATACCAGTGCGCTGTACTGACTGAGGAGTACTAGAGGTTAGGGTAGATTATTAGGCATTCAGCACAATGTCATCATACATGCATGTGTATGTTGATATGGTGAACATTTTCTAGCTCATTGAGCTGAGTGACGGTTATGTCTCCAGCTCCTTGAACTGAGAAAGTGTACCCGAAACGGGACAATTTATCTTGCTAATTTCACTGAGTTATGGGGTGGTACTGTTCCGTTTTGGCTTCAGCTAAGAGGCTGTATTGCCTCTGACTCTTGAGGTATTGATAACTTGCCCATGTAGCATGAAGGGATTAAATCAATTATTATTATTAAAAAAAAACACTATGCTACTATTAGCATCTTACTCACATTTATAGTATACTCCCGTCTTAAACACGAAAATTACATTTGAGTACTAGGCTACTATTTGCATTTCACTGCCACCTGGCATCAAACGCTCCATATAAAAACGTTCAATCTGGCATCAAAATGCTTCATACAAAAACGGCTCTTGTCGTCTCCAGTTTTTATATCTCTATAGTTTAGACCATAGAGATATACAGGGTGTTCGGAACTCCGTCCGCCACCTTGTAAGGGGTTATTCCTTGATATATTTGGAGAAAAAAATTTCTCTACAGGGTGGGTCAATTTTCAATAACAGTGGAGATACAGGGTGGTTAAGAAAAGTGTTTTTGACCGGTACCCTCACTCACTTAAAACGTTATATCTTGAAAACGAATAATCACAAGAGAAAGTGTTATAACTCGGTTTTTAGGGAATCGAATTACCTTTCATTTGTTGTAACAGTCTAAATTGTAACTGTACCCAATCTTGCGATATTTACTCGAAAACACAAATTTTTGCTACTTCAACCCTAAAAATTCAGTGATCAATGTAGTTTTTCTCAGAAAACCCCATTATAAAAATGTCATTTTAATTTTATTTTTTCATGAACCATATTATTACCTACAAAAGCTGCATACATATTATATGTATGAGTTACGATTAACATTTTGGAAGTAATAGGTAAAAATACATATCGCATAAAAATTAAATATTTCAAAAGTCAGTGCATGTGCATGTTGATCTACTCTACTTGCTTGAACTGAAAGAATTTAATAATGGTTTTTATGTTTTATTTAAAATTTTTTTATTATAATAAATGTTCAAAATGGCCACTTTCATTTTGAATGCACTCTAAAGCTCGTTTGGCGAGTGTTCTCTTGGTATTCATATTCCTCAAATGCTGCCTTACTTCTATTGCTGCCGCATCGATCCTGGTATTTAGATCTTCCAATGTTACTACTGCCGTTACGTAGTCAAGGTCCTTCATCCGTCCCCATATAAAGAAATCCATAATAGTAAGATCAGGAGATCTTGCAGGCCAGTGTATCGGTCCATTTCTACCGATCCAGCGATTGCTATAATTGGAATTTAACCAATCTGTGATCTGTCGGCCGTAATGAGCTGGAGCACCATCGTGTTGGTAAAACATGGAAGCCAATCGTACCAGTGGAATATCATCTAACAAGTCCTGTAGATCATTTGATAAAAAATGTAAGTAATTGGAGCTATTTAGAGTAGGCGGAAGCCTAATAGGTCCAAGGAAATCGTCACCAATCACACCTGCCCATAAATTGACACTAAATCTGTGCTGAAATGATGCCGCTCTTCTTGTGTGTGTTATTGAATATTGTTGAAAAAATTATCGTTTTCTATTTGTCGTTGAAGGAGCCAATTGCACAACTCCATCCGTTTGAGGAAATCAATGGGTAGCAGCTCCTGTACGAAGCGTTCTACTTTTAAAATACTCCAAACTTTCCAAGTAGTGATGTTAAACTGCAATGCCAAGCGTCGAATACTGATCGATGGATCATTTTGAACTGCTTGCAGTATTTTTTCATCAATCTGAACAGCGATTATCGGCGCAGGATTTGCATTTACTCTGCTTATTCTAACGCTGCCAGTTTCCCTAATTCTCCTGTAAACGCCTTGAAATACTCCCCTGTCCGGTGTCCGTCGATGAGGATATCTCTGATGGTAAAGCCTTCGCGCGGCTTGTCCATTTCCGCGACACTCTCCATAAATTAACACAATGTCAGCATATTCTTCATTGGAGTACTCAGGCATTTTGAAATTATATTTTTAATTCTACTGACACTTTCTTCTTTTAGCAACATAACTAAAACTGATAAAAATATGAAGGTAGTTTTGCTTTTATAGGCTTTTACTTTATTATTTTTTAATAATGAAGTATTGTGATCGACCTGAAATTTCAAAAAAATTTGCTACACTGAAATTTTGTATTTACGCGTTTTAGGACTAGTAAACACCAAAAAAGCAAAAAAAAAAATGTCCGTCTGTCCGCCGTAGGCGCCGTCCGCCGTAAGCCGTACGCCGTCCGCCGTACGGCTTACGCAGTAAGCAAAATCGTTTGAAGGCGCGTAGCTCCCAAACCCGTTTATGTATTAAGTTCAAACTTTTATGGTGGGTAGATTGGGTGAACTCCTACGATTGATATCTTTTGGAGGGGTGGGGGTGTAAGGGGTTATGAGGGGGGAGCGTTTTAGACGAAAAATTTTGGTTTCTAGATCTCAGGAACGGCTTATGCTAGGAGGCTGAAACTTGGAATAATGTAGTGAACAACTTTGGATTACAATATCTTTCGAACCAATAGGAAGATAAAATTTAGTTTCTGTATATGCGACCAAAAGAGGAGTCTACTGAACGTAAAATTTTTGAGGGAGGAGGTGGAGCACGAAAGTGGGGGGATAGCAATTTTACAAAAAATGTAATTTTTATATCTCAGAAACCGTATCAGATATGATCTTGAAAAGTTTACAGGAGTTGGGGTCGGTAGACCTGTAGTAGGGAAAAAAAATTTAAGGGTGGGGTGTAGGGGGTGATGGTGAAACGGGGTAGAAAGGAAAAATATTCTGATTTTTATTTCTCGAAAACCGTAATGAATAGAAAGCTAAAAATTTAGGATTATATAGAGCCACTATAGAGATATCCTAGAAAAATAAAATTGTAGATGGGAGTAGCAAGGCACGGGGGTGAAGGGTGGTTTTTTATATCTCAGAAACGGCTTATGCTAGAAAGTTGAAACTTAGTACTTATATGTAGATGTGCTATTAGAGTAACTAAAGCAAAAAATTCAGATTTTTATTGACGTTCAGAGGTTAAGTAAAGAAAATGTCCGTGAATCCACATTTTCACGAATTTCCTTAAAACTTTTAGACATGTCGAGCTATCAAAGCAATTTTACTTCTGCGGGCTATTTATATAAGCGCCTAGAAACGCTCTTAACAATTTTTCGATATCCAACCCCTAAGGGGGTGTAAAGTGGTTGTGTACATATTCACGAATTCTGATATATTTCTTAGGTATATTGGGATTTGGAATTCACTTTTACTTCTATAAGCTTTAAACATAGTCGGGGAAAAAATTTAAGCATTTTGCCCTATTAAACCATCTGGGGGTATTGTTCAAGTTTTCACTGATTCCGAAAATCTCTTAGGTTTAATGTGATCGAATTCGCTTTTACTTCTATGGAATATTCTATTGATAAAAAAATACGTAAATAAATAAAAAAAATCTGCCAACAGTCTGGGCGCAACTTTATTATTTTATGGGTAGAAGTCTGAAACGTGTTTAATGCTGAGATGCGGTGTAGGTTACTATGAGACTGACAACCAAAGGAATAACCAGGAGGCTATTTGGAACTTTATTTTTTAGTTTGTCAGTCTCATTGTAACCTACACCGCATCTCATCATTAAACACGTTTCGGACTTCTACCCATAAAATAATAAAGTTGCGCCCAGACTGTTGGCAGATTTTTTATTTTGTAAGGCACCCTATTAAAAAAGGCATAGTACCGCACCCACTATTACCTACCACATCCAGGTAAAGGCATCAATTATGTTGAAACTCACTTACATTTCATTGTTTTCCTACATACTTTAAATAGTAATAAATGTGCAATAAAAATACTTCAGTACTACCGACAAATTAAACAGGTTCTTAGGCGAGGTTCACTTTATGGCACTGACTTTTGAAATATTTAATTTTTATGCGAAATGTATTTTTACCTATTACTTCCAAAATGTTAATCGTAACTCATACATATGTATGCAGCTTTTGTAGGTAATAATATGGTTCATAAAAAAATAAAATTAAAATGACATTTTTATAATGGGGTTTTCTGAGAAAAACTACATTGATCACTGAATTTTTAGGGTTGAAGTAGCAAAAATTTGTGTTTTCGAGTAAATATCTCAAGATTGGGTACAGTTACAATTTATACTGTTACATCAAATGAAAGGTAATTCGATTCCCTAAAAACCGAGTTATAACACTTTCTCTTGTGACTATTCGTTTTCAAGATATAACGTTTTAAGTGAGTGAGGGTACCGGTCAAAAACACTTTTCTTAACCACCCTGTATCTCCACTGTTATTGAAAATTGACCCACCCTGTAGAGAAATTTTTTTCTCCAAATATATCAAGGAATAACCCCTTACAAGGTGGCGGACGGAGTGCCAAACACTCTATATACAGGGTGTCCGGTACTCCGTGGACAACCTTGTAAGGGGTTTTTTCTTGATATATTTTGAGACAAAAATTGTTCCACAGGGTGGGTCAATTTTTAATATCCGTGGAGATACAGGGTGGTCAAGAAAAGTGTTTCGGACCTGTACCCGTACTCACTTAAAATGTTATATCTTGAAAAGTAATAATCAGAATTCAAAGTGTTATAACTTGTTTTTTAGGGAATCGAATTAGCTTGCATTTGATGTAACACCTCAAATTGTAACTGTACCCGATCTTGAGATATTTACTTCAAAACACAAATTTTTGCTACTTCAACCCTAAAATTCCGTGATTAATGTAGTTTTTCTCAGAAAATCCCATTATAAAAATGTCAGTTTAATTTAATTTTTTTATTTGTCATATTATTGCCTACAAAAGTTGCATACACTTGCATTGCATAAGTTAAGTTAAGTTAATAAATAATGTAAAATTATGATGATATTTAGATCTTCCTATGTTACTGCTGCCGTTGCGTAGACATGGTCCTTCATCTGTCCCCATACAAAGAAAGTCCATAATAGTTAGATCAGGAGATCTCGCAGGCCGTGTATCGGTCCATTTCTACCGATCCAGCGATTGCTATAATTGCAATTTAACCAATCTGTGATTTGTCGGCCGTAATGAGCTGGAGCACCATCGTGTTGGTAAAACATGGAAACCAATCGTACCAGTGAAATATCATCCAAAAAGTCCTGTAGTTCATTTGTTAAAAAATGTAAGTAATTGGAACTATTGAGGGTAGGCGGAAGCCTAATAGGTCTAATGAAATCGCTAAATCTCGTTACCAATCACACCTGTCCCATAAATTGACACTGAATCTGTGCTGAAATGATGCCGCTCTTCTGGTGTGTAAATGTTTTGAAATACTTTCCTGTCAGGTGTCCGTCGATACGGATATCTCTGGTGATACAGCGATCGCGCTGCTCGTGTATTTTCTTGACATTCTCCATAGATGAACATAATGTCTCCATATTCCATACTCAGGAATTTTGAAATTATTTTCTAAACTCTACTAATATCTTCTACTTTTAGCAATGTAACTGAAACTGATAAAAATATGAAGGTAGTTTAGCTTTTATAGGCGTTTTATTTTGTTAGGTACCACACTAAAAAAGCCAAAGTACTGTACCTAGTTTTATCTACCACATCCAGGTAAGTGCTTCAATCATATTGAAACTCATTTACATTTAATTGATTTCTTCGATACTTAAAATAGAAATAAATGGGCAATAAAAATTCTTAAGTAGAACCATAGAGCTACTGGAGACGACAAGCCACCAGTTTTGTATAAAGCGCTTTGAAGCTAGTGTGAAGTGAGACAAAACAGGGTCGTTATATCAAATTGTTGTTGTTTTAGCGTGTGAGTGAGTGAGACAAAACAGGAGCGTTATGTCAATTTGTTGTTGTTTCGCGATGACGTCCGCCTTCAACTCAATCGCTACTAGTCATCTCCAGTATATATAGTATATCTCTATGAGTAGAACTAACAATTTAAACAGGTTTTTTGAACGAGTGCCACTTTATATCATATTTATTTTTTAAGCGATGTGTATTTTGCCTATTGCTACCAGTAAATTAAAACGTAACTCATTCATATGTATGCAACTTTTATAGGCAATTTATTTATTTATTTCGAAAACGAAAAATGTACAGAATAGCAATACTCCAATAACACATTTAGCTGAAAACAAATAAAATGAGAATGAAAATGAATGTATTAATAAAAAATGGAATGAATATACGAATACAAAGTATGTAGTAGATAGCAAAAATTAATAAGTAAAAGATATGAATTTTAAGTAAATTGTAAAGGAGCGCAAAGAATGATTATGAAAACTAAGCCAATCATGGTTATACATACGCGCGAGGCAAACGAAGAAACGGGGAATTAAAATATGAATTTAGTGACGCGTATAGTACAATGAAGGTATTTTGAGATCTAGAACGGAGATTATTATCTCTAAATCTAAGCTCAGCATAGAGATTGGACGTTGAAAACAAATATGTCTTTATACAAAAACATATAAGATCTTCTGTCCTTAAGAGGTGAAAGACTAAGCAGTTGTCACCTCATGCCATAAGAGGCATCTACAAAATTCAGTCTGCGATAGAGAGATTTAGTGAAACGTCTCTGCACCGATTTCAATGCGGCTATAAAGATACATATAGTATGGGTTCCACACAACTGAGCAGTATTCAAGGTGACATTTGACAAGACTATTGTACAAGCATTGTATTTATATCTTATACAGTAGATGCCGCTTATAGTAATCGCGGATAATGTTATAAGCCGCATTTTGTTATCAAAACAATTCATCGCTTATTGGAATAAAAATTCGCTTTATGTTATCATTCGGGCCAGATTTCCATACAACATTACAAGTTTTGTGACTGTATTCTTAATCGCTCCTCTTTTTTCTTCATGTGAATGTGATCAAAAAGGCAAAATAAAAACAATATCAAATACTTTATTATTAAAAAATAATAAAGTAAATTAAAGATGATTGCTCTTGGTTTTACATTTATGTAAACACAAGGTGATACATATCATAGATTACTATGAGAAATTTCAGTCTTTTCGTAGCTTCTGAAAACTATTGATGCTGATTTCGTTCAACAGAATGAGCTCAACTTTGAGTAAGTTTTCGAGACAGTTTAATAGAAGTGGCGCGCTAAGCTGACAGATATGACCGAAGCTGGATCTAAAACGCTGTACAAGGCTGAATTTGCTAAAAAGGGAGAGAATCGGCACCGCAGTAAGTGTCGTGACCAGACACTGTCTTATAAGCCGGCATGCTAAAAGACGGCGATTCTTTTCAAACGACTTTCTGTAGAAGCTGCCTGGATGAGGAGGAAGGGAAAACAGTATTTCATATTCTCTGTAACTTTGTAAAACATTGAAGCTAGAGTTGTAAATAACTCTTAATGAATAAAAAAAATAATATTAGATGCTTCGAGCAATCTATATTCAAGCGTAGGAAAATAAATGATAAAAATTTTCCCCTTCGTCTATTGTTATCATCTGGTTAATGTTATTGTTTATGGCCGGTCCCAAATTGATTACAATAAGCGGCATCCACTGTAGTAGTATCACGAATAACTTCACCTCAGCTCAAAAGATGGCATTGCATGTTCCGATTCGAGAGCTTTGTGCTGTTGCTTTCCACACATCATTCTTTTCTCGTCTCGTCTGTCTTTTCAATGTTCTTTGCGGGGTATAGAGCGCAGAAACGATTGAGCTATGAATGAATTCTTGCGTTTTCAATTTTCATTGCGGGGTGGAGAGGGGAGTGAGCCATGACTGATTTTCTTGCGCCTTCTATCTTATTCAACGAACCCGCATTGATAGATTGCAAAATGCTTTTCCGTTGACCTCATTACTTTGATTTGGTCGCAACGCGCACGAGAAAATATCGGCGGTGCAGACACAGAGAGCAGAGCATAACAACGGTGGAGCGTTATGTTGCGATTATGTATATTGTATACACACAAAGTATATGTATACATTAATTTATAGTACACAATAATATTTATGTACTGTATTATATGTATAGTGGTGACAAGGGGATGGCATAGTTTAACTTTCCGGAAGATCAAATATAATTTTCCTGAAAAGTTCTTGCTTGAGAGCCCGACTTCGTTGCAAAGTCGGAAAAAATGTGTTTCGTGGATCATTTTATTGCCGACTAAGGGGTCGGGTTAAAATCCGTGTTCTAAAATCCCGTTGTCCCAAAATCCCGTCGATCCAAAATCCCGTTGTCCCAAAATCCCGTTTCATAAAAACTCGTTAAGCCAAAATCCAGTTTAATAAAATCTCGTTTTCTTATTAAAATTAAAAATTCCGTTTTTTTGCCCAACTAAAGCTGCGCAGCACATCTTAAGGAATAGGTTGTGTATTTTGGTCATAGATATGTGATCCAAATTTCATTCAATTATTCGGTCGAAATTTGTAAGCAATCATCCAGATTTTGACACTTGAGGTGTCATTCGAGTGATAGAGTCAAAATCACGTGTTAAAAAATACCGCTCTTAAAAAAAATCGTTTCCCAAGATTCTATTTCGAAAGTATTGTTTTCTTTTTAAAATTATAAAATTATATCCCTGTTTTTTATTCGACTAAAAATGTGTTTATTATTTATTTATTATTGTTTCACCAAAAATTTGTATGTTCATTCGTAGTTTGTACGCGACCTGACCGATTTTAACACTTGGGGTGTCATTCTACTTGCCTCAACTGTGTGTGTGTGAATAAAGAACATATTTGTGAAAAATGCAAAACAGTGGTGAAAATGAAAAAGAAATGTAATGTATAAAATTAATGTTTATTGCTCGGTCCCGGGCATTTATATTATCCATAAAAACGGGATTTTGGCAATAGTAATTTTGGGAAACGGGAAAAATGTTCAATCTAACCGTTAAGATGCGCTGCTCTAACTTAGTTTCGTAAGTCGGTATTTTATAAAATGTGATTTTGACCCGATCTTGTTACACTTCACTACATTACGACGAGAAAATGGTAGTCGTATAAAAAAATCTGCCCACAGTCTGGGCGCAACTTTATTAATCTTAGGTAGTTTATTATGCGTAATTCTGAAAAAATTTCTAGCTTTTAGCATTCTGAATTAATCGGCCAATATTTTGGAACACGTGTTTTAAGGATTTTTTGTATGTTAGTTTTCGGAAAAAGTAAAGGACGCTTACTAATAAACTTGAAGTTAATTTTCACTTAAAACTAATTTGTACAAAATTTCAACTTCGTGGCTAAATGATATCATTTTCACAAACTTGGTATTTCAGAAAACGGGATTTTGACCCGATCTCGCTCAGGGACGTCTTTTGTGGGGGGCAGGGGGGCATTTGCCCCCCCTGAATTATGTGTTTTTATAGATTATATATAACATATGTATATTTATATATAGAAATATATACAAACATAACATCTTGCCGCCCTAGAAAAAACTGAAATGACGTCCCTGATCTCGCTCACTACGATTTTATACAGAAGTGTGGCAAACAGAATTAATATTTCTCATTGGACCAGTCGAACTATTATTTTCCATATAAAAAATAATATCATTGCAAAAAAAATGATTTTGCAGGATTGAAAAACCGAAATGTCGAAATTCCTAAAGTTCAAAAATTTCCGGGAAAACGATAGTCTGGCAAAAATATTCGTCTAAACGATGGAAAAAAATATAAAAGCTAGACATGAGCCTCCACTTTCCACTCCACGCCCAGTCTGCACAGCAAGAAATTGAAATTCGACATCGCCTAAGCCATATGAGACTGACTGACAGAGAAAGATTCCACTACATAATTTCCCCGCGCGCCGCACGGGAACCAATCAACTTCTTGGATAGTAGAAAGAGCAAATGAATGAACTGATGAAACGAACGCGTAGGATAAGAGGGAATTGGCAAAGCACATGCGGCGCCTCTAGTGTAAGCCGGTTAAAACATCGAAGCGAGCTTCGTGATACTACTATAATATATAAATACAATGGTACAAGTTAATATAAAGAGCTAAGTTACAGAACGGATAAGAAGCTCTCAAAATAAAACCACATAACCTGTAAGCACGCTTGCCGATTTCCATAATATGTACATCGAGTGTCAAATATAACACCTAAATCCTTGAAGTTGAAGATTTCAAGGAGAAGAGAGTCATCAATGTGGTATTTAAACTGAATATAAGAGGATTTATTTGTATAACACATCTTGAAACATTTTAGCTTATTAAGAGATAGCTTATTTGCGGAGCACCAGGAGGATAGTTTATTGAGGTCATTTTGAAGAATGAGACAGTCAGCCAAAGATTTAACTGGTCTAAATAACTTCAGATCGTCAGCATACATTAAATAATCTGAATGAAATCTAAGAGAAGATCATTCACGAATAAAATGAAAAGCAGTGGACCCAAGGTTGAACCTTGTGGAACACCATTTGTTTACGATTATTAACATAGGATGAGAACCAGCCTAATATAGCACTACTTAGACGAAATCACTTCAATTTCTGAACAAGTATATAGTGGTCAGCTCTATCAAAAGCTTTCGAAAAGTCAGTATACACCGTGTGAGCATCAAGTCGGTTTTCAAGGGTCCTTGATACTAAATTTGTAAAAAAAACTAAATTCGTCTCAGTGGAACGACCCTTGAAAAATCCGTGCTGATTAGGAGAAACAGAGCTGCAGACTTGTATGTAGAAAGATGACTTCATGCAGTAGTTTTTCAAATATTTTAGAGAAACAAGACAGAATACAAATCGGGCGGAAGTTTTCAACGTTGTGCTTATCACCCTTCTTAAATATGGATAAAACATGGAAAATCTTCCATAATGCAGGAAATATTCTTTGATTCAGTGACATGATAAATATTGTTGCAAGTGGTTCAGCCAGAATATGGCCCAACCTCTTAACAAATACGTTTGGAATGTTATTAGGACCAGCGCCACCATGACAATCAAGGGAATTAACTACAGCGAGAACCTCCGTAGGAGTGAAAACAGCTATTGAGTCATAGTCCAAATCCTGCATTGACTGAGAAGCAGAAGAAGAACACACGGAGATAAAATATAAGGAAAATAGATTAGCTATAGATCGGGGAGTAGAAGCAGTATCACTTTGGTAAGTTATGAATGATGGAATGGTAGTAGTCTTACGTGAAGAATTGACATAATTCCAGTATGGTTTGTCATTGCTCAAAGCAAGTGATTCATTCAGGCTACATACATATAGTCTAAAGGCTTTCTTAATTTCTCTCTTAACGTCTTTGCGGAGATCAGTATACTGAGCTTCATTAATCAGAGTAGGGAATTTATAAGGAAATTTCTTATAAGACGTCTTGCCTAATCTTTCTCTTTCAAAAGTTTAATGATAGAAGCGTTAAACCATTGTGGATAGGACCGACGCTGGGTGATTGAGAATGGGACATGTTCGACTATTACCGAATTAACAGTGGAATAAAATTCATCGAGGGCAATGTTCACCGATGAAGCATGAAGGACTGCCAGTTTACTCCAGCAAGAACAGAAGAAATTAAATCATAATTACAGTTGAAGAAGTTGCGCTTACAGGAGTGATTTAATGCGGGGTTTTTAAGAGGCTTGAAATTTAGTTCATTCTCTATCGGAGGATGGTGGGTATCAGGTGACACTAGCCCAGGAAGAGATAATTTAAGAACAACATCATCAGAGCTGAAATTGGAAAATATTAGGTCGAGAATTCTATTGTTTTGGTTTAAGACAACATTATGGTATAAACACAATTGTGACGAACTTCGCAAGCGGCGAGCGAAATTCGTCGAAAAAGTTTGCTTTCGTTAATGGCGAAACGCAATGCGGGCGAATTTCGCCGTCGATTTTATGCTTATTTATTTATAATTTTATGCTTTTTACTTACCAATAGATTAAAAAAAACACACAAAATGCACTTTTCGCCAAAATATGTATCGCAAGAACTTGTTGTGTCTAATTTTCACTGTCAACTGAAATAAAAAACACTGCCATCTGTGACGGCGACGGCAAAATTAGAAATTACATTTAATCCAGCGGCAACGAAAAGTTCGCTCAACCGCTCGCCGTCGTAATTCTGCGTCAGTACGTGTGTTGCGGTACAATTTTAAAATTTTGACAGCGAACTTCGCTGCCGTTAGCGAAGTTCGTCGCAATTGTGTTTATACCATTATGTTGCTTTAGAGCACAAAATTCTATGAAGGATTGGATACAAAAGAGTTGCTGAGAGTAGCAGTTCAAAGTAGCAGGAATAGAATTATCCCAATTTAGGTAGGGCATATTGAAATCTCCACAGATAAGGAATTTAAAAGAAGGATCACATTGATTAATAAATTTGGATAATTCTTCCAAAAGTGTAGAGAGAAGAGCAAGAGTAGTATTACAAGGAACATAATAAGCGAATATGTATAAAGTAATTTTAGAACATTTCACCTTGACAGCAATACATTCAAAGGAGCAATTGAAGTCAAAGCAGAGATCAGACAACATGCTATTGCGAACTGCTAAGAACACCACCTCCATCAAACTTGTTAGTGGACAGAAGATCACGATCACGTCTAAAGACATTATAAGAACTCGGAAAAAGTTCAGAGTTTAATATTGACTTACTCAGCCAAGTCTCAGAAATACAGATTATGTCAAAGGAGTTCGATAAAACAGAATTTTTAAATGAAATTGTCTTAGTTTTCAGTCCTCTAATATTCTGATAAAAGATTGAAAGTGAATTAGAAGTAGGAACCGCGATATTCGATGCTCGAAGTCTGCAAAGCGAGAAAGACGAAATTCCAATTACGTCAGATGATTCTTGGCTCCCATAGAACGAAAATTTTTTCGCGGCCCGGGTAGAAATTCCTTCACTATCAGACCCTTAGGCCATAGAGAAGGCTTACTAGCAGCAGCAAATATGTTATGAGGCACACGAATTATGAAGGAAACAAAAGAAAACTTCGAAAGCTCATCACCAGACTTTGTAAGCTGATAGCATGGTAGATCCGTTGCAGAGACATCCTTGAAGTTACTTTTAATGTGGTTGAGAATCATATCAGGCGTAGTATTCACTTCGAGATACATAAATCCAGCGAGGAAGCCTGGCCGCTGTTAGAAGAGTTGAAGAACCATTGGTAACTTGCGATGTCGTTAGTTCAACAATAATTCGATCAGCTGTGACGACATCAGAGACAGCAATAATATGACAAATAAAAAAATAAAATTAAACTGATATTTTTATAATGGGGTTTTCTGAGAAAAACTACATTGATCACGGAATTTTAGGGTTGAAGTAGCAAAAATTTGTGTTTTGAAGTAAATATCTCAAGATCGGGTCCAGTTACAATTTGAGGTGTTACACTTTAAGTGAGTGCGGGTACAGGTCCGAAACACTTTTCTTGAGCATCCTGTATCTCCACGGATATTGAAAATTGACCCACCCTGTGGAACAATTTTTTTCTCAAAATATATCAAAAAATGACCCCTTACAAGGTTGTCCACGGAGTACTGGACACCCTGTATATACTGTAGACGACAGGTGGTATGAAGCGCTTTGAAGTCAGGTGGAAGATGCAAATAGTGGCTTAGTGTCAAATTGTTGGACATAATATGTGTTTGAGATGCTAACAGTGTCAATTGTTGTTGTTTTGATTGGGAATGAGTGCGAGTCGTCCGGCTTCAGCTCATTCGCTGCTTGTCATCTCCAGTATATACAGTAGAGTCCGTTTATAATGACATTGAAGGGAAATCGCAATCAGGTCATACTAACCGGACGTCATATAAAGCAGACGTTGAATGTGCATGAAAAATGTAAGTAAAATGAAAACGGCCATTTCGATAGAATCGTTTTTACATATTATTAAGACAAAAGCAACAGGAAAACTAAGATGTACATATGTATTTAGCAAAGATTAGGAGTGTGAATTAAATTGAAAACAATTGAATATGAACGTCATAATAACCGGACTAATTTGTAAGAATAAAACACGTCATTATAAGAAAAATGCATCATTATAAGCGGTTGGTCATATTAACCGAAGTCATGAAGTCATTCTAAGCGAATTAAAATGCATACTTTTTATATGAAAACCAAACTTCTTAGCGCAGGTGCGTCATACAAAACGGTTTGTCATTATAAGCGAAGACATTATAACCGGATTTCACTGTATTTATATCTCTATGGTTTAGAACAATATCAGACTGAAACATGACATGAAATTTCGAATTTTTTTATATTCTTGATGCTTCCAATTCTGACAATGCAAATGTATTGCTATTCAATATTCTTGCAAGTGTTCATAAAAAACAATAATTCCCTAAATGCTAAAAGTCGATTTTATCTTCATACAGTCATCAAGTTTGGCAGATGGTGGTGTACACTTTCTTGCACCTGCTCTCGAGGTTGTGTAAATATGGTCGTGTTTACGTACGGACCAGACCAGTATGAACAGAGCGAAAAAACCAGATTGATCGTACGAATAAACGCAAACCAAACCAGTTCATTTGGACTGATTTTGGTCTTGATTTTGGTACGAACCAAATGAAACCAAACAGTCTCGTATGTAAAAATGCGCACATAAATGCATGACCGAAAAATACCAAAACCGGCCTATGTAGACTGGTCTGGTCTGCACGTAAACGCGACCAATGTGTTCACTCTCTACACTGGACGAAAAGAATAGCGACCCTTGACGTCACTCACCCAAAAAGAACAGAAAAGTATACACTTTCTACACCAGTATAGATGTGTAGATAGTGTAGTCAAAAACAAGGCGTTATTTTTACTAGGTCAAAATTGTTTTACACCTGCACTGAGTGCAGTACACGAGAATTTTTTATTTTTCTAGAATGGCCCTACATTGTCGCATTGTAACTAATTACAACTAGTCATAAGCTTTATATATAAGTTCATTATAAATAGCATATAAGAGAAGTTATGGAATACAGCACTCGTCATCTAGACACAACCAGAGTCGGGTCGTTTCAATAAATACCTTTATTACATGGCGCAGTCGGTAGGATTTTGTATTATAGTCTTTTCGCCATCGATTTTGAATTGCTTCAATTGATGACTTAACATGCCTTCGATTGGCTTACAATTAAACGACTCGGCGACTTTTTGAACTGCTTCCGTTATAGCATAGTTGCCTGTACCAGCCTTAACAAGTCTGATGGCCGCTTGTGCTGCCCAATATGCTGCCAAAACTGTGTCAGCTTTTCTTCCTGCAGTCTGCTTGTCAACAGAAGAGCCTACAACTACGGTATGTGCAGCTACAGCAATAAAACCATCAATATGGGCACCGAGGTCAACTTTAACAACATCACCTTCCTTTAGAATGTAATCCGGATCATTTTTTGTCGGTGAAAAATGACATACGCAATTATTTACTGACAGACATGTCGGGAATACAATACCTTTCTTGAGATCTTTCTCTTTTTTGTAAACTTTTCCAGTTTCTTCTAAGAGAAGGCCATCTCCTTTTGTGCAAATTTCTCGAGCTGAAGAATCAGCAACGCACAATTCAAGAACCGATTTCAATGTTCGATTGACGATTTCGCCGACCAGCTTATATTTCGTCACCACCAAGTCTTCGGCAATTGTTTTTTCCGCCACTTCCTTTTCCTCGGCCATTTCAAATTACAAAAATTTGCAAGAAACTTTCACGTTAAATCAAATTACATGCGACGCGGCAGAATGGAAAATGAGAAATGTCAATTTTTATCCTTTACGGGTTGCGAGA
This sequence comes from Beris morrisii, assembly GCA_951812415.1. Classification (NCBI taxonomy): domain Eukaryota; kingdom Metazoa; phylum Arthropoda; class Insecta; order Diptera; family Stratiomyidae; genus Beris; species Beris morrisii. The sequence continues at coordinate 182,072 of OX638310.1, forward strand.
AATGAACATCAGAATTTTTTTCTTTCCAACTTCTCCCACCATCACCTCCTACACCCGCACCAACAAAATTATTTCTTTGCTAGAAGTATACTGGGTCTAACTCCTGTAAAATTTTTAAGACCATGCCTGGTACAGTTCTTGCTTAATAAAAATTTTTTTTTACAGAAATTGCTATCTTCCTACTTCCGTGCTCCATCTCCTACCCTCAAAAATTATCCGTTCAATAGACTCCTTTGGTCAAATTAAGAACTTCAACTAACATCTGCGAATTTTGTGTTAAGCCCTACAAATGTTCTTGAAATAAATCCGATTGACCGCACTGTACGTTAGTGGATGTTAGTTCGTCAGTTACTCTACCTACCCAATCAAGAGATTCAAAAGTTACGTGCACTAATTAATTCTCGAGTGTGCATTTATTGCATTAATTTTCCTGAAAGCAAATAAATTAATATTAGAAAAAAAAAATATGAAATAAAAATTATTTTTTAGAATTTTAAATTTTCTTTTATTTAAAAACATTTTTTTAAAGAAGAAACATAATCATTTACGTGTATATAATATTTTTAGAATTTCACGATTTTTTTTGTTCTGAGCTGCTCAGAGTTGAAAAGCATCACTCATAGACTGTTTCGTCGTCGATTTTTGTTGTTTGTTTTTTTTCTATAAATGTAACGATTTAAACTGGAAGTGGTGCTTGTCTGGTCGAACAGCATTGATCTATTATTATTATTTTTTTTTACTCTAATGTATGTATATCCTTTCGAATCTAAGTGTTATCAATTTCGCTTTTAGAGGCTTTAAGAAACTTTGTTTTTGTTTTTTTTTTATATAAAAAGATCGTAAAAGATATTGCTTTTGTATATTTTAATATAATTTTCACCTATAGTAACCCATTTATTCGAAAGGATGTGCGTTTTTTATTTTGTTTTATATATTTATATGTATATAAAACTTCTTAATTTTTAATTCTAACAACACGCAAATATATACATGTATACATGTATGCTTATAGGGTGCTATGAGAGTGCGGCTATATTTTTACGGTTAGGTGTAATGTGTATAATTTTTGTTGTTGTTTTTTTCGGTTAGAAAGTCGTCACTGTTTTAGTAACAAAACGGATGTAATTATAATTAAAATTTTGCAATGTTGACTCGAAAAGAGTCAGTATTATTGCATAACTTGTTTGGGTTTTTTTTGTCGATTTTGAGAAGTGCATTATGATATTTAAAACTAATAATAATTATTTTTCAGGTAATTGTTAATGTTTGGGAAATACAAGACGCACCTAAACGTAAACATTTGAAACCATAATTTTGTTGTTGAGAAGAGTCACTAGATTTACGAAATTAGAACTGATGTTTCTATTGTTTTAGAAAATGGAGAAATAATATTTAGTACTGACCGAAAATTAACATTATACATGTATTGTTTTTTACATAGCTCACAAATCGAAAATCATTCATTCGGTTCTTTATAGAATTAATTATGGTCTACATACAATATAGAAAATGTCGTTATTGCACTGAATTCCGTTTAATTTTGTTCGTATTAAACGGCAATTTATACATTAATTAGGGTACACAAAGCACAAAATATAGTTGTGTTTATCTCTACCAGTACAGTGAATATTAAAATGGACTTTTATTCATGGGACAAAAAAACATAATTGCATCGATGTTTATAGTATTTCCGTCTAGCTGTTATATAGTGTTGCACTTTATTAGTTTCTTTTCACGATAAGTTCATTGAAATCTCCGAAAGTTAAAAATCAAATTGAAAAGCCTTGGCTTTTTTCCTGAAAGAAATAAAAGAACAATGGATAATTCTTGACTGAGAACCAGTCGGGATGTAATATCGCGGCGGTAATGTAACATTTAGGAACAGTTGCTACAACCGTCCACTATTTTGGAGGAACGTTGCCCCAACAAGATATACCACGATTCAGATTCAAAGGAGAGGACTTTTTGAATTAAAAACTTGCCAAATCGAATCTTTCCTCAAAGAATTTATCGCACAGTATTGAAACTCACTCTCAGTACTTGGGTTATTTTCAGGATGTTATTTCAAGGTGTCTAATGTCGATTTCTTGAAACCACATCAAAAACCATTGGGCACATTCTGTGCGAATGTTTGCATTGACCAGATCCAGAAGATAGTTTCTTACTTACTCATTTGTGGAACTATCGAAGAAATATTGTACTACAAGATCATTTTCTTTCTTAACTACTTGGATAGATATGGCCTGAGCTTGGTGCGACAACTTGCATTCACGGAGCATGGTGTTACTTATCTTCGATCTAATTGTACTGGTTAGTTATCTAGTGAACTACTCGGGAAACCGTGACTGATCCCTTCCCAAATACGTGCGTGGAAACTGAAATGAAACACTCTGTGGTAAAATAATGAATTTCGATTGACAGGCACCTATAAAGTATACCCGGTAAAATGGAAATGTAAATTATTATATTATAGTTTTTTTTAATATGTACCTATGTATATACATTTCGTTTTTTTGAAAACATCAGTTGAATTGAAGATAAATTGCTGTGCAATTTGAAAATGTAGTCGATAGGTATATTTTATATGTCCTTGTATAGGTGCATTCATATCGGTTCTGTTGTAAGTAAAGGTATAAATATAATATAGTTTATATTTTATTTTGATGTTGTGTAACGAACATAATTATATAGTTATACGAGGTTGCCGTAGAAAACGTATATGTGTGTGTGTTTATTTTCTTTTTTCATTTGAGTTTATTAACTAATTATATTTATTTGAGTATTTTTTTCTCGTAATTTCGCTGAAAAAAATTATACATGTCGTACACATGTGCACAATTTATCTATTATTAAGTAATACCCTCTGCTTTACAAATATATATGTAAATAGTCTTAAATGCTATAGGGAATAGGTTTCCTCTGATTTCTTGTTGATGTATGTATTTTTTTTTAGTATTTTTCTATAATGTGCTGTCGAAGTTATTAATTAGTTTTTTATTTTTTATAATTGCTTAATTGTATTTAATGATCACTGTACGCATCTAATACTTGTTTACGTGTTATATAACAATAACATATTTTGGGTTTGCAGAACGATGTAATACTGCTTATATATTATGTGGAAATCTCTGGCTTTAAAATATGTAATTATGCTCCATGTTGTTTTAATTGAAATAGTGGTAAATGTTTCGAATTTATAATAATTGTGTGTATGTGTGTGTGATTTTATGGAGCTGTTAAATTTTGTTTCAGTTTCTCTGGTTGCACATTCGAATTAAGAATTCTCATTGTATATGTAATAAATCCCGATGCCAATTGCAGCTGATTTGCTACGTATTTTTATTTTTTCTTAATTTTTTTTAGACGAACGAATTGATATCACGAAATAATGAAAACGCAGTAGTTTTTTTATGTGTTCATTTTTGCTTAAACGTTCCTTATGTATATAAATCACAGTCTTTATCATATCCGTATTGCATAAACACTCTAAGATTCAAAATATTATATATCTCGATAAATTATTCAACATCAATAAATATAATTAACTAGAACGTAACATATTCTAAAATATATGACAACAGAAACAGATTGAAATAAGATTTAAAATTTTTCTATACATTGGTAACTAAATGCGTAGCTACGTTCAAAATAAAGAAATATTATACATATTGTAAAAGTTGAACACAATATCAATGTCTTCAGTATTGTAATTGAAAAAATTTGGCAATAATATTGGAAGCGTCATCTACCAGCTTTAGTTGTGCGGGATGTCGTCCTAAAATTGAATTTATAATCGACTATTGGCTTGGAAGATCGATCTCTAATAATTATATTATATTTATTTATATATTTTTCGTATAATATATGTAAATACTAACTTGTAGAAAAGATTAGGTGGTGTGCTGCATTAATCATAAAAACTAGACATCGGGACATTAACTAAGCATAGCGTACTTCATAATTTGTTATATATATATTTTTTCATTATTATTATAGTTTTGTCTTTTGCTTTTTGTTTTTGTGATGCGAGGTTTTTTATTTTTTACATTTTATTTGTCCTCTCCAAGTAATACTAGGTCGTCTGCAACAACATCACTGACATGTAAGTAGATTATCCAGTACATTAGATTAAAACATACGAAACACACTGGGAATACTATTCTCGAGTATTTATCAATGTCAGATGGTGTTATTCCGAGTAATTTATTTATATCCTAAATAAAAATTGAAAACAAAAGTGAAAAATTGAAAACAACTATTTCAAAGATTGGGTTGAATTTACTTTTTTTACCTTGCCGGGATGTAATAGATGCTGTGGTACTGTATTTCCGGATTCAGCGTCGCCACCTTCCCCTCCCGCTCCGCCGGTACCGCTTCCACCGCCACCCCCTCCACGACCACCATTTACAGTATTCTCAAGCGTGCCGCCCTTCGAATGGGCCTTGGGATCGTGGACTTTGAATCTCACCTCCTGGAACAAGGGTCCCACTATCGAGCAACCGCGCGATCCAATATTTTGCGGGATATTGGAAAACCCAACTGGGCGATTACTCACTGTTTGTTTCGGTGCATGAGGATGACCATGGCTATGACCATGGCCATGCCCATGTCCATGATCCGCTCCAGGATTTGGTGGCGGCTGTCCTCCATCTACTTGAAGTTTCTTCTGCTCAGCAATCTTCTGAATAGCCATGAACCTTTGTTTGCGCATTTGTATTCGTTTCGCCATATAACCGACTGTGGCGTACTCTATAGTTTTACATTAACAAAGTTTTTTAATAAGAGACCTCTTACGTATAGAATTTAACGGAAGGACAGTAAAAGCATTCAACTAATTATAGCTGTTGATAGTATACGTGAAGCAATTGAAAATGATAAAAATATACTGAATTTCGAAAGTACTAGCCTACAAAATGAATATCATCCAATAAATTATCAAATTAAATATTATTTTGAATTTTTAATACAAGTTCCTATTATATCTAGTACAGTAGAAAATCAGTTATCTGAGCTTGGTTAATCGAAACCCGGTAGTTCGCAATTTCTTCGAATATCCGATAACAACCTGATCGCGTATAGTTTTTGTTAAATCTAACTATCAGACTTTTCACTCACTATTGGGGAAGGATGTGGCTTCGTGGAACGTTCTAGCCAACTATCCCAGGGGTCGTGGATTCGAATCACACTTTTGACATGGTCCTGCTCTTTTCCTTATATTTCGACAATGAACATTCTCAAAAATCCCATTCCCAATTACCCTTTCTTATGCATTTTCCTCTCTGCAGCCGTTGCGCGATAGGATAACAACAGATATCCAAAAAATATGCAGAGAAGCTCGAGAGAAAAACACTGTTCGGACTAAAGGTGAAAATCATTTAGTCATCATGGCAGTACAATTACATTATGTAAATTATTTTATAACAATAAAGTAGGTATTGTGATCGAACTGAAATTTCAAAGCAGTTTACTACTCTGAAATATTGTATTTTCACGTTTTAGGAGTAGTAGACCCCAAAAAAGTTAAAACAAAATATCCGTCTGTGCGCGTATACACCGAGTCGAATCAAAAACCAGTTTATAGCCACAGTTAATCCGGAAGTGAGTAATTAAGCCACTCTTATTTCCATATCGCTCCCTTCGGATATTTAAATTTTTTTAAAAAAATTTTCACGGCCTAAATCCATAATAGCATGTCAATCTGCAATGAACAGCTATTAATTTTTTTTAATTGAATACGGTGTTACGTTTTACGCTGACTAGCCCCACGCTGGCCGTCATTTGAGTAAATATGAATTGGTCCATAATTTCAAGCTTGTTAATCTTGAATAACTGTTCAATTAATCTTAGAAGAAAAATTAACAGTTACTGTCTTGTGACGTAAAGTATTTTTCGACTCATGCTTGTTTCACGCTAATGACTTCATGTTTTGAATCTTGTTAGTTCTGAAAATTTCTCTTACTTTCATATTATTAATAATAATAGGCCTTGGCCACCAGGGTATATCGGCACGAGTCATCCCAAGTAAGTCAATAGATAATTAAAAAAATCTGCCAATGGTCTGGGCGAAACTTTATTATTTTTCGGGTCAAAGTTCGGGAGCGGTCAAAGTCGGAGCATATCATCAGTTGATTCGAGATTATGAAGTTTCTTGGAAAGTTAATATTGTTCTTAAAATAAAAATATTCAAAATAGAGATTTTTAGCCGATTAAACATTGAAAAGTCCGTGTAGACTATTCGAATTTCAGTATATTATGTACACTAAAAGCCCATAGAAGCAAAAACGAATTTGTTGCCTTATCAGAATTAAGAGATATGACGAATTGTTAAAACGTATACAAACCCATTACTTCCACTTGGGGTTTGATTTCGAAAAAATTGTGAAACACGTTTTTAGACGATTTCATAAGAAGCAACTTGATATCTCATGAGACACGAGGGATTTTGAAAAATTTGTGAAAACGTAAGCAAACCCTTCACACCTCCTTGGTTCTGGAAATTCGAAAAATCGTGAATTGGTTGGCCGTAATAATCAATTTTATATCTCATCAGAACTAAGGAATGGCAAAAATTGTGAAAACATATACAAACCCTTGGGGGTTGAATATTGAAAAATTGAGAAATGGGTTTGTAGGCGATTATATAAAAAGTCTGTGGAAATGAAAAGCGATCTAATATCTCATCGAACCTAAGAAATATGTCGAAACTTTGAAAAGCATACAACCCCCTTACACCCATTAGGATTGAATATCTAAATACTGAAATTGACTTTTTGGCGGTTATATAGGAAACCTTAGGAAGTAAAAATTAATTCGATATATCATCAGATATATCGAATATATATAAATGCTTACACCCACTTGGGAGTTAAATATCCAAAAATCCTGAAAAGAGTTAATAAATAAATATGAAGACAGCACGAGAAAGTAGGAACCAATTCAATTTCGTATCACTTCTAAAAGAAATGACGGAACTCGTGAAAACGTGTTCAGCCCGTTTATACCCTCTTAGGGGCTGAAAAAGGAAAAAACTTAAAAACAAGTTTTAGGCGATTATTACGCAAGCACGTGAAAGTGAAAAGATATTCGCTATCTAATAAGACGTGGGGATATAGTAGAATTTGTGAAAAAGTTTACAACCCCCTTTGCACCCCCTTAGGGGTCGAATTTTAAAAATTACTGAAAACTCTTTCTAGGTATTTATATGAAGAAGCCGCAGAATAAAAATCAATTTAATATTTGGGAAGACCTAATAGATATGACGAAAACCGTAAAAATATATGCATTCCATTTTCACTGATCATTTTTTTTGCCCCCCCTCCGAACGCCAATGGATATTTGAAATTTTTGTTTATCTAAATTAGTTTTCTAGTTGATTTACATAAACGAACCAAATTTCAACTTTGTAGCATAAGCCGTTCTATAGATAGGAAAAACACCCCCCACCCCTATACCATACTACCCCTATAAAAAATTATATTTTTCCAAGATGCTACTAATATAGCTCTATCTAAATACCAAGTTTCAGTTTTATATCATTATAGGTTGTCGAGATATTAAAATCGGAACTTTTTCCTTTTCACCCTCCCCCACCCTCACCCTTTACACCTACACTTTTCTGCTAGGGGTTTATTAGGCCTACTTCTGGTGAAAATTTTAAGCATCTATCTTACACTGTTCTTGAGATATGAGACGTGATTTTTTAGAAAAATTCTTATCCCCTCCACTTTCATGCTCCACCACCCCCTTAAAAAATTTTGCATTCAGCAAACTTCATTTATCAACCTTTATACAAAAACCAAATTTTATTTCTCTAGTGCAATTGGTTCTTGAGATATCGTAATTTAAAGTTTTTTACCCCCCACCTCCGTACGCCACTGCCCCAACTCAAATTTTTGTTTCAGATCTATTCTCCTAGTATATCTACAGATATTCCTTAAGTTTCAATTTTGTGACATTTACCGTTTAGGAGATATGGATTTTAGAATGTGTCGATCTCACCTTTTTTGCATTTCGGACGCATTATTTTTCCCCCCACTCCCAAACCCCTTCACCTATATCGGCAAATTTTTTGCAAATGGGTCCACTACTGAAGCTTTATATAAATTCCAAATTTCAGCCTCTTGCCATAAGCGGTTCCTGAGATCTAGAAACCAAAATTTTTTTTTTTTTTTAAAAATCGAAAACAATACTGTATTATTAAAATAATAAAGTAAAAAAGTAACGTTGCTCTATCGCGAGTATAGGTTTTAGGTTGTAGGTGTTTTTAATTTTTCACCACTCTGCTTAAGAATCCCACTTTCCATAAAACTACATAAAATATAATTAAAATGCATAGAATTTTAACACATTACATTCTAATTTTATTATCAGTTGAATTAAAAAAAAAAATAATATTAGTTAAAATAAAATTATAACTCCGAAAAACAGTGCACCTCTGAGATTTCTGAATGAATATGAAAGGTCTTTAATAGATCTTAATGATCTGAATTAACTTCGTTCTTTTCTCAAACCTCAAATGCGGACAGTCAGAAATTTTTCATATCCGTGTTCCAAGTTTTGCAGTTTTCAGCAACATATAAGTACAGATTATTCTGCGAGTACTGTTAAGAAAAGAGTAGTTGTTCTGGGTATGTAAATACTACGACTGGTATATATTACTACTTTGACAAGTGCTAATCAAAACGAAATTAAGCCATTGAAGGTACGATAGTTGAAAAACTCATCTGAAAAGGCTTGTGTTGGATCCTAATCAGAAATTGAGCTCTTACGATTAGCGCGTGACATGTTACTGGATTATCAGAGTGAAGTATTGATAGTAAACTTTTTATTCATTTATATTTTTTGTCGTTTTGATTTGATTTGATTATTTTTTTATTGTCTGTGTGGTTCTGTACAGTAACAGCGGTCCTGGTGAGACACTGGCTACAAAAAGGCGTGCGTTTTGCTTCTCCTCTCTTTGAATGTATTAAAGAAAAGTTAATACATAAATGGTCAGTCAGCTTAATAATAAATTCGATATCAACAACAATAAATTCTAAAAATTCATAGATAGAATCAAAATGATTTTCTGTTACTCGTGAACTGATTAAACTTTTCATAAAACCATTCTGAAGATGAGATTTTACTCATACTCGTATATTCGCATATGTCAGGTAGAAGAGTAAAATGAGTTCTATTAGTCCAAATCAGGTAAATATCAAAATAAAACCAAATTTTCTAGAGTGTATAATATTCTGTTGGGTATTTCTTCTAGTTTGCGAAGGTATTTCTGTCTATAGAGGTTGTATATTAATATAGAAGAGATTATGAAATATTTATTCACAATATTACTTCAGAAATTGAATTCAAAAAATATATAGCCTATTAAATACATTCGTTCACATAATATAATAATTAAGACACAAGTTTAAATGATGTACGTAGTATCAGAAATGGTCTCAAGTATAACTAACTATGAATAATTTTTCTCTCGAATCGGGTGCACGTCCATGTTGAATTATCAGAATTTTTGGATTATTTGCCGCAAATTGTTGGTTCTAGGTGTCGTTGCATCGAATCTGAAAGAAATTTTTCTCGGCATAACTGACGTGCCACTGTATTAATTTTTCTGTATATTATACCATCTTTAGAAAACATTTTTTTTTCTCCATTAACTTAAATCATTGGATGATATTAGTACTAAGACTTAAGATCTAATCACATGAAAACCAAACACACACATTTAAAATTTTGTTAATGATATTTTACCCAAAAGACTTGCAAAGACCATGACGAAACATGTTCCTAAGTAAACATCAATGGATTTGACATAAGAAATTTTTGGTAATGCAGCGTTTGTCGAAGACATGAGCGTTGTCATCGTTAAGACAGTAGTTACACCTAATGCTACGCGGGCAGGTGTTGCATTTCGATTAAGCCAAAAGGATACCCACGATATTATTACAATTAATCCAGATGGTATGTAGATCTGAATCAAATAGTATCCCATTGATCGGACGAATTGAATTTCACATGCTAGTCGCGAGTAGTTTCCTAAAAACAGTTTGTTTAACGAATATTAAAAATCTTGATTCCATTGAGTTCATACACATATATAAGTAAGTTATAAGTAAATGCAAAAGAAATTATAAAGTTTACGTGAATTTCCAAAATAAATATACAACGTACCATAAATACTTGATGACGGTTTAAGGAATTTTGGTAAGGATATACAATTTTTTTTACAAGACTTGTTAAGAAAAATTATTGCTCTATGTATATATATACACACATATATGCAAATGCATACACATTTATATTTTCTGGTACTATATATTTTAGGCCATATTACATAGTTTTTACTATATTAAGGAGCAATGCTAAAAAAGAGTCATGCGAATCATTATCTGTTAAAACTTAAACACCCTTTTATCTGTTTTTTTTTAATTTTTTTGTAGTAAATGAAATTAAATTATAATAATGTTTCTAAATAGATACGTATTTCATTCGTATTAAAGCGAATTAATTAATAATCATAAGAGGAGATGCATCTAGAGAGGCGACGCTCTTAACTTTATGAAACATTATTATAAAAAGAATAAGAAGCTAGTGGCCATGCGACTAGTACGATATACGGGTAAGAATATTTGTAATAATTATGTTCCTATGCATACTAAATTTGTCAGTGCCACCAAAATTGAGGACAATTTATAGTGTAATTATTTACTAATTCTGATAAAAAATTATAGTTGAATAGTTGAGAGTGATTGGTGATACTGTCGGTACTCACACTGCACAACTGATGGTTAGTGAGTGGCTTACATAGGAACTAAACAGCTACCATAAAAATATGATACATAGAATTATACGTTATTTCGATTAAATCCGAATTATTAGATAATATTTTCAAAATGTAGTCAAAAGGGAAGAAGTCTGCTGAAAGTAATAAAGGATGTACCAGGTAGTAAAAGTTATATAAGTTATATAAACAAGTATTAAATAATGATGATATATGTACCAGCAAAGGTATCCAGAATATAAAGCAATATTTTAAAATTTTTATAAGGCGATTAACTTTAATAATTGATTCTTTTCAAATATTTCCAGGTACAAGCCTAACAATTATAATTATTTCCGATTTCATGAAATTATATTAATTCAAAATAGTAATGCAATTTTTTTTTCTAAAAATTATAGGCATGATTTAATTTATTTTAGGTAACACCATACCTTTAAAATTCAAATTGAGTGGCACTGGCTTAAGACTTAGTATTAATTTATTTATGTTTATTCCTAATAGGTATTATGGCAGTAAAAAAATATTATTTACAATGTTATGTTAAAAATAAAAATAAACGTTACAAAATTTAATTAATAAAAAACCATATAGCTGTAAACGGAGTAGTAAAAAAATTGTGGTCGAATGTTAGAAAAAAGTTGGTTGTTCATTTATTCAGATTCTCTTCTAACGAAGAGGGTTCAAATGGATGATAAATATTGAGTTGATCTCACAAATGCTTAATGTGTTCACCATGATAATCTCGATGTTTTTGTCTAATTCGCGATGGGTTTAGAGTTGAGTAACACTATTCCTTTATATGATACGATCCTGAGTATTGGCAAAGTCTACTTCTAGGTTTCATTCACTCATCAAATTTCTTTTATGATCCCTTGTATATGTGATCAACTCTCTACATGTTTTCCTTCCGTATGACAGTGTAGGTCTATCTCACCATTTTTCCTCAGGGTCCTTAAATGCTTATATTTTGCTTGATCAACCTTTCGTCAATGAGAAGAACGATTGACCAAAATGTCGTTCTGATGCGTCAGATTAACCCCTCGGTTTTAATACATAATTCTATATTTTCCCCACCTTTCATCAATGTATTTACACTCCCAACTACAAAAGAGATATCTTCTACTCCAATCCCATTAACCGGCAATTATTATCAATCTTTCAAAACGTAATTTAGTCTGTCATGAAATGATAGATTATATTCGTAGATATATGTATGTATTTGTAATCTTTAGCGCCGTAGTTTTTAGTATCGTTTTTTAAACTACAAATTACAATATAAGTTAAGAAGTAAAATAAAGTTTATATTCAATTACGGAACTCAATAAATTTATTATCATTATAGCCGCCATCAATTATTATTTAATCGCAAAAAACCATAATACCTATGAAGAATAATAAATGTTTTTACGCCATACGTATGTATGTATTTTTATTAAGAAAAAACTGCTAATAAGTATTTAGCAACAGCTAAATAATTTCCAAAATTATGTTATGAAATGTATTTTATTGAATACTAAAATGTTTTTTTTTAACTTGTCATTTGTATTTTCTAAATTTAGCAAAGAAAGAATATGAACAAACGAAACAATGAAAATATATATATGTATATAATAGAACGAAAAAAAGTCGGTAACCGTCTACAGGTACCTGTTGTAAGACTGATTTCCATAGCTCTCTGGCGATGACCCAACACCTTAAATTGGGGCAGAGAAACCTCACTCGAGACACCAACCGAGTTTGGGCCCTCATTCCACTTATAGCGTATATCTCGCATTGTATATCCAACTAATTTTTGTATATATCACGTTGATTCGTTGTGTGTTGTTCAATTTGGAATGAATATTAAAAAAATGCATAAACAGAAAAAATGATGGGACTATTAATTTAATAAAAATATTAAATTTTCGATTTTTCATTTTATAATTAATTGATTAATTATTAATTGAAAGAATTTGTTTAATTTCGTTTATTTGTTTTTTTTCTTAAAATATTAATAGTCTCATTCAGAACTCTGGTTGCTTTTTATGAGTCAAAATATATTATATATATATAATATTTCATATGCTAAATAATATTTATTAGTTTCTTTTAAAAAGTAAATCTACTGTTTGTTCATTTGCAGTAGTAGACAAGGAAGTACGTATCGTTTTTATGTTTAAGTTCAACCGGATTAGGCTAGAATATTAAGTATATATTTTCTACGCGTATAAGCATTTTTATTTAGAAAGTTTTGTATATCTTTTTATATTATAAAAAATTAGAATTCGAAAAAATAGTGTGCATACTGTAACATGATGAAGGGCTATTGAAAATGGCTTTAATGAATTCGATGAAGTAGTCATCAATGGAAGGATTTACTTATAGTGCTTGTACTATGTTAGGAATGCTGTACTTATTGGGGAATAAATAAAAGAACAAGAACAAATGATAGTCGATTTGGAATTTACTGAAATGAAAATATTAAATAAAATAAATAGACATATAGGAAAACGAAAAAGTGTCTGTGAGTTTTAAGGTGGGTACCTGTGGTTAGGTTAATTTCGGTCGCCCTCTGCCTGTGTCCCAATACAAGAAACTGCGGAAGTTCAACTTCGCTGCTCATTCCAACACTACTAAGGCCATCTCTCCAAAAGTACCGGATATCTCGCATTGTGTAACCGACTCCAGAGCCAAAACAATATACAAAATGCCGTCATTCCCAAATAAATACATAAAGTCTCAAACACCAATAAACGAGAATTTGAATTTTTTGCCTGGCTTCTAAATGCTATTCTTTGGACATGTTATAAATAAAATAAAAAAAACGTCAAAATGTTCTATTCGAAGGATAGTGAAAAATGTATTCCAATCACGTTTTCATAACCAAGTTTTTCACATTGAAATTATAAATGTTTATGTTGTGTGTTTTATGTTTTATTTCAAACTACTTGTAATCGTATAATACAACTGATTTTGAATAGTTGTTTTATTTATTTGCTAAGTGAAAGCACAGATGTATGTGTATCTCCTTTTCAAATTTTGCTTATAGGTACTTCATGTTTTATATATTTAACAATATTTTTTTTAAATGTGTTCAATATGAAACCGGGCTAAGTTATTTCGAGAAAATTAACATTAAGAATCATGCAAAATTGAACATTTTTTTTTTTTTGAAAGAGTTGTTATGAAAATAATCGCTTTATTTAATTTGAGGTATGTACTCGTTTAAAAGTAACTTTGCTATTTAAAAATTCACATATCTTAATTAAAGCGCTCCTGTTTGATTTTTTTAGATGATATATAAAAATGGTTTGAAATTGATATGGAATATTACATACGTAATGGAACAAAAGAAATTGAAATGAAAGTTAATGATAAAAGGTACAATTTCATGTATGCTACAGCTCGAATTGAAATAAATAAAATAACTAAAAAAATGTCACCCAAACCATGCAGATAGGTTAGGTTTAACTAACCTAATCAAATTAATACAGATACATGATTAAATTTAGTAGAAAGGCATGCAACACTGTAAAATTTTTGTTCTATATACGAAAGCCAAAAATGGTTTATGAATTTTTTCTTTTCACTTCCTTTCATCTAATTCATTGCTTTTTGTTATTATTCCAATGTCATTTACGAGTAAAAAAAATATATGTAGAACAGAAAAAATATCATATTTTTTGCCATAGAGTCGATAAACCAAACTAGAAACCAAACTAGAAAAAAAAAATTCTAGGAACGGTACGAAAAATTTACTCTTATCATTGTTAATATCGGCTTCATAAAATATTCCACAAAACTATAGACACTGCATCAAGCGCGCCATAAAAAATTTTACAGAGGAAGCTAGGGCTTGGAAGATGAAGTCTGAAATTGCCAAATATCCAAATACTATCTGATGAAAACAGGCTTCACAAGAGAAACTTTTTTGTTAAAACATAATAATAAATTGTGCGACCAATATTGAGAGAAAGAGATTACCGATAAGAAATTCCTTTCCGATGCTATCAGCATCTAGTGCCTACATAAATGCTTTTCCAGACCACTACCAATTTTTTTTTGAACCATTGACTCTGTCTGAATCCTTGGTATATCAGTACCAATTGTCCCGAATTCAGATCATTTGCCTTGTGCAACATTAATCGGGGTCATATCATTACCCCGAAATAGAATAATTGTCCAAATGGAATACAGCAGTACCATGTAAAAAAACGAAAAGCAAGAAACGTGTGCAACCACTTTATACATCATGAAGTAGGATTTAAAACTGGGAACCTGTCAACTAAGTGGATTTACTTTTAGTCTATCTCATATTTAGCAAATAACAAATATTATGGTTTTATTTACAAGCAAGACGAGCACGGATAAACGTTATTAGATTTATTTTATGTCTTCAATAATAATAAAATATGATATAATTTCAGTAATAAATTAAAAAAAAACATTACGCAGTCACGATCGGCTGCAAGCCAATCGTATGATACTCTAGATGAAATACTGAACTCCGATTTATATTTTAGTTGGTATTATATCAAAAGAATGAGGAGTGCACATACAATTATTGCATGACCTTTTATTTACAGGTAGAAACTATTGTATAGTGGCTACTTGATGGATGGTTAAACGATTTCTTGAGTTATAGTGAAACAGGACTTCAATTATAGGCTGCACGGGCTACAAAAAATCGCAAGCTGTAAAGTTGCAACTTACTGCTTCTTTAAAGGTCAATGCCAGTGTGACCGTTTTGATATTTCTCAGGGTAGCAAATTTGGGTAGCAATTCTTAGCTTGGGTAGCAAAAATATTTTCTAATACTTCTTTTAATTAAACGGAACTAGTTACGACATTACATGCTTATCTGTTACTCATAACACTGTATATCCACTACAAATTTAAAATGTTTAAAGAAAAAATAATATTTTAAAGTGTGAAGATTTATTTAGGAAAATCAAAATTAACACAAAATGCACATTTTGCCCTTCGCTCGAACGAGTGATAGATTCGAAAAAGATGCGTATTTCGATTGCGATTATGTATGCAGTATGTGCTAGCACTATACTATATTTCTCAGTACAATAATATTAGACAGCTGTCGATGGTACGCGATTTCGAATGCAAGACCAGAGGCGTGCATGAATTTTACATTTGATATGGTTTGTCAACGTACCATATTTTTGGCGTACACAAGTTTTATAACGGCTAATTTTACCAGGGTAGCAAATTTAGTCATGTAGTAACATAGTAGCAAAAAATTGTCAATAGTAGCATTATGCTACCTTCGTAGCACTTGTGGTCACACTGGTCGATGCTATTGAAGATCTTATCCGTACAGAAATAAACGGAGTCCAAACATACTTCAACTTATTAGTTATCGTAAGCAAGGGCTAACGGATGCCTGTTATTTTCGTGTGAGCTACTCGAAGGAGTAGCTGAATTGTCACCATTTTGATTTGCTTGACGTAACTAGGTACTAATTAATAAAAATTGTAAAATTAATCTGTGAAAACTGTTTCCTATTAACATGCCAACCTTGAAATTGATTCAGCATAATAAATAGGTATTATAACTATTTTATTATTGGTTTTAAAAATAAAGCATTATAATTTACATTAAACTCCGTAAAGAGTAATTATTATTATACATAGTAAATACATTATATAATATTTATTATCATCAAAAAATTGGTTCAAATCAATAATGAAGTAAAATTATTACTAAAAACATAACGCAGTCACGATCGGCTGCAAGCCAATCGTATGATACTCAAGATGAAATACTGAACTTCGATTCATATTTTAGTTGGGATTATATCAAAAGAATGAGGAGCAATTATTGCATGACCTTTTATTTACAGGTAGAAACTATTGTATAGTGGCTACTCGATGGATGGTTAAACGATTTCTTGAGTTATAGTGAGTTCCATAAATTAAGTTGGGACATTTTTACAGAATTTTTGTATGACAACTACATGGAGGACTTCCGGGATATTTTTCATATTAATACCTTCAGCTGCGACTATTATAAAATCAACGTATACCAAATTTCAAAGTCGTAACTTAAAGCGTTCTAAAGTTATCGTTCAATATTGGTGAACACGTGTTTTAAGAACTTTTGTATGACAGCTACTCGAAGGAGTTGACGGATGACGCTAATTAATGAACTCGTTCTTGCTTTTGATATAAAAATAATTCCTGTAAAATCTTGAATCCCTGCTTTAACTCGTACTAGAGTTATAGTGGATACTGTAACTTGTATACATTTTTGAAGGACTTTTGTAGGCTGCTACACGAAGGGCTCATTCGATTTGCATCATATTCGGATAATTCGTTTCAAACATGGTAAACTTTAAGTATTCAAAATTTCAAGCTCCTAACTTGAAGCATTCGAGCAATAATTGTGAATACGTGTTTTAAGGACTCTTGTATGGGAGGTACCCGAAGGAGTGGAAGGATATCGCCCATTAACGAACTTAGCCTTACTTTTTCCATTTTACAGGTGCTGACCAAAGTTCAACTTCCTAGGCCAACGCGTTCTTGAGTTATCGTGCAAACGGACGGACGGACGGACAGCAAACGGATTTGGTGTTTTTGGCCACAACTAAACACAAAATAATATATAACTTTTTTTCGTCCGAGGCTCGGTTCTATGCGTTACAAACTTTTCGGGCTGTATTAAACTTATAATACTCTATATGATTTCATCTAGAGTATAATAATAAAGTAAAATAATGAATAAATGTGTCTGATGAAGAAATCGAATTTTTACTTGTTAAAAAATTGAAACAACGAAAACATTCTTGTATAACGTATAGGCTACAATGCAATGGCTATATTGAAAATTTTTTGTGTATTAAAAAATAACATGCATTTATTTATATGAAAACGAAAACGGATTCGGTGCACATTTTACGAGATCTCCGTATAATTTCGTTCTTGTTGACCCGGTTTATGCACGTTTTTTTTACCAATTATTCTCGTTGTCTCTAGCGAGAATGTAGTGTTTCCTTTTTATTCATACATACATTCATTATGTATGTGCACAATGTGAACATACTATTTATCTCAAAATGGTTATTTGTTTATAAGTACTACCATATTGTAAGCTCTGTGAATCATCACAATAATGAGAAGGAGTGAATGTATTAAAGCACAGAATTTTTTAAGAAAGAGTACATGTCTAGGTATAAGCTATTGTTTTTAAAAAGGAATAAATTGAAGATTAAAGTAGTGTTATTAGTAAAGTAAAATAAATGTCGTTCGTTGCTGTTTATATTACTATGTTTTAACATTATTACGTTATCCAGTTATTTAAAGGTTTCTAACAGTTACGGATTATTTTTTCAAAACTTGTTTAAATATTAATTTATTCTGATGTATACTCAGTAACATACATTATATATATATAAATAGCAAGGATATTTTGCGTATTATTTGTACTAAATAATTATTTAAATTTTTATGTTTATTTTCACAAATTATCCACCCATGGGTGACTAGTCGTAGTCAACCTTCTGCGGTTGCTGTAAAAGAGAAGGCGACCGATAACCAACCAAGAAATCATAAGAATGGTAACTAAAATAAATATGTCTATATTTTCTTAAATAATTATAAATCCAATGATTGAGCACAAACAGGGGCCGTTTAATTATTATTTTGAATTCTAATTCGATTTATGTAGTTGATGCTTTCGTGTATAAAAAAACTTTTTAATTTAAATTGTTTATGCGGTTTTTTTGCGTTAGTCGTATATTAAAAGCAATTTCATATATAAAAAATAAATCTCGATGAACATGAATCAAATTGACAAAACAGTGCCTTGAAAAGAAATTTTTCAAATTTGACGAGCTCTATATTCGCCATATCGAAAACTTTATCCTGTTACCCATATTATACATTATAATAAATATGTTATTTATTTTATTTTCCAATCGAATAATTAATGAATAAATTCTGAATGAGCATACAAAATCGGTGTATATTATTATTTGTTTTATGTTTTGAAAACCGTTTCTCCTCAATAATCTAATTGATTAATTTTATGAAAATGAAAGAACATTACTTACAGCTCTCAATTTCTATATGGCACAGTTGTCGGTCCATTGGAAAGTATTGCAAATTCATAGGACATGATGCCGTAATAGTTAATCTAAAATGAAAGTGTTTTAAAGTTTTGGTTTATTTTAAAAAAGTTTAATGAGAACTTATAGTTTTAAAAATCAAACAATTTAAAGAAATTAAAACAAAATAATATTCAATCACTGCGGATTCATTGAATATACTAATGAAATTAATTTAAATAAATTATAATATTTTCGATTAAAAGTCAGACAAATTATGTTGGAACCGCTTCTCTTTAGAATCTTCCGTCGAATGGTTATGTCGACAATGTAACCACAAAGTTAGAGCTACGCCGAAGTAGGTCCTTGCTCTAATTATATAATATTTCCGAAATCACGTGAATTAAAAGTCTCTCGTTGCGGGCGAATGAAGTGATTGCCATTTGAAAGCAATTTGCGGTAAGAAGACCACATGTTCATCGAAAGAAACGATCGTCAAGATATCATAAAAGCCACTAGAATATCCCACCATTTTACGCGTGCTGTCATCTACCTTCTTCTTCTGAGGTATTGCTTCAAAATAACAACTAATCAAAAATAGATACACGTCAAAGGGAAATAGTTAAAAACCCGCTTTTTTCACATAATTTCGTTATTCCATTTACTCTTTTTACACAATTTGGAGAATTTCCAAGAATTTCTGTGATTATGCTCTGCAGCATCGCAATAGAGGTCAATCGAAAGAATTCAACCAAGTGGATGTAATTACCATATATCTGCACAGAAGTTATTTTACCACTTATACATCATATTTCGAGAGAGAACAAAACCGATTAGAGCCCTTCACCTATCGTCTTGCTCCCGCTTTGCCCGCGCAATTATTAAAAAAACACGAACACATTGAAATATTTCTGGTTTTCTCTCACTATCTCTAACCCTTTATGCCATAGACCATCTCCACACATGCTCAATTTTAACCGAATTTGTGTTTTTTATGTAAGCACCCTGCAAGAAATTTACCGGTTAAGTCCGCCGGAGCTCCGCCGTAGCATTAACCGGTAATCTTTCAGTTAAAACGTATGGGCCTCGGGACAAAAATTAACTAATATACTTCGTATTGGTGTACATGCGTGTGATTCTCTACCTCTTTCTCTTAATATTGCCGTCTTCTTTACTCTTGGTTAACGATAACCGGTGGTTACCGGGTAAAATACGGAAACCGATACCAAAATTCTTGCGGCGCAGAAAAACAACTAGAAGTTTTGGGAAGTCGGATGGCGCGTTCTGCTAATGTTTATTGCATACGCGTAAATATGCAATAAACACTAGCAGCACGCGCCATCGCTGCAAGAAAGCGCTACCCGAGTTGCAGGTTGGCCTAATGTTATAATCGCATAATTTTAAAAAAAGCAGGTTTGAAGGTTCAAATTTGAATGGCGCAGGTCGCAGTCGTTGGTAATTCCAAACGTGCTTTGCACGAGTATATAAAGGAGAGTTACATCCACTAGAAGAAATTTCTAACACCAGAAAAATTCTGGTGTCACTGTATTGAATCTTCTGAATGTATGCGTACTTTCGGGTAGCGCTTTCTTGCAGGGCAAACAGCAATTCCACTCTGTCGAAAGCAGTTTCGTTTCTGCTTCATTTCTCTCGGCCCATTTCATTTCCTCATATTCTCATTCGTAGGATTCAACCTACACTCCATAGTGAATGAAAAAGTGTCGAGAAAGTCATTACTTGTTCTTTCCGACTTATCAACGAATGAATTGACCCTATAAACCAAAAACACGAAAAATTCATGCGTTCGTATGCCGACCTCTTCCGCCTTTAGCGAGAGAAAAAGACTAAACGTCCTACGCGACACGTAGTATCATCAAGTGCGTACCCGCAGGCAAATGCCATTTCAAATTTGGATGTTGAACTGCGCAGAGCGCTTTAGTTTCCTACATGCGAACATGATGCCGGAACTCATAACTCTGACGACTAGTGCAATGAAATTCATCTTTTGATTGCACTAGTCGATTGAATGCTGTCTTTTGATTGCACTAGTCGTCAACCACTAGAATTCTATTTCAATATGACCGAACGCCGTCCATCGGTGCAGTGTCGACCGGTAAGGTATAACTCGCCTATAAGTCAGGCCTACCTTTCATCAATGATTGGTCAGGTCTATTTCATACTCCCTTTATACATACTATTCAGTAAGTGCACGTATTGCCATCTCGTTCTTGCTCATTCCAGTTTCAAATACAATGCGCGATAGGAGATCTCTCATGTCGACGAGTGCGGATGAGATGAGATGGGCGGATGCATTTCAGTACGAGCAAGAAAGAACTGCGAATACCTCACACGTATTCACAGACAGCAAGTACATAGCTGAACTTGTTCCCAACTGATAATCTCTTTTCAGAGACAAGTTTCATCGCCTCTTCATTGATGTTTGGTTTGTAGGGTAGTGGTGGATGGAGGGAGTTTATGACTTTAAATTTTAAAATTTTATTTGATAAAATTGAAATTCTTCTTACCGTATGCTTCTCGTTATGGAGCCCGAGTGATGAATCCGGATAAACTCATTGCTGGTCGTAGCAATGTGAAAGTATGATTGTTTTTCATTTACAAAAAAGGTGTCAGGTACCCAAATATTTTTTATAAATTCTGATCCGACTGATAACGTCTCTACGCCAGGTCTCTTCCTATACGCTAAGCGAGGATCAGTCCAAAATTGACGAAAATAAAAGTCCAAAGTGAAATCCTAAATGGAATATGATTAAATGTTAAAATAATTTTTTTTTAATTCAAGTTAAACTAATTTTTAAGTAGTTAAAAGAAATTAAGTGCTTTAACATTGTCAATTGGTTTCACGGTAGCATAGATTTATAACGATTGCATGCAAAACATTTCCTTAAAAAAATCATAATTTTAAAGATTTAAATTGCATAAATATTAATATTATATTCATACATGCAACACAATAATTTCTTGTAGGTTTCGTGGAAGTGTGTATTTATTGGAACTTAATATTGTAATTTGTGTGGAGAAAGCATGTTAATTTGATTCATGCAGTATGTGTGTTTTTTTACGATTTACATGGACTATATAATGATGATTTTAAAGTAAATTAAAGCGATTTTAGGTATGGGAAAGGATACGCTATGTATAGGTGAAGGTGAAATTAAATTCAAAATATTTAGATAGAATAGAACAAAAAATGTAGCAAATTCAAAAGTTGTAAAGGTTTACCGGTTCAACACGTTTAACAGGCTACTTTTGTTTCTTGACTTATTTATTGAATAAGTTTTGCAATAAATTTGTTTAGTTTAGTTTAGTACCACACTTATTTTTTCTATTCATTTCTATTTTCTATTCATTTAATATTACAAGCCTTAAACAGATTCGATCTTATCCGATTTTTAAAATGTGAAAAATTGAGTATAAACATTTGCATAAACTCGTATGTTTGTACATATATGAAAACACGGCAAAAAGTTGATAGTGATAAAGGATCGGAGCACGGAATAAAACATAGAGAAAATTAGTTTTGGCATTTTTTCACATTCTTTGATAAATATAACATAAACGCTTTTTTCGGTTATGTTGTTTTGCCAAATTTACTTTGATTAAACATTTTCATTTCAGTTGTAGTTAAACAATTTTCTCTGGGTTCATGGCGGATTGGTTCGGATTGGATATTTTCTGTCTGAGGAATTAAAGTTCTAGTGAAAAATTTGTAATAAGCATTAGTTTTTAAAAATGTGTGAAAACGCGTTATTACCGGCATGAATTTGATAACTTGAAATAATACGTAAACATGTTATTCATTGTATAAACTGCACGATTTATTAATTATTACTTTTCAATACCAAAACTTTTTAGAGCTATTTGTAAAGAGTTGGGTTATCAGTAGCGGCTTGTAAAGTTGGACTATTACAGACATGGTGGCTCTTCTTACATAAGTTCGAAAAGAAAATTAGATGAACTCACACTTTAGGAATTGTCAGAGATTTTGATAATAACGCCATTTCATCCGATCCTAGAAAATATGCTCGAGTCAATTGTTATAGTTTAGTTGGAAATTTATAATAGAAATGTCGTTACTTTGGAAAACTCTATAGAAATCTACAAGATTTCGCATACATTTGAGATATTTTGTAATCTTTTATGTAAATCTAGCTCCGAAATCAGTCTGAATAGCCCTAAGACTTATATTTTGCACCTTTACATTTCACCACAATATTTACTTATACTTATAGATTTGTTCGGAATATAAGCTTTGGAATCCAATTATGTTTTTTTGTAGTTCCTTTTCATGTTCAATTTTCAACTGCTTAAAGGCTCACAATCATAAAATAGAAATTAAAATGTGTGACACCACAGGCAGCTGATAAATTGAGAAATGACAAAGAAATCACTTCAGAGATTTTCAAAATTTTGAAATTTATTTGCCAAAATCTGGCGATTGAAATCACATGCAAGTCTGACCATCGGAAAAAATCGGTCTAAATGGATTCAAATTAAAACCTATAATTTATTAATAATAATTATTTTTTTTATGGGCTGTTTTAAATTTTATCTTTCATTGAATTTTATTTTTTTTTTCGTTTTACATAATGTTTCCTTTTTACAGAGACTGAAAATTGTATTAAGCCGAGGAGTTCCAGTTTCGATAGGTATTAGATGGGTCTACAGTCGGTGCTATATTTTACTAAACCTGACCGTAGCGATAAGACTTCAGTATTGCAGTACACGTGGCATAGCAAGGAAAAAATCGATTACAAAATCGGTTTGGTATACGAGCGTTACTTAAAGAATTTGACGGCCATAATGACGCGATGAAGGCAAAGTACGTAGCATTGGAATATTAATCGTCGTTGGTAGAAAGTATTGCGCTTTTTAATGTACCAAACTGAAGGGCAATATTTTTTTATTTGAGACGATTAAACGAAGTTCTTGGATAATGTTAGGACCGTAGTTCGGTTGAAGAGCCGAAGACGGAAAGAACTGCGTCCTTGAAAATTTGAAAATAAAAATAAGTTTTGCTTAAGTTTGAAAGGTAATGAAATTGGTTACATCTTAATATTACGTTTGAAATATTTTCTATAAAAAAAAACATTTAAAAGTTTTGCTCCAAACTAGGTTATGGTGGCTTGCTCTGAATTAGAATGAAGTCATTAGAAATTCTATTGCAAAGAGTAGAGTTGTTTTAGTAGAATTCGCAATCCTTAGGCGGGAGGCATTTGTCTTAATATTATTAACTACCTGTAAGTTTTCAAATGAGCATAGTTAGAGGAAGCCGCAAATATTATATTGATTAAGTGATGTATATCGATTTTTACATTTTTACGATTTGATTGTTTAATATTATATTACCTTTGATTTATTATGTAAAAGATTACAAGATTAAGTTATAGATTCAAAAAATTTGATGTAGTTTAATTCTTCAACAATATATTTTTTTTAGAAAATTACTGTAAGGTCGATACACAGATAGCGTACTCTTGTGCAAACGGGCAGATGTATCAGTTTATTTTGATTTCTATCAAGCTCTTCTGCACTAAAAAGTTTTGGGTTTGGTGTAAACTATAAATAATCTTCATAATATTTGCTTTGGAATTTTCATAAACTAGAGTTTATTAGAACTAAAATGCTGGTGTTATGATTAAAGCATATATAAATTTTTCACTAAAAATATAACACACTAAATATATACCATATATTAGAAATAGACTATGTAAAATTTTATTTTTGTACTTTCTGGAACAATTCGAAACAATTATGTTAAGAAAAACTAC
The DNA here is from genome assembly GCA_951812415.1 of Beris morrisii. Lineage (NCBI taxonomy): Eukaryota > Metazoa > Arthropoda > Insecta > Diptera > Stratiomyidae > Beris > Beris morrisii. The sequence goes on from OX638310.1 coordinate 206,675, forward strand.
AAAAAAACTATTTATGTATAATAGATACTAAACAAGGAGTCATATTTATCAAAATTAACAATATCCAAGAACTAATTAATTGAATATTTTGCAAAGTTAATTAATAACATAATAAAATAATGCCCTTTTAATTGCTTATTAATGTTGATATATATGTCTATAGACTCATCATATAAAAACGGTTGAGAAACAATATAGTTTTCTTATATTTTAGAAAGCGCGGAACGATATACTTGCGCGATTAATTAACTGAAGCTTAATATTTTGTGTAAAGAGAGCGATTTAAGTTGGTACGGGGTTTCGGCCAGAGTAAAGAAAACTAAGTTTTGTAAAAGATTTAAAAAAAAAAACTAAATATAAAGAAAATTAATTAAAATTGTAACACAATAAATAAATGGGATAGAATATTAAGATAAATATGAAGCGAGCAATGGGTCACGTCCTATAGTGACTTTGGTATTTATCATTTTTTTGTAATTTATAATAATCCTTTAATCTGAATAATCTAAAATTAAACTTTGATTTGGTTTCCACTCGGGGTCCTTCACCCATTTCTGGATTAAAACTATACCATCATATACACATTATATAATATACGAGTAATTAGGTTAAAAGTAACATACTTTTTCGTATGTCATATTATATCCTAGATTAATTAGTGATTAGTATCGTTATTTTTTTGTGTCTATTTAAACCCGAAGCGTAAATTATACTATTTAGTTGTGTGCAGCTGTATGAGATTTAAAGCTTGAACCACAAGCGTAAACCATAGGTATGCATATTATGATATAATAGATGTACATGTATGATAGAGTACAAAACTGAAAGCGGTGACGATTAATAGACATCGCTATTTGAAACTCAATATTACGTACACACAGAATTGAAAAGCGTGTAAAATATAATTGTTTTTTTTTTCTGTTTTTCAAATATTATTAATTTTCATATAATTTTAAACAGTAATTCATAATACATATTAAAAAAAATAAATATGCATTTAATATACATATTAATATATATAAATTGATTAAACGTAGTCACACGCAGTCCATATAATAATTACAGCAAATAATATAATGCCTTAACCCCGTTTAACAATGTATTTAGGGAAAAGTTGAACTTTAAACTGTGGCCATAGATTAAAGGCTTAGGGCTGTTCCTACGATGTTCAGTTACGTTCTAACTGGAACTTTAAATGGCAGCTTATACACTTAGTGGAACCATTTTCATACACTTACTGGAACTTTAACTTCCGGTTAAAGTTCCAGTTAGAGTTTAACTGAAGATCGTAATAATGGCCCTTAGAGTACTTGTTAACTAGAGATTTTTAATCGAACGATAGTTTAATTGACTATGCAGATAAACAGAAGCGCGCACACCGATCGTTTCGATTCGTACAAACTTAATAGATAAATATGCAAGACGATTCCCTTTGGACCGAAGCCCGACTAAACTGTCGGGTAGACCTCTATATGCACAGCAGCTTATGGAAATGAGCACACGTACTAGATTAAACATCCTTACAACCGGATTTTCTTTGCATTTGGTCGTGTCTTGTATATATTATGTAAAAAGATCTGTCTGGTGTGACGCAGATTACATTATTAATACTCTGCCAGCGGTAGTTATAGGCCAATACGAGTAGTACTAATTGACTGTAACTATCGGCTGAATGGTTTGAGCAATTTGCGCTGAATTTGCGCAGCTCCATACGATTAAAAGGTTGCCCAACTGCTTAGTTTCCAGTGTGCGCTAGCCTTATACTTCATCCAAGAGTCGCTACAACCGAATGGCAATCCGAGAGCTACGTTTGTAAATAGCCATGGATTGAAGGTGGACGAAAAGTGGAATAACACTTTTTATAAAAGCTAAAATCGGCTTGTCATTGACATTTCATACACAAACCGAATTTTAGTAACATGCAACTTTTTTGTTAATACGTTCCTCATGTATAGGAGTTACACGCTATAAAATTACAACTCAGTAGCAATTTTATTGTTCTTTGAGATTAATGTAGGAGCCTTATAGGAATAATTGAAAATTTTCAGCACACTTTTAGCGCGTTGATGATCAGAACTAGTTCGAATGAGGGACCTCTGTGAACTTAGCACCCCACTTTTAATATGGTTTTCGGGTGGAGCATTGTTTACTTGATTGTACCGAAAATTATTTTGTTTGTACCTCAAAGGAAACGGAGAAAATATTGGTTCGTGTGAACTTAGCACCCGACTTGCACCAAATTAACTGAAATGATATTATTCAGATAGTACCCCGTCTGTATATGATTGTACCGAAAATGTTTTTTTTAATCCAAAAAATTAAAAAATAATTAAAAAAAAAATTCACAAAAAAAAAAAATATGCCAAACTATTGTAAATTGAACTTGATTGTACCTCCAATCGCTTTTCATATACTAAAATTTTCATCAAAATTTGCAAATCTAAACCGACAATTCTAAAACACTTAAAGCAAAGGAAAATTTAATTGTACAATAACGACATTCTTTCTAATTAAGGACACAACGGCACTAAAATCTTCTAGATAGGTTATATATTTTAAAATATTTTAATTTTTTCATCAAGTATTAACAATCTAAATCAACCAATAATTCACAGTCAGAGTAAAAAAATTTGAACGAAGATCCGCCGACAGCACTCTGTATGAGTGGAGTATAGACCGATTTTCAAAAATCGTAAAACTAAAAACTCTAAAATATTCTAAAAAGGCTGCAATTGATTGTTATTCCAAGATATTTTTATGTATCATATACGAGTAAATTATATAATTTATGATTATATAAATTATATAATTTATTATTATTTTATGATTAATTATATATTTTATGAGTTTAATTTTGATTTCCTAAGTGAAACCGAAAAATCTTTTCGTATAATACGTGTGATCTTATGTTTGAAATTGGAGTACAAAATTTTTGGGTTTTCCCTTTTTTACCCATGAACGTATTACTTTATTATTTCATTAATACAGTATTGTGAACGATTTATAAAAAAAAAAATTTGCTACCCTGTAAATTTTTTTTTTCACGTTTTATGACTAGTAGACACGAAAAAGACAAAACAAATTTTCAGCCTGTCTGTCCGCCGTACGCCGTACGCTATACGCCGTACGTCTACCGGTGTACGCAAAATTGTTTGAAGGCTCGTAGCACCCAGACTCTATGAGGTATTTAGTTGAATTTTTTTTTCGTGGGTAGAGTGGGTAGGCCCCCTAAAGTGAACAAATTCTGAGGGGTGGGGGTGTGAGAGGGTAGGTGGGGGAAGCGTTTTAGACGGAAAATGTTGGTTTCTAGATCTCAGCAATCGCTTATGAAACAAAGCTGAAACTTGGAATTTATATAGAGCTTCAATAGTGGACTCATTTGCAAAATTGACTATATGGGTGAAAGGGTGAAGGAGTGGGGGGAAAAATAATGCGTCCGAGACGCTCGAAAGCCGAGATTGAGACATTCTAAAATCCATATCTCCTAAACGGGTAATGTCCCGAAATTAAAACTTAATAAACATCTGTAGGTATAAGTACTAGGAGAATAGATCGAAAACCAATTAGTGAGTAGGGGCAGTGTCATGCGAGGGTGGGTGGGGGGGGGGGTGAAAAACTTTAGATTACGATAACTCACGAGCCAACTGCACTACAAAAATGAAATTCGGTTTCTGTATTAAGCTTGACAAATAATGTTTGATGAAAGTAAAATTTTTTAAGACGGAGGTAGATCATGGAAGTGGTGGGGATAAGAATTTTTCTAAAAAATCAAGTCTCATATCTCGAGAACAGTGTAAGATAGATACTTAGAACTTTTACCAGAAGTAGACCTAATAGACCCCTATCAGATATCAGGTGGTGAGGGTGGGGGAGGGTGAAAAAGAAAAAGTTCCGATTTTATATCTCGAGAACCTATAATGATATAAAACTGAAACTTGGTATTTGGGTAGGCATCTAGTAAGTAGCATGTTGGAAAAATATAATTTCTTATAGGGGTAGTATGGTACGGGGATGGGGGGTGTTTTTCCTAACTATAAAACGGCTTATGGTAGAAAGTTTAAACTCGGTATGTATATGTAAATCAACTAGAAAAGTAATTTAGATGAAAAAAATTTTCAAATATCCATTTTTTTTGCCGCCCTTCCGAACGGCAAAAAAAATGACTAGTGAAAAGGTGATGCATATATTTTCAAAATTTTCATCATATCTGGTAGGTCTTCCCAAATATTGAATTCATTTTTATTCTACGGCTTCTTCATATAAATACCTAGAAACCGTTTTCAGGATTTTTTTAAATTGGACCCCTAAGAGGGTGTAAAGGGGTTGTATACTTTTTCACGAATTCTGCTGTACCCCCCAGGTCTGATTGATATCGAATATCTTTTCACTTTCATGGGCTTGCGTAATAATCGCCTAAAACTTGTTTTTAAGTTTTTTCCTTTTTCAGCCCCTAAGAGGGGGTATAAAAGGGTTGAACACGTTTTCACGAATTTTGTCATATCTTTTAGAAGTGATAATAAATTGAATTGGTTCTTACTTTCTCGTGCTGTCTTCATATTTATTTATTAACTCCTTTCAGGATTTTTGGATATTCAACCCGCAAGAGGGTGTAAGGAGATTGCATATGTTTTCACAGATTCTTTCACATTGCTTAGATCTGATGATATATCGAATTCATTTTTACTTCCTAAGGTTTCCCATATAAGCGCCAAAAAGTCAATTTCAGTATTTCTAGGTATTCAATACTAAGTGGTGTAAAGGGGTTGTATGCTTTTCAAAGCTTCGACATATTTCTTAGGTTTGATGAGATAGTAGATCGCTTTTAACTTCCACAGACTTTTATGCAATCGCCTACAAACCCATTTATAAATTTTTCGATATTCAACCCCCAAAAGCTCGCATATGTTTTCACAATTTTTGCCATTCCTTAGTTCTGATGAGATATAAAATTGGTTATTACGGCATTTGATGCAATGACCTAAAAACCAATTTCAAGATTTTACGAATTTCAAGAACCAAGGGGGTGTGAAGGGTTTGCTTACGTTTTCACAAATTTTTCAAAATCTCTCGTGTCTCATGAGATATATATTTTGGCTTCTTATAAAATCGTCTTAAAACCTGTTTCACAATTTTTTCGAAATTCAAACCCCAAGTGGAAGTAATGGGTGTGTATGCGTTTTAACAATTCGTCACATCTCTTAAGTCTGATAAGGCAGCAAATTCGCTTTTAGTGTACATAATACGAGTATACCGAAATTCGAATAGTCTACACGGACTTTTTCAATGTTTAATCGGCTAAAAATCTCTATTTTAAATATTTTTATTTTAAGTACAAAATTAATTTTCCAAGAAATCTAATAATCTCGAAACAACTCGTGATATACTCCGACTTTAACCGCTCCCGTACTTTGACCCGAAAATAATAAAGTTTCGCCCAGACCATTGGCAGATATTTTTTTTTCATTCTCATATTTCGTTTTGTTTCTATTTTAGGAATGAAATATGTACCTACTGCCCGTATCCTTTTTAGCTTAATTAGTCCCTTTTTATACTCTAGATGAAATCATATAGAGTATTATAAGTTTAATCCAGCCCAAAAGTTTGTAACGCATAGAACCAAGCCACGAACGAAAAAAAGTTATATATTATTTTTTGTTTATTTGTGGCCAAAAACCTCAAATCCGCTTGACGTCCGTCCGTCCGTCCGTTCGTCCGTCCGTCCGTCCGTCTGTCCGTTAGCACGATAACTCAAGAACGCCTTCACCTAGGATCTTGATATTTTGAATCTGGATGTTTGGTTGAATTTGTAAGGCTAAGTTCGTTAACGGGCAAAATCGTCTTACTCCTTCGGGTAGCTGCCATACAAAATGTCCTTAAAACACGTGTTCAAGAATATTGGTCGATAACTTCAGAAGGGTTTAAGCTACGTCTTTGAAATTTTGTATGTGTTATTTTTTCAATAGTTGGAGCTAAATATATGATTATGAAGAAAATCCTATTAGTCCTTCGTGTAGCTGCCATACAAATACCCTGTCAAAACGTCTTCACTTAATTTACGGAACTTAATATAACTCAAGTAATCTTTTAGCTATGAATTGGAAATTTTGTACAAATTAGTTTTAAGTAAAAACGAAGTTCGAGTTTACTAATCAGCGAAATCCGTTTACTCCTTCTGGTAGCTGCCATACAAAATGTCCTTAAGACACGTGTTCAACAATATTTTTCGATAACTTTTGAACGCTTCAAGCTACGAATTTGAAATTTTGTACACGTTCATTTTTGAATGGTTCCAAGGAAAAGGATATATATGTAAGAAATCGAGTGAGTCCTTCCTGCACCTCCCATGCGAAAGTCCTTCAGAAAGGAAATTTTTTTTCAATGACTTACCCAGTTCAAGATATGAAATTAAAAACTGAATATTGTCTTTTAGGTTTGAGTAGCAATCTAATGGCAGTCCTTAATAAAGGACATACAACATGCACACACGCAATTCTACTTTATCCCCAACTACAATATAAATCGGAGTTCAGTATTCATCTAGAGTATTATACGATTGGCTTGCAGCCGATCATGACTGCAGTATGTTTAAACGAGGTATTGTTCATTTCTTAAATATGAGATTCTTTCCAATTTAAACTTGGTTGGTATCATATTGTTGCACTCGGTAAGGCGATAGGTATGTGTCGATTCTTAGAATCGAATCCTGTTTAGAAGATATGTGTCTTTACCTTCTTCCTGTGAGTTTAGTAGGTACCCAGCAAACAATTTCACGAGGGTTTACTAAAAACGATCGTTTCCCGATATGTATACGACACATGTAGGACATGAGCTGCCCATAAAACAATAGGCGAACAATAAGCATACAGCGACAAGCGCGCACAGTTTCCCATGCCAGGCATGTGCGTTATCGTAAATAAGAAAATTTCCTTTGAATTTCTAATTCGTCAATGAATCGTAAAAAATGACTTTTCGCCATTTTGGTATGTCCAATGAGTCGTTTTTAATTCATTTGCGGACTCGTAAACGAGTGGAAGGCTATAAAAATTATTACTCTTCTATGAATTAATTGCGATACTTTTTGTGTTCTGGATACCTATTTTAGAGGATACCTGATTGGTATACGTTTTTGATAATTCATCCATTTCTTCTTATTTTATTGGGTGTCAAAAATGAGCAGAGCATATTTTAGTCTCTACGAATAAAATCATAAGGAAATGAAATGAGTCAAGAGAAATAAGGCTGAATTGAGATTGCGGCCTAACTCTTTTAACATAGTGGGTTTACTTTTACATAAAAAATACACTACAAATTTCCTTTAAATATGACATAAAGTACAGCGAGACAGCGAGAGAAAACGCGAAATATTTCAATGTGTGCGTGTTTTGTTGATAATTTCATGGTCAAAGCGGGTGAAGGGTTCTTACCGGCTTTGTTCTCCCATGAAATATTGACGTTTATGTGTTATAATAGCTTCACATTATATCCACCTGGATCGCATAATTACCAGTAAATGAATGTAGATTATGATTTTATCTTTTATTGCCAATAGGAATGGCATCACCAATTTTGATGGAATAGGTCTTTGTTCTTCTAATATTTGTAACAGTACTTATTCTGAAACATATTATAATTTTTAAATTATAATATTGTTACCGTCATATTCTTTACTCACGGATAAACAAAGTGCTATCGGAGGTTCTTCGTTCGAATTTTTTTACTCTGAGGGTGAATTAGTGGCTGATTTAGATTGTTATTTTTTGATGAAAAATTAAGAGATCTTAAAATATCTTGGAGGTACAATCAATTGCAGTCTCTGTAGATCTGAGCCGCGATTCTGGCGACACGCGAATTGCGAAAATTCCGCATATTTCCCTTCATTTTCGAAACAGGGCGATTTGTCGGTTTCATGAGGGAAGGCTGTTGGCGAATATTTTCGTGACCTTCCTAGGTATTCAAATGGAAATTCGCATATGTGAATTGAGGAAACTGTTTCTTTTTCGTTTCGTGTTTGTTGTAAATATTAGGTGGGGAAGGACAATGCGTCCGAATTGCTCGAAAGCTGAGATTGAAAAATTCTAAAATTCATATCTCCTGAACGGTTGATATCAGCCGGTTGAAACTTTGTGGCTATTTTATGTGATACTAGGAGCTTCGACAAGGACTAAAATTTTGATGGAGGGGAATGTGGGGGTGGAGTAAAAAACTTTGGATTACAATATCCTCCGAACCAATTATACCAGGAAGATAAAATTTGATTTTTGAAGATAGGATTACAGGTCGAGTCTATTGAAATATTAAAAAATTAAAATTTTTGATGGGGGAGGTGGCGCGCAAAAGTGGGTATCAGCCATTTTTAAAAGAAATTTATTTTTATATCTCCAGAACCGTGCCATATATGGCCTTACAAATTTCACAGGAGTTAGGCCCAGTAGACCTCTAGCGGAGAAAAAAATTGTGATGTGTGGGTGTAGAACTTTGGTTTTTATTTGTCGAAAACCGTAAAGGATGGAAAGCTGAAAATTGACGACTATGTAGAGCCACTAAAGAAGCATCTTAGAAAAGTAAAATAATAAATTCCCTTTTACTTCTTACTACTTAGTTTCAGGATTTTGCAAAATTCAACGACGATTGTGTACGTTTTTAATAATTCGGACATATCACTTAGGAGTGCCTAGATATCGAATTCCTGTTTTAAAGTTCGTTTTTACTGACTGTTTCTGTCAACGACAAATGTCAAAACTTTAGTGGGGCACGTTCAAAATACAAATGAAGCCATTTTCGAAATGGGCTATGTTCGAATATCAATTTTGACACATTCGAAATTAGTGAAAAATTCGCAAGGGAAATTTTCAAATTGTCGTCAGAATCGAGGCCCTGATCTCTGCAAGTTCACTCACGGATTTACAAAGTGCTGTCAGAGGATCTTCGTTCGAATTTTTTTACATTGAGTGTGAATTATTGGCTGATTTAGATTGTTATTTTTTGATGAAAAAGTTAAGATATCTTAAAATGTCTTGGAGGTACAATCAATTGCAGTCTCTGTAGAATATTTTGGCGTCTTTGGTTTTTCGATTTTTGAAAATCGGTCTATCCGTGAGTGGTCACGGATTTACAAACTGCTGTCGGAGGATCTTCGTTCGAATTTTTTTACTCTGAGGGTGAAGGATTGACTGATTTAGATTGTTAATATTTTATGAAAAAATTAAAATATTTTGAAATATCTTGCAGGTACAATCAACTATAACCTATCTAGAAGACTTTAGTGCAGTTGCGTCCTTAATTAGAAAGAATGTCGATATAGTACAATCAAATTCTTTTTTGCTTTAAGTGTTTTAGAATTGCCGGTTTAGATTTGCAAATTTTGATGAAAATTTTAAAGTATATGAAAAGCGATTGGAGGTACAATCAAGTGGAGTTACAATAGTTTGGCATATTTTTTTCTTTTTTCTGAAATTTTTTTTTTAATTATTTTTTATTTTTTGGATTAAAAAAAAACATTTTCGGTACAATCATATACAGACGGGGTACTATCTGAATAATATCATTTCAGTTAATTTGGTGCAAGTCGGGTGCTAAGTTCACACAAACCAATATTTTCTCCGTTTCCTTTGAGGTACAAACAAAATAATTTTCGGTACAATCAAGTACAAACAAAGCTCCACCCGAAAACCGTATTTTTATTTAATTCGGTAAAAGTGGGGTGCTAAGTTCACAGAGGTGGTTGAGGGCAGTTTGTTTTAATAAAGCAAAAGAAATTGGGAGTGGTAAGATTGAAAAGGCCTCTAACATAGTATAACCACAAAATTAAAGTAAAACGAAAAAGTAATGTTTTGTGAGGATATACATATACTCTCGAAAGACTAAATAGAGTAGACCTAGTCCTACTAGGGAAATCGGTTCACGTAGAATACAAACCAGAAAATAGGTACTAGTAAGAAGACTATCATTTCAAGCTCAAAATCCCTTATTGTGATTAACGACTACAGAACCAATCTTTAAAGAAGCGAATATCGCTCTTGAAGGGAGTATATTCACAATCACGGAAACTACTATAAACATTGTCTTTTCCCTAAAAATGTGCGGAACACATTTATTACAGATGTTATCGGAGATTGGGCTTTAAAATGAAATGCCTGCCTTTCTCATCAATCAATTCAATACCAACCTTGTAGTAAATAATATTTTGTCGTAAAAATTGAGGAATTGATAAATTGACATGAAAATGGAAGTGTGTTGTTCTAAAACCTAAATATAAGCCTAATTACAGGAACAGTCACAGCTGCGAAAAGATGCCTGCTAGTGCGGTATCATGGTACAGGTGGTACTATCACCCATTTTGTTGTCCTTAATATTATTTAGGCTAAAATAGATTTGAAATCGAAGTAAAATGTTACGTAGATGATTTTGATATACTAATTAAAAAGAAATGTGAAGAAAACGCCACAACGCTAGTGCAAAGAGCTCTCACCAGGTACCTGTTCTGCTGCACCCAAGTATTTTTGAGTATCACATATTAATAACGAAAACTCAGGGGCGGAAACAAAGTTTACTGGTATCAGAACTGTACCAGCCTGTGTGCTTTTTTGTTTAGCTCGGGCCCCTAAAACTACGGACATCCCCCGCACCGTGCGATCTGCGTAATTGCGTTTGTAATTTCATCGCTGAATTTCTTGAATTTTTGAGTATCATCCTGAACAGAAAAAGGTCAAAATTTTGCTTTATATTATTTATTGTCACAAAAACTGACTTTCAGCCCTACTAGATACATATTGCACTGGCATCGAATACTGGCCTGCGTGGGAGTAGGATACGAGAGGTTTCAAAAGCACTGAGTATAGGGTGAGGTTTCCTTCTTCTCATAAAGATGGCGGCGAGGCTATATATTTTACTAATATTATTAACGGAAAAGTGTTGTTTTAAAGTGACAGCTTTACTACGATAGCTTTCAATACTGGCCGCGAAACTAAAAACTTAACATAAGTGAATGAATTTAGTTTTTTTTCTCATTTTCTGTCCGAAAAGATATGATCAGCTGATATTATAAGTTTTTACTCACAAAGAAATGTTTGGCAGGGCATTCTATGTCTTCCTGTAGGTCCCCAAATTTTAACAATTGAAAATAGATTGTAGTAATGAGAACACCTGATCTACTTATGAAGGGGGCTCATTGTAGTAGAAAATGATAGATATTTAATATCTTTGTTCAACTTTTCGTTGGACGGATGTTGTTTAAGCTAGATAAGAGAACAACTTGTGATCATTGCAACTAACTTAGTTCCATTTTTATTTATTTTCTTTTCAACTGTTCTTGCGGTTATAATTTAGTTCAAAAATGTTGATAATTTATTCACAAAAGCAAAAAAGAACAACTAACAATAAGTCCAAATGACGAAATCAATTTGTCATTTACTTTAGAAAGTTTGAAGTGTTATTCATTCGACAGAATTACGCTTGTTATATTATTCACCTTTAAATTTACTTCTAAATTAAGTGTGTTATGTTAGTTTCGTATATTATATGAATTTCAAAATATTAAACAAAATGTGATTAATCGAAAAATCATCAATCGAAAAAGTCAAGAGTTCTTTTTTCGAGATATGATTTGCATTAAATAATATGTTTTGTTTTTTAATTAACAATTTTATATTCGCATCGCATCGATTGGCATGCATGCACCCAAAGTATTCAAGGTGCTACTTATTGTATTTTCCTGTAAAACATTTACGGTTTTACCAGTATACCACATTTTTACGTCTTCCATGTTTTTAACGGTTTTCATATCAAGTATCATATTATAATATATTTCAAAACGGTAATATTGTGATATGGGATGCAATAATGAATTAATAATGAAATGTGAAACTGAAAAAAAGAAAATCTTAGAAACGGAAAACACATGGGAGCGACGATAACAACATTAACACTAGACTTCTTTGCCACATTTAAACTTTAAATGCTGAAAAAAGCGAAAAATATATTTATATATGTATATAAAAAACAGAAAAAGAAATAAATTAAAATCAAAAATAGAAAAGAAGTACACATTTATATGAATCGTGTAAAGATTTCAGATAGATTGAGTAGAAGTACATTTAAAATTTAAATGCGAACGATTTACTAACAAATAAAATAAATAATTTTAGCTTCGATTATAATTTATAACATAATTTTGAACGATTTATTGATTTATTGTATTTATATATATATACATATATATGTAATATATTTATTTTTTATATGAGTAATTTTTGATGTACCATAAGAACTTCCGAAACCGAACTGATACTGAGGACGTACATTGTGACGCCGACTTCCACAGGGGGACCTGTAACATATTTTTGGTTCTCGCTAGAGTTTCATTTTACATAAACATAAATTTAAAAACAAAAATAGTGAAATTGTTGAAAATGAAAATGTATTGATGAATTGCTTAATGAATTATTATTTGTTGGCCAGCTTTTCGAATAGAATCAACATCTCGCCCTATTTGTATTGATTCTCATTTAAAGTTTGCGACTTAAAGTCGATTCCTGTCGTATGAAGGCACATGAATGAAAACCAAATCAATTGTAATTCTAGAAAAAATTCCTTTTCGTAACAGCATTTTTTCCATAATTTTCTAAGATTCTGTATAACAAATAGGTCCCATCGCTTGCTTAAAACCGGAATGAATTTAAAACTTTTCTATAATATAGAAAACATTTACATTATTTTCGGTCCGACGTATTAGGTTAAGGTAATAAGGAGGATTTAAAAGAAATCCAAAAAGCATCCTCATTTTGTTCTATGACGCTTTTGTATGGTTTTCTTTTAGATGAAATATAAAGTTTTAGTGGTAAAATTTCTAGGTGATCCTTTGTGCCAATATCAACTTAAAAATTATTTTGACTCTTCGGTTTTATACGAAATAGTTCCGAATTGCAGTTAAGTAGTAAATATGAAATAAAAAGAAAATAATTGACAAAAAAAAATTTTTTTTGGAAATGTTTCTGGGTGATGCAAGTGGAAATGATAATAGTCGCGCTTAAAATATTAAATCTTGATCGGGTTGCATACGATCACATTTCATATTGCGTACATTTTGGAATATATTCCGTGTATGATTTGTGAAGTATTGAAATAAATCGGTTTAGATATTAAAAAAAATTAATAATTGAAAACAAAATCATGGTTACATTAATAAGGTTTTAGGTGATATCGGGATATTCTAATTTTAAATCAAATGCGTATAATAATGTGTTTAGTTTTTTGTGGATCTATGAATGTATACATATGTTTGGTGGTTGCAACAAAGAACAAGTTATTTAAAATATATGTTATTTCGAAACGTGTCAGACAATTTAAAAGCAATTATGTAAACTGAACAAAATTATGAAACACTAATTTGATATAATAGTTTATGCAAAAATACAGGTACATGGTCTATATTGTACCATTTTCACTTCAGACAGCGAGCTGATCGACAGAACATACATGGTGACTCCAACTTCAACCGGAGGTCCTGAAACACGGATATAATACACATTGTTTCATATTTGGAGTCTTTTGCTATTTTGACAAAATAACAGTTAAAACAGAAGAAAAAGATATAGTTTGTTATCGCTATATAGCAGTGGAAGTATCTTCTTCCATAAGTCTTAGTAGAGAAATAAATATTTTCTTTTTCAAGTAACAATTTAAAAAAAAACTCAAACCGACGATTTTCTGGTGAAAACTTCAAGTCAAACTTATTTATCGTATTCTGTTTTCTTTTTCGGTTAAAATTGTAGAATTAAAATTTAGGTTTAAGCTAATGTATTTAACTTAAAGCATATTAATTAAACATTTTATTAAATTAAACTAAATAATAAAACGAAATCAGTCGTTTATGACTCAAAGACATATGGAACTTATGTTCCATTTACCTGAAAAAATTAAAAATAATAAAACGAGCGATGTTTACTACGGAATTTCTCGATTGAATGCACGAAGCGTTTTTCCCGGGTATACTTTTAAAAAGTGTTAGAGTATCTTAGGGTCGCCATCAGGGCATACTGATATTTATTTGATTGTAAGTTAAATGAGTTCGGTTCTCTTGTATTTTGAAATTATAAAGTGAATGTCTACGATACAAGATTTTCCTGAATGTGTGAATTCTATAGTAATTACATTAACTTTTCATTTTCTAGGAAGAAAGTTCGTGTATATATAATTATGGTTTGAATGTGAATCTATTAAAGGAAATTAGGTAAAAGACATTTTAATGCAGAATTTACTTTATAATCAGTTTGACCACCTTTAAATTAAGTCTGGTTTCCATCTATTTTTTAATGGATGTTGAAAAAAACAAGATGGATTCAGTGTAGAAAATATTTGAAGATTTATATTTAAAGGCATTTTCTCGCAGGAGTGCTGCATGTGGCTCCTTCCATTACCTGCGGTATATTTTTATTAAAAAATGAATGACTCTAAGATTTTCTAAAAAAATGATGTATCCATTGTAAAAGAAAACCTTAATTACAATTAATTAGCTCGGTATTGGTTCCCATATAAGGGTTGATTTAATTGGAGAATAGTATATTAAACCTTTCGTTCATTGTAGTATGGCCCAAGCACAATGACCTATATTTTCCATTTGCATCAAAGAATATTAAGGGCACGAAATAGTAGTATTCTAGGGGTCGAATTTATGTTTTCACATAAAAGAATGTGGTCTGCTCTACTGGCACAAGTCCTATTCTAATAATATCACAAATGTCTTTGAAAATCATTTATTATTAGATGTGATGATTTTTAAGATGTGATAAAACTAACCGCAAATATAGGTAACTATAATTATCTACGCCATCTTGTATATCGGTATGTAATCATTGAATAACTTTAAAAAAAAACAACTGATTTTTATATGTGAGGTATTTTTATTCAATTTGGTCCTTTAGAATTTATTTGGATTAGTTTTTGAATACATCAATCAAGTGGCTACCTCTATTGGCCGTTTTCCATTACTTTTTCGAGCATCTCGGGCGGTATAGCGATGATTTCGGCACGAATGTTTGCTCTGAGCTCGTCAATGGTCTGAGGCTTGCGGCGTACACTTTTCTTTTCAAATAACCCCATAAAAAGAAGAAAGAGGAGTTAAATCTGGAGATCTCTTTGGCCAGTCAATGTCGCCTCTTTTCGACATCAGACGTCCAGGGAATTTTCGTTGCAGAAACTGAATTGTTTTATTTGTTGAAACCAGTAACCATCCAGACCTTTTCCACGCATTTGCGGGCAGACATAATGGGCTAACATCCACCGATATCGTTTTCCATCGACTGTTTCGTTTTGTCGGAAAAAAAATGGCCCAATGATGGTTTTGGCGCAACAGCCGGCCCAAACAATCACTTTTTGATCATGCAATGGCGTTTCATGGATCTCGTGTGATTTCTCCGTTCCCCAAATGCGGAATTTTGCACATTAACACCGCCAAAGAGTGTGAAATGGGCCTCGTCGGTCATCAAAGTTTGCTTCCCAAAAACCGGGTTCAGTGTCACCCATTCGAGCGACTGTTTGGCCGTATTCCAAGCGACGTGGACGGTCTGTCGGCAATATTCTTCTGAATTGACGTTTCCAAAACTTGTCCAATCAAATCAATCTGTTGAAAAATGTCAAGGTTATTCAAAGTTTACATACCGACATAAAAGATGGCGCACCCTGTACTGTTTTCAAAATTTTCTCAAAAATCACATTTCCGGGGTATGTAAATCTAAAAGTATTATATTTCATTCTTGGTACAGTTTTGGTATGTTTTTCCGCATATAAAACACGTATTTCCAATTTTTCTATATCCTTTGTTATATCCAATCGTCAAAACTATGTAGGACTAACGGCGGATATAAACATAAACAACATAGAAACTACCATTCTTAGTACAAAGTTCTAATTTCTGAACGTATGTTCAGTTGAGAAAAATTTAACAAACATTTAAGTAAAAATTTTCAGATAAAAGAGGCGTTGCCTTGTGTCGCGCAAACCAAATAGTTTGAACAAATTTTCCGATTATAGTCAAATATTTGACATAGCAGTATTCAGTCTAATGCAAGAATAATCGACAAATCAATAACCAAAATCGATTCAGGAACCAAATATGGTATTCCCATGACTCGTCTAGAAATGAAATTTTACAGTACAACTAAATGTGGTTCGAAGAGAAATGACCACCTCTTCAAAGTCATACAAAGTCCGTGCCAAATTTTGTAATATAAGTCTCGATTTGAAGTTTTAAATATTTTCTTGTGCTCATTGAAGGTCGACTTCAATTCATCAAAAATACACTTTTTGAAAACTCACTGCATTTACTTCGACACCCATGATGTGCTCTATGCAGCGCTGCGTTACAAGCTTTAAATTTTATTCATTCCAATGAATGCAGCAGCTGTATTTTAATATTGGCAATTGAAAAATAGACTTGCAAATGCTTTTGATGAAAAAGTATGGTGAATTTTAAATGCCTTATTTATTTCTAATAATTTAGTGATTCTCTTTGGTAATAAATGTTACTTTCTGGATAAAAATTTAAAAAAATCAAATTTGTGAAGTTGCACTGCAGTACAAACGAGTGCAGTAGAGTTGCTGCATGCAGCACTGCATTGAAACAAGAATGGTTTTAAATTTTTTGCAAAAAATAGCTATTTTCTGCAGTGCTAGATGATGAAGAACTTTGACTTACTTACTGTTGTTGGTTTAAATAATTTTGATTTAATTTAAGTTAAGTTAAGTTTGCTCTCAAATAATAAAAACATGGACATTAGCTTTCAATAGGAATAACCTCAAAAAATCAGTTGAAATGAGATTGAAACTGCTGTAAGCTTGTAGCTCCATTTATTATATTCTTAATAATAAGGGAATTATTTGTGCCGATACAGCTGTTTTTTAGTTATTGACAAACTAAATCGTTGTACTGCAGTAACGGTAAATCATTCATAATACGTATGTATGACTATTCTAAACAGTTTAGCGAACCTTACAATACCTTGATAAGCTATTCCAAGAATTTAATTTTAGTTTCAGATTCAATCTCTGGGCAATACGAATGATTTGTTGGGGCACTCTTGTCTACAAAATTTCTCTGTTCATGTTATAAGCATTATATCGAATAAATTTCTAAAGATCTTCAAGGCTTGTTTATGTATTTGAGTAATTGTTGATTTCATTTTTAATATTTTCATTTAAAAAAAATTGTGGATATTAATAGAACTTAAAAGACTAGTCCTCGACTTTGAATTGCTGTATTTGTGTTCACACGATATATTGTTTATTAATAGATTAAAAATGTTACTTGGGTATGTGTGCGCTAGCGTCGACTTAGGAATTATTCGTGTAGGACGAAATACTCCAAAGGAAACCGAAGAGGGATAAAGTTTTTAATTGATAATTCATTTATTTTTTTTGTCAGAAATGGAAAATAAAATCGAAAATTTCGGCTTATTAGATATTTGTTTGTTTTAAAATATGTTTTCCGTATCTTTTAAATGGCACTACTTACCTCCATAGTTGGGTCTTACTCTTTTGTCGTAACTAACGCTGAAAGAGTCCAATATGGCAGATATGTTAACATCACCCAACATGCTGCCTCCACCAGTCCTTGAAGCGTGCAAACGCAGAAAGAAAAAGAACGAGAGAAAGAGAAAAAAAACAAGGTATAATTTTATTTCTTTGATTTATCCTTAAATCCTAATCTAAATGGATGTGGAGTGAAAATAATCGAATGTTTAAAATTTATAAAGTGCAAAAGCTCTCCTTTTTATCCCAGGAAGGTAAAACGCAAATATGGCGACTATCTGGTATGGTCCTATTCAGACAATTTTTCTTGTTGTTTATGTAGTGAAATACATTTTTTTTCTATAGGTTTCGATGTATGTAGCTCATTTTTTGGTGTTTTTCTTCCTTACAGAAGTGGGTGTAGCTTAAAAGAGGTCCTCATAAATCCTCTTGGCATTATGCCTGCACTTTAAGTGTTTGTCACCCTCTATGAAATGACCCTTGATCATAACAATTTAAGTGCACTTTAAGTGTAGAGGATTCTTGTGCGAAGTGCAAAATTATCAGATAGAGCTTGGTATTGCCATATTATAATGTCTGAAGATATTTTCTGTAGGATGGGATGGGAATGATGGTATTATATTGCGTGTAGTAGCTGAATTTGAATCGAAATAAATTTTTGTTTTGTAGTAATTTTTTTTTCCTAAATTTTGTTAAAAGACGATAAAAAGGGGAATACTTACGCTGCATCGACAGCAGCCAGCTTTTTATTTGGCTCCTGTATGATGAAGGCTATATTGAGTGCTAGCCACAGGGTGACGAAACGGGCCCTTGGCAGCAAGTCAATTTTATAAAACATTTCTTTTTATAATTACGAAGAGCAGCTCGACTGCCCAGCTCCCCACTTTTAAGCACTATGTCACCCGATCCTTAATGCCCGTAAGTCCATCTCACCGTTTGCACTTTTTTGAATTCGATAATTTATGAAAGCGTTTAATTTTCATTGGAAAAACCATATTTTATCCTATAGGAAAACGGCACAGTAGTATTTGGGTCTCATTTGAAATTAACATACACTAAAGTACACTGGACTAGACATAGGTTAGTTCACTGCTTCGATCTAAGCTTCGCACGTACTTTTATTACACGAATCTTAATCCCGATTTTGCGGCTTAAGCATTTTCAACATTTTTACATGGTTTGCCTGAATTCAAAATGAGGACGATCATTTTCTTTATTTGTTTTCAGCTGCACCATACCGAACTCAGTTTCAGACTGGTAAAAATCTGGGCGGGACACGCAAAATACAATCAAAAAGTATTCCATACATATCGCATAGCTGTAGTATCCTTGAGGTAATGACAGCGCATGCGCTCAGTCCGACAAAGTGTACAATTAAAATCTTAATTTAAAAAAAATCACCTATGCTTTAAGAATGTAAAACATTTTATTTTCCGCTTTAATTTTTATATCACGTTCAATTCATAGCTCTAAGGATATTCATTTATTTGCTGATTATTAATTCCTGCGAGCGAGGGTTTTATACATTTTTTTTGAATACGTTAATTTTTAATAGTCCGCTAGTCCACTTGCACATTATTATTTTTAGTTGGTCCTTTACAAACTGTACTTAAATTACACTGTTTAATAGGAATAAAGGACGTATCCTTCAGTAACGATTGTTTTTATCTAATAATAGTAATTAGAAAATAAAAGCACTTTGCACCGTTTTTGGAACTGAAAGATGTAAATTTCTCCGTGCAGAGAGACCGTCCAGGACTTACATCACTGAGCTTTGAGGATTTCAGGGTGCGACCGAGCCACTTTGAGCCCCATACAGTTGCAGGTGCTGCTATTTTCAACATATAGGTATAAAAACTTTGTGCCAATACACATAAACCGAAGTGTACACCAGACAAGCGAAAGTGGTTAACAGTGGTCCTGTTGTACTCGTGTACTGGTGTATGGGACGAAGAACAACGTCAAAAGGACCTCTTTTTGTTTGGGACATTAGAATATAATTTTCTCCCGTACAATGCTTGGTAATTTATTAACAATCTAAGGATGCGTGGCAAGGGCGCAGGCGTTTTCCCCGGGAATTCCGTGTGGCTGTGAACTTTATCGATTCCTGCGCTAGGATACGCTACTGCTTTAGTAATTTTCTCATTTTTATGACACTACCGGTCCGTGAGGACATCGCATCACAGTAGAGCACAGCGTGGCCTTAATATGTGCAACGTTTTAGTGACGTCATTAAAGTGGCACAGTATTTGAAATTTCAGAGCTTTTGCTCGTCTGGCTTTTGCTTTTTTTATACTTAGGAGGGTGAAAATGCTAACGCCCATTGTTAGGATAGTTATCAGACAGGGTTGCCAGTAATTTAAAGTTGTTGGGAGGTGTTAGTATCTGGTCGAAGGAGCTGGAGTCATTATTCCACTTATTGTTGAGAAGTGGCGATGAGCTTCTACTTACTGCTCTGTGTCGAACAGTACGTGATTATGAGATTTGGACAAATTTATTATTCACTCAGACATTGAAAAATATGTATAAGTTTTTCTTAGACGTATCCGATTTATTTCGAATTCGAGCAATTTACATATGTGTAAAAGACATTTTCTATTTTCTTAATAGATTATTTTATATATTTTTGGTCCAATAGTCTCGATTAATATAAATTTTCATTCCAAACCCTATTTGAGATGGGGGAGATCAAGCCCCTCCTCCCCCTACTGAAATATCCTTGTAAAATATGAATTATTGTTTAGTACTCACCAGTTTGTAGTGGAGTTATACAAATGTTGGCAGTATTAGAAATTAAAACATATTGTGAATTTGGGTAGCGAATTCAAAAGCCGACCTTCGAGTTTGATTTACTCTAGGCGCCTTATCCTAACGACTCATTTCGATCATTTTGGTAACTTCTGTGTTCGGTCACTTCCATGATTCGGTCGGTCGGTCATTTCGGTCAGCGGTAACTAGAAAAGGCTTCTATTAACTCATCTTTTCGAGTCGGTCGGTCTTCGGTGGTCGGTGTATTCGAACTTCGAAGTAGGGATGGGAATCGATTGCTCAACAATCGATTATTGCAAGATCGATTATTTTAAAACGTTCGATTAAGATCAATCGATTAATTGATGCCTTCTAATCAATTCGTAATTCGTAAGTCCCAGGGTGTCGTATACGTATACGTAGACTTTATAGGTGGATTTGACTTTACAAATCTAGGTTCATTATACATTTAACATTGGGATTGTCGTACATATATTGTCGTACATATAGCGGTAAATGTACATAAAAAAGATATTAAATTGTGCATATTAATATTTATATGAAGAGTTTTTCTATTTTCTCATCACTGTCTTACATGTGGAGCTAAATGTCCGTTAAATTTCCAAATAAGTTCATGTCTTTGGTTATGAAATAGCACGTTCTACATTTGCGGATAAATGTGGAAAGGTCAAGATATTAATTAATTAACATAATGTTACAAAAACCTTCTGATCACCTATCTGGATACAGGAAAAATCTTGCCAAAACACTTTTATATCTTCTTCTACATTAGAATTATTGTTGCAAATAATTATTTAACATCATCGAGTTTTTGTAATTTATAGTTTTCAACAATAATGTCCTTTCAATGAATAGTTCTCACTAAAATGCTTTTCTTGTTGATTTTGGTATCTATGTACAGTGGATTCCGTTCATAATTGACACAATATAATAGGATAAAAGCATTAAATTTTACTGGAAAAGGGTTTTAGAATTTTTGTATAAAGTAAGTATAATAGAAAGAGGTGTCCAGTAGGGATGTTCCTAATACCTAAAATCTGTATTTGCGAATACAAATACGAATACGAATATTCATTCATTGTATTCGCAAATACGAATACGAATAGTATACACTTGACTCTCGGCAGTCGGGAGTTACACTGTTACACATGATAAATTGCTAAAATTTGGGTAGTGGGTAGAGTGTCTAAAATGTCCAAAAAATTGACAAGAATATCAAGATTTGGCAGACATAGCTAGAAAATATCTATCAGCTCCACCCACTCAGTTGCATCCGAACAATTTTTTAGTATTGCCGGACTTATCTACGATCCCTTACGAACAAGACTGCAGGGCGAAAAAGCAATAAAATTGCTATTTATTAAAGATTAAATTTGCTAAATTTTGATTATGAGTAGGTATATAATTTTTTATTAAAATGATTATCTCGTGATTTGATTTCAAAGAAAATTTTAAATTCATCAAAGAAAATGTTGTAATATTAAAAAAAAAGATAATGTTTATTTTATTAATTTCAGATACGAAACAATAATAAACAATGAATGCATTTCATTTTTTTATCATCAACAACCAGTTTTTTATTAATTTTTTTACCTTGTTTAGTATTCGAGTATTTGGGTTAAATTTGTCGAATACGGTTTCGAATACGAATATATAAAATTTGGCGAATATTCGCTTAAACGAATACGAATACGGTTATTCGGAACATCCCTAGTGTCCAGTAAGTAGGTAAGGAGATAAGCATAAAAGTAAGTAGATGTACTTACTTTTAGCTAGAGTTGCCGATTCAGTTCCGAATTTGAGACCTGAAGAAACAGCAGGAGTAAAATAATTCCTATAATTTGACGTAGCAAGCATTTTTCTCAACGAATTTTTGCTTGCTGGGTTGTTATTAGCAAACGTGTTTTGCTGGATCTCTTCATGAATGCACAATTTTTTTTGTTGCAGCTAATTTCGTAATAAAATATTGCCAAATCTGTCGAACATAGACTCTTTTTACTGTTGAAATTTGTTCGATTAATTAACGTTAACTAATCGATTATGTCGATTAATCAACATCACTCATATCGATTGATAAAACTAATTTTTTTAGAAAAAATAATTGATTAGTCGATTAATCGAATCGAAATCGAACAACCCTACTTCGAAGGCAGCGTATGATTAGTGATTAGACTTCAGACACTTTAGGGGGATAATGCGCCAAGAGAAAATCGAATTCGATGGTCGGTCGAGGAAAAAAAAAATTCTAATGATTTAATTTTTGGAATTTATAAAGAGTGCACGGTTAATGTATGAATTTGAATATTCTTTGAATTCGTAAATTCAGTAGGAAAATTGTTTAGTTTCGATTTCGATTTTCTCTTTGCGCATTTTCACCCAAAGTGTCTATAATGGAATTATTCGTTACTTTCGAGCACCGAGTACCGACCGACACGAAAAGATGTCCATCAAGTTAGCCCCGCCATTTTCGAAAATATATAATTTGGCAATTGTGCTGAGTTGTGCTCAATTTATGCCGTTTGTGCTGTAAAAAGAAATTATAGGTTTGTTCTTTTTGCCAGGTTAAGTTAACACTTTAGTGTAGCTTACACTTTCAGTGTAATACACCTTACACTGAAAGTGTAGTGATCGCGCAAAAAGAACGGGTTAGTGTAGAAAAGTCACAGCTAAAATTCCGAACTTTTTTATTTGCTTCATTCTTTTACTTCTATCAATGCAAATTTATTGCCATTCAATATTCTTGCATGTATTCATTCAAAACAGTAGTTTCACAAATTCAAAAAGTCAATTTTATCTGCATACAGCCATCAGTTTTGACAGATGGTAAAGAAGAAGAACTTACACCTGCTCCCGACCCAGTGTAGGAAAGTGTACACTGAGTACACTACACTCGACAAAAAGAACAGCCACCTCTGACGTCACACCGACAAAAAGAACAGCATTAGGGCAGAAAGTGTAACCTAGTGTAGAAAGTGTATGCAAAAAGAACAGACCTTATGTTTACTTCAGTAGATAAAAAGTTACGACCATGTACTAAAAATTATGTTAAGTTAGCCCCGCCATTTTCGAAAATATATAATTTAACAATTGTGCTGAATTGTGCTCAATTTGTGCCGTTTGTGCCGAAAAAAGAAATTATTTCACTTTCATTGATAGTTAAAATGAAATATTTTACTTTAGTCGATAATTAGTTACGACCATGTACTAAAAATTATGTTAAATTAGCCGCGCTATTTTGGAAAAAATATAATTGAGCAGTTCTGCTCAAAAAAATAAAATGAAAAATAGTATTTCAGTTTTTAATTATGC
This sequence comes from Beris morrisii, assembly GCA_951812415.1. Lineage (NCBI taxonomy): Eukaryota > Metazoa > Arthropoda > Insecta > Diptera > Stratiomyidae > Beris > Beris morrisii. Next base: position 230,276 of record OX638310.1, read on the forward strand.
TACATTATGCCGTAAAAGTAAATAATTTTACTTTCGTTGATAATTAATTACGACCAAAGTTTTATTTTTGTAAAAACAACAATCAATCGCATTTCTGTATTTATTAAATCGAGTAAGGTGATCTTGTTATTTGCTTATAAAGATGCTGATGTATCATCTTACAACAAAGTTGAAGAGTATATTAAACACAATCATTCCTTCTAGAAATAGTCCATACGAGTGAAAGTTAATGTCTCTCGAAACATAAACCTTTTATTGTCGATTTACCATTAGATTAACACTGATCTTGTTGATTCACGGACTATGACTACAAAGCGATTAGCTAGAATCGAACGAAAGTTGTTCAAAATCCTCGAAATGAAAAATCAATTTCAAACGAATATTTGCAACTGGGACATATGTCTTATGTTAAGTCACCGATAATGAAGTAAAAAGTGCAGGGTATTATTTACGACATCACGCCGTTATAAAAGAATGCTGCCTCACTACGAAAGTTCGCGATGTCAAATAACTTAGGATGACCAAATTGAAATTTTAGCATATAACTTATGTCATAATTAAAGTCTTATTAAATGCTAATTTAGTGCTCCAAAAAAAAATTTTCCGCTGCACCCCTAATGGTAAAATCGTGTGATCGTTCTGACTGACGATGAAGCTAGGATGACCATAGCCGAAACGATGTTCAAGGTAACTGTAACAAAGTTCTAGTTATATGTATAATATATTAATTACCGACTACTTAAAGGCTATCGAATAAGCCCGATTTCGATAAGTTCGGTCCACTCTGTCCCGAAATATGCACCCCTGTGAATAAAAACTCAACCCCCATATAAGTATGTTCGTATATCTCGGTGAATGGAATTAGCAACAATTCTGGAATTGGTTTCCAAATAAATAATAAATGAATGCTTACAGACCCTGATTTTACCGCTCCACCCCCTCAGTCAAAAACCACCCCCTGCATATCTATATTTGTGAATCTAGGTATACAGAGAAGCTATGAGTCTGTAATAGGTCTTAAAATTTCTTCTGATTTAACGGAATTTACATTATAACGAATTATCACTATAGGGTCATTCCATCAAGAATAGCCAAAAATTTGTTATCTTAAGGGGAACACCTTCTAATCGAATGTCTCGGATGTGCCAGAACAGCGTAGACGATCAGAATCGAAAGATCTGGAGCTTTCGAAAAAATTCCACATACACATAGTAATTTTTATTACGTGGACTGTGACAGTCAACTAGTAGGCCACCGTATTAGTCGAAAGCGATCGATAGCGTGTGATCAAAATGCGAAACAATAAATTATCTCTTATTTGATTTCAAACGAATTGTGTTTACCTTCAAATACCAGCGAACCCCTAGCTCGCAACAGTATGTTAATGATTTCTTTGAAATTTCATATCTCTGGTAACTTTTATACTAGAATAATAAAGTAGGGTTTATTTTAAAGGGGAAGGTTGTCTCAATATAAGAAAATACGAATAAAAATTATCCTTGAAATTTTATTTTCAAAGATAAAGTTATTGTCCTTTATCCTTATCTCAAAATGCAAATTTTTAATTTTTTACATATTGTATATTATACGGTTTTTCAAAACATCCTAACAAATCAGCTTGGGATGTCAATGGGATCGGGATCAAAAAAATCTAAGAAGATCAGTGGCTCTCAATTATTTAATAGAAAAATTGCAATTATTTTAATTACTTACTCGTATGTAACGAAGATTGAATTTTATAATGCCAGATATATGGGCAGCACTTAAAATCATAAATTTAAGCTAGTTTAGTTTTCTAATAATTCAATTAAGCTACTAATTGGTTAAAAACATCAATGTTTTGTAATACATTAAAAAAAAAACTGGTTCAAAAAAATTTAAATTTCAACGGAATATTTTATTAATGCAACTTAAAACATTTTTTAGTATTTTGGTCATAATTAATTATCAATGAAAGTAAAATTATTAAGTTTTACGGCACAATACGTCACAATTTGAGCACAATTGCTCAATTATATTTTTTCGAAAATGGCGGGGTTAACTTAACATAATTTTTAGTATTTTGGTCATAATTAATTATCAATGAAAGTGAAATAATTTCTTTTTACGGCACAAACGGCACAAATTGAGCACAATTCAGTACAATTACCAAATTATATTTTTTTGAAAATGGCGGGGCTAACTTAGCATAATTTTTAGTCTTAGATACGGTAACTAAGGATAGGACACCCCGGTGTAAAAGCACGAAAAAAATAGAGACCAAAATTACTTTGACAGCACCATGGGATCGAAGGATGCCAAGGGATCTTGCTTGTCAAAAACACACGTAAAATAATTATGAAGGAATATTTTGTTGTTTGTTTTTATTGGTTGTCATGGTAACCTGAACGGCTTGGATTTTGGATCCAATGGTGTAGCAAAATAAAGTTATATTTGGGCTAACCAAAAGCGTAACAAAGGTGAACATTTCGATCATGCAACTGTACTTAGAAAAGAAATATTTATTAAAATATCCATTTCTGTACAAATGCTTTGCATCGAAAAAAATAGTATCCCTTGAGTTCACAACAATATAGCCTTCTCATTAAATTAGTAATAAAAAAATGGTTGCATTATTGTTAAAAATAAGTCTGACGAAAAATCGAAATTAGGTGTTTATCAAAAAACACATTTGAAAAAGCTACTCGTTTCTAGTATTTCGCCGAGATTTCAGTTACAGAATCATACCAGATCATAAGTAGATATGTACATATATGATAAAATAACATGCATCTGTAAAGCATACATATATATTACAAAGAGATATATAGTTTTATACTCTAGATGAAATCAGAGAGTATTATAAGTTTAATCCAGCCCAAAAGTTTATAACGCTTAGAACGAAGCATCGGAACACAAAAAAAGTTAAATATTATTTTGTGCTTAATTGGGGCTAAAACGTCCGTCCGCTCGTCCGTCTATCCGTTAGCATAATAACTCAAGAACGCCTTGACCTAGGATCTTGAAATTTTGATCTGGGCGAATTTGTAAGGCTAAGTTCGTTAACGGGCAAAATCGTCCTCATTTAGAGTATCATACGATTGGCTTGCAGCTGATCGTGACTGCAGTATGTTTATGCAATATATTTAACATATGCAAAAAACTTTTAAAATGCGAGCTAAAATTTTTGCCCCTAAAATAAATAAAATCAGTTTTGTACGCCCATGCAGCTTTTACTTCGACATGCGCATCAAAAAAATTGGCTCTTTTTTATGGTGGCAAGTCCAATCCTTTTAGGTATATAATCTAAGTTTTTAGTACATGGTCATAAATTTTTATTGACTGAAGTATAAATAATTCCTTTTAACAGCACAAACGGCACAAATTGAGCACAACTCAGCACAATTGCTAAATTATATTTTTTGGACATCACGAAAAGGCGAATAGAAACTTTTGGCGCTGTACGGCTGTCAACATCGGGTACGATATGAGAATATTTTTTCTAGTAGCTGCCAGTGCTGTCATATTCCCAAAACTAAAAAATCGTACAATAATATCAAAAAAAACGTACCGAGTCAGATTTTATCGTACAATTCAAAGAGAGCCCTTCCGTAACTACTTCCCGGGAAGCGAGAGAAGAACGAGTTCATTATTTTGTTTAGCGCCGAAAAAAGCAAGACACCGTACTTTGAAGCGAATATATGGTGATCATCGTGTACGTTCTTGCAATTAGTCATTCAGTTTTTGTTTTTCCAACGTGAACGAGTAGTGTCAAGTGGAAAATTAAAAGTGTGTAACAAAGGATTTTATTATACTCTAGATGAAATCATATAGAGTATTATAAGTTTAATCCAGCCCAAAAGTTTGTAACGCATAGAACCAAGCCTCGGACAAAAAAAAGTTATATATTATTTTTTGTTTATTTGTGGCCAAAAACCTTAAATCCGCCTGACGTCCGTCCGTCCGTCCGTCCGTCCGTCCGTCCGTCCGTCTGTCCGTGAACACGATAACTCAAGAACGCCTTCACCTAGGATATTGAAATTTTGAATCTGGATGTTTGGTTGAATTTGTAAGGCTAAGTTCGTTAACGGGCAAAATCGTCCTACTCCTTCGAGTAGCTGCCATACAAAATGTCCTTAAAACACGTGTTCAAGAATATTGGTCCATAACTTCAGAAGGGCTTAAGCTACGACTTTGAAATTTTGTATGTGTTATTTTTCCAATAGCTGGAGCTAAATATATGATTATGAAGAAAATCCTGTTAGTCCTTCGTGTAGCTGCCATACAAATATCCTGTTAAAATGTCTTCACTTAATTTGCGGAACCCACTATAACTCAAGTAATCTTTTAGCTACGAATTCGGAATTTTGTACAAGTTAGTTTTGAGTAAAAAGGAAGTTTGGGTTTACAAATCAGCGCAATCCTTTTACTCCTTTTGGTAGCTGCCATACAAAATGTCCTTAAAACACGTGTTTAAGAATATTGGTCAATAACTTCAGAAGGGTTTAAGCTACGACTTTGAAATTTTGTATGTGTTATTTTTCCAACAGTTGGAGCTAAATATATGATTATGAAGAAAATCCTATTAGTCCTTCGTGTAGCTGCCATACAAATATCCTGTTAAAATGTCTTCACTTAATCTACGGAACCCACTATAACTCAAGTAATCTTTTAGCTATGAACTCGGAATTTTGTAGAAATTAGTTTTAAGTAAGAATGAAGTTCGAGTTTACTAGTCAGCGAAATCCTTGTACTCCTTCTGGTAGCTGCCATACAAAATGTCCTTAAGACACGTGTTCAACAATATTTTTCGATAACTTTTGAACGCTTCAAGCTACGAATTTGAAATTTTGTACACGTTCATTTTTAAATGGTTCCAAAGAAAAGGATAAATATGTAAGAAATTGAGAGAGTCCTTTCTGCACCTCCCATGTGAAAGTCCTTCAAAAAGGATTTTTTTCGATGACTTACCCAGTTCAAGATATGAAATTAAACATTGAATATTGCCTTTTAGGTTTGAGTAGCAATCAAATGGGAGTCCTTAATAAAGGACATACGACATCCACACACGTAATTCTACTATATCCCCAACTACAATATAAATCGGAGTTCAGTAGTCATCTAGAGTATTATACGATTGGCTTGCAGCCGATCGTGACTGCAGTATGTTTTTTGTTTTGTTTCAAATATCAAATGTAAGTAAAAAATCTGCCAACAGTCTAGGCGCAACTTCATTATTATTTGAATACAAGTCCGGAACGCGTTTAATGCTGAGATGCGGTGGAAGTTAGTACGCGACTTACATCTCAGCATTATACGCGTTTTGGACTTCCACTCAAAAACAATAAAGTTGTGCCCATACTTTTGGCAGATTTTTTTTTTATTTACTTACGTATTTTTGTCAATAAAAGATTCAATAGAATTAAACGCGAATTTGATTTCAATAAACCACCACCCCTAGCTTTATCAATTTTAGCTTTCTATTCTTTGCAGATTCAGAAATATAAAAATCAGAATTTTGTCCTTAACACCCCGTCCCACCATCACTATACTTGAATCCTAAAAAAAATGTTCTCTGCTAGATAAATCCCGTTTAATGTTAAAAAGAAGGAAAGATAGAATGAAAACGGGAAGTGGTTTTTGATTGCGACGCATTCCGCGCTTGGATTAGTTGTTTTCAGTGGAATTCAACTGTTCCTTCCTCCAGTACGATGCGACTTCCATCGCCCAAAATTCTCATCAGATCACGGATTTCTGTTTATGCATTTTTTAGGAAGTTTCAGGATATCCTAAGACTTATCGAGCTACATATATGCATTTTGGTTTTCTTACCTTCCTCAGAGCCCGAGCCAATAATGCGTCGAAGGTTTAGAGTTAGATCTTTATTTTTTTGAACATTTTTCAAGATTTCCCATTTCCATTTTTTTATACTTCTGTCTTACATTATTTAGAATAGAAGAATTCGATGTATGGCTGGTACAGTGAAAACACCAAAAATACTGTTAATTTTTATTTATTTTCACTGTAGATAGTAGGCTAGAACAAAGATGAAGAGAGGACAAATACATTGCACCACGCGTAGAAGTAACACAATTTTGTACGTACAAAGCTAGAACCAACTAAAATATTATACGTAAAATTGCCGTAAATATTCTTACAAATGATAAGTACCTATAAATATATATGACTACCGCGGACATCGTTCCCAAAATTTTAACATGGGTTACATGGCTTTTACACGGTCTCGTATACTGGGCAATGTTTTTTAATTATTTTATTATAATTGTGAACTAAGAAATAACAAAGTGAATTTATGTTCGTTATCAGTTTTAATTTCCACTAGTTGAAAAATCGTACATTTTGAGTACGATGAAGGGTTCCCATCGTACATCGTACATAAGGCGGGAAAGTCGTACATGTACGATGAAAATCGTACGACTGGCAGCACTGGTGGCTGCTGACCGATCGACCGAGTTATTATTTTTCGTATGTCGTGAGTCATTTCGGTTGGCCGGTCATTTCGACCGAATCATGGAAGTGACCGAAATGACTCCAATGACCGAATCTTTTTAATCGGTCACTTCAACGAAATGATTCGGTCATACTGGGTTAATGAAATGACCGATTTCTCCCATCACTACCTACCATAGACTCAGTATCAGTGCTAGGCAGAAGATTTTATGATATGTTAACATTTATATTCATGCAGAACTTAAGTACTAGAAGCGGGGCCGCGTCATTCTATGTAATATTTTGCATGGATCTACTCTGTGCAATCTCTGTTTCGTAAATCTTTATTATCTTTCCTTGAATGCAACCATTTATGTTACTTTCATTCACGGTGTGATGAGGTCCAACTAATTACATTGCTTTTCCGGTGCAGTTTTTCACACGTTGTACTTATCTGGCTGAATATCACTTTGCAACTAAGCTAACTAAGGCTAGCGTCTTTTTAGTCGAAGAATGTTTGCGATTTTCGCTGCACATTCCCTTAATCGAACTACAAATCGATTAGTTCAGTTCATCTCGATTTAACAGAAATGATGCGTAATTCGGGTTAAACTGATAGTTATGTCACGTGTTTCGAAAGCAAAAAAACAAATTTAACCCAGCACAATTTTAACCTAATTAAACATTTGAGTTGATTTAAGAAATTTAATCAACCATAAGATTTTCTGCTTGTCCAGTATTTAAAACTAATAATTTTTAGGAGTTATTATCTAGTTTGAATTTTTTGATGAAATCGGCACATCCGAGAACCTTGTATTACAATATATGCCACAATGTCAAATATTTGACTATGCTGGCTGGCATATGTAGTCAGATAGTGCAATCTTCCAATTTTCTTTGTTCTATTTTGACAAAAAAAATTAATGAATTTTTCATAAATTTTTTTTTAGTCAAACATTATTATTTATTTATAAATTATTTCAAACATTATTATTTATTTATAGTCTAAAACTATACAGCAGTGCACATAGCAGTGTGACATTTGGCGCTATAAAATATTAAAATATTTAAAAATTTAAGAACTGTATTTATTTTTTGATCGAAGTACGAATAAAAAAAAATTTTACCTTTCAGTGTTTTAGCGATACTACAAATCAGAAGAGTTTTCTTCTGCATAGATAATCACCATTAAAAACCTGTTTCAAGAAAATTAATTAATTTTTGGTGATATTAACTCCCCGTCATTGCTGGAAGCCGTTACTTTCAAAGTTCCATTTCGATCCTTGAGAGACTATGTGTTGCTGGATATTCCTCACCATTACGGCCAACATGAACCAATCACATCTCTTTCACGCATTTTTAATTATAATTACAGTCAAATTGACTTTAACATTTCTGTCCAACAGTTAAAATCGGCCTTATTAAATAAATAATGCAATATTATATTTAGGCATTTATGAGTGTACGGATATAATGATGTATTTTTGTACTTATTTTTTTGTACTTATCTTTTATTTTTTCTTATTATTTATATTTTGTATTTTTGTTATAAGTAATCAGTATTTGATGAATTTGAATAATAAATAAATAAATAAATAAATTTCTTCACTCTTAATCACAACATACCCTAGATACATTTTTCAGCGCTTCTTTATGCCATTTCGTAATTTTTGTTGCCGCCAACACCTGAATACCACCCCAATACTCCCTTTAGATTCAACCAATTCCGTATAATGCAAAAATGTTATTTTAGGAGTTTTTAAGTCATAATGCATTAAAAATGTTTAAAGCATGAAGCGTGCAAATATTTAATGTAAATATAAATTTTTTTGAACACAATATGTGGGGGTTCTATATTAATGATTTGGGGAATTACTTGCTATTCGAGAATAAATGAAAACGACTGATTTTTGAGGTGGTTATAAACTGACTAAAATTTATTCTAAAATTCACTTACCAACTAACTTAAAACTAGTTCTATATAATTAATATTTTGTGATTGTATAAGTACATCTTGTTGTACATAAATTGTTTTAAAATATGAAATCCTATTGTTACAACATCGAACGATTTACTGCAAAGGGTCGCTGTCGGAACTTTTGATGAATTACCGGTGCGAAATATCGGATTGCATTTGTTCATAAAATTTAATTCTTTTGATAAATTACCGGTGTAAAATATCGGATCGAAAAACTCATTTTTGAAATTTACATTTCGATTGTTCCAATGAGAATAGAATTTGTTGTTGTTCTAATGAAAATAGGATTTGCTATTTTTTTCTGAAATTCGGAATCGGTCGAATTTTCCGTTGGGTCGCTACAAATATTCAGTGATTTAAAAAAGTTTCGATTTCTATATTTCAAGAACTTGATATATAGAATATTATTCGTGACTGCGATCCAAAATTCAATAAAATTGCGTTCAAACTGCTAGACAGTTGAGCAGATGAGCTTTGTTTACATTCTCTTTGATTTTACAAATACCATTAAAGCTACTAAAAAGTCAATCTCAGTGACCTTTCCGCAACGGAGGTCATAAGAATCCAACGCTTCATTGCAAGTTCTAAATGGTTTGACGAGTAGGACCGGATTCTATGATCCTGTGGTAACACAAAGGACCTTCTTAGGTCTAAGTGTGTCCGTATTCTCACATGCAGCCACGCCTACCTACCTACCTACCTACCTACCTACTAAAAGGTAGTTAATTTGTTATAGAAAACGTTTTAATATTTTCTAGTACACTATCATACCCGGATCAAGTCTCTAACCTATCCATTCTAGAATAACTTTCCTTTTCGCCGAAGATATGCGATACAATAAAGATATACAAACATATTTAAATACATATTGTATTATTGTATAATATTATCTTTGCATCAAGAATCTTCTTTATAAATATTCGTGAAACTTTAGCTTACTTAAATTAAATACTTTAAAATAGAAATAATAAATAAAAAAAGACTATTTTGTAATAACTGCATTTATTCACTTAACATTATTCAAATTCATTCACTTGCAAAAATCATATATTTTGATACTGTCGCATAGAGTTTATACGGCTTTACTTAAAGGAAATCTCATCAATTTCCCCAGGAAATGTTTTCTTTAATTATGTCCTTTCAAATTTTATTTAACATATTTATCGCTTTCCAACCGAAGTGGGATTGGTTAAAAGGTATATTGCTAAGTTTCAATACCAAGGTATAATCGTAAATCAGTTTAAGGGTGTTGTTGCATGAACCTCTCCAAAACCAATTCCTAAGTACGCCGCTAGTTGATACACTTTCTCCTTTCATCTTGAAATTGAAAATTTATTAAATTTGTGGCTTTCCTTAAGTTCCATAGAGTCTAGTTAAATTTCTGGCTAGAAATATTTCGATATATTTTCCGGTGGTAGTGGAAGGAAGGACGATTCTTCAAAGATTTTCGTTCATGTAGAATATTGAAGGGAGTCATTTTGTGTCCTGCTTTGGATGACAGTCACTGTATCCTGCAAGGTGCGAAGGTTGAAATTATTCCAGTGTTTGTAGGGCACTGACACCTGCATATGCCGTCTTATGGCGAGTGCGGATAAAAATTGGGTTACCAAAATCAGTGCATTATTACGGCGTGGAAAACGTCATATAATTGTAACTTTCTGTGATGGATATTATTCCACATGAGTATAAACAAATACATCAGACATGGCGTGTCTTTATTAATGATGATTCCAGTATAATAATATTTTTAATTTTTCCCTGTTTAATTTTACGGTTCTGTACACTGCATAGTATTCATGACGCGCAGAAATATTAGGTCAGCATTGTTTTGTTTTTAAATATAATAATTCTATTGGAATTTTTCGATGCGATATTCTTATTTAATTATTGCTGAAGGTCGCATGCAAATTAAATTTTACATGCAATTGTTATAATTAAAGTAGGTTGGATTGGTTGAAAACGCTGCGGTAATGTAAATTAAGTTTACGGGGTAGAAAATCAATTAAGCACTTGCCTCTAAGGCAAGTAGCTCTGCATACGAGCAAATTTCGTATATTCCTTGTCTCGAGGGTTCGAAAAGGAGCTCATTTGATTTTCGCCTCTTTTTAATTTTTCACTTTGAACCAGTTTTCAGTTTGGAGATTCTGACCAGCGACATTTCCAGTTCTTGTCTAATATTGAAATGGGGGATTTCTTTATATGAAGCCATCGAGATGCAATAACTGCTGCATTCGATTATTGCATTCAGAGAACAAATGGGGGGTCCTCGAAACGCTGACTGTTCCACTGGCTTTACTCGTAGAATAGGTAGAATAGGTCTCTCATGAAAATGTGAACAAACATTGCTACAAGTATTTTAACCTAAGATGGAGTCTGAACGATGGTGATTAGGATCTCAACCACTCAGGAGTCTAAAGGAAAATTTTCCTTCTCATCAATTTGACTTTTACTTTATTATTTTTTAATAATAAAGTATTTTGATCGACCTGAAATTTCAAAAAAATTTGTTACCCTGAAATTTTGTATTTTCACGTTTTAGGACTAGTAAACCCCAAAAACGCAAAAAAAAAAATGTCCGTCTGTCCGCCGTAGACGCCGTCCGCCGTACGCCGTACGCAAAATCGTTTGGAGGCGCTAGATATTAAATTGAAATTTTTATGGTGGATAGATTGGGTGAACCCCCACGACTGGTATATTTTCGAGGGGTAAGAGTACAAGGGGAGAGGAGAGGGGAGCGTTTTAGACGAAAAATTTTGGTTTCTAGATCTCAGGAACCACTTATGCTAGGAGGCTGAAACTTGGAACTTATGTAGTACTATGATAATGGACTCAATTGCAAAAAAATGGTCGATATTGGTTAAGGGGTATGGAAGTCGGGGGGAAAACAATGAGTCTTTAACGCATGAAAGACGGGATTGAAACATTCTAAAATCGATATCTCCTGAACAATTGATGTCAGAAGATTGAAACTTTGTTGTTGTCCTTAGGGATACTTCAAGATTAGACAAGGGCTAACATTTTGAAGAGGGGTAGTGGGGTGTGAGGGTGGGGGTTGAACAACTTTGAATTACAATATCTTCCGAACCAATTACTCCATGAAGATGAAATTTAGTTTCTGTATATGGGATCACAAGAGGAGTCTACCGAAACTAAATTTTTTGAGGGCGGAGGTAGAGCACGAAAGTGGAGGGACAGCAATTTTTCAGAAAATGTAATTTTTATATCTCAGAAACCGTATCAGATATGATCTTGAAAATTTTACAGGAGCTGGGGTCGGTAAACTTCTAGTAGGGTGGTGTGGGTGTTGGGGGTGATGGTGAAAGGGGGTAGAAAGGAAAACATTCTGATTTTTATTTCTCCAAAAACCATAATGAATAGAAAGCTAACAATTTAGGATTATATAGAGCCACTAAGGAGACATCCTAGAAAAATAAAATTTTTGATAGGAGTATCAAGGTACGGGGGAGAGGGGTGGTTTTTTATATCTCAGAAACGGCTTATGCTAGAAAGTTGAAACTTAGTACGTATATGTAGATGTACTATTTGAGTAATTAAAGCAAAAAAAAAGTTCAGAGTATTATTGTCGTTCAGAGGATGAGTAAAAAAAATTTCCGTGAACCCACATTTTCACAAACTTCGTTAAAACTTTTAGAAAAGTCGAGCTATCAAAGCAATTTTACTTCTGCGTGCTATTTATATAAGCACCTAGTAACGATCTTCAACACTTTTCGATATCCAACCCTTAAGGGGGTGTACATATTCACGAATTCTGATATATTTCTAAGGTATATTGAGATTTGGAATTCACTTTTACTTCTATAAGCTTCTATAAGCTTTAAGTATTTTTCTCAATTAAACCCCCTGGGGGTATTGTTCAAGATTTCACTGATTTCGAAAACCTCTTAGGTTTAATGTGATCGAATTCGCTTTTACTACTATGAATTATTCTATTGATCAAAAAAGTACGTAAGTAAATAAAAAAAATCTGCCAACAGTCTGGGCGCAACTTTATTATTTTATGGGTAGCAGTCCGAAACGTGTTTAATGATGAGATGCGGTGTAGGTTACTATGCGACTGACAGATTTTACAGACAGACAGACAGACAGTTTACAGATTACGGTTAGGTTTGATATTCTTCGAGAGTTTTACGTCGAGAGATCGAGAGTTGACTTTTGCTTTTAACGACGAAAAATACAAGAGGACGCGCTACATTGCGTCGAGCCTTTTATAGCTTTGTTGCAGCTTAGTTTGGTGTTTGTTGTGGGTTGCCAGATTACCTATCCTACATAACATATATGTATGTATACGCTGATATTACTGTGGAAAATTCAGGTCCAGCTATTTAGCTTATTGGTTACTGGCTGATTTGGTTAAGGTTTTTCTTCTTGGTTCAGTACAACATTAACCATAAAGTTTTTTATTTACGTTGTGGTCAATACAAATCTCACCAAAGAAAGTACCGTATGATATCTGTTCAGAAGAGGTAATCCGAAATCTTAGAAATAAAGAAATTACACTAGATGGACCCATATCATCTATTTAAATAGAATTTTGGAATTACGGATAGTTGACGATTGCAGACTCAAGTGAAAATGAATCAACATTAAATATGGTATATGTACAAGCATAATAAGTTTTTACCCTAATTGGGGTGGCCAACTGAGAAAATCAAAATGCAAATGATATAAGTCGGTGTGGAGAAAAAAAATTTTCGACAATATGTAGTATTGGTTTTTTCACCGGATCAGGATTAGGACTAAAGGTATGATATATAGGGTGTTTTTTTAGAGGTATAATATTTTCAGTACATTTTTGTTCAGTACGTTTTGGCAAATTATCATGTAAAGACTTACACCAGAACAACGTTTACAAATTGTGGAAATTTCTTTTTGAAATTTGCGTTCTATACGGTAAACTCACAGATCGCTGCTTCAATTATATGGTGAAAAAATCATCTAAAGAACTGGACCTGTCAATTGGCCGCCTGGACCGGCTGATTTGACACCATTGGATTACTTTTTGTTGGGAAACATCAAATCACTGGTCTATGCTGATAAGCCAGCAACGATTCAATATTTAGAAGCCAACGTTGATGAGATAAGGCCAGAAATGATCGAAAAAGTGACCAAAATTGTACTGATCGGATGGTGTTCATTAGACGCAGTCGCGGTGGTCATATGCCCGAAATTGTTTTTAAAAATTAAATGCCATAAAATAATCTTTTCAATATTTTGCCATTTGGTAAATTACGTATGCTCTTTTTTCAAAAAAGAAATACTATACCCCTAAAAAACACCCTATATAATCCGGATTAAATACCGCGATCTTCTGAGTTAATCTTATTCCCATTCTAATTCCGAGATACATATGGCGCTGTTGAGTTAATCACTTATTCATTCAAATTTCAATATACAGATGGCGCTGGTTAATTATGTTTTGTGTGAACTACTAATTCACCGACATAAAATTTTATTTGTATATTGGTTTCGATAATACTAACCCTAAAGTAGAAAAAAATTGGCACGGCATTTAGGCCTGATGGTATTGAAAAATAAAACTAAATGAATAAACATATTCCATTCGTCGTCCTTCACTAAAGGTTTGTAAAATACATATTTATTTATGTATCCACATATTACATAATCAATACATTTGTTTAGAAGCTAAAGATTTTTTTATTTTATTGCAAATAATTTCAGACCCATCATGTAAATTACATAGTTGGTGGTCAAGATGACCGTAACACGCGAATCGTAGGGTTACAACAATAAGTCGGTAAACAGACATTTGTAACCCGAGTACCCACCGTAAGTACCTATCTTGCTGCACCCACCCTACATACCTAGCCAACCGTACCCACAAGTCGTTCGGTACTATACGTACACACCCTACGTACCCAACTATGGAATCACCATAGTATAAATGCACAATAAACGTATCCACCGTAGCTATCTAATATACTGTATCCAACTACATGGGTAATGCGATGCGAAACTCAAAACGGAGATATAAAGTTAGTCTTTTAGTCCGATCCAAAAAGTAAACTCGGCATTGAATTAACCACATATTAGGGTTGGGGCACATAATCCATAATAATGATTTACCGTAAATAAATAATAGCCACTAGAAAATATTCTTTACCGCGATGGACGAAACTGATGAAAAGCATTGTAACGGGGGTTTACGGCCACGTTTATTGCAGCGCTGATCAAGATAAAAATATCTCGCATTTTACTAATGGCTTATGGTGACCAACAAAAAAAAACAATTATTATTATATTAATAAATAAAAATATACCTCTGCCCTTGTAAAAGTATTTATTATATATTTACATATTGTCACATTCGTAGAAATGCATTCGCATGCAATATATACTTGTTTCGAGGTCCACACTCACCACCGAATATGATTTCAATCGCTCGAATCAACACATGGTGTATACAAGCGCCGTAGAGTTTGTAATCGGCGTCAGTTGTTCTACTGCGGGAGTAAACCTACGATCAGTTCTTCGTGAAAGTGTGTTTGTAAGTGATTTTCATTGATAACGGCGATCGAGTATTAAATGAAATCGGGAAGCGTTGACAAAAATGCAATGTGTTGTTATTTCTATTGATTTTAATCAAATTGCGATTTACTTGAATTCCCGTCGAACCTCTAATTTCCAACAATATTTAATATTTCTAAAAATATTTGTAAATAAAATGAAAAATAAATTTTAAATAAAATTGGTTAAAAGTGGATTTCTGTAGCTCCTAAGCTGTGCATCGCTCAGACATGTTTTGAAAAGTATCTGAAAATTTTTAAAACATTGTAAACACCTATTGTCTCCTACTATCCCTCTCAAAATTTTTTTTCTTAGCATTTTTGGCACATTATGTATGTACAGGGCCACCTTAAACACAGGGCTAAATGGGCTATAGCCCCGGGGGCGCAAACCTTTTGAGGGCGGCAATTTTTATTGATGTTATATTACTTTATTATTTTAATATGCAATAAAGTATTTTTTATTTAGTTATTAGTTATTTTTATTCATGACAGAAATAACCACAAGGACGGACACGATTAACCCTGCGTATACACTGACAATTTATCTGGCAATGACAATGGCAATATTGCCATTGAGTTAAATGTCAAATCGCAATGAGTGGGCATTCGATTGCCAGGCAATTTTCATTTGAGCGAGTGGATTCAAAATGTCAAGTTGTGAAGCAAAGCAATCATAACTTCGAAAACTATTGATTAATTCAATAGTTTTTTCTTTAGTCCACTTATTTTCATTCATTTTGCGATCAAACCAAAAAAACGTAAGTCTACCTGTGGACAAACGACGCTAACTTCTGTCAAACGATTCGTTTTCTGGCAATATTATCCTCAAAATTGCCCTGGCAATGATTGCCGTGGCGATGCTGAGAGCAATATTGCCATATGCGTTTGGTGCGTCTACACTGTCAATTTGTGTATGGCAATAATGCCGTTGTCATTGCCATTGCCAGATAAATTGTCAGTGTAGATGCAGGGTAAGCTGTGTTGGTGTGATTTCAATTCTCATATTGTTCCTATAAATATTTGTGCTTTTTATTAAGGTACAGTCGAAAAAAAATCATATTTTTGAAATTTTTTTTATGTGAAAGTATGACATCTCAGGAATAATCTCTGAAAATTTCAAGACGATCGAATTAACACTCGCAAAGATACCGGTTGTTTCGTAGTCGTTTCCGAAGTCGTCGAAATAGTCTAGTTCGAATACTTATATTTACACCGAAAACTTTAAACCCGCTTATCTCAAAATTGGGTTTTTGAAGTCCGCGCGTATCATAACACAAAAACTACTGCATCGATCTTCATGAAATTTTCCACGCATCTTTGATATGAATAATACTAGCGGATGAACGACTGTTTTCTTAATTTTTTTATTTTTATCCTTTCATACAAGCAATAATAGGCTGATCTTTTAAGTGAAAATCGTCCTCTTTGGCTCAAAACCATGTCAAAAATTTAAAATTTCATATTTTCAAAATAAATTCGTTCATTCGCGAAAGACACTAATATATTGACTAAATCCTTTCGATTTTTTTATTTCAAATAATCCTGTGATGACGTACGTTACGCACCGCAAGTCATTTTTTTACCAAGCGTGGACGAACTGCTATCAGGGGATTAATTATGAATATTTTTTAATGAAAAATTTCTAAAATGTTCTTCAAACATTACTTTTTTATGTACAAAAACTTTAAATTAATTATATCCATTCAAAACTGAAAAAAAAATTCTCAAATCCTGCTTTTTTCGACCTTGTGACTGTACCTAACCTTTAAATCAATTTGTAAAAGAAAAAGCTAGGAAAATAAATATATAAGTTACTTTTGTTTTTTGTTTACTATAAAGTTTGTTTTTGTTCATATCGTTTTCTTTTAATTTTGAATGAATTTTATGTTTTTGTTTATTATAAAACCATATACCATATATAAAACCACAAAAATACCATAAAAATACATGGTAATAAATTGACTTTTTCTTGTCCTGCAATTTTTATATTTTGTATTTGCCGCTTCCATTAGCCATTAAAATTGTATTTTCTTATGACCAGGGGCGCATTATGTTTAGTAGCCCACGGGCGCCGAATATCTTAGGACGGTATGTACCTTCTAGTTTTAACTTTCTAGCATCCATAGTTCATAGTTGTACAGAGGCTTATTTGTTTCGTCTGATCTTATGATATATAAAATTGTATACAATTTATAAAACTATTAAAAACTATAAAAAATAAGATAAAAACTTTTCCAGTTTTAATATAATGGCTTCAAGGGTACAGTATATACAGGGTGTAACTAGTACTGAGGTTCAAACGAAAATGGGAGATAGAGGAACTTGTCCTGAGTAGAAAATCGTTCTACACATACTCCCGTTTTTGCACCGTTAAGGAGATAGCGCGATTTTAAGGACGAAGGATTTTCATCGTACCTGTGATCACTGTTTGATCTCTAACTTCTGCTGTACTTAGCGTAACGTAATAATTCTGGGCTCGTTGGAAAGGACACAAATTCTTCTTTCTAATTGCTAGTTAATAAATGGATTATTACTGATAATTTGAGGTAGGTATTCTATGTTCTTCAAAATCATTACAAGTTTGTCGATAGAAAGATGTGTTCATCGTCTCTGAACTACATTAGAAAAACTGATTTTGTTGTACAGGGTCTGCGGCGCTTACATGCTGTATCTGTTGAGTCAAAAGATTTAATCTTTTTCCGAATAAGTCGAAACCTTAATATGAGCTTCATCTCCAATCCTTCCTTGACGGTTTCTGGTAATGTCTAAAGTGTAAAAATCAAACGCATATTTCTTACATCAATGTTTTTATGTCCATTCTATTTATTTTACGGTTGTGATTTATTTAATAGTTTAATTTTTTTTTTATTTTAGCAACATGGTATTATTATTTTTTTTAAATCATTGATATAAATATATTTTTTTTAAATCGTATGTATTATTATGACTTTCTTTTCAGTGTTAGAGAGTTTCAATAATTTTAGTTAATATAACTCCATTCCATTAAATTTTGATTGTTTTATGTTTACTTTTTTATGTTCATTTTTTATTTGAAAATAAAAATGTCTAAAAATTGTGTTTTTTGTATAAACAATTGAAAAGGAAATGTTTATAAAAAATGTATATCAACAAGGTCATTTTATCATTATATAATATTTGATATCGACGAATAATACATAATTTTTATTAATATCCTATTATTAATTTTAAAGTTATATTTTATATATCTATTACTTTATTTTATTAAGATTTCTATTTACAAGACATTTATAGTATGTTGTTACTGAGGATATTCACTTTAGAACTATTACGTAAATGAAATAAGTTTGTACATAGTAAATATGGAAAAAAATAATCGCTGTATCTTATGGGAATAATATTTGGTATCTGTTTTCTGGAAATTATTTTCTTAAATTCGCTATTATTTTTATTAACTTATAGTGGTAACTTAATGAAATGTAAAAGTAAAAGAAAAAAAGAAAGTTGGATAAAACATAAGTTTTAATAAGTATCTGTTTTGTATTTGTTTCGCGTTTTAGTTTTTTTTATAAACCCTCCAAAGTCATTTCCTAAATATTTTAATTATTATACTACATATGTATAATTTAAATGACGGACTTTCTATTGGCATTTGTTGCAGCATCATGAAATTAAGTTTTAATCGCCAAACTATCTGAAATCAGATTCAATCAGCATTCATAAAAGTATTTGTGGCATGTATGTATTATCAATCAGTTCTCCTGGTTTTGCTAACTAGCCAAAGAGAGCTGGATCGTTTAGTTGGATTTGTTTATAAAATTTTATCTAAAATACGTATGTATAGTAGCTTTAGATGATTAAGGCCTAGTTCCATATTTACTTCGTTTCCAATTTACCCATTTTGATTCGGTATTTTTGGTTTACATACTCGTATTATTTTACTAGGAACAGTCAAGAGCTTCTCGGTAGGTTAGGAAATCAATATAAGTGACAATAAGATCGAATCAGTACGTCCGACATTGTACCTACTGCAAAAATTCAGGCTTGAATAGGTGTTCAAAATCTGCAGTTGATCCCTTTAAGAAAATAAATAAAATAATGTTTAAAGGAAAATTACATGAAAATAAAGAATTATCCAAATCTTAATGTGACTAAATTAAAATACGAAAACTGTTAGGAACTAAATTAAGGCATGAAATGGTTTATCGATAGCAGAAATAAAGAACCAAAATACAAAAAAAGGCAAGAGTAAGACAAGAGTAAGACTACTTCCTTTTTAGCAAAACCCATATTGAATGTGCAAATACAAGGACTAAGAGTTAACCCATTATGGCATTTTACATATTTTACATCATGCTTAGAAACATTCTAGGTTTCATTGAAATAAGGCAGTTGATACCATTAATGTCTTCTCTTACCTACGCTGTTGCATAATATCAACATAATTCTCTTTCTAATCACGATAACTAAAATAAATTGCAATAAATAAAATATTTTTTTTTAATTATTTGAATGTTAATCCCATGATCAAATATTTTTTTTTAGCCATATTTATCAAATTCAAAAAGAAAATCGACTATTAAGTATTAAATTTATTAAGTGCTAGCTTCCTGATTGTAAAACTTAAGTTTAAAATTTTTGTATTTAAGCTAACAAAACATTTTCTTAAGGGCTCATATACCCCTGAACGCGCTGAAAACCGAGTAAATTTGAAAAATTATTATAAAGGTTATATGGTGAAAAAAAAATTGAATTGTTGAGTTCACATATCTTATTAACTATTTAACTATAAAAAAAAAAAAAATTTTTTTTTTTTTAATGTTAACATTGTGTTTTACGGGTTTAAATGGACTACTTATAAAAACCATGGCGCCTCCTGGTCGGCATCATAACTTCACCAAAAATAATTCAATTTGCAAAAATAAAAAAGAATCTTGTAGAATAATGTAGTAGTTATAGTCTCACGGAGAGATTTTTTTTTTTTTTCAAAAATAAATAAGTTCCAGTATTTCGAACTTTAGTAATCAGTTTTTTAAAAAAAATTTGCGTTTAATAATTTATAAAAAAAATTTCCAAGCAAAAAATTAAAAAAACCTCTCGATAGACTATAGAGAAAATAGTTATCAAAATTATAAAAAAAAAGTCGAAAAACATACATAGTATCGAGTAAAATGCGTTTAAAGTTTTTGGTAGGTACAACGTGAACTTACGGCTAGTCTCCCATTCCAGCTTCGTACTGTACACCTTCTTCCTCTTGTATCTTCGTGTTTTTCACAGATGGTCCTATAAATGACCTTGTTTTCTAAGAAACCCGGCTTTTGCGAACAAAATAAATGCGAAACGCTGCTGTTAAGAGTGGCGCGGCAATTAGCCAGGAAGCCGCTCCAAACCGATGTCTGGTGACATTTATTGCTATAACTTTGTAATGGAGTGGAATTTTCTAAATTCTAATTTTTTTTTAATTCTTAAAAGTATAAAAAAATAAAAATCTGCAAAAAAAAAAATCCATTTTTTGAAAATTTCAGGGGTATATGAGCCCTTAAAGAAGCAAAGTACGTTACATGCCCCTGTAAGGAAATGTCGTTTTTATAGAACTGTTTCTAGGTAAAACTGCAAGGCCAATAATACTTTTCATGGAAATAAATCAAAAAATTAAAAATTATGTACAATTTAGTACAAACAAATAATAAAAATAGCTTTTATATATATTTTATGATGTAACAAACTTATCTAGGATATGATATCTTACTAACATTATGTATAAATTAATACATTTCTTCGCTTATACTTTCTTGCGTACACTTTTCCATACTGTTTAAGAATCGCACGATTTCGATTAACATTTATTTGGCAGCTTTATTCTTTTTAATATTTCTTATTTGAATTATGTATATAATATACTATCGCTGTCAATAAGTATAATTATTATTATTATTTTTTACATATATAACAAAGGTCTTAACATTAATTCCTATCAACTTATACTAACGAGATTTTTTTTGAAATTTTTTTTACTGTTATATAAAGCTAAACAAATCACTCACAAATCTTCAGTCACAGTTAGGAATCTTAAATTATTTTTTTTTATTTTATAAAGTAAGTATGTATATATTATTTATCTAATTTCGGAAAACAAGTGGAAAGAAATAAAGCTTTGTTCTATTTGGGCATGGCTCCTGGAATAAACGATCAAGTCAAGTGTAATACTACAAATCGCATAAAATCGAATTAAATATATTTAAAAATTACAAATAAGTTGTTCAATACTTTTCTTGATAGTTGATAATAATTAATAAGTAAACTGGTGGTTGAAAGTGAGTGCGTATATCTGTGGTCACAGTGAATAACTTGGTAAGTCGAAAAATATTAAAATGGGATAAGTGTACTGTGGTCATCTCCCAAGGCTTACACGCATTGTGAAAAAGTTATTGTTATATGTTATTTGATCACTGAGATGTCAACAAATTTAATTTTTTCACAAAAACTGGATTTACAGGAATAGTTCAATTGTAAAAATAGCAAAAACGTGCTGCTCTGAATAGTTTCGTTTTTAGACTTACTTACTTATTCCCTGTGGCCACAGATATTATCTATGTATTTAAAATGAATAATAAATATAGTGCGAATTCTTTTTGATTTATCCGTAGATTTTAATGAGAAAACTGACTTAAATGTCAAATAGCGGTGGAATTGTGTGGTTGATGGCAATTGGAAATATCTATACTAATAATGTTGCTACATATTTATTTTCAATTTCTGAAATAATTTCCATGCATTTGAAATACCAGATATATCGAACTTAATGAAGTTTAATTTCTTATTACTTCCTATTTTGACAAAACTAAATTCTCAATTATTCTTTTTAAATTAAATCTACGTGGTTTGTGTTTAGAATGATGTTGGGGTCACCAATGTTCAGTAACTCGATCTAAATTATTGAGAACCTAATATTAAATTCAAAGTGTTTGCAATTATTAAAAAATAATAAAGTATTTTGTTTTATTGTACTTAGGATTGCAGAATATCGTTGCATTCCGGATATTATTGCATTTAAGTATTTACATGCTTTCATAATTTCATTTTGCTTGATAAAATGTTATGTTATGTTTGTTTATAGCATTCACGTGAATCCGATGTGTCTTTATTGCTGTAAGGATGGTCATATACTCCTAAGCGTGCCTTAAACATGGTCTTGAATTTAAATTAATTAAATAACCTTCCTCTTACGATTGATTAACTACACAACATAGTTGTTTCTTAAGCAGTTGACTACCTGAAAAGCCATATTGAATTTTTGGCAATTTTTAAATTCGTTGGTTCTCCGCTAGGGAAAATATCATCCAGGTGTTATAATCTCACCAAGGCATAAGGATACGAGTATTGCAAAACAAATTTAAAATACAGGTATTATATTACAACTGTGTAGTACAGAGCATGAACGATGCTTAAAAAACTCGATACCAGTGTGACCACAAGTGCTACGAAGGTAGCAAAATGCTACTATTGACAATTTTTTGCTACTATGTTACTACATGTCTAAATTTGCGACCCTGGAAAAATTAGCCGTTATAAAACTTGTGTACGCCAAAAATATGATACTTTGACTATCTAAATAAGTCGTTCAGTTGCAAAACCAGCCACATTTGTTTCAATTGATTAGAGTAGTGATTAAAATTTATATACAAAATAACAACAACATTGCTGTTTTTACGATTCTTTATAACTTTTTTCAATAGATAGTAGGCAAGATTAGAGAATTTATCGCGAGTAGTTCACCCAGTGAGCTTACTGGGTTAACTATTCCGGTTAAAATCTATATTCTAGCCTACTATCTACAGGGAAAAGGAATAAAAAATAACAAAAACAGCAATATTGTTGTTGTTTTCAATGTAAATGTTAATCACTACTCTAATCTGGATAAATGCGTAAAAAACACACCTATTATAGTTTTGAATCTAGATATGACAGGTTCTGCACCCGAAATACAAATATGAATGGTTTTGCAACTCTAGCGGTGTTGCTTTGCAATGTTTCTCCTCCAATCTTTCGGTTGACGTTTTCTTTTCCTGTACTTTGTATAGTCTTGAATTCCTTGTTGTTCCTCGACATCTATTCCTTGTTGTTCCTCGAGCTGATGTTCTATTACTTGTTGTTCCGTGACCTGATTATCACTAAAAACTGTTCATCTGTCTCTAAAATAATAAATTCAACATTTTCCTCCATTTTCACAACCTTAAAACACAAACGAAACACGGAAATTTTTAAAGGTTTAGGACTGGGTTTTATGCTCCTTTTAGTTTTAAAATTGTAGCCTGAGACGAGACGAATCCAGGGATACCGAAACCTTAAAATCAAAAAAATAGTCGTATGGCTGGTTTTGCAACTGGACGACTCAAATGTAAAATTCATGCACTCCTCTGGTCTTGCATTCGAAATCGCGTACCATCGAATTGAATTAAGCATCTTTTTCGAATCTATCACTCGTTCGAGCGAAGTGCATAATGTACATTTTGTGTGAATTTTGATTTTCCTAAAATGTTCACACTTTAAAATATTATTTTTTCTTTAAACATTTTAAATTTGTAATGGATATACAGTGTTATGATTAACAGATAAGCATGTAATGACGTAACTAGTTCCATTTAATTAAAAGAAGTATTAGAAAATATTTTCGCTACCCAAGCTAAGAATTGCTACCCAAATTTGCTACTCTGAGAAATATCAAAACGGTCACACTGCTCGATACCCGTAGTCCTGCATTTCATGATCTCTAGTTCATGATCGAAGATGCAGAAGATAGTTGAAAAGTTGCAAGATTATTTAATTTGGAAGCCGTCTTTGCTGATTTTGAATCTAAAGGTATTTAGTTTATCAAGTGGCATTTTTGTACCAATCGGAGGGATTCCATTCGCATTGCCGTAACCACTACATTTGTAAAAAATTTCCAGTAGCCAATTATTAATAAATGTAACTTTTAAAATTTGTAATTCTGTACAAAAAAAAAACGTTTCCGAAGTGATGCTAAAATTATGCAGTTTCTTTCTATAGTAGTGTGTAATAGAGATTTTGACACTTGTTTGTTAAGGGTGTGCACTACCAGCACACATACATAAAAGGGTAGTTCTGATCGATAGGGTTGTTTTGTTTTTAAGTCTAATTACTGCCGGCGTAAGGTGTGCCTCCTGAATTGCGAGTTAATGTGTTATTTTGATGTGCCAAGTTTTCATGACTTAGCATCTTCTCAGTTTCTTGACGACTGTTGGCCATTATTCGTCTTATTGTTGGGGCGCAGGGAGTACGTCATAGTCTCGACTCCTGCGCATGTTCTCGTCAAACTTGAGTATGTGCGTTCATGTGCAATGTTTCTGATTCGTTTGCGGTGCTCATTTGTGAAGACGGATAGTACTGAAATTAAACCAAAGTAATATCCAAATTTGTTTATTCCGATAAGCGAGCTGTTAATATACCCCGACTCGTCCATTGTCGTATTCGCGTCCGCTTTGTATAGTTAATTTTGTTTTCGAATGCATAGCATCTGTCAGAGCGTTGCGATTTTGTGGCGGAGACGATGAACGACTTTTGAAACAAAATTCAATAATTGCGACAATTACGGCTACGAGAAGTCCACCGATTAAAATATAAAAAATGCCGGCCACATTGCTTAGCGATAGCTCGTTGTGAGATGTTTCTTGATTATCTCGGTTTAGATTGCACTCTGTCTTATCGTACCACCATTTATTCATTAATTTCGCAAGCTCTCCGTTTTCTTTTAGTGATAATACGGCAAGGTTTATCGGATCCCTGAAATTGTGAAATCATAAAATTTAATTTTAGAAATAATATTAAATTCATGTTTTTCAATTTAATTTAAATTATACAATAAACTAAAAAAAATAAAATCAATATGTGGCAGATTCTTAGAACTAGAGCTGCGACATCGACATTGATGTTTCTAAAACATCGATGTTTTGCAAAAACATCGAGTACTTTTGACATCGATGTTTTTGCATCGATGTTTTTGAAACATCGATGTTTTATAAAAACATCGACATCGATGTTTCAGGCACATCGAGGTTTTTTTTTGCTCTTCACACCAATCTCTTAGCTAAAATTCTGCCGTGATGTTTCAGGGACATCGAGGTTTTATAAAAACATCGAACATTTTTAGAAAAAGGTAAAAAAAAGAGGTAAAACATTGATGGGACCAAATGAAACGAAACCACTCAGCAGGCAAAGTTTCTGAAAATACATGTGATGAAATGCGTATGCGTCGCAATCAATTTTATTTGACTTGACGCTTGAAAGTTTTCTTGCTTCTTCCATGTGTTTGGCTACGTAGATGATATCCTTTTCTTACGTATTGTGATAGATGTGTGTAGAAAATCTATTGAATTTTCCTTACATTTATACGGAGTCTTTTGAGTATATGCCATCTCTATCGTACATATGCACTTATATGTTATTTCACGACTATTCGATGGCCATGAGTGGCTGGTGGTGAGCCTAACGTACATTTCTACGGAGACGGTTTTCGTTCGCTGTCTCTTTCTTGGACAAAAACCTTCTCGGTTTTCATGATGCTCAATGGCTGTAGAAAATGTGTAGATTTTCGATTAGTTTTCTACGGGTATTATCTGCCTGTTGGGCAGTCTCGTAATGAGATGGTGCATTTACACTCAACGTGTGAGACGAGCCCCATCCCCACCAAAAAATCAACGAGCCTTAAGGGAGAGTGTAAAGGCACCATGATGGTGCTCGATACTGCAGAATTGACACTGTACCTAAAAGGCCCGGTCTCCAGGTTGAATGAAAACCCGCTGGAGGGATGGGAACAGGGATACGTTCCTCGAAATTCGGCACTCATGAAGACTGCCATGAAATACTTGTCTATTATGGCTACTTCGGAACCCTCTGAGAGAGTGTTCTCTGCTACAAGGAACATTGCTTCCAGCAGAAGAAGCTCTCTCTCAGGGGAGAAGCTTCAAAAATTACTGTTTTTACAGACAGTAAACTCAACATTTTGGAGTTTAGATTATTAGAGTTTTATTCCTTTTTTTGTTTTGTTAACACAACCTAAATAAAATTTGAAAAGTAGAATTTGTTGTTTGTAGCAGAACTGAAATTATTTTCTTTTAAGAATCCTGTTCCTATTTTTAGAAATATAATAATGAAATGAAATATAAAATAATAATGAAATATGTAATAAGATTGTTTTTAATTAATAAGATTGTTTTGTTTTAACAATCGTGTGTTTTTTACCTACCGTGATAAAACATCGATGTTTGAGGAACATCGAGGTTTTTTTTTCACACCAATCTCTTAGCTAAAAACATTTTTTTTTTTGCTTCTTCTCTAATGTCTCACCTAAAATTCTAAAAACATCGATGTTTCAGATACATCGATGTTTTTCACCGATGTTTTATCGACATCGATGTCGTTTATTTCAAACATCGATGTTATAAAACATCGATGTTTTGAGGTCGATGTCGCAGCCCTACTTAGAACTAGGTCCTTTTCATGGAATACTGACGATTGTAATACCAAGAATTGATTAATGACATTTTCCCCAAAAACATTTTCGAAATATTTTTCAGTTCGGATGTAACATCACAATGAACAAAATATTTTTATTTCCACAATAAAAAATAGATAACATTAGACACAATTTTAAGATTACTGAACTGTTTCAATATTTAGAATGCAACTATCTCAAAAACTGTTTTTTAAGGTACGACAGTGTCCATCTCATAGTGCGATATCAGAGCTAATTAACTGTTATGGCCAATTACATTTCACTGTATGGCTGAAAGGAAGATCTTATATTTTAGTAGTTGTGGCTAATGATAGTAATTTTTGATATATTTTTCTAATTTCAGTAAAAGGTTCTACCCTATTATTTCCAAATATATGTAGAATTCTTGATGTTATTTCTTAAATACAGCTTGCGTAAATATTTCGATTGACAATCGTCGCGGCTAAAACTCAGGATTCAAGAAAAAAATCTGCCAACAGTCTGGGCGCAACTTTATTATTTTTTGTATAGAAGTCCGGAAAGCGTTTAATTCTGAGATGCGGTGTAGGTTACTACTCGTATATGACTGAAAACCTAAAAAAAAGTTCGGAAAGCTGTTAGAATGGGGTCGCGCTAGAATATTTACGCCGCTGCCATATATAACATATGAATTACATAATTTGGTCATACTCCAGGACGTGGTCTAAGTCGTAGTATAATATCAGTTGTTACGAGATTAGGATGTTTTTCGTGATTTGGTTTTGGGCCATTACATGAAATCGGAAATGCGTTTATAGGCGATTATATGAAAAGTCTGTGGAAGTGAAAACCAATCTGATATCTCATCAATTATAAGAAATATGTCAAAAGCCTTACATCATTTTGGAGTTGAATATCTAAAAATACTGAAATCAACTTTTTGACGATTATGTAAGAAGCCTTAGGAAGTACAAATTAGTTCGATATCTCATCAGAACTAAGAAATATGAAAGAATTTGTGAAAACATGTGCACCCACTTTGGGGTTGAATATCCAAAAATCCTGAAATGAGTTCTTAGATATATACGTATAATGAAAGCCCGAGGAAGTGAAAACCAATTCGATGTCTTATCACTCCTAAGAAATGTGACGGAATTCGTGAAAACGAGTTCAACCCGTTTATAGCTTCTTAGGGGTTGAAAAAGGAAAAAACTTGAAAACGAATTTTTGGTGATTATTAAAGTGAAAGTGAAAAGTTATTCGATATCTAATCAGACCTGAGGAAAACGGCTGAATTCGTGAAACACCAACTTGGGGGTCGAATTTCAGAAAATACTGAAAGTGCTTTCTAGGTATTTACATGAAGAATCACTAGAATAAAAATGAATTCTATATTTGGGAAGACCTAATAGATATGGCGAAAATCGTGGAAATATACGCATTCCATTTTCACTCATAATTTTGTTTGCCCCCTTTCCGAACTTCAGTGGATATTTCAATTTTTTTTTTTAATCAAAATTACTTTTCTAGTTAATTTACATATACATACCGAGATTCAACTTTGTAGCCGTTCTATAATTAGGAAAAATACCCACCGCCCCCGTACCATACTACCTCAATAAAAATTATATTTTTCCAACATGCTACAACTACAGCTCTATCTTAACACCAAGTTTCAGCTTTATATCATAATAGCTTCTCGAGATATAAGAATCGGAACTTTTTCCTTTTCACCCCTCCCCACCCTCACCCTAACTCACACTTTTTCTAGGAGTCTATTAGGCCTACTTGTGGTAAAAATTCTAAGTATCTATCTTACACTGTTCTTGAGATATGAGACATGATTTTTAAAAAAAATGTGTATCTCCTTCACTTCCATGCTCCACCGCCCCCTTAAAAAATTTTACTTTCAGCAAACTTTATTTGTCAACCTTTATACAGAAACCAAATTTTATTTTTCTAGTGCAATTGGTTCGTGAGATATCGTAATTTAAAGTTTCCCCCCTCCCTCCGGGCGCCACTGTCACCACTCAAAAATTTATTTCCGGTCTATTTTCTTAGTATTCCTACAGATGTTCGTTAAGTTTTGATTTCGTGACATTAACCGTTTAGGAGATATGGATTTTAGAATGTTTCGATCTCGGCTTTCGAACGTTTCGGACGCATTATTATTGCCCCCACTTCCACACTCCTTCACCCATATCAGCATTTTTTTTGCAAATGGATCCACTATTGAAACTCTATATAAATTTCAAGTTTCAGCCTCCTAACATAATAGTCCAAGAGCTCGCGACAAAAAATCGCAAGAGTTTTAGGAAAGCGGTGTATGTAAACATACTAAAGTCAGCAGGTCTGACGTGGGGACACCTGGCTCTGGTGAGCTGTCAAAGATGTCAAAAAAATCGGAAAATGAAAGAGTTTTAGGAAAGCTGAAAATTTACCAGGACGTAGTTTTTACAATGAAAAACTGAAAAACAATGGCCAGACACCCCGACAGCGGGACCCCCCCAGTCAGCCCCCCCGCAAACATGTCAAAAAAAACCGGGTCCTCGAAAGACTTTTAGGAAAGCTGAAATTTTGTTCAGTAAATATCTATTATATATAATTTATGAAAATAACAGTCAGACTTCATTTGGTTAGAACGGGGCCAGTCAGCAGGCGCCGAAAGTATAAATGTCATACAAGCGCGATTTCTGTTACTATGTGCGCGACAATCAATACAAGTGTCATGAAAGAGTTCTAAGAAAGCTGAAAATTTACCACATGGTAGTTTTTACAACGAGAAACAAAAAAACAATGGTCAGACACCCCAACAGTGGGTCCCACTCAGTCAGCCCCCCCGCAAAGTTGTCGCAAAAATCGCGTGCTCGTGGTTTCTGCTACTATGTGCGCAACAATCAATACAATTGCCATGAAAGAGTTTTAGGAAAGCTGAAAATTTACCACGGGGTAGTTTTTACAACGAGAAACAAAAAAACAATGGTCAGACACCCCAACAGTAGGACCCACCCAGTCAGCACCCCCGCAAAAGTGTCGAAAAAATGGGGTCCTCGTAATAGTTTTAAGAAAGCTGAAATTTGGCACATTGTAAATCTAATAAATATAATTGAAAATAACAGTCAGAATTTATTTGGTTAGAACGGGACCAGTCAGCAGTCGCCGAAAGAATAAATATCATGCGCGCGTGATTTCTGTTATTATGCTCGCGTATGTTAAATAACAATCAAAGTTTCGTTTATTTTATAATATAATAAAATGGTATTACTTTAAAACCTTGTATATTTTCCATATTGAATTCTATTTTCATAGAAATAAATAGAAATTCAATAAGTCATAATGAAAATGTGCCATTGTGTTTATAACTCTTAGGTAATTCATTTACATTTCGGTCATAAAGAACAAAAGAAAATAATAGCAGATATGTTTTGGTGTTCATATACCGAGTTTAATTTTAAAGAGTTTATGATTTAATTGTCTTGAGACAGGACACAGGATTTTCCTTAGAGAGTGACGCCTCCCAAAAGGACCTACGAATGATATGGCACTACATTTTCCTTTTGGTGCCGTCTCATTTACATCTTAGGATTTTGAAAATTATTAGTTCATCAGTTGAATAAACTGAGCTAGAGTGGCTGCCTCGTCTTTTAAATCCCAAAAATACAATTCTAATATCTTCATTGAATTTTACTTTATTATTTTAATAATAAAATATTTAGTTTTCAACAAATTTTAAAAAGAAAAAGTTTTTCTTAAGTGTCGTTTGTTGCAAATATTAGTTTTCCGGGTAAAATACTTTTTATTTTTAATTTTGTGTGTCGTTTCGGACTCGACGGAGTCGTTTATCATAAAAGTTTTTCATATCTCAAGACAAATAAAATAATATTATGGCGAAGATTTCTGGTTCCATTTGTGTTTTTTGCGTAAAAAAAGGAGACAATCTAGTGTTATTTACGGAAAAAATCACTATCCAAGTGCAAATCGGTGTTAAAAATACGTCAGGATAATAATTTATCATTTAATAGTATTGATTTGCCGAATGTAGAAAATAAATTTAGAGGAATGTGCAGTATTATAGACAATCTACAGCGTTAGAGAAAAAAATTAGAGAAGCTTTGCAGAAGCAAACTGAAGCATGGTATGTAAAGTACACTATGCTACTATTAGCATCTTACTCATATTTATATTATACCCCGGTCTTTAAAATGAAAAACACCATACATTTGAATATTAGGCTACTATTTGATATTCCCTGCCACCTGGCATCAAACGCTCCATACAAAAACGTGAAATCTGGCTTCAAAATGCTTCAAAGAGCTTCATACAAAAACGGCGTCTTGTGGTCTCCAGTATTTCTATCTCTATGGTTCTAGCTAAATGAAGTCTGACTGTTATTTTCATAAATTATATTTAATAGATTTACACTGTGCCAAATTTCAGCTTACTTAAAACTCTTACGAGGAATCGATTTTTTCGGCACCTTTGCGGGGGTGCTGACTGGGTGGGTTCTACTGTTGAGATGTCTGACCATTATTTTTTAGTTTTTCATTGTAAAACTAACTCGGGTAAATTTTCAGCTTTCTTAGAACTCTTTCATGACACTAGTTTTGATTGTGCGCATAGTAACAGAAACCACGAGATTTTTGCGACAACTTTGGGGGGGTGTTGACTGGGTGGGTACCACTGTTGGGGTGTCTGACCATTGTTTTTTTGTTTCTCGTTGTAAAAACTACCCCGTGGTAAATTTTCAGCTTTCCTAAAACTCTTTCATGGCAATTGTATTGATTGTTGCGCGCATAGTAACAGAAACCACGAGCACGCGATTTTTGAGACAACTTTGCGGAGGGGCTTACTGGGTGGGTCCCACTGTTGGGGTGTCTGACCATTGTTTTTTTGTTTCTCGTTGTAAAAACTACCCCGTGGTAAATTTTCAGCTTTCCTAAAACTCTTTCATGGCAATTGTATTGATTGTTGCGCACATGGTAGCAGAAACCACGAGCACGCGATTTTTGCGACAACTTTGCGGGGGGGCTGACTGGGTAGGTCCCACTGTTGGAGTGTCTGGCCATTTTTTTTTTGTTTCTCATTGTAAAAACTACCCCGTGGTAAATTTTCAGCTTTCTTAGAACTCTTTCATGGCACTTGTATTGATTGTCGCGCACATAGTAACAGAAATCGCGCTCGTATGACATTTATACTTTCGGCGCCTGCTGACTGGCCCCGTTCTAACCAAATGAAGTCTGACTGTTATTTTCATAAATTATATATAATAGATATTTACTGAACAAAATTTCAGCTTTCCTAAAACTCTTTCGAGGACCCGATTTTTTTGGTGTCTGACCATTGTTTTTCAGTTTTTCATTGTAAAAACTACGTCCTGGCAAATTTTCAGCTTTCCTAAAACTCTTTCATTTTCCCATTTTTTTGACATCTTTGACAGCTCACCAGAGCCAGGTGTCCCCACGTCAGACCTGCTGACTTTAGTATATTTACATACACCCTAAATGTAACCAAATACTAAAATATTAGCTTTCCTAAAACTCTTGCGATTTTTTGTCGCGAGCTCTTGGACTATAACCAGTAATATACCTATATATTATTAAAAGCACTTATTTCACCGTTTTCGTGCGACGTGTAAAATTTTTATTTGTACATTTATATATGTACATAGTTTAATGAGCAAATACCGTTTGTCGCAATGGAACCATTTATTTTAATGTTAAATTGAAAACTTTACATAACGCACAAGAAAGTGAGCTTAAATGAATGCTTTTAATAATAATTATAACTCATTAGAGTAATAAAAGTGTTTTCCAGAAAAATTATACAGGGTTTCAAGTGACGCGATATTCCCTTGCTATAATCGAGTGTTTTTAAAACTTTTATTGTAGATAGACAGATTTTGACTGAAAACAATATAAAAGATTTAATACCAGTTATTGGGCATCGTGCAATTTTTTCAACACAAATAAAAAATTTGAAAGATATAATAAATAGTGCTTATCCATCAGTAGTGAGTATTTCTGTATTATTTAATAATACTATTTCAGTTTTGGTTAACGAATAATGTGTTTTTATCTCTTGCTGTATAATACCATACATTACTTCAGTCAAATTTACAAGGTCAACCAGGATCACCTAGAAGTAACATTGAAGAATATATGTATGTACATTGGTCGAAAACACTAACTTCTGAATGATTCGCAACTCTCCCTGTTACCAGTGACAGAACAAGAGGTGCCGCAGAAATGTGTA
Source organism: Beris morrisii (assembly GCA_951812415.1). Lineage (NCBI taxonomy): Eukaryota > Metazoa > Arthropoda > Insecta > Diptera > Stratiomyidae > Beris > Beris morrisii. The sequence goes on from OX638310.1 coordinate 262,953, forward strand.
AGTGTATATCGTTATAAATTTCATTGATGAATCTATATACTCTTAGCTTGGTTTGTTATTTCGTAAAAATTCTTAATTAGTTGATTATTCTTCTTAGTTAGATTACGTCAACTTAAAAATTTTATTTGGTTTATTAAAAATCCTTTAACGTTTTATTAATTATCAGAATTTTTCTTTTATCTTTTTCCGTGGGTTTAGTTTTTTATAATAAAGTAAAATAATTATTACAGGAATTACACCACACGATATATGAAACAAATGAGGGAAAGTCCCTTTTATTAAATTTTGAAAAGAATGGATTGCTGAATAATGCTTCACGAAGAAGGTTATGCCAATTAATCATTGCTAATGAACTGAAAAATGATGCCGATAAAGCAATTAGTAGTTCTCACTTCTTTCAATTGGCATATGAGATAACAAGGGTTTTCAAAAAAGAAAGTTCTTCAGTTTACTTTATACCATATGCTTGCTTGACAAAAAACATCTGCAAAAGGCAAACTTTTGGATTGCTACCGACAAAAACGAAGGGAGTTTTTAAAGTCCGGTATCATAAAGCCGAAAAAGAGATGCTTGTCGGCATGTTCTACACATTCTTGTGGGCTTTACTAGAGTACAAGATGCTGCAAATCAATTGTTTGACTCTAGCAGCGACATCTCCAGCAATTAAATTGATGTAGATGAGGCACTTTTATGGCTGAAGAACGCGTGTGGTCCATGGATGACAATGGAACTTTATTGGGACATCACAGCAAAACAAAGATTTAACATATTATCATCGGATAAAACCACAATTAGTGAATAATTTTTTTTAATTTTAAACCACTAAGGCAACCTGCTGGATTTGGTAAGTATTCTATCAATAAAATAACCTAACAATAATTTCAAATTTTTAATTTTTAATCACAATAATAATTATTAAAATTAAATTTTCCTCTTTTCAGCTACTAAACGATTTTAACAAGTTATACCCAGAGTATGAGAACAGGCAGTTTGAGAACTGGCCCCTGCTAAGACAGAAAATTATTACATTGGCGAAGAAGCGACCCGATGCTATGTTAAAAGGAATTTTAGAAAACATTGATGGTCAGTATTATTAAAATTGTTTATATTTACATATATACATATTTTCTCTGCTTATCTTTGATAAGCTCAGCCGAGCTAATTTTGATATTATTTAAAAATAGAGTTCTTAAAATTATTGATTCTAATTTATTTTCCTTTCCTTTTTTTTCTTTAGAATATGAGAATGAGACTCTTAACATAACTGCTTTTATGTCGCTTCCATTTCTTATGACTACGTCCACCATAAGAAAGTCAAAATGTACACAGAAACTTCAGTGGAAATCATCCAAATTTAAGGTGCTTGAAGTTTTCATTACACACGTGAAGAGTCCTGCGGAGTTGCAAGAGTCTATTACGCGTAAAAAAATAAAATTTGCCGAACTAGGTTTGACTTGAAGCCATACATTATAATAATAGGACCCACAATTCAAGAAATAAGCGCTAAGTATATTATTATAAACAATGTAAATTACGTAACAACACAGAAGGCTCGCTATGATTTAACTTCAATCGTAAGTGCAGTAGGTGCATGCTTTAAAATTTTATTTGTTTTAAATGTAGAATATCCTGCAGAGAGTACAAATATTTGGCAATTCATGCAAAAGGCTCTTTTCAAAATCACCACAAAATACGACAAAATATTCACGACAGTCAATTCTTTGCTGACTGATCTAGGTATTGCACCGGACAGTTAGATACTCACTTCCATTATTCTTTTATAATTATTTTATGTATACGAAACGCCGAGTGTACATATACATACATATAATATATTAAAAATGCCTTCACGTTTTGTATGCCGCCAGGTTCTCGGAAATGTACAAGAATTATTTAAACATTTTACTCATGTACATAATAAACATTCTTTTTCCATATATCATTGCAAGGATGATGGTTGCTCTCGATCATTCCATTTGAAAAATACGTTTCGCAAACATCTTTATAAGTATCATAGTCGTCCAGATATAAGAACTGATTTGGGCAATGGTTTGACTTCTTCTACTGATAATACCAGTGAATGCACTTCTGTTGACGAACAGCCCTTACATTTCAGATTCAATAATCCCAATGCTTCAAGGGAAATTCCTTTACACCCAGTGTCGGATGAAAGAAATATAAGTTCACTACCAACTTTTCTATTATCAATGTACGCAAACCCTTTAATACCTAGAAAATCAGTTCAAGGTATAGTTGACGGTATGAGAAAGTATATGTATGGTACTTTGTCTCAAAATATTGAAAATCTATTTGCTGAAATGCTAAGTTCTCTACAAAAAGGTCTTGATGTAGTTGCATATAAAAAGCAATTTTTATCTATTATTCAAACTCCACTGCATAATTTTCAAACAGAACACAAGCGTTTCCAATATTTTGAATCAGAAGGATCTTACATCCCATCAAAACAAGTAGTCATAGGTGAAAGAATGTGCAGTGTTGTTAAAAATGGAGCGGTTGCAATTGAATCAGTACAATGCACTGATCAATTAATTCCACTTAGGTTAGTGTTACAAAAATATTTTTCTCTTGGTGGTTTATTACTTGGTCATAAAGAAAAACCTTTGCAAAATTTCATACAGGGAAGTTTTTGGTGAAATGAAGGGAAGAGCAACAGTGACAGATTAATTTTTCCATTATTTACGTTTTTTGACGATTATGAAAGTGGGAATGTTTTGGGTAGTCATTCAGGCATCCATAAGTTGGGAGCAGTCTATGTTTCTGTAGGCTGTATGTCTCCTGATCGTACATCTAATTTAAGTAATATTTTTTTAGCTTTGCTATTAACTGATAGAACTGAATTTGGAAATAACGTTATTTTTCAACCTCTAATAGACGAGTTTAATTTTTTATCAGAAAACGGTGTTCAAATAGATACACCTTCATTTCAAGGTAGATTATATTTCCGGCTGGCCCTTATTGTAGGAGATAATCTCGGTATCCATTTTATTACTGGTTTTAATGAATCATTTTCTTCAAACTATCCATGTCGTATTTGTAATGTGAGAAAGGAAATATTGAGAAAGAAATGTTATGAGGACGGAGAGCTACTTCGTAACGAGATAGAGTATAATGTACAGGTAGCAACTTGCTGTAACAGTACTGGTATAAAAGAGAAAGGCGTTTAGCTGTCTGTTAAAAATTTTAGTTTATTTGATCAAGTAGGGGTTGACTTAATGCATGACATTCTTGAGGGTGTTGCTAAATACATTATCTCTTGTCTATTACTGAATTATACGAGAGATTTGAAATTTTTTTCTTTACAAATTTTAAATGATAGGATTTCCAATGGTAATATTCGACTTTCTGCTGCTGAGATACTGTCTTTCATTCGTTATTTTGGTTTGTTAATCGGTGATTTCAATCCTACTGGTAAAGAATACTGGAATATGTATGTATATTGTTTTGATAAAGGTTGTGGACTTAGTGACATCTTCATATGTTGATAGAGGTAGTTGTGAGTTACTAAAATGCCTAATAGCTGAATTCAACCAGCTTTACATATCATTAACTGGGCAATATTTAAAGCCGAAATTTCATTTTTTTGTTCACTATCCTTCAATGATGTTAAAATTTGGTCCTCTTATAAATTTTTGGTCTATGCGATATGAGTCAAAACATAGAATATCTAAAATTACAGCTCGAGCTTCATTTAATAGACGTAATCTTACGCTAACACTTGCTACTAAACATCAATTACAACTTAATGAAATATTTTTGAAAGGCTACTTGGATAAGACAACTAGTGTTGGCCCTTCAAGGCCTATCACGAGTCAGAAGCGCAATGAAATTATAACTTCTTTGAATCTCAGTTCGGATGGGCCAATCATTCATGTGAAATGGGCCAACGTTAAAGGCACGCAGTACAAATTTGGTACAATTATTATCTATACAAAATATTTTCTTTTACAATTTAGATAGGATTATTTTTGAATGTAATTTAATTTCTACGATTGGTTTTGAAGAACATTTACATTGTTTTGAGGTGGAAATACCTAGAATTAAACATACTGCAGTCACGATCGGCTGCAAGCCAATCGTATAATACTCTAGATGAATACTGAACTCCGATTTATATTGTAGTTGGGGATAAAGTAGAATTACGTGTGTGCATGTTGTATGTCCTTTATTAAGGACTGCCATTAGATTGCTACTCAAAACTAAAAGACAATATTCATTGTTTAATTTCATATCTTGAACTGGGTAAGTAATCGAAAAGAAATGTCCTTTTTGAAGGACTTTCACAGGAAGGACTCACTTGATTTCTTACATATTTATCCTTTTCCTTCGAACCATTTAAAAATGAACTTGTACAAAATTCGTAGCTTGAAGAGTTCAAAAGTTATCGAAAAATATTGTTGAACACGTGTCTTAAGGACATTTTGTATGGCAGCTACCAGAAAGAGTAAAAGGATTTCGCTGATTAGTAAACTCGAACTTTGTTTTTACTCAAAACTAATTTGCACAAAATTTCCAATTTATAGCTAAAAGATTACTTGAGTTATAGTAAGTTCCGTAAATTAAAAGAAGACGTTTTGACAGGATATTTGTATGGCAGCTACACGAAGGACTAATAGGATTTTCTTCATAATCAAACATTTAGCTTCAACTATTGGAAAAATACTACGTACAAAATTTCAAAGACGTAGCTTAAACCCTTCTGAAGTTATCGGCCAATATTCTTGAACACGTATTTTAAGGACATTTTGTATGGGAGCTACCAGAAGGAGTAAAAGGATTTCGTTGACAAGTAAAGTCAAGCTTAGTTTTTAGTCGAAATTAATTTGTAAAAAATTCCGAATTCGTAGCTAAAAGATTACTTGAGTTATAGTGAGTTTCATAAATTAAGTGAATACATTTTGACAGGATATTTGTATGGCAGCTACACGAAGGACTAATAGGATTTTCTTCATAATCATATATTTAGCTCCAACTATTGTAAAAATAACACATACAAAATTTCAATGCCGTAGCTTAAACCCTTCTGAAGTTATCTACCAATATTCTTCAACACCTGTTTTAAGGACATTTTGTATGGCAGCTACCCGAAGGAGTAGGACGATTTTGCCCGTTAACTAACTTAGCCTTACAAATTCAACCAAACATCCAGATTCAAAATTTCAAGATCCTAGGTGAAGGCGTTCTTGAGTTATCGTGTTCACGGCCAGACGGACGGACGGACGGACGTCAAGCGGATTTGACGTTTTTGGCCACAAATAAACAAAAAATAATATATAACTTTTTTTCGTCCGAGGCTTGGTTCTATGAGTTACAAACTTTTGGGCTGGATTAAACTTATAATACTCTATATGATTTCATCTAGAGTATAAAAATAAAATATTCATATTTCACGATTCTTTAATATGTCATGTCCCAAACCATTTGACTGTCGCATCAAATGGGAAGAGATATGTAACACAGAGAGCTCAACTATAAAATGAATTTGTTACTCATCGTGTTTTTCCACATTATCTCATTATGAGTTATTACTGTATTTTCTTAATACAAACTTTTATAAATATATAAGTATGCTACATGTGCAGCCTGTGTTGTCAACTACAAAAGAAAAGTATACTGTACCTATTTGTAATTCAATTAATCAATCAAATGTTTAATCAGTATTATATTGTGTATTTTATTCTATTCTATTAATAAATAATTTTGTGAAAAGTAACTGAACAGGTTGCATAAGTCATATTAACGGTTTAGTAACTAACAAAATAGTTATGCAAATATAACTAAATAGTTACTATAAAATAACAAAATAATTTGTAAGAGTTTACCACACGTTTTAGTAACATTCCACAAAAGAATAGTACAATATTACAAAATAGTTTAGTTAAAAATAAATTAACAATAAAGTACAAATTAACTGAACGATTTACTAACGTAGCAAAATAGTTCAATTAAAGGTAACTAAACAGTTTGCTAAAAACGATTAAGCCAATTGCTAAAATTTAACTGAAAGGTTAAGAAACGTAGCAAAATATAACTGAATAGTTTGATAAAAACTAAGTAAACAATGTACGAGATAACAACTAAACAGTTTGTCTGTTCTAACCCAAAATATTGCAATGGTAAATAAACTGCCTTTGTAATATTTAACTAAACTTTAGTAGAATTATATCAAACCAAAGTAGCAAAACCACTTCTGTTGCAGTAGCCACTAGTTTGGGTGTCACAATAATTCAGTAACCAGTAACCAAAATTCTTGTAACTATTAGACAACTTTTTCTTTCCGTGTGGCTTAATGAAAATATTTGGTATATTCCAATGATTTTAGTCGCCGGTTTCATTTACTGTAGAAAACTCAAAATATAGTCTAAAAAAGTGCTTTTCTAATTTAGTGCAATAAATTGCTATTTTAAACCTGCACATTTTTCATTGCATTCCGTAAAAATTGACATACCTTAGGGGTGATCCAAGAGGAGTAGCTATACCGAATCCTTTCGAATCTAAATTCCTGCCTACTTTCATCGTATCGCACGGCTCCCTGGCATTGACGTATTCATTTTTAGGCGACTCAACTAGTAGAGCATATTTTCCTTTCGATGTCCGAACTCGTCGGATACCTTCGTCGTATGTGTTCACAAACACGTGCTTCCTCGAATTCATATACTCCCACATTTTGTTATGTAGAGCAATTTGGGATCTCTAAAATTTAATTTTTAAATTAATTACACTAAAATTATCGAGAATAAATTGGACTAATGAAACAAACTCTGAAAAAGTCCCAAGTTGATCCATGCAGTAAGGTTCCATATTGTACTTCAGTTTGCGTGGCCAAGTCTTCCGGCGAATTGATCGGCGTCACCATTCGTTCGACTGTTAAGAAAGCCGCTAAGTTAGCGGTGTACGATGAGATCAATATAAGCGTGAAGAACCACCAAACGGAGCCGACGATCCTCCCGGAAACTGATCGTGGCGAAATGTCGCATCCTTGTTGCATGAACGCCGCCAAGGCAAACCAAAACGAATTCAGAATGCTGAACTCGTTCACGGTCGTAGATGATGTTGTCGATTGCGTTGTTATGGGCTCATGACTGTCACCTGCATTAGTTTAAGTTGACAAGGATTAAAATCAATTGGACTTTACACTCAAGCTTTTTCCTACCTGTGTACTGAATAAGTCGCCATTCATACGGTGAAAATCGCGAGACGAAGAAAAGGACAATACTGACGCCTATGTAACTGAAAATTACACTCACCTGCGCATAGCAGTTGATATTTACATTGAGTTCAGTGTACATAGATCTTAAGATAAACTCACCCATATCTCCTGTGATAAAGGATTTAGGAAACTAAAAACACCCGGGGTTTGCTTCACCGGCTTTTTAATCATAATCGAGATTCCTAGCGACATGAAGGGCTTACTAAAATCTATGACACGTTCTCGTTCTGCTGTAATTGTCATCGCTGCGATAGCAATATCAGCTTCCTAAACAAAGAGAAAGATTCAGCTATTACTTCTCTGTAACATTTATATTTTATATTTCCTTCTATTCAAATTGGAAATGTTCCTATATTCTCCAATATTCGGAATGTGTAGACACAGCCTTTGGAAACAGTTGTTTAAGTTTAATAAATCAGAAATTTCAATGATGTGGGCTCCATCTAATTTTTTCCCACGCTTGCCAAGAATTTCTGTAACACCTTTCTGGTACACACTAAAATTTATACAATTTATTTTTACAAGTTTTGTCAAAATGATGTGTGGGTAAATCAGTACGATCGACCGATACAAATGTACCGAGCTTGAACTTCATAGAATAAGCTGTATTCTGGAGGTACATCAACTAACTCATTTCTGTCTTCCAGCCTGCTTTCTCCCCTAGTACCTAGTACATATTAATCGAGTACTCCCTTCGTGTGATATTTAAACTGAACTGTAAGAGTATTCTCCGGCTAGAGATTTTTAATCGAACGATAGTTTAGTTCAATGGTTAATGGCTATATATCTATATGGAAGCGAGCACACCGATCGTTTCGATTTGTCCAAACTAAATAGTTGAATATGCAAAATGATTCTCTTTCGATCGAAGCCCGACTAAACTGGTGGGATCAGGGTTGCCAGATAGTTGGCTGCAGAACCCGCCAAGTGTTCTTATGAAATAGCGCGCTCAACTTTGCAAATTTAAAGAGCTACTTAAAAACAATTGCGATTTCAACGACGAACAGTGTTCCAGAATTCGTAAGAAACACTGTAATGTATAATAAATTTTGTGTGAATACATAAATTCGTATTTATCACCATTTTAAAAATCTTATTTGAAAAATATATCAGGTGCAAATTAAAGGTAAATTTATAATTGTAAAATAATTTCGCCTGGTTTTCAAGTAAAACATAATTCGTTTTCATTTAGTACTTGATCGCTTTTATCGATGAAAATCATTTTAAAAATACGCTTTCGCGTAGACCGTCGTTTCACTCTCGCAGTAGAAAAACTTATCCCTCGGCTCTGCGGCGTTTATATACTGCATGTGTTGAGTCGAGAAATTTCCAGCATATTCGGTTGTTTGTGTGGAACGCGGCAGAAGTACTTAGAGTGTCTGGAACATGCGAGAAGTAAGTAGAGCTCTCTACAATATTTCAAGGTTGTTGTTTTTCTCTGGAGAATTTAATATCAATAATAAGTGAGTTGTTCGGGTTGTCAGAGTACACATGTAACAATAACTTTGTAGGGACTGAAATTTTTGCAACACGTGTATGTAACCTACCAATCCAGCAAAAATGTTAATTAATAAATTATGCAAAAAATAAAAGAAATCTATGACAGTAATCAATATTGGTAAATTTATTGTATATTGTATGTTATATTTCTACGGGTATCCATAACTTCAAAGAAAGTGGTTCATTTGTACATTCAACCAAAAAGGTACATCCAACCAATTAAAATGTACATCATCATAATGTAAAAATCATTGTTTTTGATTCGATGCAAGTATTCATTAATATTATACAAAACAGTTCATCATATTTCGGTTGGCTTTGGATACTCACACAATAACAGAAATGATGTAAAAAATCATTGTTATAATGAACGAGTTCATAATATTGATAAAATCAGTAATTCGTATTAAAGTACTGATTCATTACTACTATTAACTGTGTCACTCTTAGTATAATATGATGAACGAATTCATAATATTGATGAAAAGAATAATTAATGTTACTAATGTTGTTCCTCATATTAAAGTATACATTCATAATTGCCATTAATCATGTCATTGTAATCAATACTGCATTCATAATATTAATACACATATTGATATCAATATGATGAATTTGAACATTAATATTATGAACATGTCATTGGAGATAATTTCGGCTTTTTATAACATATGAAAACGAATAAAGATTTCCAGACACTTGTGCGAAATTTTTGCTTCTGCTGCGACTGTTTCTCAGTGGAACAATTGACACCTTTTGATTACGTGCCAACGATTATCTACTCGTGTGTGGGAACCTTAACAAAAAGTAGCAGCCAACAGAGGATCCGAGACCTTGAGCTGTGCGATTGTGGTTTCCTTCAATATAATCAATGTGTTCATTATTACTATAAATATAATCAATATGTTTTACGAATACCAAACAAAGATGCCTTGTTTATAAGAACTTTTTAATCAATATGATGAAGGCGTGCATCAAAATTCCTAGGTTTTGATTTCTGAGAGTAAATGTGGCCTTTCGAAATATGTATACAAATTGATGAACATATTTTTAATGAAATGATATTGATAGTATTAATGTATGGTTCATATATCATGAAAAATATTTAATGATTTTATACATTGTTGTAACGATATTTTCATTAATCCGAAGAATTTCGTTTAATGAAATAAATTCAATTATATTAAGAACAGTATTTTTTCAGTGTAGAAAGTCCACAAATAATGAACCGATTCTAAATTAATTTTAGTTTGCAAATATCAAATAGATATCGTGTGAACTACTATTTTTCAATATTATGACTGGAGAACCGAGACTTAGTGGCAAGAGGATTTGTGATATGACGTAGTTTGCAAACGTTGTATTTGAGCCGTTAACACTAGCATATTTATTTAACTTAAAAGACTACTGAAATTAAGTTTTCCTAATTTTTTTATTTTGATTTTATCCTCGTAAATCGGGTCTGTTGTAAACTAACAAAATAACGCAATTTGTGTTGGTCCAATAGCCCAAAAAGCTATAAGTAGTTTTGTGAAATTTGTACCCGCGTATTGAACATTTAAATAGCCCAAATCGTGGGAAATAGCCCAATCTGGCAGCCTTAAGGTACAATCTGGCTGGTACTGCCGACCATCGCGGTCAGCAGTAACTGCCGGCAGTAGACTACTGGTTCAGGCAAAAACAAGCTGTCATGTCTGTTTGCGACAGCTCGGCAGTTGACGGTTGTGAGTGCAAAGCAGCCGCCGTGAGCAGTTGAGGTTGGCAGTTACTGCTGACCGCGACAGTCGGCAGTACCAGCCAGATTGTACCTTTAGGCGGGATAGATCTCTATAAGCACAACAGCTTATGGAAATGTGTACTCGCAGTCGCGTCAGATAAGAAGTCGAGTAAAACCGGTTTTCTCTTTGCATAGGGTCCTGTCTTGTGTGTTAATGTAAATAGAGTCTGGTGTGATACATGCCAGCGGTGGTGATAGGTGGATATGAGTACTGTAACTATCGGCCGAGCGGTTTGAGCAATGTGCGTATGGACTTCGACTAAATAGTTTAGTCAGACAGATAAGAGTGTGCTCAGTTCGATGAGAGTAAAAAGTTGCACAACTGTTTAGTCTCCACTGTGCACTAGACCATGTTACGAAGACTCTTGAATATCTCTTTTTTTATTCTCGTAAGGATAACCCAAAAATCATATTATATTATTTTTATTTTCTTTTTTTTTGAGAATCTGTATTTAGATTTTTTTTTCCAATAAATTTTTCCATTTGAATTTTCATCTCCTGATATGTTCTGACAAATGTGATAAGGTATAGTATGTATAAAACATGATTTTTGTTCAATATTTCAACTGACTCTGTAAGAATTTCTTTTACTTAATTATTCTCTCACGGAAATCTCTAATCTGCAGGTAATTATTGATCATAAAAACACTTTAGCACTGCACTTCTTTTTAAAAAATTTAAAATACAACATGATACGCCACGTCAAATAATATTATTTAATTTGAGAAGTTACTGATGTAGTATTTTCACTGAATTTGTTTGCACATCGTTCTTGATTCATTGACAGGCATGTCATGCGAAGTGTAGTTAGAAATAATGGATTCGTTATCGTTCGTTATCTCACATTTGCAAAAACGTTTCAATATCTTTTAATGGTGCAATGTCATCTTATTCTAAAAACTCTACAAATAAATTGACCGATTGAACAGTAAGATCCAGTTATATCTGTCATCTATTGACCGATAGAAACAGGAGTAAAAGTGAAATGTGTACGCTATCGTGATTTAAATAAGGGCATGATTTAAATATTTACTTTGTGCGGCATATCACGTAATAAGTGCCCGTTTGCACTATTTGCTGTTTATACGATATATATGTGAATATTGTGTATGAAAAGCCTTTTATTAGCATTCGAATACGAAAAATTTGTTTTGCAACATTAAATATTATATTATACTCATAGCATCATACATAGCTTCAACTTTCTAGTGTAAAGTTTTTACGAAATTTGAAAAACAGAATGTATTCATTACAGTCCAGATCGCTTGAGAAAGTATATTAGGCAAACGAGAGTATATTTCATATATGTACTATCAATTATTACCATTTTTTGTATATTTAAGCGCTATTTGAAAATGAGTTTAGTTACTTACTCTACGAACTAGTTCTCCAACCATTCCATCCCAGCCACCTTTTGCAGTTGGATTTTCAGCACCATACGTTCCATCCTTAACAATTCGAATTTCATCTAAAAATATTGTATTTTACATATTATACATATTCTAAAAAAATGTTCAAAAATATTTTTTTGTCAAGAAGATCATACAAATGATTCCAATTTTCTTTGCAATAAGTTCTGCCAAATCTTTACAATATCCTTCGAATCTCTCATTTCCTTCGATTTGTTCGCCTATTCCGGGCCTTTTCAACATAATATACGGCTCCTCTATTAGAGTGGTGACAACGTACGTTTTGTTCCTTTCGATTTCGACATTGGGCCGAAGACGAACGTATTTCGCAGAAACTGGAATGAAACCCGTCTCATCTGACCATTCAGCAACTTTTACCATTGCACTATTAACGGTCATTTCGACAACGTGTAAGGTATAATTTTGCCTTCGACCATCTTCACTAAATCGAATTTCGCCCGTCAGTCCTTCGATTTCGACCTAAAATTTATTCGGCTTAGTGCAGTTCCGATTTGAATTAATTCCCACCAGTTTTACCTTTCGCAGATATCGCGAAATTTTATCACCGTGCTCCCAAGGTGTGACCCATCCTTTTGGCGTGTTGCAGTCCAGTCCTCGATTAGTTGTAGCGCCATTGTTGTTGGTGGCTGCTGCAACATTGTATGTAGTAGTATTAGTTACAGGCTGACTTCGACGTTGTTGAACATTACTTCGAAATTGATCTGGCTTCTTTCGGAGAATCTTGTTGAAGGCTTCGACTAATACGAAGACTGCATCATACATCAAAGCTGCTTGTGCCTGGACACATAATTAAAGAATCATTTGTTATATTTAAAAAAAATTTCTGAACTGAAACTTACTGATATGGATTCTTTTCCGGCTCCTACCGAGGTAACTGGATCTAAGCGTTTCCATCCATCAAAAAATTCTCGTATAAATCTTCGGGAAGTGTCCACGATACGGAAGCCAGTGATATTAATCGCTCCATATTCAATTACCTCACTTTCCCATCGATCGTCCATAACCTGGAAAAAAGTTTTGTAGAAACCTCAACTAGAACTTACGGTAGTAAACATATACAAGTCCACTTAGTAAATAATGGTAGGTCCTTCTACCGAGGGATATGTCTCTGACATGGCTAACTACAATTTCCTTGGCCATATCCGTCGGGCAATCGAGGACAATGTACTTCTTTGACCATCGGTTTAATTCTTCCAATGTGCGTAGAAATTCTAAGGCCATTGTAACATTTGCAATCCTTTTCACTGTTTCCACCTGAAATGACTCGTTCCCCGGTTTGAGGCCTTGATAAATTTGTTGCAAACGAAGAAGTCCTAAAGAGTTAAACATGGTAAATATGATTAGGTGAATTATGTAACAAAGCTAAGAATTTGGGCTTTAAGTTTACCAGAACTATTGTCTATCATGGGAAATTGGGCTTTAAGTTTACCAGAACTATTCTCTATCATTGGAAGTTGTAATTTGTGGGTCATGGCGTAGGAGTAAAAAATAAATTCATAAGCTTAATTACTTTCATCTAACAGCCTCTCATATCCTAAAAAAATCTAGTTCTCAATTTTTATCAGCAGTATTGTGAAACATAGACGACTTTTTTTGTTGAACATTTAAAAAAAGTTAATCTTTTGATGCCTGTACTTCTAATTTATTACTCAGTTAAAACTATTTAAATAATTAATTTGTTCACTTTCAGTTTCAAGATCGGTCGAATTTCTTTCAAACCTTAAGCTTAATATAATTATTGAAAGACATTGTTGTGATTCAAATGATTCGTTAGAAAATCTCAAATTTAATGTCTACAGAATTTTCAAGTATTCTATCTTCGAACACACTTGCCACTCCTACACAGCTCTCATAAAGAAATTTGGCTTCCGAAATTACGCTATTCACATTTCGTTCCACTTTCTGGATAATTTTCGTGACACACTTGTGACCTTTGAGTCCGGTATGATATCTAGCCTTGCAGTAATTTATGTTGTATGTATGTATTCCCCAGTATCAACAACCCTTAACAGCCGAGTTTAACACGAGTTTGTGGTTTCAAAACGGCCTCTGAGCTAATTGAGCCCTGTCTGGGTGACAGGGCTGCCACTTAAACCAACCAACCAACCATTTCATTTTACATACTTTCCATACTTTCATTTTACATACTTTGACCTAATTTCTTTTAAGACTCGTTTTATTTACAAGAAAAGTTTGCATATTCACATTTGTATGGTCACCGTACGTGTTAGATCATGACACTGTAGAAAATCTTTTAAGATCTGATTTAAACCACATCAAATTCAGACCTTATCTTTTATTTTGCTCTGCAAAAGAAAATCCTCAATTTAATCGATAATTCATCTCCAGCGATGAAGCTCATTTTTGGCTTAGTGGCTTTGTCAATAAGCAACATATGCGTTATTGGACAGCAACAAACCCATATGCTTCAAAAGACTCCATTGGATCTACAAAAAGTGACCGTGTGGTGTGGATTTCATGCCGGAGGTACTATGATTGGACCCTATTTTTTCGTCAATGAAAATAATCGCCATGTTAAGTTATGGTCAAAGACTACTATGGTTTCGGATAAATTGCGCCAACGTAAAAGCGCGACGGAATTCCGCCAGCGTGATTGCGCTGTAATCAAAACTTGGTTCGTAAATAGATACAAATGGTTTCCGATAAATCACGCGACGCAATTACGTTCGTACTTGAGGACGCATTTACGTCGGAATCAGCAGAGTTTGATTTGAGCGCAATTTCGCCGACGACAACGTAATTATACTCTAGATGAAATCTGAGAGTATTATAAGTATAATCCAGCCCAAAAGTTTGTAACGCATAGAACCGAGCCTCGGACGAAAAAAAAATTATGTTTTATTTTTTATTTATTTGTGGCCAAAAACTCCAAATCCGCTTGACGTCCGTCCGCCTGTCTGTCCGTTAGCACGATAACTCAAGAACGCGTTGACCTAGGATCTTGAAATTTTGAATTTGGATGTTTGGTTGAATTTGTAAGGCTAAGTTCGTTAACGGGCAAAATCATCAAACTCTTTCTGGTAGCTGCCAACAAAATGTCCTTAAAACATGAGTTCAAGAATATTGGCCGATAACTTCAGAAGTGTTTAATCTAGAACTTTAAAATTTTGTATGAGTTGATTTTCCAATAGTTGGAGCTAAATCTATGATTATGAAAGAAATCATATAAGTCCTTCGTGTAGCTGCTGCCATACAAATATCCTGTCAAAATATCTTCACTTAATTTACGAAACTCACTATAACTTAAACGTTTAACTATGAATTCGGAATTTTGTACAAATTAGTTTTGAGTGAAAACGAAGTTCGATTTTATTTATCAGCTAATCCTTTTACTCCTTCTGGTAGATTCCATACAAAAAATCCTTAAGACATGTGTTCAACAATATTTTCCGATAACTTTTGAATTAATTTTTAAAGGTTCCAAGGGAAAGGATAAATATGTAAGAAATCGAGTGAGTCCTTCCTGCACCTCCATGTGAAAGTCCTTCAGAAAGAAAAAATGACTCACCCAGTCCAATGAAATGAAACACTGACGATATTGTCTTTTAGTTTCGAATGTTAAATGCCATCCTCCCCTCTTCAACATAAAATTAAAAAGCTATAAGAACTTAATAATTAAAGAAAATATTTGGAAGAAAAATGAATAAAAAAAAGTAAGTAGCATAATTTTCATTTACGACTGAAATGCATTTTATTCGAAACTGCATGCAACGCAATTGCGTCATGTACAACGATAACCCATTTTCACAGCGGATTTCTGCCGCGATTTTACGTTGGCGCAATTTTTCCGAAACCATAGCTTTACGGTCAATGAAGTTCGCGATCGTGCCATGTTGGAAGACTATTTTTGGCCAGAATTGGATGGGCTTGACATCAGTGATATGTGGTTCCAACAAGATGGTGCCACATGCCACACAGCTGGTCAAGCAATTGATCTATTGAAGGAGAAGTTCGGTAATCGTGTAATCTCAAGAAATGGTCCGGTCGAATGGCCAGATCGCTCATGCGATTTAACGCCGTTGGATTACTTTCTATTGGGTTACGTCAAGTCGTTGGTTTATGCAAACAAGACAACAACGTTAGAGGAGCTCAGGAACAATATTGAACGCGAAATTGCCAACGTTCCGGCCGATATGTGTGGAAGAGTGGTGCAAAATTGAAAAAATATGAAAAACCTGAAATCGTTTTTTAACCGATTATATTGTAACCCTGTGAAAATTAAATATAATTTAATATCAAAAATATCAAAAGAAATAAATAGTGGAATGTGTGAAAACATATGCAAATCATTTAACCCATCATGGGAATATTCGTCATCATGGGAGTATTCATCGAATATTGAAACATTATCGAACTGATTTTTAGGCGGTTATATAAAAAGCTCGTGGAAGTAAAAGCCAATTGAATTTCTCATCCGATCTGAAATATATGAAGGGATTCGTAAATCCTTTACATCCCCTTGAAAGTTAAGCATCAAGAAATCCTGAAATTAATTTTTAACCGATTGTAAAAAAACCCAGAGGAGGTAAAAATCAATTCCATATCTCATCATCTAAGATATGCATCGATATTCGTCCAAACGTATGCAATATCTTTACAATTCCTTGGGGTAGATTATTAAAAAATCCAGAAATTTGTGTTTAGTCCATTACATAAAAACACGTAGATGTAAAAACCACTTTGCTACCTCATCAAACCAAAGATATATGATGAAATGAATTTATTGAAACATATACAACTCCTTTACAATAACTTGCGTGTTGGAATTAGTAGAAGGTAAAACCACTTCCATATCTCATTAGAAAATTTTGTGAAAACGTATGCCACATCGTTTCGCCCCTTACGGGTTGAACGCCAAAAGAAATGAAATTAGTTTTTAGGCGATTATATAAAAAGCCCGAAAAAGTAAAAACCAATACCAGGAATACGTGAAAACTTAAACAACTTCTTTATACCTTCCCCCGGGTTGAATATAAAAATATTCCTGCAATATCTATCTTATCCATAAAGTTTTAAGTTTTTAGTATTAGCCGTTTCTAAAATAGGGAAAACACGCCCCGTTTTCGGGCTGGGTTAAACTCATAATACTCTTATTTAGGTATAAAAAAGTTGAAACTTAGTACGTATATGTAGATGTGCTATTAGAGTGACTAAAGCAATAAAAAGTTCAGATTTTTATTGGCGTTCGGAGGTTGAGTAAAAAAAATGTCCGTGAAACCACATTTTCACGAATTTTCATAAAACTTTTAGACATGTCGAGCTATCAAAGCAATTTTACTTCTGCGGGCTATTTGTACAGGGTGTTTGGCACTCCGTGTGCCACCTTGTAAGGAGTTATTCCTTGATATATTTGGAGAAAAAAATTGTTCCTTAGGGTGGGTAAATTTTCAATATTAGTGGAGATACAGGGTGGTTAAGAAAAGTGTTTTTGACCGGTACCCTCACTCATTTAAAACGTTATATCTTGAAAAAGAATAATCACAAGGCAAAGTGTTATAACTCGTTTTTTAGGCAATCGAATTACCTTTCATTTGATGTAACAGTCTAAATTGTAACTGCACCCAATCTTGAGATATTTACTCGAAAACACAAATTTTTGCTACGTGAACCCTTAAAATTCAGTGATCAATGTAGTTTTTCTCAGAAAACCCCATTATAAAAATGTCACTATAATTTTATTTTTTTATGATCCGTGTTATTACCTACAAACATTTTGGAAGTAACACGTAAAAATACATATCGCATAAAAATTAAATATTTAAAAGTCAGTGCCATAAGGTGGACTACGTTTAAAAACCTGTTTAATTTGTCGGTAGTACTACAGTATTTTTATTGTACATTTATTACTATTTAAAGTATGAAGGAAAACAATGAAATGTAAGTGAGTTTCAACATAATTGATGCTTTTACCTGGACGTGGTAGGTACTACTGGATGCGGTACTATGCCTTTTTTGCAGGTAATAATACGGCTCATAAAAAAATAAAATTAAAAAGACATTTTTATAATGGGGTTTTCTGAGAAAAACTACATTGATCACTGAATTTTAAGGGTTCACGTAGCAAAAATTTGTGTTTTCGAGTAAATATCTCAAGATTGGGTGCAGTTACAATTTAGACTGTTACATCAAATGAAAGGTAATTCGATTGCCTAAAAAATGAGTTATAACACTTTGCCTTGTGATTATTCGTTTTTAAGATATAACGTTTTAAGTGAGTGAGGGTACCGGTCAAAAACACTTTTCTTAACCACCCTGTATCTCCACTAAAATTGAAAATTGACCCACCCTGTGGAACAATTTTTTTCTCCAAATATATCAAGGAATAACCCCTTACAAGGTGGTACAAGGAGTGCCAAACACCCTGTATAAGCGCTTAGAAACATTCTTCAAAATTTTTCGATATCTAACCCCTAAGGGGGTGCAAAGTGGTTGTGCATTTACGAATTCTGATATATTTCTTAGGTATTTTGAGGTTTGGAATTCACTTTTACTTCTATAAGCTTTAAGCGTAGTCGGGGAAAACCGATTTAAGTATTTTTCTCTATTAAAACCCCTGGGGGTATTGTTCAAGTTTTCACTGATTCCGAAAATCTCTTAGGTTTAATGTGATCGAATTCGCTTTTACTACTATGAATTATTCTATTGATAAAAAAATACGTAAGTAAATAAAAAAAAACTGCCAACAGTCTGGGCGCAACTTTATTATTTTATGGGTAGAAGTCCGAAACGTGTTTAATGATGAGATGCGGTGTAGGTTACTATGCGACTGACAGCTTAAAAAATAACGTTCCAAATAGCCTCCTGGTTATTCCTTTTTTACATTTTATGCTTACCAGTTAATATAAGACCTGTTGTCGGACCTCTTATCGGCCACAGAAGAAGTCTTAAGATCCCAGACTTTTACAATGGGAATGTAAACGCAGTGAAGTATGGAAAGGTTTAGTAGCTAGATGGGAGAAAGATGGATCACAAGTAAAGATGGACATTTCGGCAACATAGATTCTGGAAGTTGATTCCACAATTGGAAAGTCCGGCTGATAAAGGAAGACTACGTACAAAAGGCGCTTTCAAGTCATACTCGTGAACACGCACTGCAATATGAGTATAACGGATAGATTCATATCGCGAATGAATTAAATTAGTAAGATCATTGAAGCATAGCTAGCTGTCACTAGAAATACATTGAAAGCAATTTAAGTAAACTCCTTATTCGCTTCCTAACTAGCTAGCTACTAGTATTTGATCCCTATTAGAACAATCCGTTATACGAAGGACTTAAGAGAGTACATACATAGAGTGTGCTTATATTAATTAATCTGTAAATTTCCTCTCTGTGATGTCTCAGCCAACAAAACTTAATTCATTGGATAACCGAATAGATTTAGTTATTCGGATTGGTGACATTTTTATTATAATCATCACTTTCAAATTGCAACAAACAATAACATATTTCGTAAAACCAGCTGCTCTGTTCCGTATTTTATCTGCTCTGCAAAGAAGCACAAACAAATTTTGATATACTGATTCCTTAATTCGAAACATTTTTTTCGGTGAATAAATTTAAAAAAATTTATTGCAGAATGCAAAAAGAATTTGATAAAATACAAAGAATAACCTAAATTTTGAACAAAACGTTGAAAGATCAGTCTGCCGTTATTTATGAAAGTATCTAAATGACAGATTAATTGAATTTCTGAGCAAATGGAAACTAAATGTGAAATATAATTGAATTGAATTAAATTGAAAAAAAAACTGCTCTAGAACAATGAATGCAGCTGAGTACATACTTTTGTGTTTAAAGTTGTAATAAATGAAAATAAACCATGGAAATTTATTTCAAAAGTTTGAATATCAGACAATAACAAAAATTGTTTCAGAATTTTTTAACGATTGTTGAGATAATAGTCCTGAAAGTACATATTTCGATCAAACACAAAACAAAAGATACTAACAGTCGTGAGCGTAATTTTTCAGAGTTTAAAATTTTAGTAAAATTGTCGTAAATTCCAGGGTTAAGTTCAGGGCATGACCACGAAAATAATGAAAACGGAAGCCTTTGATTGAAAGGCTACAAAGGTTATGAATTTCACGCAAGAGTGACTTAAGGCGGTGAATAACATGGAGACTAGGGATCATTTTGCTTCGAACTTCAACCAATTGATAGTGTGATAATAAAAGAAATACTTTTTTAGAAAGTCCACATTTTGTAAGTTTAATGATAAGAAATATCGTTCTAGCCATGCGAGTGTCTCCCCATACAAAACAGCTGAAATTACCTTGTCACACCTATTCGTAGGTTACCAAAGGAAAAGCAACTTTATGAATTTAGAATTGCACACTAATAGTTATTTACAGTACGAAACTAAGGGAACAAATACAAAGAAATTACACATTCCTTCGCGCTGTGGCAATTAAAAATGTCATTAAAAAATTGGCTTCCGGCGAATTCGCCGCGTGTCTAAAAAGCTCAAATTTGACATGATTATGGTTAGATAAAAAGCGGGTTTGGTGCATCAATTAGCAAAATCACTGTATTCTATAAGGTTGGTACCGATCCCTCATCCTTCCATTGGAATCCTATTCAGTTTTAAGTTCAGTTTGGTGCCATATAAAAATTAAAAGAAACACTGCACTGACTATCAAAAAACCAGGATATTCTGAAATTTAAAATTTAAAATTTTAACCACTGTAATATTTTACGATTTCTTAAAGTATGAAAACAAAAACAGGTAAAATTGACGTATTTCTTCGAGTAGCTACCATATAAGAGTCCCTAAAAATGATTTGCTGCATTCACCTGAACTTCCGATAATTTGAGAACGTGCTGGGATTTAATAAAGCTTTATAGTCATTAAACATTTTTTCGATCACGTCTTACAATAAGGTGCACACTCATGTTTAAATATTATGTGTTAGAAGATCAGAATTTGATTCAGATCATCACATTGGCTGTTGCCTGTTTTGACTTCGATATCTTTTTTATTAGTTTCGCTATGATTCATGTATGGCATCAAAAACGCTCTTATCGAGGAATTGGTGCATTATTCTTTTTTACACGTGCAAGTCTATAAATTTAAGTGTGGTAGCGAAGAGTTTGAAACCAAGAAAAGGGTGGTATTAGCAGACGACTGGAAATTAATGAATTATTATACCCGATATGTATGGAAGAGTGGATTAATGTAAGCTTAGCGCTGACCAGGGCTGCAGCGCAATTGAATCCGGTAATTCTAAATTTCTGAAGAAAAGTTGCAAGGTGGTAACAGTTTAATTTCTCTGCATTTAATTAACACAGGATATGGTCTAATTTATATTTAGGTCTTTTTCGACGATATTAAGATATCTTACGTTAAATAGTTCTGATAATTTAAAGCCCTTCTAACATTTTCCCATTAAACTTACCATCATGTGAATCGTAAAGGTAAATAATTCTTTCCCATCCATAAAATTGTATGGTGTCAATAATGGCTTGGTGATAGTCCGGCCTCATGCTAATTGCAAAATCAAGAAAGCCGGATGAAGGAGTCAGAACCTAGACAGATGAGAATACCGGGAATAGTAAGGCCTATCCATAAAACAAATTTGTTGTTATTACTTTCTCCGGAAACCAGGGTGTTACAAATGGCATTTGAAATGTGTTACTGTACGAATGCAATGTGTCGAAGGAATCGGGCGAAACTGCACCGAGCATGGCGTAAACTCCTCTTGAGAATTGATTACAAACTAAAAGGAGGTGGTTAGTGACCAATCAGGATTTAGAAAATAAGTAAATGCCATCATACTAAGTCTGGATAGTTTGAATGCATCAGCTGTATTTATAACATCCACGTAGGCTTGCAGCTCAAATCGGCGCTGCGTCACATTCAAGTTATGGTTGAGCATTGCATACTTGAATGCCGACTGCACCTCGTCCGTTCCTTGTTCGAAAATAGCACCTAAATGGAGTTAACAAGGATCAGCAAACGCATGAGCCTGCTCGGCTTCCAATTGTGTCGTCTAATCGAAAACTTACCCAGCGGAATCTTTTCTGTAGTCAATTGAGCCTTGGACCGATATCCGTTTATGATAAAAATAATCCATGTGATATACTTAATCCCAAAAAACATTTTGGTGGAAATGTTGCGTGCAACCGAGATCGGAAACTTGGAAAGCTGTGAAACTCCACTGGTAACTTGGAACGGAATTTATCTTGTTAGTCACTGGAGAAGAAATCAACTCAAAATGAGGAAATCATTTCCGAACGTTGAACACATATTTCTTTTTACATGAGCCACACATTACAACACTAAGGCAGGTCAAATGAGCCCTTGAATTTAAACACTTTACACTTTTGCATGTGTAACTTTCCTTCTTTTTTATTTTATGTAATTATTTATAACTTTTATTTTTTAACCGATCTTTGCAGCACTCTACGAACTGGCACCTAATTAGGAAAAAAAATTTTGAAATTTTTTGAACCGGAAATTAATTTTTTCACATCGTGTCTAAAAATTATGTCCAGCGCTTTTCGCTATCAAAGATGTACTAAACGTTTCATTTAGGACAGGATTTCGGTTCCTTTAGTGGAGTGTGATGTTAAGAGAATTTCGCCCGATCTCCATAAGGATAAATTTGTAAAAGGGAACATGCGCAAAACTTGTATTTATTGTAGAGATGGGATAAAGTTGGGAATATCTACTTAGGTGACTTGCATAAGTAAAGTGAACGTTGAGAAAATATGAAAAGTGCGCAAGGATATAGTTTGCTGAAAGGGGAAATTTGTGGATGCTCTATGGTACAGTTGGAAGTTGTTCTGGGTTGTTGTTACTGAGATTAGTTAGTAATGGGGTTATTATGAAGTAAAGCTACTCCCTGTTCCAAGATTCCATCCCGAAGAGAGTCGAAGAGTACGAGTTTAAAGCTTTCGATGCTGTAGCATTGATAGTACGCGCAGTATCAGAACTTTGGCATCTCCAGGCTACGTTTCGCGCGATACAAGAGCATCCTGACTCCAGTAGGCTTTTAGCCTGGGAATTATCAAATACCAGACTGTTTTTAATGTTATTACTCGTTAGTAAAACGTATATTAATCTATATTCCAACGTGTGTTATACGAACAGGGTTCTAAATATTTATAAGCTAATCTCGAATTTATTTTTTTGACCTTTTATTCTTCATTTTATTTTGCTTTATAACTTTTTAAATAATAAAGTATTTCGATCGAATACAATATATTTTCACCCAAAAAATAATAATGTTGAGTTGGGCTCAACTGTTAACGCATTTTTTATTTTACTGAATACATCTATGACATGTATTTTTCTGTTTCTCTAAAATAATTGTTCTAATGGTGAATAAGGGACGTTCTATTTATTCACTTCTATACTCGTGTAATCTTTGCATTTGCGGCCATACAGAAAACACTTAACCAATTGATTTGAGGAAATTTGTATAGGAGACAATACAAATTTTAAATTCCTAGCTATGATAGACCTCTGAAACAGGCAATACTTGTAACATATGTAAAGGAAGAGCAGGGAATTGAAATATTCATACAAATGTATGCTAGTTTTTGTACCATTTCCCACATATGTCGGTCTTAGGTGCTATTTGCATTTTCTAATATATATATAGGTACTACTAAGTTTCAGTTTTATATCAGTATAGGTTCTTGAGATATAAAAATCGAAACTTTTTCCTTTTCACCCTGCCCCACCCTCACCCCCTACACCATCATCCCTGAAATTTTTATTTTCTGCTAGGGGTTTATTAGGCCTACTTCTGGTAAAAATTTTAAGCATTTATCTAACACCGTTCTTGAGATATGAGACGAGATTTTTTAAAAAATTCTTACCCCCTCCACTCCTATGCTCCAGCACCCCCTTAAAAAATTTTACTTTCAACAAACTTTATTTGTCAACCTTTATACAGAAACCAAATTTTATTTCTCTAGTGTAATTGGTTCGTGACATATCGTAATCTAAAGTTGTTCACCCCCCCGTACGTCACTGCCTTCTCTCAAAAATTTTTTGCTGATTTAATCTCCTAGTATACTTACAGATGATCATTAAGTTTTAATTTCGTGACATTAACCGTTTAGGAGATATGGATTTTAGAATGACTCGATCTCGCCTTTCGAACGTTTCGGACGCATTATTTTTCTCCCCACTCCCACTATATCAACAATATTTCTGCAAATGGGTCCACTATCAAAGTTCTATATAAATTCCTAGTTTCACCCTCCTAACATAAGCGGTTGCTGAGATCTAGAAATCAACATTTTTGGTCTAAAACGCTTTCTTCACCTCCCCCCTCACACCCCCATCACTCAAAAAGTGGTCACTTGAAGAAGCCTACCCAGTCTATTAAAAAAAATTTCAATTTAATATCTCATAGGGTTTAGAAGCTATAAGCCCTCAAACGTTTTGCGTACGGCGGACTGAACATTTTTTTAGCTTTTTTGGTGCTTATTAGTCATGAAACGTATAAAAATCGATAACAATACTTTAAGGTAAATGTCCCAATACGCGACCATGTCCCGCCGTGCGACCAGTTTGAATGAATTATGAGCAAAATATATAGATTCTCAAAATTGTTCGTCTAAGTAGAATATTCATAATGATCCGTGAACAATGCTCTTGATGCGCATATTTTTCACGGTACAATTAAGTAGACACCTGAATTTAAAAAAAAAATTCAATTTCATAGTACGCGCGTTCACCCGCCATTTTGTTCCATTTCGCCTGTAGACGGCACTTCGTTAATAGATTTGACAGTTGGACCGTTGAATGTTTTTTCAGTGCCAAAGTGACTTGGATCGATATTAACAATTTAATTCTGCCAATATCTTCAACTCGGACAAGTAGCTGGTTACCGTACGTGTTTTAATTAAACCAAAGGTATCAATATGCATTTTATTTACTGTGGTCGCTGAGTGGGACAAACATTAATGAATGTACATTTGTGCGTCCGGATGAATCAAAATCCTCAACAAAAATAAATCATCGATGTTTTGGAGATTAAAATTACGGCTAATGGTGTAACATATGTCCTTTTTGAGAACCCAATTATCAGTTTTCATGACATAGCCTCTAAACTGTAAAATAAATGTCTTAAAATAGTTCGTGGTTAAATGGGAGTACAAATAGCGGTCGCCTTTTGGGTCATACCAATTATGTCCCTATCAGCGACCAAAATAATTTCATTGCCACCATTTTCTTTACTTTCGATAAGATGAATATTGGTCGCACAATGGGACTGGCAAATGAAGTACCAGATTGCTACTGGTCGTAAATCGGGACAAACGAGTGGTCGCAAATCGGGACAACGGGTCAATCATGTGGTCGCAACGACGTACAAGTACATCGATTAACGTTTTTTCGAATATCTTCTAAAATAATGATCGTGTGTTGTGAAAAACAATTGTATTTGCAGAATAATATATCGACTTTGACTAAAACAACGATCGTGAAAATCAAATTAGTATAGAAATGGATATTTTGCTATTGAATATGAAAGCAATGCTTACATGGTCGCGTATTGGGACATTTACCTTATTATTAAAATAATAAAGTAATTGACCAGCGCATTTTTAATAACTATTTGTACCATTGCAGCATTGGTGGATCATTACCGGTTTGGAAGTTATTATGATATAAATACCTATATATACATATATTAGAAAATGCAAATAACACCTAAGACCGATAGAACTATAGTAGTAACATGTTGGAAAAATGTAATTTTTTATAGGGGTAGTATATTACGGGGGTGGTGGGTGTTTTCCCTAACTATAGAAGGGCTTATGCTAGAAAATTGAAATTTGGTATGTATATGTAAATCAACTAGAAAAGTAATATGTACTAATAAAAAAAATTCATATATCCATTGGCGTTCGGAAGGGGGGCAAAAAAAATTATCAGTGAAAATGGAGTGCATATATTTTCATAATTTTCGTCATATCTATTAGGTCTTTCCAAATATTGAGTTAATTTTTTTGTACGGATCCTTCATATAAATATCTAGAAAGTGTTTTCAGGATTTTTTGAAATTCGACCCCCAAGGTGGTGTAAAGGGGATTGTTACAGGTGCCCTGAAATGAAAGAAAAGAATTAGTTAAGTTGTTAGAAGGAATGTAATATTGATTAAATGTTGGTTATACTGCTGAGCATAATTTCTATATAGCGCACTCGAAATCAAATTTACGATCCGAGACTTACAAACTTAGCTAATTTCCCGCCATCGCAACCCTAGACTAAAGGAGGTGGCGCTGAAGATCGCGTAATATTTGATCATCAAATATTTCAACCAATTTGGTGGAATTTTTGGTTGTAAGCCAGGATATATAGAGCTAAACGCTAAGAGCGCGACTTCGAGACCCGCCAACAGCAATTTTATTTTTCCGCTAAATTTAAGAATGGAATATTTTCATGGTAAGCTACCATAGAAGCAAATTTGATTAAATGTTGGTTGTTTTCCGGCGTCAGTAGGGTTTCTGGTGTGAAGAGCCGGGACTCAATACTTACCTGTAGGTGCGCGGGGCTACGCCACCCAATGACCACATCAGATCGCGCACTCGCTATGTCGTCACATCGGTATCAACGCAGCCTGCTGATAATACTTACCTGTCGGTGCTCGAGGCTACGCCACCCACCGAAAATGAAAACGTCGGACCGCGCACTCACAATTTCCGCGCACTTATAATTTCACAATTTAAACACTCAAACGTAAACAACCAGAAACGTCATAAGCCGCAGTTGTAAACAAACAACATGGACGAGTACTGCGCGAGCAGCGAGAAATTGTGAGTCGATAAGACAGAGGCGCGAGGGTCGAATCTCGGCTAAATCGTCGTTCGGAGAAAATAAAGTTTATGCACCTGAGGGAATGACCTGGAGAAAGCGAGCGTTGAACCGTGAAACGGAGTTTAGCGGTTGAAAAAGCGCAACAGAGTCTTCGCGGGAAGGATGGACCCGAAAAACGGTCTCTTTTGGATAGTGCAATCAAACAGAGTAGAGGTGCGAGGAAATCTAGAACGAGGAATACGAGTCAGAGGGAGTTTTTCTAAAAATCGCTAAGCAATTCGATCACAAGTCGGTGACGAGTTTGAATAAATCCGTAAGAGTGAGGAGGATCATCGAGGATAGTGTCTGGACCGTCGTCGAAACGGCCACCAAATTTGAAACGAGCGGAGAACCGTGGGAGGCAGCACTGGAAGCGGCATATCGATACCATCGCTGGAGGAGAATCACCATAGGCGCCCTAGATTAAGGTAGAACAGAATTATCAGGTTAGAAAGGTTAGAAAAGTAGTTAAAATCGTTAGAACACACTAGAATATAACGTAAATTTTGAATTAAATATTGTGTGATATGAGACGAAATACTCAAAATTTAACATCTTTCATTTCTTTTGTTCTAACTTTGGCCTAATTCATTAAGTGTTTGTGACGTTTTCCAGCTTGGCTTCCGTCGGTTATTACGCTTAGTATATTTTATAGATAATTTTCCCGAACCAGTGGTTCGGCTTGGGAAAAGCGAGTAAGAACGGGTTCCTTAAATTCGGAACCACTGGCGCCCACGACCCTTCTCTGGGTTGGCCGGCAAGGACCCGTTCGCCCTCCTTCGTGCCAGGGGGTTTTCGATTGCGGTTTTCCACCGATATCGGTTACTAACGGCAGAAAGGCCGCTTCCGTAGGGCGAACCGTAACAGGATGTATACATTTTCACGAATTCAGCCGTATCCCTCAGGTCTGATTAGATAAAAACTTTTCACTTCCACGGGCTTATTTAATAATCACCTAAAACTCGTTTTCAAGTTTTTTCCTTTTTGTATGTTTTCACAAATTCTTACATATTTCTTAGTTCTAATGAGTTATCGAATTAATTTTTACTTCCTAAGGCTTCCTACATAATCGTCAAAAAGTTGATTTCATGATGTTTGTTATTCAACTCCAGACTGTTGGTAGATTTTTTTTTATGTAACGATAAAGTCGAAAGATACCCGTTTTATGGACCATCGCCATTTATCTAAAAAACGAAATGGTTCAATTAACTTTTTTTAGTATTTTGAAATCTCATTTTACCACGTTTGATTCTAACGAAAGTTTATTGGAGTAGCACAGCTAGTTCGAAGCTTTCTTTATTTAACTGAAAGCATTTCATCACCTGGGAAAATCTTTTATTTAATAAAATTCGGTTAAAACCGTTTACTGGTTCTATAAACATATATTTTGAAGTACAAACATAAATTTATTGAATCGACGCCGTTTACCGTAATACATTAAAATTGAATCTGAAAAATCGTTCTGTTTAAATTTGAATAAAAAGTAATATTGTTTGTTAAAAATTACGATCTGTTTTACTCACAGCGAAAAATTTCACATACATATATACCTACAAATAGGAGTGGGGTTAATATAATATATAATTTGGGGACTGCTCAAAAACAATTATTAAATTAAACATCACACTCTGGATGTTTTCTTCGGATAAATCGACTGAGTTTCACATATCTTATGCAGAAACTAGGAAAAAGTTTAGGCTCATAATCCCAAAAGATTTCGGGGAGGAGAGGGCTCATCTGCTTGAACAGCGCTTTTGACATATCTTTTCAGCGCTGTATGAGGAAAGAGGATCTTGTTGGAGATGTTAAATTTGAAGGTCTATTGTTCAAAATATCAGGGCCAGAAAGATATCAGTTACATCGGCATGTAACGTTTAGGAGGAGTGGTTTTTCTTCTTTTCGTCGGGACGCAACTTTATTATTTTTTGAGTAGAAGTCCCGCACGCTTTTATGGTGAGATGTAGTGTAGGTTACTACACTACATCTCATAAGCGAAAAATACAACTTATAATCTAAAACAGGAGCGTTGCAAATAGCTTCCTGGTTATTCTTTAGGTTTGTCAGTCGTATAATAACCTACTTCTATCCAAAAAATAAAAAAGTTTCGCTCACATGACTGATTTTTTATTTTTTTTTTTTTAATAAAAATAGATGATAAAATATCGACATAATCAGTTAGGAGTTGAATACAAAATATTCTGAAACCGATTTTTAGGCGATTATATGCAAAACATTTGCAAATAAAAAATATTTCGATATCTCATCAGACCTAAGTGATCGGCATTAGGAAATAAGCTTTTACGCATATCGCAAAATTCTGAAAATAATTTTCAGATCATTAGATATAAAGCCCATAAAAGTATAAGCAAATTCGATATATCATTACTTAGACCTAAAAGATTTGTCGGAATTCAGGAAAACTTCCCGCATGGAAAACTGGGCTTGTGGCGTAATACTGAAAAAGTATTCGCGAACGGTTTACTCTGTAAAGTTGAAACGTCTTACATCTATGGAATTATTCTATATTTAAGTAATAACGGTACATACATATCAATTTAAAATAGAAACTCTCTGACTAGATCGAATTGGGATATTTTCCCACAATCTGTGCAAGTTTACCGGGATTAATCCTGTCTCTAAAATTGAAATGGGGATTATTCACAAGTAGTATAGTCTGGGTGGCTTAGTGGCTAGAGTACTTGCCTTCGGCGCACCTGGTACCAGGTTCGAATCTGCTTGGCGACAAGTAATTTTCGAGAATGGGGTTGGGTGCCGGACTACCAGTTCACTCAGCTGTAAATGAGTACCTGAGATAAAAATCGGGGTAATAATCACGGACGAGCGTGTGGCTGACCACTTCACCTCCTAGTGTTCCGTTGGTCTAATAATGAAGTAACTCTAGCATTACTTCAAGGCCTAGGTCCAATTTGGGCTGTTGTGCCATTGATTATTATTATTCACAAGTTCCTATATTTGCCGTATCGTAAAAGGAACTGATACTCCGAGAACGGACGACGAGTTTAATGAAGATTATTATAGTTCTTTCATTTCATTATTTCACTATGAAATAAAATCATCCAACGCCGAAAAAAAAACATTTGAAAACCACGTCTTCAACGTTGTAGATATTTTTAACACAAAGAATTGGGTCATTAGAGACATGTGCTGCTAGTTGCAATATTTTCTTAATGAAATTTTGATACTTAAGAGTTTATTAGCAGTTAACACCCCGTTAGCAAAATGGATCCTGGTGGTACAACTAGTGGTTTGTTTCGAAGAAAAAACATTTCCTTTAAGTTTTTGATTAAGAGGAATTATTATACTCGCATATGTATTTATCTGTTTAATGCTCACATAATTGAATCATTATAAGATTAGAGAGTTGTAACGAAGAGATAATTAGATTTAAGTTTGAGAAAATACGACTCAATACCTTAACATTAATTATATACGAGTATTACTCGGTTCATTGCGTCTTTTTTTCTCCAAGTATCTAAAAGACACTCTTATATGAGTACATTTGCAAAATTTAATGAATGAATGAAGCAGACGATTTAACAATTCTGTTTTAGTATGATAGACCGCAGTGTACATGCTCATAAAACAATAGAGGAGAAAATACCACCTTGAAATGGAAAGGAAAAGTTTATTCTGATCTTTTTAAAACTTTAAAGACAAAAGATTTGTTTTAGCCGGAATTGTTTTGTACTTGCCAAAGAAGAACTGTTTCTAGTTTAACCTATTTTGTAATTGCTCACATTAGTAATATGAGCGACAAAAAAGCTTTCCGAAGAAAACTATTTCGAAAGAAAACAGCAACGAGGTATTCCCTTGTTTATACTTTACAGAAAATAATTGACTGAAAACTGAAACCTGGTGAGTATATGTAGATCTAAGAAAAAAGTTATAGTAACAGAAATTTTCAAATATCCATCCATTGCAGTACGGAAGGTAGAAAAAAAAAAATGATCAATGAAAATGGAATGCATATATTTTCAGGAATTTCATCAAATCTTTTAGGTCTTCTGAAATATTGAATTAATTTTTATTCCACGGATTCTTTATATAAATTCCTAGAAAGTGTTTTCATGATTTTTTTAATTTCAACCCCTAAGGGAGTCTTTACACCCCCTAAGTTTGCTCACATTTTTACGAATTAAGTCTTATCCCTCAAGTCTGATACGATATCAAATATGTTTTCACTTCCACGTGCTTGTTATATAATCCACTAAAACCCGTTTCAGGATTTTTCCATTTTCAACCCCTAAGAGGGTATAAAAGGGTGGAACATGTTTTCACGACCTACGTTATATTTTTTAGAAGTGATAAGACATGAAATTGGCCTTTCACATCCTCGGGCTTTCTTTATATAAGGTGTTTCAATAGGAACGCTCGATGTTTGTTAGATTATAACGGCCATGTTGTTAAAGCAATATCCGTCGAATTTGTTGTGAATTGTTCAGTAGTGAATGGTAAATCACCATGGAAGGTGGTAGCATTGAACGACGTGTGCAAATCATAAATTTTTTTTTTCAAAACCAGTGCTCCGTTCGAGAAACGTTCCGCGTTATCGTCTGGATATAGTATTGTTATCGTATAAATATCTCTGGCGGCGACGCGTGAACTGGGCATTGAGATCGCGCGATTTAACGCCTTTAGACTTCCTCCTTTGGAGCTATTTTAAATCGCAGGTCTTTGCGTACAAACAGCAAGCAATTGATGCCCTCAAAGTCAACATACCGAACGCCATTCAGCGAATTCAGCCAGATTTATGCGACAAAGTCAACGAAAATTGGACCTCTCGAATACGTGTCACCAAGCAAAGCCGCGGCGGACATTTGAACGACGTTATATTCCATACTTAATGCCATAAAATAGTCTTTTAGATAAAAAAAAGTATTGGGTGGATATTTCACACACAACTTGTTTTATTTACATTTAAAAATTGAACGTCCTAAAATACCCTATATTTATCTAAAAACTAATTTCAGGATTTTTGGATATTCGACTCTCAAGTGGGTGTTAAGGGGTTTCATGCATTTTCACAATTTTCGCCATATCCTTAGGTTTACATAACATTACATAAATTTATTTAAATTTTTAAAAATAGTTCGTAAAATTTTTTACAAGTTCAGTGATCAGATCTTACATCTTTGCATCTGTAGTAACAATTTGAATTTTTACTAAAATTAGTTCTTTGTTTATTATATTAATTATTTAAATGCAAGGAAAAATTTTATAATAAAAAACCTTGCTTGTTAAATCCTACCTAACTTACAAAGTAACTTACAATCTAACTTAAAATAAAAATAATTATGGAATAGTAATTACTTACAATAGGTTAAATATATAAATATGTGTTAGAGGAAAGATGAAATTAGCGGGTTGTCTATCAACTGGGACCGTAACAAAAATGAGGAGAGTTTGGATTCGGCCAGTTCCTGTATAGTATAAACACCAGCATTAGCGTGTAGTATTCTAGTTGAAAAATAAAAAGGTTTATTCGTCGCTATTTTAAGGCACTTATTTTGGCAGACCAGCAGTTTCTTTTTGTGAATACTAGCGCATTGACTCCATATGGGAGCACCGTAGGAAATGATAGGTTGGATTACAACTTTAAATATTAAGGCTTTATTTTCCACAGAAAGGAAGGATTTCCTATTTATAAGAGGGTACAGCGCAT
Organism: Beris morrisii; assembly: GCA_951812415.1. Taxonomy (NCBI): domain Eukaryota; kingdom Metazoa; phylum Arthropoda; class Insecta; order Diptera; family Stratiomyidae; genus Beris; species Beris morrisii. Next base: position 295,411 of record OX638310.1, read on the forward strand.
GAATGCATCCTGAAATCTTGAAGCATGTGTTTTCGATGTGTCTAGCAAATGTAAGTTTATTGTCAAGCGTGAGGCCAAGATAAATTAAATTGGAAGACCATGGGATGACTTGCTCGATAAAATTTATTTCGCGGTCTGGCAAATGAATTCGCTTCCTTTTCCTTTTTTTTTTGTTGTATTTATTTTAATTTTCCATCTGTGATAGAATTGGTACAACCGTTCCAAGAAGGTTTCAAGCACTAAGTTTATTGTGTTTGGGTTGTCGCCTCTTGTGTAGAGACAGGTATCATCCGCAAACACGACTAGTTCGCAGTTTGAATTTGTAGGCACATCTGCTGTAAAACATTATATAGAGTGGAGCACTTGAGCCTTGTGGGACGCCCGCAGGAATATCGTGGAAACTGGATATGCTGGATATGACTTTAACCGAAAAACTTCGATTCGACAAGAAATACTGGATTAGTTTCACAAGGTACATTGGGAAAGAAAAACTTAGTAATTTATGAATAAGCCCTTCGTGCCAAAGATAATCGAAAGCTTTTTCGATGTTCAGAGTTATCAAGCCTACCGATTTCTTTTCGTGAATTCCTTCTTTAACATATTTAGTAACTCTAAATAGTTGGTGATTAGTCGAGTGCTGCCGCCTAAAACCGAATTGAAAGTCCGGGATAACCTTTGAGTCTTCTAGAAAGCTTTGCACACGGCTCAGGACTACAGTAAACTTATCGGGCGGTAGCTATTGGGACAAGTAGGGTCTTTGCCCGGTTTAAGGATAGGTATAATACTAGCTTTTTTCCACGCAGAAGGAAAGTAGTTTAATTTCAGGCAGGCATTAAAGATTAAATTCAATAGAATTATTGACTTTCTAGGCAGCTTTTTGAGAATTTTGTTAGATAGTTTGTCGTTTCCAGGTGCTTTGTTATCTTTTAGTCTTTTTATTATATTGGTTTAGGTTTGCACAGAGCGTTCGAAGGTAGCTCAGTACTTAGCGGGATGTTTTGGATTGATTTCCGAACGACGCCATTAACAATAGGATTGCCCATTGTCGTGGTCCAAAAATCCCCTGGGTAGACTCCTTCCTAGGGCACGCTTCACGCACTTGAGATAACACGAACACTGTACTCGACACTCACCTCAGGTGCTCAACCATTCACATGAAAAACCACGAACTTGAAATAACTATCAATTTATCATTTATTATCTTCTTGTTTTCTGGTTTCTTTACACTTGACTACTCGTTGATTTTACGTTACAATTTACACATTACAATTTTCACATTACATTACATTACAATTTTCACGTTACATTACATTACAATTTTCACGTTACATTACATTACACTTTGCACACTAATTTAGAAACCGCGGAGGCTATTCGATTTCTCGAGAATCGTCATAAGACTGACCGTTTTTCGGACTTGGGAAAATCGATCAGCAATTATCGCATGGACAATTATTGTCCATCAGCCCGATAATTGCTGATCTGCATCGACCATCGATCAATTCTCGGCGGTTGACCCGAGCTGGCCAGAATTGATCGATAGTCGATGTTGCAAAAATCCCGCTGACCGCCGAGCAAAGGTATCCGGCCTTTAGTCCAATTTAAGTTTATCACCTCGTATCGGAAATTGCGACATAGTTCGAATATTGAACCCAAATCACCGATACGAGGTGTGTGTAGGGAGAGTCGGGGTCAACCGGACCACGACATTCCTCCCCCCTTGAAAAAACCGATGCTCAGCGGTGTTAAGGTTTTCCCAGTCCGGGACATATTGTTCGGCCGTACATGTTTTTTTTTTTTATATATATTCTAGATTTTAGGTTTGATAAAAACAACAAATTCATTTTTTTTTAATTTAGCATTAGTTCGAATTATTACAAAAAATATTACTATAAAGTTGTGTTTGTATTAGGATGTAAATAATCAGGAAACTACGTTAAAAATTACTGAGATTGTTTTTGGATTCTTTTTTCGTGCTCAAATAAATTAATCAAAAAAAATTCATTTTAAAAATACATTTTAAGGTGATTTTTTCTACTATTCCTATACTAAAGCTATACTACTCCTGTTCTGGCGTGGGCCTGTAGTTGCTGGCATCTTCGTCTCGGGTGTTTGAGCGATGGTAGCCGGCTGGTTTACTGTGGGTGGAAGGGTGGGGGAGGATCTCGTATCTCAACCGTCGAGGATAGTGGTGATGAGCGAGTTCGCATAACGTGTTCTATCGGCTCATTGGTTCGCGGGCTCACTTCCGTGGTATCCTGCGCTTTTGGTTTGTTCTGTGTTGGAGGTATCGTCGGAGGCAAAAAACAAAACCAGCTGTCATCGTTAGCAGCAGGCCTACTCCTGTCGTCGTTATCAACGTCGAATGTAACTGCGTCATTCGTTTATTCTCCCGTTGCTGGATCTCGCGCTAAGTCTTCTCGTCTAGGTCGGTAATTTTTTCACCTTCGGCTTGCCACGTTTCATCCAAATTACTTGCGGTGAGGATGGTCGGTTTCATATGTAGATGTTCCCCTGCTTCGTGCAACTCGAGGTCAACGGAACGGGGTATGAATTGACTCAGTGTGAAGTTCGGTCGTTCAATTGGATGCCATAGTTTGATCTGCTCATGTTGGTCATCGGTCGTGTATACCGCCAGGTCTCCACTTCGGAAACTGCAGTGCTCTCGAAGCGAAATTATGCCAAGGACTCCGAGTTCTATTATTCTTATTGATGTGTTGACGCAATGTAGTTCGCTGAAATGCGATGTGCGGCATGGAAATGGTTAGCAATCAATTCAACTTTCCGTTCTTCACTAAATACTAGTTTATCATTGTTGTCAAGAAGGGGAGGAATTTGGAACACTCTACGTGAAGAAAAGCTTGTTTAGTTTCCAAATCTTTTGTGAACCTTTTTCAAGGGTAGACAACATTGAATTCCATTTAGTATTATGTAGCATAGCTAATCTCTCACGTATAATCTTAGTAAGATAGTTAACTTTGAATTTAGTGGAAGCATCTCGGGTTCTTTGCCACTGTCGTTCTAAGCGTGTTCCTTTCTTGAATAATTACCTTCGTCTCATTGTCAATTTCTGGATTCCTCAGCCTGTTAATTACTTTTTTCGGCGTGGTCGATTCTATTGCATCCCGTATTTTAGTGTTAAAGTTTAGAATAAGATCATCTATATGTTCAATCTGAGTGATGTCAGCTAGGTTCAAAGAGATGGTTAATACTGATTGATTTAATAGCGATTGGAATTTTGACCAGTTTGTGTAATTGAAACAAAATGTCTCTGACTGCGATTTCAAAACTTCGGTTGCCTCATCGACTGAAAAGGTCACTAGAAGGGTGAAAATAAGGCGCATAGGGTAATAGGCAGTGGCGGTGCTGATAGTTTTAGCGCCCGGCGCACTTTCTACGTTTTGGTGCCCCAAATTTTATATTTTGTTTTCGAAAAATGAAGGATAATTTCCAAGATTTAGCATGATATAAATAGAGAAGATGGTGTTAAAGTGACCCCTGCTGTTAACTTGGCCCGCTAATTATGTATTTCTTCTGTTATGTAACAGATAAACACCATAGAACAAAACTAAAATGAATTGCTTATTCATGTGTCATTCCATCAAGAATCGCCAAAGGTGTGACCTTACCATCTCCGATTCTTATGAAAACTTTTGTACTTGAAGAACTAGTGAAAAAAATAATTGAAATTAAATTGTTGTTTCTATTTAATTGTTTTGTTAGTTATAGTATGTAAAGTTTTCACAAAAATGGTGTCCGAGTCCACTTTGAAAATTTATATCTCTGGTAATTTTTATCCTAGAATAATAAAATATTTTTCAAAACATATCAAAAAATTAACTTGAGATCCCAAGTTAATTTTTTGGTATGTTTTGTAAAACAGTATAGCCTACAAAATATAAAAAAATCTGCCAACAGTCTGGGCGCAACTTTATTATTTTATGGGTAGAAGTCCGAAACGTGTTTAATGATGAGATACGGTGTTGGGTACTATGCGACTGACAACCTAAAAAATAACGTTCCAAATAACCTCCTGGTTATTTTTGAGGTTGTCAGTCGCATAGTACCCAACACCGTATCTCATCATTAAACACGTTTCGGACTTCTACCCATAAAATAATAAAGTTGCGCCCAGACTGTTGGCAGATTTTTTTTATTTACTTACGTATTTTTTTATCAATAGAATAATTCACAGTAGTAAAAGCGAATTCGATCACATTAAACCTAAGAGATTTTCGGAATCAGTGAAAACTTGAACAATACCCCCAGGGGGCTTAGTTGAGAAAAATACTTAAATCGGTTTTTCCCCGACTACGTTTAAAGCTTATAGAAACAAAAGTGAATTCCAAATCTCAATATACCGTAGAAATATATCAGAATTCGTGAATATGTACACAACCACTTTACACCCCGTTAGGGGTTGGATATCTAAAAATTTTGAAGATCGTTACTAGGCGCTTATATAAATAGCCCGCAGAAGTAAAATTGCTTTGATAGCTCGACATGTCTAAAAGTTTTAACGAAGTTTGTGAAAATGTAGATTCACGGACATTTTTTTTACTCAACCTCTAAACGCCAATAAAAATCTGAACTTTTTTTTTGCTTTAATTACTCTAATAGTACATCTACATATACGTACTAAGTTTCAACTTTCTAGCATAAGCCGTTTCTGAGATATAAAAAACCACCTCTCTCCCCCGTACCTTGACACCCCTATCAAAAATTTTATTTTTCTAGGATGTCTCCATAGTGGCTCTATATAATCCTAAATTGTTAGCTTTCTATTCATTATGGTTTTCGAGAAATAAAAATCAGAATGTTTTCCTTTCTACCCCCTTTCACCATCACCCCCAACACCCACACCCCCAACATTTTTTTCCCTACTAGAAGTTTACCGACCCCAACTCCTGTAAAATTTTCAAGATCATATCTGATACGGTTTCTGAGATATAAAAATTACATTTTTTGAAAAATTGTTGTCCCCCCACTTTCGTGATCCACCTCCCCCCTCAAAAAATTTAGTTTCGGTAGACTCCTCTTGTGATCCTATATACAGAAACTAAATTTTATTTTCCTGGTGTAATTGGTTCCGAAGATATTGTAATCCAAAGTTTTTCACCCCCCACCCCCACACCCCACCACCCCTCTTAAAAATGTTAGCCCTTGTCTAATCTTGAAGTATCCCTAAGGACAACAACAAAGTTTCAATCTTCTGACATCAATAGTTCAGGAGATATGGATTTTAGAATGTTTCAATCCCGTCTTTCATGCGTTAAGGACTCATTGTTTCCCCCCCCCCACTTCCACACCCCTTAACCAAGATCGACCATTTTTTTGCAATTGAGTCCATTATCATAGTACTATATAAGTTCCAAGTTTCAGCCTCCTAGCATAAGTGGTTCCTGAGATCTAGAAACCAAAATTTTTCGTCTAAAACGCTCCCCTCTCCTCTCCCCTTGCACCCCCACCCCTCGAAAATATACCAGTTGTAGGGGTTCACCCAATCTACCCACCATAAAAATTTCAATTTAATATCTCAACGGGTTTAGGAGCTACGCGCCTTCAAACGATTTTGCGTGCGGCGTACGGCGTACGGCGTCTACGGCGGACAGACGGACATTTTTTTTTTTTTGCTTTTTTGGTGTTTACTAGTCCTAAAACGTGTAAATACAAAATTTCAGGGTAGCAAACTTTTTTGAAATTTCAGGTCGATCACAATACTTTATTATTAAAAAATAATAAAGTAAAAATCATTATCATTGAAAAAAAAATGCAAGCATCATTTTTAGTCAAATTTGTTTTATATTGCGACAACCTTCCCTTTAAAAATAAGCCCTATTTTATTATTCTAGGATAAAAATTACCAGAGATATGAATTTTCAAAGAGGATTCGGACACCATTTTTGCGAAAACTTTAATATACTATAACTAACAAAAATACTTTATTATTAAAAAATAATAAAGTAAAATGAGATAGAAACAAAAAATTGAAATTTAATTATTTTTTTCACTAGTTCTTCATGTACAAAAATTTTCAAAAGAATCGGAGATGGTAAGGTCCCAAATTTCGTAATTTTTGGCGATTCTTGATGGAATGGCCCTCATACGAAGGATCGCCTTGCTTTCGCAAGATATGCAAAATTAATTCCATTAACATCTGTGATTGCCTTCAAAGGTGCATCTTATAAGAATCAATGGAAGAATATATCAAAAGATCTCACGGAGCAAAACGTAGCCACAATCTTCAGAACTGTGGATGTGATACAGGATGATGAAGAGATCAGCTCGGATAGAAGTACTGAAAGTAGTGAAAATGAGGCTTCTTCGACTGAATACATACAATTCGACCAGGGACGTCATTTCAGTCTTACCCAGGAGGCAAGATCTTTTTCACTGCATATAAATTCATTTGAGTCGATATTAAGATATGTAGTGTATGATATGCATGCGCGCACGCACAGTTCAAGGAGTACGTAAATTTTTTTAACTCCTTTAAAAAATAGTCTTTCTTGAAAACATCAAAAAGTCACGGTTCCCTTCAATTCTGAAATTCCCCCCTCCTCAAATTACGTCCCTGAATTCGGCATCTAATATTGAAACAAATTGTGAAGGATCCTTTCCTAGTGACCAAAGAAGTAAAATATACATTCAATTGTGATTTTTTGAAGCAGAATAAATATCCTGGAGCTGAAGGCGATAATTATATTCAAATTTTGCCTATAAAATTGATTTTTTTAGCTATTTTTAATATGGTTTTATGCACACATTTAATTTGGCTCTCCGGTGCCATATTACCTCTCATTTCAACAATAGTCGTATGCAAAAATTTCTGAATTTAAATAATTTTTTAGAAACTGTGAGGCTTTCTTCCAATTTTAAGTAATTAAGTTTAAAGGTTTTGCTGATATAACGAAACATTTTAAAGTAGCCTTTGAAACGTAATTACTATTAGCACTTATTTTTTTCCACAATAAGACCTAGCAAAAAAAATATCACATTTTCTTTGGTCGTCAAACAGTGCTCCCAACTCGTGAAAATTCTAAATATTTCAATTTTCTCGATAACATTAGAACAACTGTACCCGTATTGCCATTTAATTATTAGATAACACTTCTTCATTGCATTCGTATAGTGGTGATCACGTTACGAGAGTTTAATTCCCTATTTATTTAAAAAAAATACCTAGAGAGAATTAAAAAACCCATCGGAATTTACATGAAAAAATAATGTACATAAAGAACTGAAGCACTGGCACCTAGCATACGCCTGGGACCTCTGAGAAGCCATTTCGTTCCTATGGAGCACTTTTATAAACTGCGCCAGATACCATGAATACATATGCACTCAGCGGAATACAACGCATGTCGTCGCGCATAAAAACGTTGACAGGTCACAGTACCGTGCGTGTTGGATGTCGAACCGTGGTGCAGATGAAATATTTGCGCCAAAGAGTAAGTCAATAGATTCACACATGTTTGATCGAACAAAACGATGTACGAGTACATGTCGGATCGGTGGAGGAAAATGATGTTGGTTATACAAAATCGTTTATGTATATACAACTTAGCGCGTACTTAAAAGTTTGCCTACGCAACGTTGTGTCCGGCGTACAGGAGGGTCACATTTTTAGATATTTACTATTTGTAGATATTTACTTGTTGTTTCAAATAAAAAACTTGTTTTATATATTTTTTATGACATGTGTATTTAATGTTTACTCTTGGACATCTGGACAAAGACTAACTTTTAGAACAAGCAAAACGTAGTTCCTTTTTCTGCTGTGGCGCTGCTGTCGTTAAAGTGTTCATGGTGCCACAGCCATACATCGCCATCGCCATTTACAGTCACTTAAATCAATTTGCCATCTACCGTCAGTTATATCATTTGCACTTATTCCGCAATGAAAAAAAAATCTAATAAAATCTAATAAAGAGCGTGCGTACATGAGACGATAGCTCACGTAAAAGTTGATTGCGAGAAAACTGTTTGAAAAAAGAAATATTTTTTTGATATTTGGGTTGAGTTTCATGTAAATACCCCCTTAAGCACTTTTTGTATGAAACCTGAAAGAGTAGAAGAATTTCGCTGACAAGTAAGCTCGAACTTGGTTTTCACTCAAAACTAATTTGTACAAAATTTGGACTCCGTGGCTGAACGATTTCTTGAGTTGTAGTGAGTTCCGTAAATTGAGTTAGGGCATTTTACAGGACTGGCAGCTACACAAAGAAGTTGACGCATGTTACTAATTAATGAACTTAGTTTTGCTTATGACATTAGACTAATATTTGAAAGAGGGTGCTACGAACATGTATTTATATGATAAGATCAAACAGCAATCACATATTTAAGGGAATAAAACAAACGTTTGGGAGTACGACGTGTTATTAATTTGTATTTGGATGGATAGGTATATGTAGGTAGGATGCCGTGTTTTAAAATTGCAAAATTTACAAACAGTGAATTTGATAATTGCAGGTTCGTACATGAACGAACAATTGCGTAGGTAGGTGGAACATTAGGTGTGGCGCCCTAAAAATTTGGCGCCCGGCGCAGTTGCTCCACTTGCTCCTATGGAAGCTCCGCCCCTGGTAATAGGCTGTGAGATGTTCACCATGTCGTCGCTAATGACAGGATAGTCTCTACCATTTGTTGGATGGAATGTGGGTTCCGAGGGAGTGTGAATAAAAAAGTGTTTATTGCAAATCAGGTCAAATAGAATTTTGCCAGCTTGATTAGCTTTGGCACAATTCCACAGCCTGTGACTAGCATTCAGGTCTCCGCATAAAATGTATTTATGTTGTAAACTGATCAGTGTTTCGAAATAGTTTTTAAAAAGTTTTAGCTTATTGTAATTGAGCTTGTTGCCAGGAAAGTAAGAAACAATGATGGTGGTGTTTATATCAGTAATTTGAATAGCAATCGTCTCTATTATTTCAGTGTTAAGAGGGGGTAAAAGTTTGTGTTTTACAATTTTATTGACGCAAATAACAACACCGCCGTCAGTTACATCTTTCCTGTTACATTTAACCACGTTTCAGTAATAAGAAACAAATCAATATTATGTGAAATAACAAAATCAAAAGTTTCAATACTTTTGTTTCTAATACTTTGGGCATTCCAAAGAAAAGATTTAATACAATTTAACTTAGTATCTATTATAAAAATTTAACGGCTAATTGAACTAATGCGCTGTATTGTTCCTGCTTGGTCTTGCATTCCGAAAGTTTTTTAATTAACTCTGCTGAGATTTCAATCAACTTTTCTGGTGAGAATAGACTGGAATTACGGCCGGCACTGGTGTTTGCAGCGTAGGACGCGGTAGGTGCGTTTCTAGCGATACTGCTAAATAAAGGTTTTTGTACATGTTTGCTGATGTATTTGATGATCTTAGCAGAGACGGAAAGTTCTTGTCACGGTTTGCAATTGCATTAAATGCTGGTCGTGGCGAATTCGTACCTTTTTTGCCTATTCAGGCGTTGAAGTTTGTTCGACGTTAGACTGCATTTCACTTTCAGTGGTGTTTTCTAGCATGGCTAGAGGATGGAAGCGGTTTGCACTACTCGTAATGGCGAGATCTGGGCCGCGATTTTGACGACAATTCGCAAATTTCCCTTGCGAATTTTTCGCTAACTTTGAATATGTCAAAATTGATATTCGAACATACCCCATTTCGAAAATGGCTTCATTTGTGTTTTGAACGTGCCCCACTAAAGTTTTGACATTTGCCGTTGACAGAAACAATCAGTAATAACGAAACTATTTTAAATTTAATATATATGTACTTATAAGTGATAAAATAGATGCAATCTTCTCGATTTTGAACGAAGAATCTCGTAATAGACCGAGAAAAACAAGGAAATTGTTACGGGATTCACAAAATCCATTTGATATTCTAGAAAAATTGTGATATAAAATTGTTTATAGTGAAATGTACATGTAACTATCTGTGTGTTTAGATTCCGCAAATTAACTGATTGATTAACTCCGCAGTTAGTGCAAAATTTCCTCAGGGAGCTGAAGCCATTTATAGATAATGGTGTAGATCCTAAAATTTCCATTCATCTTAAGGTAAACATTAAAAAGGCGCCGTACATATTGCACACGACCGAACGAATTTTCCGATACGACTTTTTCTTTTTCGGCTTATTAGGAAATCTTTAGTTATTGAAAAATTAGTTATAATCGTTAATTATAACATTTTCAAGAATACCATAAAAGAAAATCCCCAGGGCTTTGAAGTTTTAACTGATAATAATTAATTTTTTTATTGTTCTGAGATACTTCTGTAGTGGCTCTACATAGTCGTCAATTTTCAGCTTTCCATCCATTACGGTTTTCGAAAAATACATATCAGAGTTTTTCCTTTCCATCCCCTCCCACCATCACCCACTACACCCACACCCTCACAATTTGTTTCTCCACTAGAGGTCTACCGGGCCTAACTCCTGTAAAATTTGTAAGGGCTTGTATGGTACGGTTCTTGAGATATACAAACTAAATTTTTTGAAAAATTGCTGTCCTATTCACTTCCGCGCTCCACCTCCTCCCCCAAAAATTTTACTTTTAGTAGACTCGACTTGTAATCCTATCTTCAGAAACCAAACTTTATCTTCCTGGTATAATTGGTTCGGAAGATATTGTAATCCAAAGTTTTTTACCCCCACACTCCCCTTCTTCAAAATTTTAATCCTTGTCTAGGCTCCTAATATCCCTTAAAACAACCACAAAGTTTTAATCTTCTGACATCAACCGTTCAGGTTATATGAATTTTAGAATTTTTCAATCTCAGCTTTCGAGCAATTCGGACGCATTATCCTTCCCGCCACTCCAACACCCTTCAACCAATCAATCAGTCAAAATGAACAGACCTAAAATTTTCAACAATCACGAAACGAAAAACAAACAGTTTCCTCAAGTCACATATGCGAATTTCATTTTGAATACCTAGGAAGGTCACCAAAATATTCGCCAACAGTCTTGCCTCATGAAACCGACAAATTTCCCTGTTTCGAAAATTAAGGGAAATATGCGGAGTTTTCGCAATCCGCATGTCGACAGAGTCACAGTTCCGATCTCGGAAATTTTATTTTTTCCCGAAGAAGCATTTCGACCGGGGAAGCCTCCCGGCTCCGCTTTTTTGATTGTTGCGTTTGTATTATTCGCGTGTTTTGATCACTTGAAATAGTTTAATAGTATTTTTATATTTTGTTTTCGAAAAATCATAGGTGATTTTCAAGATTTTGCATGATATATATAGAATAGAAGGTGGTAAAGTGTCCCCTGCTGTTAATTTGGCCCCCTAATTATTTCTAATGACTCATAATACCATTTATGGCTTGTGTTACATATCGGGCTTTCTTATATGTAACAGATAAACACCATAGAACAAAACCGAAGTGGATTGCTTATTCGTACAGCGGATCGCCTTTCTTCCGCATTATATGCAAAATTTATTCCATCAACATCTGTGATTGTCTTCAAGAGTGCATCCTATAAGAACCAATAAAAGATATCAAAAGATCTCAATGAGCGAAACGTAAACACCGTCAATACTGTGGATGTGATACAGGATGATGACAAGATCAGTATTGAAAGAGGCGAAAATTAGCCTTCTTCGACTGAATACAATTCGACCAGGGACGTCATTGAAAAAATCAAAAAGTCACGGTTCCCTTCAATTCTGAAATTACCCCCCCCCCCCCCCAAATTACGACCCTTTATTCGACATCTGATAGTGAAGACACAAATTATTAAGGATCCTTTCCTAGTGACCAAAGAAGTAAAATATGCATTCAATTGTGATTTTTTGCAGCACAATGATTGTCCTGGAGCAGAAGGCGATAATTAAATGCGATTTTTGCCAATAATATTGAATTTTTTAGCTATTATCCCTTTGATTTTATGCACACATTTAATTTGGCTCTCCGGTGCTATATCATCTACACATTTTCAATGACTGTATGCAAGAATTTTTGAATTTAAATAATTTTTTAGAAACTGTGAGACTTTAATCCTATTTTAAATGTATTTTAAGTAATTAAGTTTGAAGGTTGAATCGACATAACGAAACATTTTAAAGTAGCCTTTGAAACGTATTAGATATTTTTTTTTCACATTAAAACCTAGCAAGAAAAATATCACATTTTCTTTGGTAGTCAAACAGTGCTTCCAACTCGTGAAAATTCTAAATATTTCAATTTTCTTGATAACATTAGAACAAATGTATCGGTATTTTCGTTCAATTATTACATAACACTTCTTAATTGCATTCGTATATGGTAGTGGTGATCACGTCATGTGAGTTTAATTCCCTATATATTTAAAAAAAACATTCCTAGAGAAAATTAAAAAGCCCATCGGAATTGATATGAAAAAATAATGTGCAAAAAGAACTGAAGCACTGGCACCGCGTATGCACCTGGCGTCTGGGGTTCATTTTATTAATTTGGCGCACTTTTATAAACTGCGCCAGATACCATGAAAACATATGCACTAAGCGGAATATAACGCATGCCGTCGCGCATAAAAACGTTGAACGTTCACTATACTGTGTGTGTTGTGTGTCGAACAATGGTGCGGATTAAATGCTTGCGCCAATGAGTAAGTTAATTGATTCACACATGTATGATCGAACAATATGATGAGACGTGTCGGATCAGTGTAGGAAAATCATATTGATTATACAAAACAGTGTAAACTTGTTTGATGAGGGTGATATGAACGTGTATATTTATATAATAAGATCAAACCGCAACCGTATATTTAGGTGAATGAAACAAATGTTTTGGTGTACGACGTATTGTTAAATTCCACTTGCTCCTATGGAACCTCCGCCCCTGCTAACACACCTCTTAAATCTGATGAGATATCGAATTGAGTTTTATTTCTACGTAATCACCCAAAAATTAATTTTAGGATTTTTGGATATACCTACAGCTAAGGTGGTGTATATCATCACATAGGGCTGATGAGATATAAAATTGGTTATTACTTCTACGGTCATTTCATGTAATGGCCTAAAAGCCAATTTACCATGTTTTTAAATGTCATTTCACGTCGTTTTCCTGCTTCGGACTTGACGAAATATGATTTCCACATAAGCAATCAAGTATTTAGAGATATGGACAAAAAGCTTGAGATAAAATATTGCTTCTACGAAACATCAATAGCGACAGACAATGCAAACCTGTTGATGAGACTGAAGAAGAACTTAAGATGCGCTACTTAAAAAGAAAATATAAGTGCTTTTCAGGTTCATCTAAAGGACATGTATCTACTCTGGCTACCGTATGGTACATGAGTATGTGCCTATCAAGATGAATGCAAAATGAGCTCAATGAAAGTGACTCTTGCATCTTCCTATACAAGATAAGGTACAAGTGAGTGCTAATTATTAAGATGAACGAGGCACGTCTGAAGAAAGTGCGCATCACTACAAAAGGAATCCCAATGTAATAAAGACAAAACAGGGCATAACAAGCTACAGTTATTATTAAGCTTGATCTGTAATGTAACGCAATTGAATTCGAAATCCAAAAATTGTACACCAAAAGGCAGTCACTTTGTCCAATCTGCGAGTATATCTTTCACAAATTATGTACAAATTTCCATAGGCATAATTCGCAACAAAGGATCCCATAAGAAAAAGTTCAAGAAACACGTAAGCCGGAGAAAGACTGTGGTTCTTGTACCTAATTAGTTAGATTACAACCCGATGGCCACAGACGTGATTCTTTGTTATTTTGGAGACAAACAAAAAGCTAGCAGTAAAACTAACAGCCGTATGATGATTAATTGTACCCAGAAGATGTTCATGTAATTAATGAGGTGGTAATACATTTTTTAGTTACACGGTTCCCTCTTCTGGCACCATCTGTATAGTAATGTAGGATAAAAAAAACAGGAGGGATTCATGCAGAAAAAAGGGACTCTCATTGGACACATAAAGTTTTGTTCAAAAGTGTATCAATTTCATCATTATCATTCACTTAAAGTAAGAAATATATTAACTATTTTTTTAAGAAAATCGGTTTATTTTTATGGGTGGATTCAAACAGTGAACAATTTATTTAAAGTGCAATAGGTATACGAATAGTTTGCTTCGTCTTCGCCCACGTCTAGTTATAACGGTAGGCGATTTCTGTTCCAATTAAATTTTAGTTGGTGACATAGCTAAGTAAGCTTGGCTTGTTTTAAAATAGCTGACGAAATCAAGGATAGTAGACTTATAATTTTTATTGATTGAAAAGACCAAAATTTAAATTTTTCTGTGGTAAATACGAAGAAAAAATTTTATTCTAGTAGATTTCCATGCAAACTTGGATAAAATTTACCGAAATCTAGTTAAGGTTGGCATTTTTGCATTTGCACTTTAACTTTGACGTCTGAATTATTAAAAAAGGAAAGAAAATGTCAGCCTGTCCGCCGTATACGCCGCTAGGAGGCTGAAACTTGGAACTTATGTAGTACTATGATAGTGGACTCATTTGCAAAAAAATTGTCGAAAGGGGTTGAGGGGTGTGGAAGTGTCCGAAACGCTTGAAAGCCGGGATTGAAACATTCTAAGATCGATATCTCCTGAACATGATGTCAGAAGATTGAAACTTTGTGGTTGTCCTTAGGAATACTTCAAGATTAGACAAGGGTAAACATTTTTAAGGGGGTGGGGGGTGGGGGGTGAAAAACTTTGGATTACAATATCTTCCGAACCAATTACATCAGGAAGATAAAATTTAGTTTCTGTATATGGGATCACAAGAGGAGTCTACTAAATTTTTTGAGGGGGAAGCTGGATTACGAAAATATATCAATAGCAATTTCTCAAAAAATGTCATTTCTATATCTCGGAAACCGTATTAGATATGATCTTGAAAATTTTACAGGAGTTGGGGTCGGTAGAGCTCTAGTAAAATGGTGAAAGCGGGTAGAAAGGAAAAAAATTCTGAATTCTGATATACATATTTCTCAGGTATATTGAGATTTGGAATTCACTTTTACTAGGTCGGGTGACTTTTGAGTATATCAAGGATGTATGTTTTGCCAGAGGAGCCCTTGAGTTGGACTTTTGTCTGCTTCTCGGCTTCGTCCTTACCAACCATGGTAGTTTGAATGCGTCTTTGCATCGGTTCGGTCTCCCGAATGTCGGTAGCTGCACTTTGTATGGAGCCGATGGTGAGGACTGAAAGCATGTCTTGTTTGAATGTAAGATATACTCAGATTTGCGTGACTTGAATGGTATGGGAGTTATACTTATGAATGGAGAGTATGATGTAGGTAATTGTATCAAAAGTAGGGAAACGTTTGAAAGGATGAATGAATTTGCCCGTCTCTCCTTCACGCGAAGGAGGGAGCTTTTGACTGCAAGACTCAGGAATGGCTGAAACTGGTTGGTGCTGGCGTTTGAATAGTTGTCTTAGCAACTGACTTCTGTGTTGTGTCGAATCTTTCTATTTACGCAGGGAGGTGGTACTAGATACCGATACTGGTTGAAAGACGATAATGTCAACTTCAGTGTAGCCTTTGGGGAGTGCCTACCCCACGTATCCGAAGAGGAGGGTTACCAGTTGCAAGTAACTCCAACATATGGTAGTAGTGTTATTAAGCTACGAATCCTGACCGGAGGTTCTATTTCCGGTACCACGGGAGTCGGGGAGCCCATAAAAGGATACTTCCATCCCCGACACTGGAGAGGCCCCTAGGGCAGCAACGTGGTGGCTGTGGTTATGCCCAAGCGGGCAGAGTTTCCTTGTGGAGCTCGACGTGGAGTTGCATATCAACCGGGTGCCGGGACCCACAGAACGGCAGAGATTTAGATAGGTCTTGCATAAACCGATACCACCATTATTGGAGGGGCGTTGATTGTCGTCACCAAATCAATCCGTGTCCCAAGAGGACCGTGAAATTGAGCCCTCGTGGCAGGTGTTCACTTTAAACTCAAGAAGACATACTGGCGTTCAAAGGTTGAGTAATAAAAATGTCCGTGAATCCACATTTTCACAAATTTCGTTAAAACTCTTAGACATGTCGAGCTAACAAAGCAATTTTACTTCTGCGGGCTATTTATATAAGCGCCTAGAAACGTTCTTCATTAAATTGTTCAAGTTTTCACTGATTTCGAAAATCTCTTAGGTTTAATGTGATCGAATTCGCTTTTACTTCTATAGAATATTCTATTGATAAAAAAATACGTAAATAAATAAAAAAAATCTGCCAACAGTCTGGGCGCAACTTTATTATTTTATTAAATAATAGCCAGGAGGCTATTTGGAACTTTATTTTTTA
This sequence comes from Beris morrisii, assembly GCA_951812415.1. Taxonomy (NCBI): domain Eukaryota; kingdom Metazoa; phylum Arthropoda; class Insecta; order Diptera; family Stratiomyidae; genus Beris; species Beris morrisii. Next base: position 311,692 of record OX638310.1, read on the forward strand.
GGTTGTCAGTCGCATAGTAACCTACACCGCATCTCAGCATTAAACACGTTTCGGACTTCTACCCATAAAATAATAAAGTTGCGCCCAGACTGTTGGAAGATTTCTTATATTTGATTAGCGCTGATTGGCAGGAAAGCGTATAATCTTAGAAAATAAATTAAAAATTTTAACGCAACAGACAGATGCTAATATTTAAATATCAAACAAATCTATTCAATGCGATGGTAACGCTTTTTGAGATTTTGAAATCTAGTTACTGAAATCTGTGGATGTAATCAGCTATTTAGCTTAGTTTTTTCTTAACTAAACGTGACATTAAAACTTGAAGGTTTAGACGCGACTTGGTGTATAGCGTGATAGAAGAAGAAAATAATTAGCAATATTCATATCTGGATGTAATTATTTATGCAAGTTTCGAGTTTCCATTATAAACCATTCCCGGTACAAAAACAGCAAGGCTTTTCGCTATAACTCTCTGTAAGATATATTTTCCCACAGTATACTCCCCTGGTTCTTTATCTAGATCAGAGCAAAGTAGAGAAATTGCATTGAAACAACAAAAAATCCTGACCAGGGTAGCTTAGTGCTCTGGGTAAATTGTTAGTGTATTTAGGTGTAGGGTGGCAAGTTGATTGAAATTCTATTATCAGAAGGTGGCATAAGTAAGAAATTTTAAATAATATTCATGAATTTTTTTTATCAGATACAAGGCTATCATGTAAAAGAACGCAATTATGGGAGTTAAATCAAGTAAAAAAATTTTGAAATGTTTATCGTTTTACTTTATTCTGTATACTATTCTACCCTGCTCGTATAGAGTGGTTATATTAAAATCCGATTATGATAAATATAAAAATAATTTCTGAGGAATTATTTTCCTATTTGTTGAAAACAGACAAACGTACATAATATAAATGTGCTCTTCGTTATTTTCTTCTGTAGATTTTTGCTTCCATTTCGGCATTATTTTCACGTGCAAATACTAATCAAATCTGAGCTTTTTATCCTCGAATTTCTGCTTCCAATGAAATCAAATCTAGTGACTTGCCGATTTCCGCACGGTTAAATGACCGATACCAATATACGTTGATTTTTTTCGGATCCTGCCGAGTCATGGGAAGGATTTCGCTATAACGAAGGATTCGCCAGTCACTTCCCCGTTTATATCACCGATGACGATGGTCATATGTACATCCTGTTATAGAATTTCTTATTAAATGGTCAAGAGAAAGTAAAAAATTTGGATTGTCACTGTCGAAATGAAAAATGCTATTGTCGCAGAATAGAAATCGAATATTTTTTATTGAGTTGAAAATAAGATTTAAGGACATTTAGTTGTTTAAACAAATTAAATTAAATTAAATTAAATTAATAGTGCAAAGGTGTAGAAAGTGTGGACTCCTGTTTAATAAAGGTCTCGTTAGAATTTGGTGAAAATTCCCACTAATGTCTACTAAACCGAGGACAAGGCTTAATTTTTAAGAATTCAATTCTTCCTTGCCCTTTACTCGTTTTACCTCTTTGACTCCTGTAAGGGATTGAAATTTAACTCGTACTAGGGATTGAAATTTAACTCCTGCTAGGGATTGAAATTTAACTCCTGCTAGGAATTCTCCCAGTTAACAGATTGCAAATGTGATGATGATATCCACGAGTTTTCGCGTATCTGACATTTTATGTATTAATTCCAGATTGATACTGATACTCTTCGTACATGATACAATTGAACTCAGATAATCTCGGTCCAGGTTAGCTGAATAATCGCGACTTTGATCGCCTTACTTAGCGTCCATTATCCCGCACGAACTAAAACATAAGACCATCGATTTTGCATTTTCCTTAAGCTAGACAATTTTATGGTTTTTAAAATTAAAATGGTAATATTCTGCAAAACATCCATTACCCGAATAAGTAACCAGATTATTTTCAAGACTTAAGGTTTCAATGTTGATAAAAGTTAGTTCTAAACGACCTAATGCAAATTGATCACTTAATTTACTCTTTCTAGTTTTCTCCCTTATTTCGCACAAATGCACCCATTCAGTCTGCTGATGGGATCAAGACCACTTCAATCGATATCTTTCTCGTAGCGTTGTCATAGCCCAGATAGCCAAAAGTCAAAAGTCGTTATTTACAGGTACACGCTCTCTCCATCGTTACTCGAACTCGATAATTTATCAGCTCGAACTTTTTGTAACCGCATTGGAATCTGTTACAATGTCGTGGGTGATAGTAATTGAGAGGGATTGAGTGACGACAATCAAAGAATATAGAACTCTGCACTGGCAGCACTAGAAGCATCCGACCAGAACCAACGTGGCCCATTAATTATTTTGAATGGGACCCTTGATGGTCGCCTCTTGTTTTTCCATTGCTTTTTCCCTATTTCCGTATCTGAATTTCGGATTATATTCAACGACCACTCTATTGATTTCGATAAATGTTTCGACATTCGTCTATGCAAGAAGATTGCTTGTGATTTCAGTGCTCTCTAATTGTCACGTTACATAATAAAATAGCCGTGTTCGATTGAATTACCTATTCATGAAAACTAGAAAGCTGGAAAAAATGTGCGGAAGCGTTGAGACATTCGGCAAATTTGACGTTCAAGTTCATGAGTTTCCTACAGACAAATTATTGATATGATATATGATATGCGAAAATTAGTAAAAGTGATGAATTTTCTGACGGTATAATGATCAGTGGTGTGCTCTTAATCGTCAAAAATATTGCAAGTATAAATGGTACATTTTCCCCGCTGCACTTTAGTGACTTATTCCTCAAAAATATAGAGATTATTTTTGAATTGTACGAATTCGAAATATGATTTTTAAACACCGAAATTAACTTAAGAATGGTAAGTCCTACACAAAAAATGGTTAGAATCAAATAGAAAGATGGAATTTCTGTTCTTTTGGTTTCTAACTGTTTTCCTTACAGACTGTTCACCAACTATTTTGATAAATCTATTTAAGGTGCTCCTGATGGGGTTGACATAACACTTAAAGTGTTAATTGGTCATTGTAGGACTAATCAAATTGTTCGATAAAAGGGTAGCTTAATGAAATTATTCCTAATTCTCCGCTTTTCATTTCATTTCCTTCGATTGTTATGTGATAGTCGTCCAAATTCTTTACTATTTGTGATATAAAGTCGCATATGTGCCGCTAACCTAACACACGGCGTGTTTTTCTTTTCAATTCGATTTTATCTACCGAATATTATGGTAATTATAAGGGATGCGAATTAGGAAATTATTAAAAGAGAAATTTGTAATTAAATGACCTTATTTGTTAATTTTTTGCATTCAAGGGCTATAATTTACCTGAAGGTGTAACGATTATGTACTATTAATCGTCCGCATACTAAAATTTCATCGATACATATTACACCTGCGAACAAGCCAGAACGTATGTATGTTTTATCATCTGGATGCTACCATAATGTGGCTCATGACACATTCATACGGAATATGTGATATTAAGGTAATTATAATTTTTTTAAATTATGACTACAGTATGAATGACTGCAGAGTTGGTTTTTACAAAGAAATTACTTTAATTTGTGTCATTTAATTTGATCGAAAAAGTTAAAATGGGAAATTTTCTTACATAATTGTTACGATCTAATTAAACAGGTCAGTGGATCAATAACAGTAATAGAGACGGCCGTTTAAACAATTTTTTTATATTTTAACAATACCTAATCAAGTCGAAAGCTGTCAAAATTACCGAGTCCAGAGCCCTCTGAACTGTACCCGCGCAACTGAATTAAACATCTAAAACCAGAGTCAAAACTAACATGACAGCTCCATACAAATCGCAACAATTTTGTATGGCGGGTGCATGACTTGGATGATAAAAAGTTTTCTATTAAAGTCCAAGCTTTTGTTAGGCAAAGCAAAGTTAAATAGTTTATACATGTAGGCAATGCACTCTTATTCGAACGCACCCCGTAGACTTAGAAGTAAGAGGTTATGTAAACGTCAAGAAGAAGACAGAGTTGAGTTGATTTGACTGAAAGAAATAAACTTATCGAGATCGAGTCCGAGACTTTTTAATTTCTTTTTACTAAACCAACCGTGTTTTTGTTTGCTCGAAAGCCATCCTACATACTCATATTCAGAAATGAGAATTAGACTAGTTTTCTTCTCATCTGGAATTGAGTTTTCATAAAACAAATTAGGATGAACAAAATGTCGGCATTCCGCCATTTAAAAAATGTGCAGTTAAATTGCTTATTTTTTGAAAGATAATTTTCGTTTTATGAAACACATTGCATATAGCTATGATTCTGAATATTTGTTATTCAGTATCGACTTTAGAATGTTCGTTAATTCCAAAGTTTTGTATTAAAAGAGCGGGCTCTGGGATAATAAAATATTGTTACGAATCCGTTCCAAAAAAGATTCTCCAATGAACTGGTATATTTTCTCGTTTTGTTCCGTGACGTCACACATTAGTTAAAAACTGAGGCATTTCTCACAACGAACTGTCATATGTGTACATATGTATTTTCCTTACCTATAACTGTAGCTATATTATGGGATGCCAAACATGAGTTTCCTATCTTGTGTTATTCTGAATTAAAGGATTTAAAACAGACACATGCAGCTTTGGCGTTCTTGGTTATCATTGAACATTCCTCTAAGCAATGCTTCCGTTTTATGTACCACTTCCTGCTTTAAACCACAAAATATTAATAATTTTAGAGTCAATATAACCTAAGTTATAATAAAGACCAAAATCGCTATAAAGTTCGCGGTAGTTTCTATACAAATATCTTTAAACTAAGCGTGCAGTAATTTGAAAATATTTTATTGTTGTGTTTGAGTAACCATTTAGTAATATATCGCCTTGCTTGAATAAAGATCCCATTCTATTATTGTCAACTAAAATTTGTGCTGAAATTCCATTTATCATTTCGACAATCGTGATGTAATATTGCATTGCCTCCTTTTCATCAATTTGATGTTTTAGTATACGTACACATTTGTATTATGAGTTACTTCATAGCAAATACATATATTTGCTGCAATATAATTTCAATACAGAACTAATTACTTTACTTTATAACGCTTGCAGCATCGTAAAAATAAATGGAATTAATCCATTTTGAAAATATTCCCGTATTCATTAAAACCGGGATATTATTATTCCGATATGATAGCGGTGGTTCGTAACATATGTTACAATTAGATGGTGCCGTATTTATTCGAAAACTATTCGCATACACACGTAGCTCACATCCAGACGTGTGTAATTCAAATATTCACTGTCGAATTTTGGCATTTCATGCTTGCGTTTCGGTCTTGATCCTGCCCTTTTATTATTATACACTATACACAATATACATCGCAAGTGGATAATTTAATTTTCTTGCGATGTGTATATAAAACGTGACTAGATACCTAATAGTATGATATGATGAACAAATGATATCCTTACAAAGGACTGCTGATGATATTCCATTTGTGTGCTTCTATTTTCTGCTAAGACTCAAATGAATCACTTTCATCGTAAGATACCTTCTAAAGGGCTATTATTAAATTTGTTGTCCAAGAAAGACTAAGTCTGTTTTGAAGGAAGCTTTCACCTGGCTACAAGCTTGGAATAAGAACAGATTTTAATTTGATCTATAACGTAAGTAATATTTTCTCTTTTTTTTAGTAGGAAAATGGACACTCGTCCGTTGTCTTAAGATTATTGATGCTTTTGCAATACAGCAAAAAAAAGTTTCTTGGTAAACAGTGCTAAAAATTAATTTAAAAGTAAATTGAACTTTGGCATATTAATCATAGTGTTTTAACATTTTATTTTGAGAATCATCAATGGCGCGACAGCCCAAATCGGGCCCTGGTCTCCTGAAGTTGCCGCCTGCAATCGTCTCGATCCAAAGACCGCGCCCTTCAGCTGCTAATTTTTAAGATAGTTTTGTTATCTTCATTTTATCGATTTTTAAAAATCGATTTTTAAAAAAAAAAAATTTGCTACCCTGAAAATTTTTTTTCCACTTTCCATGACTTATAGACGCCAAAAAAACAAAAAAAAAATTTCAGTTCGTCTGTGCCCCGTACGCCGTACGCCGACTTAGTATTTGGATAGAACTATAGTAGTAGCATGTTGAAAAAATATAATATTTTATAGGGGTAGTATGGTACGGGGGTGGGAAGTGTTTTTCCTAACTATAGAACGGCTTATGCTAGAAAGTTGAAACTCGATATGTATATGTAAGTCAACTAGAAAAGTCTTTTAGATTGAAAAAAAATTCAAATATCCATTGGCGTACAGAGGGGGAGCGAAAAAAATTATCAGTGAAAATGGAATGCATATATTTTCACGATTTTCATCATATCTATTAGGTCTTTCCAATTATTGAATCCATTTTTATTCTACTGATTTTTCATGTAAATACCTAGAAAGTGTTTTCAGGATTTTTTGAAATTCGACTCCCATGATGGTGTAAAGGGGATGTATACATTTTCACGAACTCAGCCATATCCCTCAGGTCTGATTAGATATCGAATAAATTTTTATTTCCACGGACTTGTTCAATAATCACCTAAAACTTGTTTTCAAATGTTTTCCTTTTTCAACCCCTGAGAGGGTATAAACGGGTTGAACTCGTTTTCACGAATTCCGTCATATCTCTTAGGAGTGATAAGACATCGGATTGGTTTTCACTTTCTCGTTCTTTCTTTATATATATCTAAAAAATCATTTCAGGATTTTTGGATATTCAACTCCAAAGTGGGTTCAAGGGGGTTGCATATATTTTCACAAATTCCCACATATTTCTTAGTTCTAATGAGATATTGAATTCATTTTTACTTCTTACGGCTTCCTATATAATCGTCAAAAAATTGATTTTAGGATTTTTAGATATTTAAGATATTCTTAGGATTGATGAGATATTAGATTGGTTTTCACTTCCACAGACTATTTATATAATCGCCTACAAACGCATTTCCGATTTCATGTAATGGGCCAAAACCAAATCACGAAAAACTTCCCAATCACGTAATAACTACGTAGTATTATATTACTACTTAAACTGCGTCCCGGAGTATGACCCAATTATGTAATTCATATTTTATATGTGGCAGCGGCGGAAGCATTCTAGCGCGACCCCATTCTACCAATTTTTTTAGGTTTTCAGTCACATAGTAACCTACACTGCATTAATCTTAAACGCGTTCCGAACTTCTACCCGAAAAATAATAAAGTTGCGCCTAGACTGTTGGCAGATTTTTTATTTTGATGCGGCCTCGAAAATCGGAATGTCTTGATTCCATCTCATCAAGCTCAATTTCTTAGGTTTTGATGTAAATAGCTTTATATGAACAAGAATTGGTTTCGCGGAATTAGTTTGCAGTGAAGATTATTCAAAGAAAATTTTGTTGTTTAACGGAAATGGATTTTTTTGGTTTTTGATTTTTTTTCGCTTTTTCCGCGTCAAAATTTAATATTTTTTTTTAGATAGATAGATAATTATATTTCTTGATTATATACAAGTTTGCTTTTACATTTTCATAGCAGTGAAGGGTTTATATTAAATTATCTTTACAGCTTAGTTCTAATTCGAAAATTTAACATGTTGTTACCTTTATAATTTTATTTTACAAAACTAAAACGAGCCTAAATAACAATACAATGAGAGCCTTAAAATCTCGAAAACAGTAACCTGTTCCTTGATTTATTCCTTAAACATACTCTCGCAATCAAAATCTTTCAAAACAAAGTGTATCTAAATGGCATTACTGCCGCCTACTAGAGAATGTAAAAACAGCATTGGTTAGATCAAATTGGATTTGCCAGGCTCTTAGTTTAGTTGTTAAATAGAAATACTTGAATCTATCGAATTGTATTGCTCCCGCTATTCCATTTTTGTATTCAATTCAAAGATAAAACTTTCGAAAAGTCCTTCTTTACGATTCAAGAAGCCTCCGAATTCGATCAGATTTGTACTTTTAAAAAGATTTCTTCGAACGTTTTGATAATCCCGGAGTATTTCTTATAGATTTCTTTCTGACTTTAATGCACACATAGCCATATTTCGTACCGTTCCTTGAGTTTAAAAGTACATTAGCCGACAGTAAGACTTTTGGATTTAGATTCTGTGTGAAGCTCACGCATGTGTTCACGAAAAAGAGTGCTTTACCACATTCAACATAAAAAGGATTTTAGAACGAAAAACGTGTTACTTAGAAAGGATGTCGCCTCTAAGTAGAGAGAGTAGAAATTTGGTCTGCTTCATACTTTTTAGATCTTATCTTAGTGAATATCTTTATTTCCATACGACTCAATTTTGGAAATTATTGCTACGACTGATGTACTCTGCCCGTTCCTTTTTATGTTCTTTAAGTCCTTGGTAAATTACAATTTTTTAAAGAAAACAGGCAAATTGAAGTACAAAAAACTCTTCCTTTTCATTGTTAAATTATTAAAGCCCTACGATATATCTTAATAAACTATTATTCGCACGTCTCTTAAGCGATCCAAAATCCGCCCAACAATTAAGAAGTAACGCATCCCATGCTTAATAGCTTGTATGAATAATCCTGCCTTCCGTTAACTCCTGATGTTTCGTTTGAATTAGAAAGCACGTAATAAGAGGACATACAAGGTATTTGTCCCAGACGATGATGTATTGAAATGGAACCACAAAAAAAGACAAGTTCGAGGGCAACTACATTTTCTGGTGGTAGCAAGAACTCGTAAAAAAAAGAATTGCACCTTCGAGGTGAAGGCGATATTTCTCCTGCAGGAAACCATTTAAAGATTCCACAAAAAGCGGAAAAGGGTAAAAGTGCTGGCTTCCTGTTTCCTCCTTTACTATCAGGTGAGCTTCCGTGCACTTGAATTGAAATTGATTTTGCCGTCGGGAAAATCGAAGGGAAATAGTGGAACTTTTCTTGCACTCACCGAGAACGATATATCGAATTTTTAATGCATGAAACTCGTCTAGATGAATACAGTTTTTTATTTAATATGTTCAGCAGCATATCCACCGAGAAGGAACTTGAATAGTCCGCCTAGAGGCAAATAATAAATTGGAATATTCTTAAAGGTAAGTAGATTCTTATGTAGTGACTACATGAACATACCTAAGTGAAAGCATTGCAGGGAAATGGTGAATGGAGTTATTTACAAATCGTAGCGGGGAGCCGTCAGGTAGTGTATCACTTTAATGACTTGAAGAATATTGTATAAGTAGCGAAGTTCTATTTAAAGTAAAGCAGTGTCATCATTCTTTCGCTTTCATTAAGACATCTGTAACTAAATTGATCTTACAATAGAAGAATATTTTAACTGTACCTGTCTTGAATAACTAGGTGAAATTTTTATTAGGTCAAGGGCACATACTTGGCTTAATGATTGAAAAAATATAATACTTTAAGCAACTTGTAATGAATTCGGTGAAAAACGAACCCGTATCCTTTTGATTGGTCCTAAAGTTATAAAGATCCTCATGCTGCAAAAGACGAAGTCTAATTTGCTGGATTCTATCGGATAGGACCTTAGAGTATAATAGAGGAGTCATTCCATCAAGAATCGCCAAAGTTGTGACCTTACCATCGCCGATTCTTTTGAAAATTTTTGTACTTGAAGAACTAGTGAAAAACAAATTTAATTTAATATTTTCTATCTCATTTCTTTGTTAGTTATAGTATGTTAAAGTTCTCGCAAAATGGTGTCCGAGTCCTCTTTGAAAATTCATATCTCTGGTAATTTTTATCCTAGAAAAATAAAGTAGGACTTATTTTAAAGATTGTCGTTTAAAAAATTTCGCAATATAAAAAAAATGCGAATAAAAATTATCCTTGAAATTTTTTTTCAAGGATAACTATTTTGTCCTTTATCCTCAAAATGCGTTTTTTTTTGCGAAAACTTTAACATACTATAACTAACAAAATAAATGAGATAGAACCAAAAAATTGAAATATTATTTTTTTTTTAACTATTCTTCGAGTACATAAATTTTCAAAAGAATCGGCGATAGTAAGGTCACAAATTTCGTCATTTTTGGCGATTCTTGATGGAATGACCCAGAGATGACACTCCCATATCAAAAATATTTAATTTTTGAAGCTCACGACCTCATCAACAAAACTCTCGTACGTATACGTACATTTCTTGCGTCACATTAAAATTTTCTTCCTTTTTTCAATGCATCTTCGAAAAATTTACAGCCTGTAAATTTTTCGAAGATGCATTGAAAAAAGGTAGAAAATTTTAATGTAAATATATATTAATATTAATCAGCAATAAGACATTCTTACAAATATCAAAACTCTGTTAAAAAATTTAATCGTTATGAGATTCGAAAAAATTGGTATACTCTCCAATCCTTTAAATCCGCAAAACTATTTGGCAGAAAAAAAAATCTCACCAAATAATAGTTTTCATGTATTTAGGCAAAAAGAAATTCAACTTTTGGTATAAAAATTTTTATCACCCTTTCACGTTAGCGGCCAATAACTCTATTTATATGCTTAGAGTTGGCAGTACCGACTGCTAACTCTAAGCATATAAATAGAGTTTATTCCCTTTAAAATTTCCTTTCTTTTATTTATAACCATTAACGATTCAGCAGATCTTTTCTTCAATCAAAAAAAAGTTTTTACTAAACATAGTTTTATTAAATTTGATTGTTCTTCAGTTATTCGAAACTATGGAATTTTAAAAAAAAATTTGAAAAGCAACCAATTTATACAAATTTTCCTAAAATTTCCTCTTGAAAAGAAAAAAAACCATTCTAAGGAATATAGCATCACTGATTTTCGAAATCTCGATTTGACAGTTCCGAATCAAGTAAATATATAAAAAACGGTTATTTTCAAAATTTCATTCGTTTTTTCAATTCACGCGATGAGTTCGGAAGTGTTATAACATAAAATATACAATAAAAGAACAAAATAAAGTGTTGTACATATAAGTGATTGTGAAAGTAAGTGGTGTAAAGAAGCGGAAAATTCGAGTTTTTACCAGTAAGTTGAAAAAATTTTCTTTTAATTTCAACTTTTTCTATGAAAATTTATAGTTTATGTCAATTGTGTATGACCTAATGTAAGTAGTGGTAAAGAAAGTGTTTTGCGGTCAAACGATATGAAATTATAAGACGGTATAGTGAAAGTTAAGTGAAAAAGTGTTAAGTGACATTCCGTGCGGCAAATTTCAAATTTATTTGAAAATTGCAAACCGTTTGTCACTGAATTTATCAGTACAAATTCAGTACACAAAAGGATCTAGAAATTAGTGATAATTTTAATATAAAAAAGTGCAAAGTGAGCATCTCGTCAAAGTGCAGTGCATTACAAAGTATAATTTGTATTTGATATAGACCATCTCCTTGAGGGTGATTTCATGAAAAACTGTGTGTGTGTGTTTAAACTGTGTTATGTTTTAGTATGGTCCTGAGTTACGTGTCCAGATTAACGTAACTTTTCATTTAAAATATTCGCGCTTCGTTGATTCAAGACGGATCTTGTGGGTAAACATGTTCGAATTTGCCAGAGACGTGCGCGAGCGATTTTGGGGTTACCGAAAGTTCTATGCGAAATGTATTTCAAAAAAAGGAAATTTAGCGCGCGTAGTTCAAATTTGATAAATATTTGAATATAAATTAGAATGGTTTGATTACAAGTGAATTTATTTTACCTTTTATATTGTAGCCTTATTTAGTTTTGACATAATATGTAAAATTTTGACGTATCTATGTAATTTAAAGCTTTTCAAAAAATGGAGTGATGTCAACAAAGTGGGTGATTCTGTTAAATCCGTATACAGATAACCGCTTAAATTGCAAGCGAGATTGTGTGTGTTGCAGGCATTTTGAAAACTCTTGCTTCATTGTTTGGCGAGGGAGACGGGCCCTGAAAAAAGATGCATTGCCATCAATATTCTTTAGTGAGGTAAAACATCAAATTATTAGTTTTTAAAAAATAATATTTTACATTCACTTATTTGCAGGTAGAAGAAAGATTGCTTTCGAAGGGTGGTGATGACGAAACTGCAACAACACTCACCATGGTATATAGCAATAAACTGCTTCGTATCCCTAATTTAATTACTTGTACTGATCAGAAATTTTTTATTTTAAAGGTTAGCCTCCTTCCCGCTTCCAATCGTCTTGTGGAAAATTCTGGTGAACTCAACGTTACGTCAGCGTCGGATGTATTATAGTTAGGGTATACCAATTTTCTGTCGCATTTTATTTGTAGCTTAACCAATTTTGCTTTACAGGAGAGACAATTAACTGGGTAAGGCACATCTAAATCCTTCATACAACCAGTAGGCCTTAAAAGTACCCCAAGAAAAATACAAAATCAGGTACCGATTTAGTAGGTGATAATAAATGCTGTTTTACAAAGATGTGTAATATAACTTTTTGCGAGCTTTAGGCGTATTTGGGATGTTGACGGATAGGTTAAGCTACTTTTAAGTTAGTTTAAGAAATTTTCTTAATTTAAGCATTTTTAAAGCAGATGAAGCCATGTGAGTATATGGCGCTATGTAATACATATGTCCTAAATTGTCATCATCGATGCTTCGGTCGAATTCTAATTTAATTTTTGTTGTTGTGAGAATTGCTGTCAAACGTTTTTCTATCTTTTTGTTTATATTTCACTTTGTTTAAAGTATCAATATATTTAATTTGAATTTGTAATATAACTTCGTCTTTTTCTTATTTTCAACCTTTCTATATCCTATAATCCTATTCACAGCTATGCAAGAATCCTTGTATAATATACACCATCGGAACATATGCATTCAACCTTTTTGTGTTGTATATATAAGTATCGTCTGTAATGTATATTCACAATATATAAATAAGTTAAATAAAGAGCAAACATGTTTTAGAGATTAGAATTTTCATCTTAACAGCTAAGGTGTAATAATTATTGCACTAGGCAATGAGGAAAAACAATAGAAAATATATAATAATTTGCCAAGGAAAAGTACAGAGAAAAAACCTTGCCTGTTTATATATATTAATAAAAACTGTACGAAATATTAAGTGAAGACTTTTCATTAAAACTTATTTAACTCAACTAAGAAAATAAGAGAAAAATATAAGAGATGAAGCTTATCATCTCCTTCTCTGTCGCTGCTTTCAAAGCGGTCCTTGGCCTCCTCGGTACATCATCTAATATATGCATTGTCCTCTTCTGGGTTTCCCGACCTATTTAGACTTGCCTTCCTAAGCATTAGTCCCACATAGAACTGCCCTCTGTGTAACTACTATTGTCTCTCCTTACGTCCGTGAGGCCTTGTCCAATTCTGCTTCTATGGCGCTACAACCCAAAAGGAATCTCTTCGATTGCGTTCGATCTGAGTTTTATGGTATAAACACAATTGCGACGAACTTCGCCAGCGGCGGCGAAGTTTGCTGTCAAAATTTTAAAATTGTACACACTTGCTGACGCAGAATTACGACGGCGAGCGGTTGGGCGAACTTTTCGTTGCCGCTGAATTAAATGTAATTTCTAATTTTGCCGTCGCCGTCACAGTTGGCAGAGTTTTTTATTTCAGTTGACAGTGAAAATTAGACACAACAACTTCTTGCGACACATATTTTGGCGAAAAGTGCATTTTGTGTGCATAAAATTATAAATAAATAAGCGTAAAATCGACGGCGAAATTCGCCAGCATTGTGTTTCTCCATTAATGAAGGCAAACTTTTTCGACGAATTTCGCTCGCCGCTTGCGAAGTTCGTCACAATTGTGTTTATACCATTATCTAAATGTTCCTCAGCCTAGGTGTTTTACCTGGTAGGAGGGATAATTAGTAATGAGATTTTCCGGAGTGGAAAAGTTTAAAAGGTAAGAACAAATTTGCATAAGAAAAACAACGTACCTATTGCTCGAACTCTCGATCTCTCTCTTCTTCCCACACTAGTGCTTAAATATTTCTGACAACGAGATAGAATAAAAGAAATATGGTTGACGTGCTCAATCATTAGAGTTTTTATTATTAGAAGAATTTTGATAAATGTGCGAAAAATGAGGGTCACTAGTTGTATTATGAAATATTACACAATTAAAAATAAACATGTGGAAATGAAAAGGAAAACTTTTTGTTGTGGCATCTGTGGGTTATAGGTACTTGGCCCAAGATTGTATGATTTTCGATCAATTAGCACTTCATATAGGAAGAGCACTGGTCCCGTATGTGTTCCAAAAAGGGTTATATTCTTGTTACTTTTTGGGAAAATTTCATGCATGTACACCCATGAGAGATTCTCAACTACCATGGTGTACACTGTACTGTACATACATAGGAGTTCTTCAACTGCCACACATTTATGGTATAGCCATGGGAGTTCCTCAACTACCTTGGGTTTGATTTGGATGAACAACAAAACTTATTTCCAAAGAAATTGTTAATTTTAAGTAAAATATATTATTATTAATTTCTAACGCCCATGGGTGCGGCGATAACACCCATGTCCCATGCAGACACATGGGTATCCTTACGACAACCGTGGGTATTTCTCGAACATCCATAAATATGGATGTTACCATGATTCTTAGAAAACACACATGAAATCATTTAATTCCTTATATGAAATATTTAACTTCGATTTCTATTCTAGTTCGGTATAAATCCATAATGATAAGTGTAACTGTGGGTCATTTAGACGGACTCCACTGTGTCCAGCTAAATGGCTCACAATATCCGTGCACTAAATATTGTCAAAATGCACTTAGCATTCCAAGTTGACCGTTAGGTCACTTATTGTTTTAGAAATTTAAAATTTGTCAAAATGCACTTAGCATTTGAAGTTGACCGTTAGGTCACCTATTGTTTTTGGAATTAAAATTTGTCGAGATGCACTTAGCATCATTGGTGGGAAATAACCAATTGTTATTTCGTTTTCTGTAAATAGTTAAGTTTTAGTGAATAAATTTTAATAGTGAATTGGAAGTCGCGACGAAAGGTCGCAAGCGTTTAATTTAAAACCGAACCGTCTTGTGAAGGCGCATTGCGCAGCATACACATTCGACACCTACCCGCTCGATGGACCACGGACTAGTTTCAGCCCGTTGCCAGGTACGGACGCGCCCCAAAACTCGACAACAGTTCTTATTAGAACTGATGTACATGTATCAAAGAGTAAAAGGTAACCAGTTCTTTTAAGAACTGTTCAAATACGGCGCCGTCGTACAGCAGCTTATACCTGGCAGTACCTGGCGACGAGGCAAACTCAGCTCCGCATACGGCCGCTTATATCGCCCCCGGACGCTGGCGGTACATACGAATGTAGGGAGCCAAACGCTGGATCCACTACATAATTGGTGACCCCGACGTCGGCTCCACAAAATCGAGAGACCCGACGTTATAACACGCATCCTGGAAATACACCAAGAACACATCGAGATCAGCATCAACAGCACCATTTCTTCGTACTACAGTAACAACAAGCCGCCCCAACACCTGGAAAAAGGTAGAATGCAGTCTGAAACACCGAGTATCATCGAAATAAGGAAGAAACGTATGTAATTTTTTTTTTCTCTTCTCTATATATCTTTGGTGGTTTTTACATTATTTTATTTCAAAAAATACAAAGTGTAACATATTGTGAGACTGGTGGAATTCGACTCTAGTGCGCGCGACTAGTTTTATTAGCACGGTTCGTAGTGAAAACATTTTTCCTGTAATACTTTCACCACACGCATTTTATTTTCTTTTTCGGTTCGTTTCGCGAATTACAAGTGAATTAACTCTTTCCTGCTCAATTTACGTACACTGTAAAAGTGATTTTTTTTTATTTTTGTTTTCGCCAAACGCTACGTTTGGACAATTTCAATTTAACGCACGCTTCTGTGTCATTTCTATTGAAGATGACAGAAGAAGAGGTTGAAGTTGCGTTAATTAAACTCCCAACTTTTTGGGAAAAGGCACCCTCTGCTTGGTTTTTGGCAGCAGAGGCTTAATTCGCTGCCAAAAAGATCAGGAAAGACGAGAGTAGATATGCATACGTTCTAGCTTCACTTCCTGTCGAGGCAATCAATTCAGTGATTGATATTCTAAATACTCCTCCCGAGTCCAATAAATATGAAAATTTAAAGTCTACGTTGAATAAGCGCCATAGCGCCTCAGAGGAAAGAAGACTAGAACAATTGCTAAACTCGGAGAACTTTGGCGATCGTAAGCCTTCGGAGGTATTTCGACATATTTCAAACCTTGTAGGAAATATTTCCGCCATAGGTGACACTCTGATTCAAACTCTCTGGGAACGAAAACTGCCCGCAACAGTTTCCATTCCTTTAGCAGTCGCGAAAGACCAGAAATTCGAACAGAGACTTGAATTAGCAGATAAAATGTGGGAAGTGACCCAAAAACCGAGTATAGTTCGATTGTGTCTACGCGCGACAACGAAATAGAATCTCTCAGAAAAGAGATTAGTGAGCTCCGGAGCACAATCCTTGATTTCACTCGTGATCGAAAACCTAACCGCAATCGCAGTCGTACTCGGGGAAATAGTAGGTTTAATAAGGATTGGCAACAAAAACGTGCGCAGTCGGGTGACAAATATTGATGGTATCACGAACGTTTTGCCGACAAGGCAACGAAATGCGTGAGTCCGTGTAGTTACGCACCCAAAAACTCTAACAAGACAAAAAACTAGGAAACCCGACTGTCGCCGCAACAGACAGTCGGATCAAACCAACACCACGTTTATTCGCGCATTGCTCTATAAACAAGTGCAAATTTTTAATCGACACTGGTGCGGAAGTGTCAGTAATGCCAAAATCCTTCTGCTCAAAAGAAAAATTCACCAAGAATGAAACCAATCTCACTGCGGCAAATGTCACTTCCATAAATACTTTTGGTATAAAACTTTTGAAACTCGACATTGGTTTGCGTCGGCCTTTCAATTTTCCTTTTGTCGTAGCCGAAATTCAAAGACCGATTATTGGCATAGACCTGTTAAATAAATTCGGCATTGTCATAGACATGCGCCAAAGAAAATTGGTCGACTCAACGACGAACCTATCTGTTGCCGGAATCGTGTGCAAAGGTCTTTCAGACCTTCCGAAGCAGCACATTGATAATAGCACATATGGAAGCCTTATTAGAGAATTCCCTTCTCTCACTACAGCTCCGGATTACTCCTTACCTGCAAATCACAAGATAGTCCACCATATCGTGACTACTGGACATCTTCCGTTTTCCAAACCCAGGCGTTTAAAGCCCGAGAAACTAACTACAGCTCGAACAGAATTCGACCATATGTTGCAGTTGGGAATCTGCCGTCCTTCTTCTTCACCCGTCTCTTCAGCTTTACATTTGGTGCCCAAAAGAGACCCCAACGATTGGCGCCCTTGTGGCGACTATCGTCGTTTAAACGCGATAACGACCCCCGATCGCTATCCGATTCCACACATCCATAATTTTTCGCTTCAGCTTCATGGATGTACAGTTTTTTCAAAAGTGGACTTGGTTGGAGCATACCACCATATTCCGGTAGCAGAAGAGGATGTGTGTAAGACGGCAATCACGACACCGTTTGGAATTTTTGAGTTCACACGGATGCCTTTCGGTTTGCGCAACGCAGCACAAACCTTTCAGCGTTTTATGAACGAAGTAATGCGAGAACTCCCTTTCGTTTTCGTCTATATTGACGACATACTAGTAGCAAGCAAATCTCACGCAGAACATGCAGATCATCTTCGGAAGCTGTTTGTACAACTAACTTCGTATGACCTCAAAATCAGCAAGGCTAAGTGTACTTTCGGCGTTGAAGAAATTGATTTTTTGAGCCATAACATCAATAAAGACGTCACAAATCCGCATTCAAGCTATTAGAAACTTTGCAAGTCCGAACTCTCTTCGGCTTCCTCAGCGTTTTATGGGAATGGTAAATTATTACCACAGGTTCATCCCTAAGCTGGCAGAGTTCTTAGCACCAGTTCACACTCTTGTCGCGCAGTATTCGAATAAAAAACATAAAAACAAAACATTTGAGTGGCCACAAGAGTGTGAAGACGCAATTACAAAAATTAAAAAAGCTATAGCTGCTGCAACGCTTCTGGTTCACCCTTTGAACGATGCCAAACTACGACTCACTGTGGACGCATCAAATATTGCAGTGGGCGCCGTGCTAGACCAGTTAAGTGAAGCCAAACAGTGGGAACCTTTAGGGGTTTTCTCTAAAAAGTTGAATACTGCCGAATGCATATATTCTGCTTTCGATCGCGAACTTTTAGCAATATACCTTGCAATCAAACATTTCGCACATTTCTTAGAAGGTCGTTGTTTCATTGTATACACGGATCACAAGCCCCTAACAACAGCACTAACGACGAAAGCGGATCGAAGCTCTAGGCAAACACGGCACTTAGATTTTATCGCTCAACATACGAGCGATATACGTCACATCAAAGGCCGTGACAATGTAGTGGCCGACTTATTATCTCGCGTAGAAAATGTTTCAGTATGCTCTATAGGTGTCGAGAAATTAACTATAGAGAACCTGATCAAACTTCAGAAGAGTGATCAGGAGTTGGAGGAAATGCATTCGGCATCCAGGTCAAAAGACTCAAAATTCAAACTCGAAAAGCGAGTTTTTCCTACTATAGACGATCCGGTATGGTGCGAAGTTACGAAAGCACAATATCGCCCCTACGTACCCACAAACCTCCTTACAGTGGTTTTTAAGTCGCTACATGGTATGACACACCCCGGAATACGCGGTTCAAGAAAATTAATCAGCGATATATATTTTTGGCCAAGTATGAACGCCGATATTAAGCGTTGGGCCGAAAGTTGCATTAGTTGCCAACGCGCCAAAATAACACGGCATACTAGGGCGCCGCTTGGCGATTTTGCACTACCAAACAGAAGATTCGATCATCTGCATATGGATATAGTCGGTCCTCTGAAGCCTTCAAATGGCTTTAGCTACCTTTTGGCGATCGTGGATCGTTTCACCCGTTGGCCAGAGGTATATCCGCTTCGAGACATCACAGCTAGCACTGTCGCAACAACCTTTTTTCGAGAATACATCTCCCGTTTCGGTGTACCTTCCAAAATTACTACCGATCAAGGCTCACAATTCGAGTCCAAGTTGTTTTTCGAACTGAATAAATGCCTTGGATCTCACAGAATTCGCACGACGGCTTATCATCCCCAAGCAAACGGAATGGTTGAGCGTTTTCACCGCCAGTTAAAAACAGCGTTAAAATGTCGCGAAAACCAGACGCATTGGGCAGAAGACCTCCCCGCCATCCTCCTAGGACTTCGATCATGCCTTCAAATCAGATTTGAACTGCTCCCCTGTGGAATTAGTTTACGGTCAGGCTTTAAGACTTCCAGCCGAGTACTTTATTGACAACACTGCCGGTGATTTCGAACCAGCAACTTTTGTCACCCAACTGCGTGCCAAAATGAACCAACACAAACCCAAAAACACTAGAAAAAGCAATATCCCAGTTTACGGTTCAAAAGAATTGGAAAACTGCGATCAAGTATTTGTTCGAGTCGAAGGTATTAAACCGGGTTTACAACCGCCATATGAAGGTCCTTACGCGGTCATTAGGAAATTTAGAAAACATTATGTGGTAAAGATCAATGAAAAACATTCATCAATCAGCATAGATCGCTTAAAACCGGCTTTCATTTTAGCACCGAATTCCGACACAAAAAGAACGTAAATTTCAAGTAAGGCAAGTAAATTTCAAGTAAAAACACGTAAATTTCAAGTAGAATCAAGTAGATTTCAGGATAAATCAACTTTTTGTATTATTATTTTTTTTCATTTTTACGCCTTCGTCTGGAAGGGGGTGATGTGGGTCATTTAGACGGACTCCACTGTGTCCAGCTAAATGGCTCACAATATCCGTGCACTAAATATTGTCAAAATGCACTTAGCATTCCAAGTTGACCGTTAGGTCACCTATTGTTTTTGGAATTAAAATTTGTCGAGATGCACTTAGCATCATTGGTGGGAAATAACCAATTGTTATTTCGTTTTCTGTAAATAGTTAAGTTTTAGTGAATAAATTTTAATAGTGAATTGGAAGTCGCGACGAAAGGTCGCAAGCGTTTAATTTAAAACCGAACCGTCTTGTGAAGGCGCATTGCGCAGCATACACATTCGACACCTACCCGCTCGACGGACCACGGACTAGTTTCAGCCCGCTGCCAGGTATGGACGCGGCCCAAAACTCGACATCAGTTCTTATTAGAACTGATGTACATGTATCAAAGAGTAAAAGGTAACCAGTTCTTTTAAGAACTGTTCAAATACGGCGTCGTCGTACAGCAGCTTATACCTGGCAGTACCTGGCGACGAGGCAAACTCAGCTCCGCATACGGCCGCTTATATTGCCCCCGGACGCTGGCGGTACATACGAATGTAGGGAGCCAAACGCTGGATCCACTACAGTAACCACGTGATTTAGCTACTTTTGAAGGCAGAATAGCTCCCAATATAACTAAATTATATGGAGACAGGGGTATAGTTTAACGATTAACTAACTAAACTAATTCGTGTCAAATGCAGAGGAAGAAGTGGTATGATTTCACCCGTTTACGATATTGACCTTACAAATTACTAATTTCCGCTTCCCTATTTAGTAAGCGCGTTCTTGAGTATCGTTCGGATAGAGAGTCAGACAGACGGCAAGCAGATTTAGAGTTTTGGACAAAAAAAAGTTATAACTTTTTAATCGATTTCGTAGAACGCGTAAAGCTGAAGGAACATAATGTGATTCTTAATGCAGATGAATAAGTACATAACAACTTTGTCGAGAAACAAGTCTCTTTAACAACTATGTATAGTTCGTTCTGAACATTAATGGGTAAAATTGTCGAAGAAAGTAGAACAGGTATGTATCTTAAATTTAGTTCAATAGTTGAAACAGGAAAAATTGTTCTGAGAACAATCCTTCAGTAAGACTTTTTTTACTTTACTAACGGCCAGACTAAGGAACAAAGGTAATTTAATGCGCTTTTATCCTGGATCTTTACGATACTTGCAATTAAACTTATAACGCTCTCTCGACTTCACCTAGACTATAAAAAAAGGCTTTGTAGAATGAAACTTTGTTTCTTCACACTATACTGAAAGTTGCTGAAAGTTTTTCCGCTGAATTACAAGGGTTTTCATAGCATAGTACACTTAAAACGATTGCATTCAATATATTTTGCTACCCTTATCCTTAGGTATGACTCCTATACAATAAAGTTTATATAGCGGTATATATGTATCCCAGACTGTAGGTTGGGGCCTAGAAGTTATTTAATAAAAAATCCAAGGCGAGGGAATTTAATATCTGGAAATGGGAGACTCCAAATAACTAAGGCGAAAATGGGAACAGAAAACCCTCGGGATATCGTTTTTTCCTCTTCGCTATACAAGTAAAGGAATTGAGCGTTACAAGATCAGCATATTCCGCTGCTGTAAAGTAATTCAGTTTCCTCTTTTTTATGTTTATAGTAGAGAAAAAAAAATAAATAAATTTCAGTTGCTATGACTAGATGTGAAATTGAAATTAACTTTAAAATCACGTTTCGCGCTACAGCGAACTGTTTTTGTTGCGACCTCCAACGACAAATATGCACACCTCTAAGAACATAATTAAAACTCTTATCGATAATCTTGGCCTTAATTTCCTGTGTTTCTTCTAAATTCACGACCGCCACATGTTGCGGCCCGAAAGATTTATTCTTGGCCGTCCAACGATTTGCAGAGCCCCTTTATCCTTCCACGGTTTTTGCTCTTGTCCCGATTATTTGTCAACCTAGAAAAGAATAAAGGTACGTTGTTTTTCTGTGCCCGCACACGCATACAACATGTGACAACTTTTGATTTATTGCGACTTTCTATCGTTGGCGTCGAGGAGAAAATTGCTTTAAGGCAGAGTTTCGGATGAGGAAGTTTTTCGAACACTGCCGTGCTTGGTAGTCCTTTAGCATCAAATGGTTCTGCTCGAAATGGCGTCGGTGAAAAAAAATTGACAAAATCGGTATAACGACAACGATGTGTTTACTATGCAGTATTTTATAAGTATCACAGGAAAGTATGTTATGTTTTATTACATATCGTACGTTAGTTTGTTGTAGCAACGAACCGGGTTAATACTTTCATGTTCAAATTGTACTAAAGAGAAGGAAGATTCCATATACTATTTTTTGTTTAATTGTAGTTGAAAAACGAAGTTCAATATGTTCGCTTTTTAAAATAAAATTTGTCCGCCTAGATTCGTTATCGGAAGAAAATGCCTTTCTCCTTCATCCGCCTAGATTCGTTACCGGAAGAAAATACCCTACTCCTTCATATACCTCCCACTTGCATAAATAAGTTTGTAGTTCTGGTAAATGTATATGCTGAAAGGGGTGTGAATCTTGAGTGTAGCAGCCACACAAAAGTCCATGTAAATCCATGAAAGCCTTCCCTTTTCCGAACGCAACAATGGAAATCAATAAAATGTCCTTAAAGAATGGGTGCACCGGAAAGCGGTGAGCTATTAACAAAATCACTATATTTCTTGTAGTCGCATCCATAAAACTTACTACGGACATTAAAGAGCATTCATTTTAAATTTTTTGGCAAGTGAGTTTTGAGCGACATATTCATCGTTACCTTTATCCAACTCTCTCCTATCCCGCACCTGATCCCTTTCCTCCCTTCCCATTACCATTATGTGTAGGGATTTGATTCCCTTTGCTATGAAGGAAGTAATAAAAAAACGCTCTCAATTTTGCTACTCACCTCTAGCGCAGTAAACTTTTATCTTCCTAAATTTTTAAGTGACGTCACGCGTCCCATGAAAAGTGCTTTCCAAACTTTGCTGTCCCCGCTTTTCTGTTCAAATTCAATGCTGATCCAACAGGGGTATAAAGTTTTTGATGTGAATGAAATAGAAAAAATTTGCTGCATGTGGCATGGGATGTAGCACTTTTTGTATTTGGTTATCTGTTACTTTCTCCAAGATTCTAATGCCATTATGACGATGATTCAGTTTACTAGCATGCTCTTTTAAAATTATAAAGTTCAACACGGCGCCAAAAAATCTGGGGTTGCTGCTGAGTCAGAAGGAGTAGGCATAAAAGAGTAATTTTGAATGTAATTTTAAGAACGAAGGTTGTTGGAAAGCACGGAAACACTGGATATAACGACCAGGATTTGGAATTAGGGTAAATATGTTTAAACTATACTACTGAGGTCATGCATATAATAATGATAATAAAATATAATCATCATCAATGGCGCGACAGCCCAAGTCGGGCCCTGTCCTCCTGAAGTCTTCGCCTCCAATCGAAAATTTTTTGGAGGACCTTTCTTTCGAATGTGTTAACTGCTTTTTCGGAAGTTCGCGTTTATGTCCACGTTTTGCTGCCATAACAGAGCACAGGTCGTATAATAGTTTTATATATTCGCAGCTTATTGTTCCTGTGCACTTTCTTGGATTTCATTATTGGAAGTACCGAATAATACGTTTTATTTGCTAGCATGATCCGTCGTTTTATTTCGTCCGTTTCGTTGCCGTCTTTTGCTAGATTAGCCCCAAGATATATGAAGTTGTCCACACTCTCTAAATTATACTCCGCAATTGTTACATTCTGTCTGATTGGCGTTCTCTTTCTTGTTTGCGTCATTATTTTTGTTTTACTTTCGTTTATGCGTAACCCGACTTCTATTGCGGCGGATTCAAGAATGACAAATACCTCCTTAGAACTAGGGAAAGATCTTGCGAGGATATTTATATCGTCAGCGTATGCTACTAGTTGTGTGGACTTGAATAGTAGTGTCCCATTGGTGTCGACTGGGGTTTTTCGGATGACATACTCTAGTGCCAGGTTGAAAAGAATGGGGGCTAGATCATCTCCCTGCTTTAAACCATATTCCGTTCGAAAGCTGGTTGTGGATTCGGTTTGTATTTTTACTTGGGATTCAGTGTTCGTCATTGTGAGTCTCGTTAGTCGAACTAATTTTGGTGGAATTCCAAAAGCATGATTTGGTACAGTACCCTCCTGTCGATACTGTCATATGCTTGTTTAAAATCTAAGAAGATTTGGTTCACATCTGTGTTATATTCCCTGTTTCTCCGAGAATATCTGGTCTGTTGTAGATCGTCCGGTTCTGAATCCACCTTGGTATTCGCCAATTGTTTCGTTAGTATAGGGCTTAAGACGACGTTCAATTATTTTTGTCAGTATTTTGTAGGACGTTCACAACAATGATATTCCTCTGTAGTTCTCACAGCAGAGTTTGTATCCTTTCTTACAAATTCGACATACAGGGTGGGCCAAATACAAGTTTGGGCTTAAGACGACGTTCAATTATTTTTGTCAGTATTTTGTAGGACGTTCACAACAATGATATTCCTCTGTAGTTCTCACAGCAGAGTTTGTATCCTTTCTTATAAATTCGACATACAGGGTGGGCCAAATACAAGTTTCTTTTTAAAAATGCAATAAAATGAACAAAATTAAATTTTTTTCCATGTATTATGGCTTTATTAGTAAGAGTAAACATTCCCATTAATGATGGAACACAACTTCGTTCAAGTGGCTGCCTCGGCTGGCTGCGCAGTAGTGTATTCTGTCACTCCAATTTTCCAAGACCTTGTTGATGGTTTCGGGCTGTAGCTCACGGATTGCTTGGATGATATTGGCCTTAAGTGCTTGAATCGTTTCTGGATTGTTGGCAGAACATCGGTCCTTCACGGTTCCCCACAAAAAAAAATCCAATCGCAGCTCCGAGGCGGCCAATTGACATCGCCAAGGCGGCTGATAACACGATTTGGGAATTTGGTGCGTAAAAGATCGATTGTGGCTTTTACTAAATTTCCTTCTACCAACCCCTTTCAGCCTAAGGGGGCGAACGACTACGAGCCGGCAAATCTGGAATGAGAGGACTTTACAATCTTTACACCGAGCGTTTAAAAGAATGTTTAGGATTAAGTAAATTTAATTATCGAAGAAATAAAAAAAAAGTTTAAGATGATATATATAATATAAGTTAACAAATCTGTGTTATCGGATGTCTTAAATCTAGGGTACCACTGTTGTAAATCTCGTTCGTCGTCCAGCTTTGTCCGTGACGTTGTTCTGGTAACTCCGAGGATTTATTTTACGCGCACCGGATAACTTTAGACGTACACGGCTTCAAAAATTCGTCTCACGACACAACATGCACCCGGAATAACTAGGTACTACCGATTCTTGCGTTCACGACTTCCAAGGTTCGCCTCGCGACACAATATGCACTCGGATTAATTAGGTGCTGGCGATTATTGCACTCCGCCGCCTTCCTCTGATTATTTGTCCCTCTCGATATCTTCCGCGCAAAGTTTCGAGTTCCGCCAATGTTTTCACTGAATTTCCGCGCGCATCACTTATTTCCGAATTGCACTTTTCGTCCACAGGGCATTCGTTCTTAGTTATCGCCGCAATTTAATTTCCGTGCGCATCACTATTTACGAATTGCACTTTTCGTCCACAGGGCATTCGTTCTTAATTATCGCCGCAACTGAATTTCCGCGCGCACCACTTGTTTACGAATCGCACCTTTCGTTCACAGGTCATTCGTTCTTAATTATCGCCGCAACGCCCGGTTCAATACTTTTCATGGAAACACTGCACTCGCTTTGGTTGAATTCTCCGTATTACTTCGCGGTCAATCACCACCTCTTTCTTTTTCGATGCCGGCCACTCCGCTTCCTTAGTCGTATCACCGCAAAAAGCCCCGATTTCACTTATTTTCTCCCGACCAAAACTTCTAACGGTCACCCTCGTTCAGTTAGGGCCTTTGGCCTCCAGTCTCGGTCAAAAAGGTAGTAGGTTTCGACCTTTTTTTTCTTTCCCGAATTTTTCCAGTCGCTCGTCGAATTGGAACACAACATTATTCGGGTTTCGAATCCGCGTTCCAGTCATCATGGCGGCGCGCAGTGTTATTGTTTTTATAAATCTACCAAACGGTCAAATGTCGCGAAGTTCTAGTGTCAACCGTGTTTCCGCGTAAATTGGTACGTACATTTTTTTTTATTGTTGTTGAAACGACGTTTCTTAGTATCATTGTTCACCATCATTTCGTTTTAGTTCCGCGTTATGGTTTTTCTTTTTATTTGGAAGGTGTTACCTTAAGTGTCCGGTTCAAATTTATGTTATATTCACTGTGTAGTCTCGATGAAATCCATGTCGACGTCTAGTACTAAATCTAATCCTATTGTTATTGTTACTAAATCTAACCCTATTATTATTGTTACTAAATCTAATCCTATTAAATAATTAACATTGCTGATATTTTATATCGGAAAGCAAATACTAATTCCGCCCTCCAATTCCAGTTCGTATTCCTAAGCTAATCGGTTTCCTTAATTCATTATAATAATTCAAATTCCCGTGCGTAATTTTAAGCATAATCAATCGTCCTAAATCTACTCTTCTGACTTTCGGTTTTAGGCCCGGCTTTCTTACGCGGAGGTTGGCGACTCTTCGGACATCGCAACACAGTAGTGGTTTTGCTGGTAAATGATATCGCATATATTGGTTGGCTCTAATGCTTGGGTTCTGTTCCTTTCAGGTGTTTGTAATTACCGAGTTGGCGACGTCGGCGAGTTCCTTAATTTTGTTTCTTTTTCCGGTAACCTTGCGGGAAACCGTAATATGGCATGGGCTGTGTGGCATGGCGCGCCATCCTGCATGAACCAGAGGTCGTCCAAATCCATGTCTTCAATTTCAGTAAAAAAAAGTCGGATAACATGGCTCTGTAACGTTCACCGTTGACCGAAACGTTGTTCCCAGCCTCATTTTCGAAGAAAAATGGTCCAATGATGCCACCACTCCACAATCCGCACCAAACTGTCTCTGTAGATGCATTGGCTTCTCGATAATAATGTGCGAGTTTTCCGAGCCCCAGATGCGGCAATTTTGTTTGTTAACGTAGCCGCCGAGATGAAAATGCGCCTCGTCAGAAAAGATGATTTTTCGCCCAAAATCGTTGTCCAATTCAAGCTGCTCTAAAGCCCAAATTGCGAAGCGATAATGAATCGGATGGTCGTGCGCCTTCAATTGCTGAGTCAATTGGACCTTGTAAGCGAATAATCCGAGATCTTTGTGCAGAATTCTCCTCAGGCTAGTGCGTGGAATATTGAGCTACTGAGATCGACGGCGAGTTGATGTTGTGAGTCTCACACTCTCGGCTACAGCATCCATATTCTCGTCTGTGCGCACCGTACGACGACGGAGGCCATGAGTGTTGTCCACTAGCATGCCAGTCTCACGAACTTTTTGCACAAACTTCCGTACAGCAGGCGCGGCGGGTGCTTCATTTCGGCCAAAACTTCTTTTCAAAAAACGCACTGTTTGGGCTACACAGCACTCACTTTGGAAATAAGTTTTCAATATTTCCCAACGTTGTTCAAGCGTAAAGCGACTCATTTCGTTCCGCGGAGGTATGATACTGACTTTCTGTCAAGATTTCGAGCGGGAAACAGCTTTCAGTGTCAAAATAACCTATGATTTAAAAAGAAACCAATTTCACCAATCGTCGGATATATTTTCCTCTGTCCAAATTTTACATATCATTTTGTGTAGTATTTCCACGACACAGTTTTCACCATTCATCAGAAGTTCAATTGGTATTTCGTCAATTCCCGGCGCTTTGTTTAGTTTCTGATCACATAGGGCTGCTTTGATTTCGTCTAGTGTGGGTAGTGTCGATGATGGTTCTTCTTCGTCAGTTGAAATCACAATTGAGATGTTATCGGTCGTAATCGGTGCTGATGAAGTGGGATTGAGAAGATGTTCGAAGTAGGAAGCCCATCTCCTTTTAATTTCTTGTGTGTCGCTAATGATGTTGCTCTCTACGTCTTTGCAAAGACTAGTTTTGGGCTTATACCACCTTTTTAGATCTTTTACTATTGCGTATGCGTCCCGGGTTTTATTTTGTCTCATATTGTCGTCCATTTTTTCTATCTTGTTATTATAGTACTTCCTTTACTTTCGCCTGCAGGTCTTTTTTGCAAATCGCCTAAGCTCGTCATATCTATCTTTTTAGGCTCGTGTTGGTAGTTCAATAAAAATTTTGTAACTTCTTAATTAATTGACGTACAAACAAGAATTAATTATTTTTCTTTTCGCGTAATTGGCGCAATATTTTCTCCAGGTCCTAATAATATCAGATTCGTTATTTTTTAAACAATAAAAATCGAAAAGGCCACAAATTACATGCCTATAATTTCCATCCATTTTCGTCAGTATAGAAAAAATCATCTAACCATTCTAAACTGCTTGTTTTATACTCTAGTTAATTTTCATATGAGCTTTGCTTGTGAAGTTTTCAGAAGTTTTCCAATATCGCTTCTTTTGTGAAGCTAAAACACAAAATTAAAATCAAACTTTTTCGGGTTCAACTTTGTAGCTAGAGATTTTACCAGATGTATTTACTGGAAAACGAAAAATTTACCACAGATATTTTGTAAGCAACGAAATACGAACCGTTGCGAATTCACATATTTTCAGATTGTCCTTTAATGAACTGCTTTAGTAATCAACTTACCGCATTACACAAAATTATTAGCACTGTAAATTATTTATTTATTTACTGCCGAAACCTTTGAAATATGTACAGTAAAATGCAAATAATTATGATTTGAATGAATAGAGCTTTAATGGATAGAAAAATTTACTATTATATAAATATTTGCTTCCATCAACCGTTCAGGAGTCCGTGTTTCGAAGTTTGGTATTTGGAAATTAAGTGTACCATATATGAGGACAATCAACTAATTATTAAGAATATTAAGCAAATAAAATACTTCAGATTGTTCCCGACGAATTGATAGTAGCACAATATTTAAAATATACGAAAGACACAATTTATACTTTTAACCATGATATGAAATCTGTAGATTAACCTTGAAATTGTAAAAAAGTAGATTACAGGCTTGATTTTATAACATACTCGTATTCTGATTTATTAAGTTCAGATCACACCAAGTTGATCATCATTTGTAAAGAGTAAAAGCAGTATTGGCCGCAAGTAGGATCCTTGGGAACACCCAAAGAACTTCGAATGATTCTATTCGTACAGATTTTATTTACACTAAAAGCAAGTGACTTAAAGGTACTTTGTAATCGAATTTAGCAACTTATTTAAAAAAAACCATGGAATTCAGTTTAAGTGAAAGTAAAGAGTAATTAACTTTATCGAAGGCTTTCAAAAAGTCTGTGTAAATGGTGTGAGCCTGCTTACGACTATTTAAGGATGCAGCGATAAATTGGGTATAAACCGAAAGTCTTGTAAGACCAGCTCTAGACTTAAAGAATCCTTACTGATGTACTGATATTATATGTTTACACAGATATGCACTACTGTCAGTAACAACACTTTTAATAATTTTAGATAATATAACTACAAAGATTGTATGCAAATGGGCCTATAGTTGGTTATATAGTTTTTATGGTCCAATTTAGAGATAGGTGTGAGATAACTGGATTTACAGGCATAGGAAATGAACCATGATATGTATGAAGATGTATGCAAGAACATCCGAGCACATTTTTAAAAACAGGACTCTTTGGTACATAGAGGTTGTACAATCTGTACTTATTACTTTATCTATATACAGCTATACACAAATTTATTCGTACACCGTTCAAAATTTTATTCAAAACAGCGTAAATGTGGTATTAAAAAAAATAATTATGATTAAACATTTCAAAAGCTTTCCTTATGTATTTTAATAAAATTCTCAATAAAAATAATATTTGACATATTTTATATTTTAAAATAAATTATCTACTAATTTCTACAACACAAAATTATTCGTACACCTGGCAACACGAATTTATCTATGAGCGCAATGATAACTGAATATGAAATTATTTCACTTCTCTACCAGTTTACAGTGCAGTGAACGTTTGCAGTCCCTATTTAAAGTGAAAGAAATATATTTATCGTTTTTTAAAATTATTTTTTTAAAAAATGGCTCGGAAATCAACTGAAACTTCAACGAAAAATAATAATTAAGCTTATTTGTGAAGGAAAATCTTTGCGAGAAACAGGGCGTATTGTAGGTAAGAGTCATACAACAATTCAAAGTATTGTAAATAAATATAAACATTAAGGAATACTCCTAAATAAGGAAGGTTGTGGGAGAAAAAAAATACTTTCGGACCATAATGAAACGAACGAAAACTAAAAGTGAAACAAAATCCGAGTCTAAATATTAGGAATCTTACTGAAGATGAGGCCCAAATAGTCCAAAAACCTATTTCTTTTGAAACTGTAAAAAGGACATTAAGGAAGTTTGGTTTAAATGATCGAGTAGCTCGCCAGAAGCCATTTGTATCGAAGGTCAATAGGAAAAAGAAGATTGAATTTATCAAAAAATATTTAAATAAAGGTACCGACTTTTGGCAAAAAGTTATTTTCACAGACGAAAGTAAATTTAATGTTTTTGGTCCTGATGGAAGGCGATTTGTGTGGAGATGGCGTAATACGGAAATGCAAAAAGAAAATTTGTGCTCAAAAGTATGGCATGGCGTTGGAAATGTGATGATTTGGGGCAGTATGTTAGCCGCTGGAGTAAGCGAGATGGAATTTATTGACATGACAATGGATAAAATTATGTATTTAAATATTTTGAAAAGAAACTTAAAACAAACTGCGAGAGATATTCGGATAGAAACCGATTATTACTTTCAGCAAGATAACGATCCCAAACACAGCGATTGTTATTAAAGAATGTTAACTTTATAATGTACAAAATCAATTACGTACGCCACCTCAATCGCCGGACCTTAACCCCATTGAGCATTGGTGGTCACCTGTGGTCACGGACAGGACTGTCTTCGATTAGGTTTTGTTTGCTTAAGGGCTCACATACCCCTGCACGCGCTGAAAACCGAGTAAATTTGAAAAATTATTACAAAGGTTGTATGGTGAAAAAAAAATTATTTGTTGAGTTCACATATCTTATTAACTATTCAGCTATAAAGAAAAAGAAAATTTTTTTTTATTTTTTAATATTAACATTGTTTTTTACGGGTATAAACGGACTACTTATGAAAACCATGGCGCCTCCTGGTCGGCATCATAACTTCACCAAAAATAATTCAATTTGCAAAAATAAAAAAGAATCTTGTAAAATAATGTAGTAGTTATAGTCTGACGGAGGGAATTTTTTTTTTTTTTTAAATAAATAAGTTACAGTATTTCAAACTTTAGTAATCAGTTTTTTAAAAAAAATTTGCGTTTAATAATTTATAAAAAAATTTCCAAGCAAAAAATTAAAAAACCTCTCGTCAGACTATAGAGAAAATAGTTATCAAAATTTAAAAAAAAAAAGTTGAAAAATATTGAAAATTGACTGAGTTATCGTGCCGACCATGTCTAAAAACATAGTTTCGAGAAAAATGCGTTTAAAGTTTTTGATAGGTACAATGTGAACTTACGGCTAGTCTCCCATTCCAGCTTCGTACTGTACACCTTCTTCCTCTTGTATCTTCGTGTTTTTCACAGATGGTCCTATAAATGACCTTGTTTTCTATGAAACCCAGCTTTTACGAAAAAATAAATGCTAAACGCTGCTGTTGAGAGTGGCGCGGCAATTAGCCAGGAAGCCGCTCCAAACCGATGTCTGGTGACATTCATTGCTATAAATTTGTAATGGAGTGGAATTTTCTAAATTCAAATTTTTTTTTAATTCTTAAAAGTATAAAAAATAAAAATCGGTAAAAAAAAAAATCAATTTTTTGAAAATTTCAGGGGTATATGAGCCCTTAAACGAACTAAATGGTCGTACGACTATTTAGTACTGACAATAAGTTGTTCGGGAGTTTTCGCAACTAAAAATAGCTGTAAGTGCAAACCAAATTAAATACACACAAGCCACAACTAAAAATTCGTTGTGACAACGTTCGCCGGACTGCAGGTTGTGACCAAGAACTATCCGTGCTACTTGGGCTATTCGGTAAAAACCACAGAGCCAGTGCCATATGCATATCTGAACTGTGTGGTTTTATGAATAAATTAATGTAGATTAAGGAATTACATATCAACATTAATTATCTGATTTGTAATTTTGTTGGGGACAATACCCCAAAAATACTCAATTAAACCAATATTTGTTTTTTCCACTAAGCTTTATAACTTTTCACGTACAAAGTTATCGGTAACCTTTACAATAATAAGCGTTCTGATAACATTCTTAGCAGTTAATACACAGTTTGACCTCAATATAATTTTTCCCTCCAATCTATCGAAAGTGGCTTAATCCGTCGCTTTCATTGCATACAAACGAAAATCTCTATTGAACGGCTCCCTGAGGTTTTTATTAGAAAAGTTTTTATTATCTCGAAGATATAAGAAAGAATAAAATCTGAAGAAACAATTTCGTTCAAGTGTATCGTATAATCAGATCCGGCTTGCCAATTAATGGAATCAATCAGAGAAAATGTTTTTACCTAAGTTTTCAATTGTGCAATAAAATTTTCTAATTACGTTAAGAAAGTTTTACCTTTTAGTTTAATGTCCTGTTCACAAATTTGAAAAGAAACATTTTCAACTTTTTGTTAGTTGAGAAATCCATCCCCAACATTATTTCGATGTGAAGGTTTCGTAATCATTGTGAATTAGGTGATTTACGAAAGTTGTGATGTATACTACAAGCGATTTTCATTTGATTTTCACTTTGTAGGTAACTAATATGGGAATAGTCTATCGATACACGTACAGTAATCTAGCTGAATACGTACTCATTGAAAAATTAAGAATATTTTTTAAAACATTTTAAATTTATTATTCCTATAAGAATTTTGTGGAAATTTCGAGATTTCGTGAAATCCGGTTAGAAATCGTCTGATTTAAATCAGCTATAAGACAAAACTATGTATCGTAAATCTTTTTGAAATACACAAATTATGGTAGACGGATTTTTTCGAATATCCTTCAATCGCTCTAAAGCAAAAATCGTAGTACATCTAAATGTGTCCTTGAGACATGGGACTCAACTTCCTAGAAACTACCACCGTTAAGAAAGCGGTTTCATATAGTCAGAGAAATTCCAGAATAGTCACTAAATTGATCACTTGAGTATTTCAATTGATCACTTTCATAAATTTGCAAGTACTCTAGAATTCAAAAATAAAAATAAAAGCGATTGAAAAGACATAAATAATTGTTTTTTTTACTATGATTATTAACAGCTTTAAATAGATAAGTTTTCTGTTCAAAATATCTTGCATCCAAAAAGTTAAATTCGATTGTTTAGCAGTTATGATTTAACATTTGCCGGAGACGGTTTTTGAATCACTCAGTATTTCCGGTTGATGTGAAAGGTGGACCCCCTTTTCGTACAATTGGAATCGGGGAATCATTCCTTTAACATTTCACCGAACGAACAACCAATATAAGACCTCCGAACGAATTATGTGATTAGAGAATATTCCACACAAATTTTGTTTTGCATTTTTTTCCTATTCCTTCCTAAATTTCTGAAAATTAAAAGTGTGTGGAGCAATTTTTTGAAATATAATTCGGTCACAAAACCTTTTTTCGAGTTTGACAAACTTTTTTTTTCGTTAGGCTTCGTTGTCCGAAATATTGAATGGGGGTATTGGGGGGCGGTCACCACGACTAATCATCTCCATATTACATTGTTATGAAACACTAGTCTGCCAATTTATAAAACAAATAAATTTGATATCTTGGCCAAAATAAAAGGTCAGACCAGTGAGCAGTCTGCACAAGTGGCAAGTGATAAAGTCCAATCGATGTTCAACGCTAACAGAAGTCGACAAGAAACAAATTGCCAACGTAATTGAGTGTAACACGAGGCTGTTCGGGAATCGTCCCCACACGATGTTGTGTTGTGAGATGATTGAACGCTGGTTTATCTCTAAGCTTGTGCAGGGACTTCTTTGAGGTTTTATTGATTACATCGTTGACTAAGACTTAACTTTACAATACAATTTGTTAAACATGTGAACATGTCACATAAATTGTATAAGGGGATAGACAAGATATCAAATGAATGGAGGTGTATTTCGGTCGTTTGAACGGCGAGCAATGTCGATATACCTACATACATACTTATTAAATTATCTCGTTAAATGTTCTTAAATGTTTTGACATAAAGCCGATTAGGGGGTTTTGGAGATAATTTTGTTTGGAGTGCTGTACCGGTAAACAAATAATCTATAGCAGGGTTAGTACTTATCTGAACTTATCTATTCGAGTAAGAAGCCTGCGAAAGTACAAACTTTATTTCTGTGCAACACTTGGGATGAACTGCTAACACAAATTTGCTCATTATACTTATGCATGTTTATGTATTATATGGTATATATTTTACATAGTGAATTTTCTGGTCATTTAGCTCAAATCAGGCATTGGCAATATATTTCCTCCAACCGATTTTTTAAGGACATCATTGTCCTCGCATCCGAATTCGTATTTCTTATGGAAGCTTACCTTGTGGTAAAAAACTTTGAAATACAATAGGTTTGTTCTTTTTGGCTACACTTTCTACACTTTTCCACACTTTTCTGCACTAACTCTTGAGCGAGTGCAAAAAAGTGTAGAAAGTGAATGAAAAAAGAACAAACCTATTAGGTAAAAAAGTGTAGAAAGTGAATAAAAAAAGAACAAACCTATTAGGTAAAAAAGTGTAGAAAGTGAATGAAAACAGAACAAACCTATTAGGTTTGTTCTTTTTTCATTCACTTTCTACACTTTTCTGCACTCGCTCAAGAGTTAGTCCAGAAAAGTGTAGCCAAAAAGAACAAACCTAATATCTTTCGAATCAATTGTACCAAGAAGATAACATTTGTTTCGTGTATATAGGAGCAACTGTGGAGTCTATTAAATGCAAAATTTTAGAGCGAGAGGTGGAGCACGGAAGAGAGGGAATAGCTATTTTTCAAAAAAAAAACAAAATTTTGATTTCTCATGAACCGTACCAGATATGACCTTGAACATTTTACAGTAATTAGGCCTAAGAGAACTCTAGCGGAGAAAAATTTTGGCGGTGCGGATGTGGAGCGGGGTGGAAATGAAAATATTCGGATTTTAATCTCACGAAAACCGCAAAGGATAGAAAGCTTAAAAATTTACGACTATACAGGGTGTTTGGCACTCCGTCCGCAACCTTGTAAGGGATTATTCCTTGATATATTTCGAGAAAAAAAACTGTTCTACAGGGTGGGTCAATTTTCAATAACAGTGTGGATACAGGGTGGTTAAGAAAATTGTTTTTGACCGGTACCCTCACTCACTTAAAACGTTATATCTGGAAAACGAATAATCACAAGGCAAAGTGTTATAAGTGATATAACTCGTAATCGAATTACCTTTCATTTGATGTAACAGTCTAAATTGTAACTGCACCCAATCTTGAGATATTTACTCGAAACCACAAATTTTTGCTACGTCAACCCTAAAAATTCAGTGATCAATGTAGTTTTTCTCAGAAAAACCCATTATAGAAATGTCATCTTAATTTTATTTTTTTATGAACCGTATTATTACCTACAAAAGCTGCATACATACTCGTATGTATCAGTTACGATTAACATTTTGGAAGTAATAGGTAAAAATACATATCCCATAAAAATTAAATATTTCAAAAGTCAGTACCATAAAGTGGACCTCATCTAAGAACCTGTTTAATTTGTCGGTAGTACTGAAGTATTTTTATTGTTTAATTTTTTTATTGCACATTTATTACTATTTAAAGTATGTAGGAAAACAATGAAATGTAAGTGAGTTTCAACATAATTGATGCTTTTACCTGGATGTGGTAGGTAATACTGGGTGCGGTACTATGCCTTTTTTAATAGGGTGCCTTACAAAATAAAAAGCCTAAACTACCTTCATATTTTTATCAGTAACGTTGCTAAAAGAAGAAGGTGTCAGTAGAATTAAATACTTTATTATTAAAAAATAATAAAGTAAAAATTAATTACAAAATGCCTAAGTACTCCAATGAAGAATATGCTGACATTGTGTTAATTTATGGAGAGTGTCACGGAAATGGACGAGGCGCGCGAAGGCTTTACCATCAGAGACATCCACATCGACGGACACCTGACAGGGGAGTATTTCAAGACGTTTACAGGAGAATTGGGGAAACTGGCAGCGTTAGACCAAGCAGAGTAAATGCAAATCCTGCGCCGATAATCGCTGTTCAGATCGATGAAAGAATACTGCAAGTAGTTCAAAATGATCCATCGATCAGTATCCGACGCTTGGCATTGCAGTTTAACATCTCTACTTGGAAAGTTTGGAGTATTTTAAAAGTAGAGCGCTTCCATGCCTACCATCACACCGCAGTACATGAGCTGCTACCCATTGATTTCTCCAAACGGATGGAGTTTTGCAATTGGCTCCTTGAACGACAAATAGATGACGACAATTTTTTCAACAATATTCTGTGGTCGGATGAGTCCCAATTTACCAGAGACGGTGTCACAAACTTCCACAACCTACATACGTGGGCTCAGAGAAGTCCACACACAAGAAGAGCGGCATCATTTCAGCACAGATTCAGCGTCAATTTATGGGCAGGTGTGATTGGTGACGATTTCCTTGGACCTATTAGGCTTCCGCCTACTCTAAATAGCTCCAATTACTTACATTTTTTATGAAATGATCTACAGGACTTGTTAGATGATATTCCACTGGTACGATTGGCTTCCATGTTTTACCAACACGATGGTGCTCCAGCTCATTACGGCCGACAGATCACAGATTGATTAAATTCCAATTATAGCAATCGCTGGATCGGTAGAAATGGACCAATACACTGGCCTGCAAGATCGCCTGATCTTACTATTATGGATTTCTTTGTATGGGTACGGATGAAGTACCTTGTCTACGCAACGGCAGTAGTAACATTGGAAGATCTAAATACCAGGATCGATGCGGCAGCAATAGAAGTAAGGCAGCATTTGAGGAATATGAATACCAAGAGAACACTCGCCAAACGAGCTTTAGCGTGCATTAAAAATGAAGGTGACCATTTTGAACATTTATTATAATAAAAAAATTTTAAATAAAACATAAAAACCATTATTAAATTCTTTCAGTTCAAGCAAGTAAAGTAGATCAACATGCACATGCACTGACTTTTGAAATATTTAATTTTTATGCGATATGTATTTTTACCTATTACTTCCAAAATGTTAATCGTAACTCATACATATTTATGCAGCTTTTGTAGGTAATAATATGTAGGTATAATAAAAAAATTAAATTAAAATGACATTTTCATAATGGGGTTTTCTGAGAAAAACTACATTGATCACTGAATTTTTAGAGTTGACGTTGCAAAAATCTGTGTTTTCGAGTAAATATCTCAAGATTGGGTGAAGTTACAATTTAGACTGTTACATCAAATGAAAGGTAATTCGATTCCCTAAAACGAGTTATAACACTTTGCCATGTGATTATTCGATTTCAAGATATAACGTTTTAAGTGAGTGAGGGTACCGGTCAAAAACACTTTTCTTAACCACCCTGTATCTCCACTGTTATTGAAAATTTACCCACTCTGTAGAACAATTTTTTTCTCGAAATATATCAAGGAATAACCCCTTACAAGTTTGCGGACGGAGTGCCAAACACCCTGCATAGAACAAGTAGAGAGGTATCCAAAAAAAACTTGTAATAGTAGTAGCAGGCTGAGGGTCCTTTTTTGTATCTCAGAAACGGCTTACGCTAGAAAGTTGAAACTTAGTACATGCTGGAGTAATTAAAGCAAAAAAAAGTTCAGATTTTCATTGGCATACAAAGGTTGGTAAAATAAATGTGAAAAGGTTTTTTATTCCAACATATTCACGAATTTCGTTATATCTTTTAAATGTAATCGGGAAAAGCTGATTTAAGTTAGGGGGTGTAAAGTATTTTTCAAGTTATCACGAATTTTGACTAATATTACAGGTTAAATGAGATGGAATTCGCTTTTACTTCTATGGGATTTGTATACAATGATCAAAGAATTATAGAATTGGTTTGCTGGCTATGTTAGTTTTGGCATGCTTTGATCCAAGTCTTACCCAACGTTATCCTTTTCGTGCCTGGTCCACACTACTCCATCACATACATTGGGACTTAAATTTTTTTAGACCCGAAGATTCAATTGGCAAAAAATGGAAAATGGAAATATTTTCTATCTTAGAGATGGCTATTTTTAAAAAGTTTGAATTCCAATAAAATTGTTGTTCCGGCATCTCTGGTACTAAAAAATTAAATATCCAAAATGATACCACTCAATCAAAATAAAGGACGAGGTACAATTGTTATCACGCTGTGGCCCACATTTTCGGATTCAATTTCATATCTCAGTAAATAGCTCAGAACAAAATATGTATTTTACTACAGTATTAAATCAAATTGTCTAGCAACGCTCCCTAGCACATCGCACAACAATTGAAAGAAAGGTAAATCGCTTCATATATTCTAGTAATACGCTAAAAATTTCCCGAATTATGTACGTCAAGATACAAACACCGAAAATTAAGTGAGATATTTGCATCCTAATCGACCATTAATAACTTTTATGCGGTATGAATTATATATAACATAACTTCTGGCCGACGAAGTGTTTTAGTCAAATTTTTCATTCGTCGGCTTCTTTCTTCCCTGTTGAAATTTTTACCGTTCTTTATGATGATAGCAAGACGAATGAGGGGACTCTAACAATTTTCACTAAAAATTAATGGCGTTATTCGGCGGTTGAATCTTAAAATGGATGTCTACCAGGGATATTCCGTAGCATCAGCGTTTACGATTCGAATAAAACAAAAACTCGCAGAAAGCTGTTCATTAATCATTGAAATCGCAAGTCTTACCCATCCTCTCGAGGAATTTGGGGATTCGGTAAAAGTGCGCTTTCATGAACTTAACTCGTAATTCCTTAATGCAATTTTAATGAATAGAAACCTTTGAAGAATGAACCGACATTAATTTTCCAAGTGTACGGACATGTCAGAAGAATGTCAAATATTTTTCAAGTCTAGTTTTAAAAAGGATTCGCTCAAAGGATAGTTATCCTTAACTTTGATACAGTAAAACAATTGCTTTCTTTGATAGTAATAAGAATTGGCCAGGTCAGAAATGCAGATAACTACATGTCAATTTCATACAAATCTCTTCACGTGAATAGTCATATATCAACCGCATTTCAAAATACGCCACGCTACGCTACGCTACACTACCACACCATTGAATTTAAATACCTACTTCGATTTGTTGGCCGAGATTCGTAAGGTTTAGTTGTCAATTGTCAGCTGTTCAGTGTCATACACTTTGACTTGTGGTCAAGAAAACCACACAGCGACGAAGTCGTACCATCGTCGACAAATGATAGCCAGCGTACATAACTGGACTATCCACATGTTGGCGCTTGTCTGCATTTGCATTGGCTGGCCCAACATGTATTCGAGGCATACGAGATATTGTCAAAATTCGTGAAAATATGTTGTTATGTGCGAAGCAGTAAATTAATTTCGCTCAATGGCGAAACTAACATTACTTTTAACTCAAACTACACGATTTCTTGATTTATAGGCCACGGTATGAATTCCATTACAGGACTGCTTCAAAATTGTAATTTTTCAACGTCCAAAAAAATAAGACAGGTGGACGAACGGACAGCAAGCGGATTTGGAGTTTAAGGCCATCAATACACAAAAATAACCTTTCTGTTTTGTCTGATGTTCCGTTCTATGTGTTAGGAGAGAGTGGGGCAAAGTGGGCTAGCAAGGTAAAATGGGCCGCTTTAAAATTTCTAGTTTGCAATAGCGCCATCTCTTAGCAAAATAAATTATACGATGAAGCTTCATAAATTGATCACAATGCACTATAAATGAATATTACGATTTTGGCACCGTCTGATGTAAATATCAGTGTTTAATAATGTCATTAAAAAAATTGTTAGCGAGTGAGAATTGTTTGGAACAGTATCTTTGAGATCGGCGTAAGGATTGTGAAACTTAAAAAGTAAGCTTTGATGATTATTTAAAAAATATATAAATTTTAGCAGATGCTTGCTGTTTAATGTTCATTCAGGGCAAAGTGAGCCCCGGGCGCATTTTACCCCATATCAATACAATTTTATTTGATAATTAAGACAATAATTTTAGCACGGCAAGAACATACAACAAAAAATCAATGCAACAATCGTGGACTGAAGATGCGATGAAAAATGCAATAGCTCCTGTCGCTGAAAAAGTTTGCCTAAAGAAAGCCAGTAAATATTTTGGTGTTCTCAAGGCTACTCTTCAAAGCAGAGTACGCTCTCAACACACTTAATTTCGCTTGAATTTATTAAAATCATATTATTTGTCTTAATTGATCCATTGGTCCAGTTTTCGCTTCAGTTTTGGGTGAAATTATACTTTACCCCAGTAGTGTGGCAAAGTGGGCACTTTGAAGTATGTATAGAAAGGAGTAGATATATTTTTTATCAGCAGCAATAATTTCATTTCACGAATGTATGACTAAGCTAACATGCTAAGCTATCGATTTTGCGAGAAAGGGATTTTATAACTATTTCCCATTTTACAGAATCTCGGTACAAACCTTAGGGTGC
This sequence comes from Beris morrisii, assembly GCA_951812415.1. Lineage (NCBI taxonomy): Eukaryota > Metazoa > Arthropoda > Insecta > Diptera > Stratiomyidae > Beris > Beris morrisii. The sequence goes on from OX638310.1 coordinate 352,251, forward strand.
TCACTTTGCCCCACTTTCCCCTATACACTTTTTTCCTGAATTAAACTTATAATATCTTTTCTGATTTTCTGCCAATGGTACATTTTATGGAACCTAAAAATATAAAAATGTTGAAGCAATTCGTAATTGAATTTCGTAATTCAGTTTATGGGGGTCCTCATATAAATTTAATGTATCATACTTGACTAGTTTCCCTCTAGATTGGAAATATTTCATTCGCCGAGCTAGCACCCGCAGCTCGGCGTAAACCAAGCTCAATTATCGTTACAAAAGCTTATAAACTACGCTCCTGGAAGGACAACATTTATCATAGTCGAAAATTGGCCTGAAGTGGTACATTTTATAAGGTAGACATTTTGCCAAGAGTGTTTATAGGTGATACTGGGAACCTGATTGATGGCTTGTTTTTGTCTGGGGAGCGCAATTACATCAGAACTAAATCTATTTATTTTACTATTTGCAGTGGCTAATCACAAGGCCCATTTTAAGCCACCCTGTATAGTAAATGTGTCAAGTTTACCATATACTATTTTATCACAGCATGTGCAATGCATTCTAGGTATTAAACGAATTAAAATTCCCGTAGAGAACAATAAATTTTAAGTCGTATTTTGGACGTTTAAATTGCTGTCGAAGCAATGCATTTCTGTAAGGACGATTGTCGCACATGGGTATGGGTCGTGGGTGTGTATAAATAGCCATCGAAACGCGAGGCACACTAACGACATATTTGGCGATTTCCGGCCAGGCCACGTCTGTTTAATTTATTTGATGTTAAGCTTTATCCGAAAATCCTGGCGTTCAATTGCTGTCCGGACTGAACGTTGAAGGCTCAGCATTGAGCTGACTTTTGTTAGCAGCAGTGTCGCTCAACCGACGATTGGTCGATTAGTTTAAGCCTCAACGCACCACCCATAATTTCCAATCATTGCGAGTGAACACGGGAATATCACAAACATAGGAGGAACACATGTAGCATATTTACATTTCGATGCACTCGGAATTGTGCGTCTGTAAACTATTTGTGGGTTTATCGCTTTAAAAAAGGACCTGACTCCTGACCTACACATAATCTGCATAAAATTCCGATATCTACATGAAATGAAAATTTTCATTTCTTGCTTAGACTTTTTATATGGTCATTTCCATGAATTACTACTGAAATAATATTTTGTGAATTGCTGCCTCATATTTACGAGTATTACACACGTTGATTTGCTACACCGGAAATTGACATAAACCATGTTTTCCATGAAATAAACCTGCCTTATCGATAGTAACCTCGCGATATATAACCTCAAGCCGATTGGCCCCTTTATCAACATAAACTCATCCTCCTAAACAAAGCTTACGATGTCTCTAAAAATGTAAACAAAGAAGCAGCTATCCTGCGTAAAATTGTGAGAATAGCCGCCGCGCAATCCATGCCGTCCACATCTACTCGTAAATCCAAACAACCACCTTGACTTAATAGCACACTCCTTCTGCAAATTAAAGGAACAAAAAAATCCTACCAGAACATTCTTTCTCACCCAGGTCTGCAGACCCAGTTGGCGTATCGAAAAAAGGCTGCTTCGACAAAACGACAAATCAAGCAAGCCAAAAAAGCAAGCTGGGAAACATTCGCCGCTTCATTAGATTCATACACAAACATCACCGAATCATACCCAATATCCCTCCGGGAATTAAACTGCGCCTTAAGCACGCTAAAGGGGAAAGCACCAGGAAGAGACAAAATCTCCTATGAGAGCTCCAGAATTCTGTGGACTCATTTCAGATAAGACTGTTTAACCTTTATAATGAGATTCTAGCGTCAGGGACTTACCCGTATGGGTGGAAAATAGCTGAGCTGCGGCCAATGCCTAAAAATAATTTTCACTCTAACTCCTCGAATGACTACCGACCTATTTCACTAATTACCTGCCTTTCCAAAGTGCTTGAGAAAATTTTAGGATCACGGCTAGGTTCATATATAGAAGGTCGTTTATCAAGAGAACAACACGGCTTTCGGATGGTAAGGGAACTATCTCTCTTCTCTACACATTGGAGCATGATCTCTCAAAAAGGTTTCACTCTGCCGTCGTAAGCCTGGATCTCGAAAAGCGTTCGATAGAGTATACCAAGTGGCGAAACAGCTTATCGATTGGGAAGTCAATACGACTTTCATAAAACTAATACTAAACTTCCTATCAAATCATCATGGTGTCAGTCAACGGTTTCCTATCTTCCCCCTTCCCCATGCAAAATGGTATCCCACAGAGTTCTCCCCTCTCGACTTTCCTTTTAACACTTACATCCACTCCCTATCGGTCTAGCTCTCCCACTCACCCAACAGCTCCCACCTCATAAACATATTAATTTATTCCACAGGCTCAAAAATCGCCGTTGATAATAATCTGGAAAGAAGTCTCTCAATCGTTGAAGTCTGGGCCAACTCATCAGGAGCGAAGATATTATCTAGTAAATCCGAGCTCATTCACGTTTGTCGAAAGATGCACTGTCCAATCAACAACATGTGTATCAATGGAGTGGAAGGAGAAGAAACCTAAAGATTTTAGGGATCATCTTCAATAAATCCCTTCGGTGGAACGAACATGTAAAACTTTTACAACAGAAGCTCCGAAAAGTCAATCAGTTAATGCGCACTATCGCTGGCATTAAGGCTTCAAAGGAAAATGCAAGATCTGTAATGGAAGGCATACTAAACTATGGAATAGTTCTCTATGGTACTGCTAAGAAAATGCACCTAAGAAAAATAGAAGTAGCTTTGAACGCAATAAATCGAACAGCATTGGGAGCCCTCAGGTCGACTCCAATATCATCCTTGAGAATTGAAAGTGGGACTTTACCGTTGCATCTCTATATCAAGAAACATCAGCTAGAATTAGTCGCCAAAAACCTAACCAATCCCTACAAACCCTATCATACCACTCTAATTGATAACCCAGCATATGGCCACTTCCAGTCCTGCCTTCAAAAAGCGCTATCTATCTACGAACAGCATAGCATACCAGTGCCACAATTACTTCCCTGTTCTCAACTCCCCTACCCACTTCTACAAGAGAACCGAAACTTTATCATGCAGGCCTTCAGTAGCTTGAAGAAAACTACCACTAGCCACTTAGAATATAATCTAAAGCACAGAGAAATTCTAGCCGACTTAGCAGAAAAACGGTTCATATATGCAGATGCCTCAAAAACTTCTCTCGCCACCACTTATGCAATAGTTGAATACAAGCCCACTGTCAAGTTATTTCTAACTCTAGAATCTGCCCATCTAAATAGAACCGTAGATGTCCAAACAGCTGAAATATGGGCAATCGCTCGTGCAATTTTAATCTTTCTGGATTTACCTGGACCGACCATAATTTTTTCGGACTCAAAATCCTCCATTGATGCTATCTCTAACAGGAAAAATCAGAACTGCCTATTTGCCAACACAGCTAAGAAATCTCTTGGCTTCACAAAAGGACATAGCACATGTCGGTATACCGGGCAATACCATTGCAGACGACACTGCAGGAAGATTATAAAGACTCCCTCAAAATGGGGATGGTATCATTCCTCCTTCCGAAATTTTTTTGATAACTCAGGTACGAACAATTATCCAGGAAACCAATGCTGCAATCTGAGCCCATAGCACAACCTTTCTGAAGTCTCACTGGTCACAGACTTTATATCCAGTCTACGACTCCACCGTGCCTCGGAGATTAGCCACAATTAAAGATTAAGACTAGGCCACACTTGGCTGACCAAAGGACACCTAATTTTGAAAAAAGATCCGCCACCATGCCCCCACTGTCAAAATAGGCTTACCACAAAGTACACCCTCGAAGAATGCTCAGAAACTTCATCTTTCTTTCACCACCACATTCCCCCTTAGAATTCCTTTTAAACCCAGCGCAAACCTCAAACCCCCTCTTTTAGCTCCTCTCCCATTTAAATATTCTATAACAAATTTAACCGATTTAATTTCCCATCCTAATGTTGTGATATGGTAATGATTAGCGACAAACCAGATTTGGCAATGCCGAAACTGGTCGAATGATTATCGACAAGTTAGATTGGGCAATGCCAAAACAGGCAGTCGCAAAGAGCCAGAGAGATTGACAAGACTGAAATGTAAAATAATCAATGTAAGATTTGACTAAAGTAATAATAAAAATTAATAAGATTAAAAGAAATATTAAACATAACATGGTGTCAGGCGTGGGGTACTAAAATAAAATAATAACATAAAACATCAACTTATTAAGTAAAGATGAACTGGGATGAAAACACAAAAGAAGCCATCGACGTCGACAACATTACAAGCAAACCATGTGGCCACAAGTTTTAACCTCAATCCGATGAATTTCGATCAATCCAATTTGTCGGCAGAATGGAAAAACTGGAACATAAAATTTAAAATCTTTATTCGTGCAAGCGGCCTAGAAGACGCCAAAGATGACCGAAAAGTTGCACTCTTTTTTCACCACATGGGACTTCGCTCATTGGAAATATTCCAATCATTTAATTTGGATCTTGAAACCGTAAGTTTTTCGGATTTGGAAAAAAAATGCGAGTCCTACTTTGTTCCAAAGTGCAATATTGCTTGGGAACGACATAAATTTTTTACAAAACACCAAGCCAGCGAAGAAAGTATTGAAACATACTGTACGATTCTTAAAAATCTAAGTTTATCCTGTGATTTCGGCGCACTACGTAAAGAATTGGTGAGAGATATTTTCATTTGCGGCTTAAGCAACACTCACATTAAAATAAAGGAAAGGTTGCTCAACGAAGGATCCATTCCTTTAGATAAAGCATATTAAATTGCCAAAACAATGGATCTGACCAATGCACAGTCAAAGGAAATTTCTTTCCAGTCGACGCCCTCGTCCACCGAACAAACTGTAATCGGAGCATTATCATCAAACAACAAAAACTCGTCGTCGGCATATAATCGTCGAACGCAGCCCATAGGCGTGCCGCGGCCTGAAATCTGGCAGGGGCCAGAGGCCGAATGACTCAGAACATACGACTTCTTTTGAAAGGCACACATTGATTTCGTACAAGTTCGTCCTTTTTCTGTTTACAGATTAGGTGTTCGTATAACGAATGATTAGTCTTAGTCTACGACTTTGAAATGTTTTATACATTGTTTTTCCAATAGCTGCTTGAAGGAAAGAATTTGAAAAAGTTGCTATGAGTCCTCCTTCGAGTAGCTGCCATACAAAAATCCTGTAAAAATGTCTTCACTATCTTTTAGTTTTGAGTAGCAACCAAAAGAGAGTCCTTAAAATTGGATTCAATGTTTATGATTGAGAGATTCGAGAATCTATCTTGAGTAGTAGCAGCGATGCTAGATTTGAAGATTTTTCTTCAATTTGAAGATTTTTAGCGCTACCGAAGATTTGAAGACTTTGATGGCTATGTATGTATAAGATTTTTTTGTATTCGTAAGATATTTTCTTCAATTTCAATAGCAAAAAAATTTAATTTATAAATTCCTAGCTTATTTTCTATTATTTTCGCAATTCTCACTTAATAGCTTCGTGTTCGTTTATATTTTCTCATCTATATTCATGTTCAAAGTCAGTCAGTACCAGCCACACTGATCTAATTACCGAAAATAACGTTTTCTTCGATTGCGTTTTATTTGTTCTTTATCGAAACACAAAATTAAAAATAAACAGTATTTTATCCGGAAAGCTAATTTTGCTAAAATAAGTGAATCTTTTAATTTGAAATGATTTTTACGAGGTACAACGAACCAGTGTTTTGAATTTAAGAAGCTTTTTTTAAATTTGCAGGACAATTGAAGATCGTCTTGTATATTTAAAAAATTCTTCTGAAATTGAAAAGCTTTTTAAATCTTTCTTGTAATAATTCGCGTCGCTATTCGTTTGCTTTTTCTTCAGTGGGAATGCAAACAAAACGATCGATCGAAAATTGTGAAAGAAGTGTTATGTATTCTATTTTTTCTATATTTTCTATTTTAAATATTTAATTAAATTTCCGTTCTAACATCGCGAATTAGGTAAGGTAAGCTAATTTCTTGTTTTTTTGCAATTGTGAAAAAATAAACAAAATGAAAGTCCCTTTACTGACATTAAAAAATATTTAATCCACATTCGAAAATATCATAATGAGTTATATGGGAATGATTTCAAATGTCTTAAGTTTAATGGTAAGTTTCACAAAACAGCTCCATTAGTCAAACATATAAAAAAATGTTATGATTCTCAGACAAGTTCACTTCAATCCTTCTTTTCCATTCACATTTAATCTTGATGCATGAAAAAATTTGCGGCCGTATTGGTTCCATCAGATGAAAACTAAATCCATTGATATTATGGACATGTGGCCAATGCGCAAACATAGTGATGGAGTTTGCTTAGTAAGTTTATAAACGAGTATAATTTATTTTAAATTATTGATTTTATTATTAAAGATTTATAATTTTATTTTATTTTTATAAATACCTGAAAATTTTGCAACAATCCATATATACAACTGTGATTTGCAAATTATTTTAATCTTGGGATATATTTAAAAGCGCAATAAAACGCAATTGACAAGTAAAGTGTTTGCGGTAGGATAGGAAGGAATTATTTTTCTAGAAGAGGCCAGAATTATTTCTCTGGGAGGGTCCAAGTCGGGATCTGGGGGGGTCCCGGCTCCTCCTGGCCCCCCTCACGGCGCGCCTATGACGCAGCCGGCGCAGGAATCAAATCGGAACACTTCAAAATACTGTGACAAATGTGGTCAAGTTCATCTTTACCGGTGTCCAGCCTGGTATGCCGTTTGTAGAAAATGTAACCGTAAGGGACATTTCGCTAAATGTTGTAAATCGTCGTCGGTAAACGCAATTGCTGACGAAACAAAGGAACCGAATGAAACAGTTGCAGAGCAGATCTTGTTTATCGGCACATTACAATTTAGTAATAACTTAAGCCTAAATCGGAATTCCTGGATTATTAACTTATCAATTAACAACTGCATCGGTTCAGTACAGTTGGATACAGGTGCACAGGCCAACGTATCATCTATTAACAAATTTAAGGAAATTGGATTGAATGCGAAATTAATTAAAAAATCGAATGTCAAATTGTTTACATTTACAAAAGACAGTATTTAAGTTATATTATGCATTTAACGTTGAAGAATTATAAGATCTCAAATTAGCTGGTTGGAACTCTATGACGATAAACAGATAGGTAGGCTGGGTCATCGATTGACATGGACCAATTAACACAGCATTAAACATGTCCGCTCGTTCTTTGTATCCAAATAAATAATCTAATAAATTAACGCCCGCGATAGTATCCTCACCGGAGTGTTATCATAGTAATGCGCTGACGAGCGCAAAAAAGACAAAAATAGCCTGTTATAAGAATGATAATAATGAAAAAAAATAATACTTGATACAATAAAAGAAGGAAAATGAAAAGTCAAACCATTTATTTGAGCACATTATTTCCGGAAGTAATAGTGAAAATTAAATAAGAACCAAAAACAGTCAATGTATTTAAAAATTGCAATAGAAACGACATTAGTTGTACTGGATGAGTCCGGGATCCCTTGAATTGAAGGCGGGCTCGTTAGCGCAGTTGTTGATGCGGGACGTGTTACCGAAGTCGTTTTAGAGGTCTCGTCCTCTACGTAGGCGTTGTGTGCCACCACCTTTGAACTGTTGACGGCACTATCCCATCGGATTCCACTTTTAGTTGTTGACAATCCTGACGGCATGACTAATACGTTCGCTGGCACCTCGAAAAGCACACTTGCATTGCGCTCGACGATTGGGTCCAGTCTCCTTTTTTCGTTAACGACTCTTACGGCGTGGATTCCGGTCCCCCACTGGCTAGAAGGTGCCCGCAAATCGCGAATGTTGCGATCAGATGACCATTTTCCGATCCCCATTGCCCTTTTACTGCACCTTATCACATTGGTCACGTCAGATGCGTACTCCGCATCATGTCGCCCGTTCGATTTGGACGTGATTCCTTGTTTTTTGCTCCAGCGAGTGTACGAGAAGATTTCGCGAATAGGCTTTTCTCGCCCGGTGGCAAAACTTGATGAAAATACGAGGCGATCACGACACGTACAGGACGCGTTTGCGCAACTCCTGAGTTGAATCCGGTTGGAGTCAATTTTGATCTCTTTTTTATAATAAATAAATCACAATTGGAAAAGCACTCCGAAAATATTTGATAAGGTCCCGAAAAATTCTCACTATATTTTATTTCCCCTTTTTTTCGAATTGTAAAAATTGCACGGCCACCGAAAACAAGTAAATGGACGAAAAATGCACAGAATTTGCAGTTAGAAATCTTTTCAAATCGCGCACAATCTCCGTGAAAAGCTTAAGTGAACCACCGCGGAATGACAAACGAACCTTTGTTAATTTTTTTTTTTCTTCCCCTTCGTGACCGATTAAATGACTCACATAGTGCCCCGGATTTGATTTGCACCGAACCAACCAAACTCGAACCAAAACCAACGGTGCCCAAAAATGTTTAATAACACCACTGGGTTTGGGTATTTTGGTGTCGGTGAGAACTCGTAAATTTATTGTTTTTGGTTTTGGTTGGATTGGAGCTGAATTAAGATTCCGAGTTGGTGCACGTGTCCACAGACATATATACTGGACATGACAAGCAGCGAAATGGCTTGAAGGCGGAAAATATCATTTGTTACATGTAGTGGTAAAATTTTCCAGTGGCGGAGGAAAAAAATTATTTTAATGGGAAAATGTTGAACACTGAAATGATAGGATGATGTACACGTATTGTTTTAATACATAATTTATTACACATTATAAAGAATTATAATTTCTAAAGATTTATTAAGTAGGTACATAGACGTATAGTTGGTCATCAACTGGCTGCAAAACATGTGGTTCCCGGCTGAGACATTCGCACGGCTAATTTAATATAACATTTAATTCGAAATCTCAATATGTATAATATATAATAATGCATTTACCATATCAATACGAAGAGAAGGTACTGCTTTAATTTTCAGTAGTTTTTTGTTATCCTTTTGCTGCAAATAATCTGTCTCCAAAAAGTGATCCTCACAAATCTTATTATATATTTTAGGATTAAATTCCACTTCCACTTCTTTCGTTGAACCATATCGGTAGGGAATCTGAAAGTTTTATGTACTTTATTGATTTTATTTTGTGGATCGTCTTCATTTTTTGTTTCGAGTGCACTTTTTTAAATTAAAAAATAGATACTATTCGATTAGAAATAAAGTGAGTTTAAGTCATTATGTATAACAAGGCGTCACTCGAAACTGTAAGTTTTCTACCATCCATATTTTTCACCGAACTTTAACTAACAAATTCACTTTATTTACCGGAAAACTTGGTTTTTAGCATTCAAGATCCCTGAAACGTTCTTTAACTTCTATAAGTTCAAAGCGCCCCAAACAAATTTTTTAACGTTGCCACTGCACATTGAAACGTCAAATGTCGCACGGAACGAGGTAAACAAGCCGGTAACTGAGATATACAAAGACATTTTTTTTCTTGTTTTTGAATTAATTCAAACATTTCACTTTTATAAAGTTACTTTAAATGAAATAATGGAAAGTTTGTGTAGTATACTTACTTGAAAAACGATTTTCCTTTGTTGATATCGGTATCGTTTCGGCAACTACTAACCGAGCACTTCATTTTTCGTTTTTAAAATTCCGGGTACTTTACGGATAAAATTTTCAACACGAGAACGCGGAGCACTGTCTTCACTGAACACGAACTAAGTTTTGAAAAAAACACTTTATGTTTTAACTCAATATATTAAGTTCTAAACATTTCACTTCACTGCTTAAATTTTAAATAACGAACCTGTGTTGTCTCGCTCTTGCAACGTGTTGAATTTTATACACACAAAACAACAACAATTTTTCTTCAGGTAGTCCCCGACATCCCCTCACAGACCATACGAAAATTTATATAACGAACCTGTGCTGTCTCGCTCACAAGATTTGACAGTCGAATTCCAGGGCTGGACAAACGACACCGATTGCTATTAAATGGCGCGAAATTCAAAAGTTTTTAAATTTTCTTCTTCAAAACAGTTACAGTAACCAATATTCACTTCGGTAGTTTAGAGAAAACCGTCGTTGATGTCGATTTTATCTTGAATTTCGAGAAATATGACATTTTTAAAATAAATTTCTAATTATTTTTATTTAATCGTCTCTGTATGAAACGGACATTTTGCAAATCAAAACTGAAATTTTTGCATGTGTTCAACCCTGAAAATTGAAAAAAATCATGAATCTGTACACAGATGTGTGCATGTATTGTCATGCTTCAAAGGGCCGCTTATAAAAATACCATCATGTCATCTCCAAGAGCTCTATGCACGTGTCCAACTCCTGGTTAATGGGGCACCCGTACCGGTATCGCTCGCCGGGTAACGGTGCCCATGAAAATGTAATAAGATCAGTGTTGTCAAGTATTTTTCTTGGTTGAGCATTAAAATATGAAATTTTGAGCATTAATTTCAACTTAAAGGCACTGAAAATGTATTTTTTCATGTCAATTGCAGGAATATTCAAATAACGCGTAAAGCCTAGTACTAACTTGAAGCGAAAACGAAATTTTCTGTCAAATCACATACAAAATCCTCTAACAATTTTCACTCGAACGAAAAATTTGTATGGGAAAACTAAATTTTGTCCGCTGAGACGAAATTTTGGGCACCAAAGAATAAGATGCCATGCGGCACTCACCTTTTTTTTTTTTTTTTCCGATCAGATTTCCTTTGTCGGGCGCTCTTTGATGGGGTGGCTCCGTGGGTCCGGCTGCCGTGTTGTATGTCTCGGAACGAATACCACGCACTTCTTTTTAAAAAAAATTCACTATGGTAAAAATTTTTTTTTTTTGTTACTAATTGGTGGCCGGTTCGTTCGGCGGTTGGTCATCGACTGGGCGAGTGATCGTGCTCGAGTTGGTTCGTTGTTTTTTCTGCAGCCACGGATTCTTATGGCGCTGGCAGCGTTGCCATATTTGGTCCTTTTGGTCTAATGTTGGTACTTTTTTTTCCAATTGGTCCGGTGGTACTTTTTTTTACGAAAAAGACCATTTTTTAAAATACGACTTTTTTCAAAATTTTAGTTCGTATGGTGTTCTATTAAACAACCCAGCAGCCAGACCTGGGTAATATACGGTTTTTCACCGAACTTCTTTTGACGTATAGTATATGCAACTTTGCCTGCTGGGAAGTACGACTAGCTCATGGTTCTATTTTCTGATTCTATAAATTTTTTTTATTTTTTAAATATATATACATTTTTTGAATAAATTCTATGGTCCTTTATTTTCCATATTAGACAATTTCCGTGAAAATGTGGTCCTTTTAATTAATGACGTGCGGCAACGCTGGCGCTGCGCGTGGTGGCTGGACTGCCTTTCCGATTGGCGCAATGCTGCCAGGACGGCTCGTTACAGTCTGTTCTTTTTGCATACACTTTCTACACTAGGTTACACTTTCTACCCTAATGCTGTTCTTTTTGTCGGTGTGACGTCAGAGGTGGCTGTTCTTTTTGTCGAGTGTAGTGTACTCAGTGTACACTTTCCTACACTGGGTCGGCAGCAGGTGTAAGTTCTTCTTCTTTACCATCTGTCAAAATTGATGGCTGTATGTAGATAAAATTGACTTTTTGAATTTGTGAAACTACTGTTTTGAATGAATACATGCAAGAATATTGAATGTCAATAAATTTGCATTGATAGAAGTGAAAGAATAAAGCAAATAAAAAAGTTCGGAATTTTAGCTGTCACTTTTCTACACTAACCCGTTCTTTTTGCGCGAGCTACACCCTACACTTTCAGTGTAAGGTGTATTACATTAAAAGAGTAAGCTAAGCTACACTAAAGCAGTGGCGGTATTATATATTATATATATTGCCTTTCCAAGGGGGGGGCCATTGAAGTTCAGTACCTACTGTAGAGAAAATAGGTGCGGTAGCTACTCGTTAATGCAAATGTGAAAATGCTATCGTCGCTGCGGTTGGTACTGCTTGAAAATATTAACTTTTCATTTCCGCCTCTAAATCGCCAGATTTTGGCATCCGAATTTCAGAATATTAACAAGCATTAACATCGCTCTAAAGGGATTTCTTTAACATCGTTCAATTTATCAGCTGATTGTATGATATCAAAAATTGGAACCTGTATTGTATGATTGTAAGTCTTTAAGCAATGGAAAATTGAATAGCATGGGTAGGAACTAGGAAATAAAATTAATTGATTCCAAAGCTTGGTGAACATAATTTTCGATGTCAGTAGAAGTCGATGTCGATCTCGATTTCGACAAAATTTAGAAGCCCAAAGAGACTTCAAGATCTCTCACATGTATGAGAAAGATTTTGAGAGTTTTGTTAAAATTCAAATTCAGTTTGATACCTTTGTATGTAAATTAGCTGTTTTTTGAGACAACTAGAAAAGTAATGTATTTAATTTTTATTAGTTCTACTATCATACATATTTGATGAAACTCAATACTGGCCATTAAAATCTGAACCCCACATCTCATAATCTAAAGACTTCAGGCCCAACGAAGAAGTGATCACCCCAGTTATTAAGTTATCCTACAATACTTAAAATCTACGTAAGAAATATTTTATGTCAATGTAATTTATTAGGTACATATGTACATATTCAATTAGTCTCCTTATTGAGTTGATCTATAGTTTAGATGACTGCCACCATAACCTAACCTAATTTACTCTCCCAATTCAAAAATTTAAAAAGTAAAACACGAAAATTCTCTAAAACTATTTTTAATTATAATAGCTTCATAAGCAGCATCTTGTACCTGATTTACATCGCAAGATTTTGACAAGTGGAATTTTAAATCTCGAAAAGCGTTTACAACGCTCTGAAGATATTTGTTTGACAACGACTATAATGATAAAATGTTTAATTTTGAAAGAGTTAACTTTTGGAAACGAGAAAATTTAAATTGAATGAACAAAAGTCGAAAATGAAATTTGAAATTTTGTAATATTTTATACAGGTAGTTGTGGTTGGGCTGTTCAGTAACTATTATTTGTATTGAGCATTTTTTTCCCAAAATTTTTTTCACGGTACCTCTCTCTTATAATGGTTTTAATTAGTGTAAAAAATATGTTATAAGTTTCACCCCGATCAGAAAAAAAATGGAGATTCCGAAAAATGGGTCCCGATGTATTGATAAAACTGCCAAATAATATTATGCTGGGGATGATTGTAATTCTAAGTTTATAGGTTATATAACACACCATCGGAAATACCATCTAGTGGTCGTAATGAGGAAGTGAAGTTTTTCATATTCAATCGGTTTCCACCGTATTTTGATAATGGTTAATAATACGAAGCTAGTATTGTCGCCAAAAATATCTGATTTCTAATGCTCAATATTAAAAAAGAGAAAGAGAAAACGGTTCAGAAAGTCCTTCACCAAGTACGAAATAAAAACTATGACTGATTACTGATTAAATGTCAAAAATCGTCTTTTTCGTTCTTGCTGAAGGACCCTTTTTTTCTTTTTTTCATAATATTGAGGACTCGAAAATAAATGTTGCCGATGACACTAAGTTCATATCGTTTACCGTTATAAAGTTACGCTCAAAAATTTATTTTTTAAGAAAAACATCAATTGCTGAATTTAGGCACAAGATGGCATTTTCATTGGTACACCACCTATGTATATATTTAGAGTAACAATCACCCACAGAATAATAATATATAGGCTCTATGTCGATATCTTGATAGTTTTCGGAATCTTATAGATACAATTTTGGTTTCTTTAAGGTCATTGAGGCACGTATTCCCCATATATTATCGAGAAAACTTAAAACTTAAAATATTTTTTTATACTAATTCAAGCCATTATGATGGGTGCTGCGAAAAAATTCAAAATTTTTAAATTCAGTTATTAGCTTTGAACTACCCTTTTTACCCGAGTAGATTTCAAATTCATCCAAATGTGGGAAATATATTAGAATTTGATAAAATCTTATCGAAATCTCGACATTTCGGCAAATCGAGTTTTAAATCTTTGGATATAAATCAGTTATTAATATGCGGAGTAGTAGTAGTTACTATAAATACTCATAATTAAGTTCTTATAGCTGGACTACAACTCAATATTTCAAACTGGATTTTGCAGAAAATTCGTGATTTCGACAAAACTATTAAGATCTACTGGATTATGTATGTATAAATTTGAGTAAGTTTGATACCTGCTCTGTTGACTAGATTTTGTGAAAACTTAGTTCAAAATCCTCTCAAAACGACCTGAACATCAATGATATTGTGTTTCACTGCATTTACCACAATTTACGTCTTAATTTAGGATTAGGATGCACATAATGAAAAATGCACATAATGAAAATTGCACATAATGAAAATTGTCCAAGCATAATCCAAATCTAAATTTTTCAAAATTAGTTTCAAACAGTAAAAGTTACCTACTTCCATAACATAACACACCACAACCCAAAGATTGATTACATATTCGAAATTTTATTACTTTTTGATTGAAATATTTTTAATTAGTACAGTCTTCTTTTCAATTAGGAGGCAAAAATCAAAAGAAGGATTAAAAAAAGACATAAGGGGAAATCAGATTTAATTGCATTATACTTTATTAAGTGTATCTATTAATCTAGTAGTCTCAAATAATTTGTCTTTAAAGCAGACGTGATAAAGTCATCATGGGTGACGAATTTGTCAAGGGGGGGGGGGCCATGGCCCCTATGGCCCCCCCCTATGACCGCCACTGCACTAAAGTGTTAACTTAACCTGGCAAAAAAAACAAACCTAATGTCTCAAAAGAGACTTGCGACCAACTGGGAATGAAATAGTTGCGTTTTAAACGTTTTTTTTCTTCAAAAAGTAATTCACATTAAATAAAGGAATATTTAATTCGGTCTTCAACTTTTATTTTAAGAGTCAGACCTTTTTAAAGAGATCGATAAAGCAGTTTCCGACATGAGCCGGGATTGATAGACGGCGGGAATAGAAAATCCGTTTCCGGAATAAGCGTGATCGTATTGAGTAGATAATGAGAAAAAAATATATTAAAAACAAAATTATCTGGATCAAATACACTATAAATTCATATTTTTAGGTAATTGGGATAGCTATCGCCATTACTGTTGGTTGGAGATGTCTGACCTATTTAATTAGACTGTCTCTATGCTAACTCTACAAATAAATTTTTCAGGCTTGATCAAGAATTAAAAGAAGAAGTCTACTCAGAGATTTTCAGAAATAAAATGTAGTTTTAACTTTGAAATTCAGAGTTAAAATATAGTTTTTACTATCTCTTTCTTCGTGTGCTCCCTATGGTGCGAATATGTTAAAAATGCAAAAATTCTTTTAATATTGAAATAAATTTATGTCTTTCACTCCTTCTATGTCTAGTTCTATGTAAAAGTTAGATTAAAATAAAATACTCTACTTTTTTGAAGCTTTCAGACTTGGTTAAATGCCGTAAAAACAGCTAAATTTCATACATACATACTTATTTACCTCAGCTGCAGTTTAAATTAAAATTCAGCATTAAATTAAGTGTAGCTTGCGATTGGCTTCGCGACTCCTATTATGTTTTGAAACTAAAATTCCCTAAAAAGTTGGATGTAACCTGAAATGTATCCATGTCAGGTCCTTTGAAGTAAACGTTATGATATCCTGTACGAGGAATTTGATTTGAATTCTATGCAACCATCCGCCCTTGTGTGATCCTCGCTCCTCTTTATTTGAATTTATTTCCTGCCAAGCTATGTGTGTGGTCTGTGGTCAGCATATCTGAGAACCCAATAAGCGCATATACGGGAGTTCCTACTGCAATATGAAGGTTTCCCGCTGGGAACGTCTTTTGCCGCATACACATAAATCATTTGTTGAAAGTTTTTGGGTAATAAAACTCTGGGGTGAAAGCCTGCCAGACACAAACTTTGCCATAATGTGCTGCTTTGTTAATGAAATAAAAATTTGCAGAGGTGCCCATTGTTCTTGATACAAAACAAAACTGTTGGCTGATACGTGTCCTTAATGTGCGATGTGTGGTATTCGGCCATGCGCCAAGTACATAGTTTATGTTTTTTAAATCACCTCCTTTTTGAATGAGCAATGGACTGCTCAAGCTATAATTTAATGCAGCTAAATACGATTAGCTTTCAATTGAGAGTTGAGACCATTAAAAAAGGTGCCTCCACTGCTAAATGCTCATTATAATGAATATGAAATTAATTCGACTTTAAACTAAATTCAGCGATAACTGACCCGGGTCCCAAGAGTTAAATGACTGCTGGCGGCGGAAGTAATTAATTCCGCGTACCTAACATAATTGAAACAAAATGGAAATTAGTAAACCTTTTAGTTTGGATTTTCAACCCGCTTGTCGGGGGCAGTTTACACTTGAAAGTTGAAAAGATTTTTTTTGAGCAACATCAATTCGCTTGTTAATTATTATTAAAGGACTCTGTAGTATCGCGATGATACTGTGGCACTTGGTTCGTAGATTGGCTCCAGGATCAAGGATTCGGGATCGTGATACAAATACTCGTATCAACGAGATAATTAATTACAGCGCTTCGACATGAAGCAACTGTGAGCGGAAGAGGCGACAGACGAGGACGACTGATAAAGCTGACAATGTTTAATAAATGGAATGGATACTCCGTTTGAATGGTAATTACGTTGCTTAGGGTAACATTATCATCTCA
The DNA here is from genome assembly GCA_951812415.1 of Beris morrisii. Lineage (NCBI taxonomy): Eukaryota > Metazoa > Arthropoda > Insecta > Diptera > Stratiomyidae > Beris > Beris morrisii. Next base: position 368,970 of record OX638310.1, read on the forward strand.
TTCACTTCTCGTTAATCAAGCATGCAGTAGCGAGAGCAAACGCCTCTGAAGGTTATTAATGTTTCATGCTCGAAGCTCGACTGCATTGACGGTATGGAGGACTAGTCGCTGCTGTTTTTGCAGTACAATGCACTCTAATTACATAGCTCATAAATTTTCAGTTCGCTGTAAGACGACACACCAAGCATTTTACATAATGAGTTGGTATATGTACGGGTAGGTAAGTAATATCAGATGGAGCCGACACGATACATTACGAAATGTATGGAGTTTCAGTCGTAAGGAGACGACATATTGATTCAAAGGATATTCGAGTTAGGAGCAGTATACACTGATTTGCCGCAGCAATTCAGGAAAATTTCGTGGGGACATATGAGTCCAGAACTTATCGCAGCCAGCGAAAACTTTGTAGTGATGAGAATGCTGTGTTATTTCAACCACAAAGCTGATATTTTACAAACTTTCATGTTATGTAGTTGTAAGCCATATTAGTGTTTATTGAAATTTATTTCCGGTGAAAGAGGAGTCCTTCAGTGCTTACCATTTTCTGTTATTTCTCTGAAGAGACTTATTTGTCCCATGCATACCGCATTTTGTTTTAAAATAAGTGTATTATTAAGAATTTGTTATATTTTTAAGATCTAAAAGTAAACTTTAGAACAAACGCGTTTTGAATCAAATTGAAAGCTGAATAAAAGCTTATTAAAACTATAAAAAAAACTAAAGTTAAAGTCTAACAAAAAGGCAAATGAATGAATAAAATACGTAATATTGGAACTAAAAGTGATCAAGGTATAAAAGATTCCTACTATTAATATTGTCTGCAACATAAGTAAAAGTTCTTTAGATCTGCCCTATGTAGAAATTGAAGTACGAAATGGCTCCCTTAGAAAGGAGTATGGAGGGTATCTTTCGCCAATCCCAAAAATTGTAAATAAAATGAGAAAAGATAAATAGATTATTAAAATTAATTGCTTCCATCACAACAAATAAAGGATTTAAAGTGGCCTGTATTTTGAAAACTATGTAGGTTCTCGTAGAATTAGTGAAAATTAAATTAAAAAATTATGAGTTAAATTTTTTTTCCTTAATAATTGAGTTGAAAATTTCGTAAAAATTGTGTCCCAGTATGGTTTGAAACTTTATTTCTCTGTTGATTTTGAAAATAAAATAATTATTTTGAAAGGATCAAGGTCAATCAAGATACAAAAAAATTCGAATGGAAATTATCCCTGCAATTTTACCTTTATCCTTGACAGCATAAACAATTTTTAATTTTTTTTCTATTGTTAATATTATACTGTTTTTCAAAACATCAAAAAATCAACTTGAGATTTTAAAGAGAACGGGTTAAAAAACGACACAAATTAGTGGTACTGAATTATTTCAAAGAACGACTATAATTATTTTAATTATTTACTTGTAGTTGTGTTTTTAAATTTGTTTACAAATTAATCTGATTTTCTCTACAAATCTGCATACCTGTATACTCCAACTTTTCATGCCCTTACAGATATATGTATAGATAATCAAAATTAACGGAAATATGAATTTTGAAGAGACCTCGATAAAGACTGCATGAAAAGTGAGGCATCTATACCAGAATGTTAGGGAGCGATACATAAAACAAAATAGTTTCCAGGAGTGTATAAATTTTTATTAACCTCAATTTCTCAAATCGTTTCAAAGTTACCTTATGAAGGTTAATAATGTGATTACGATAATACCTCTTGCACAATTTGGAAGCAAATAAGAAAAAATCTGCCAATGGTCTGGGCGAAACTTTATTATTTTTCGGGTCATAATTCGGAAGCGGTCAAAGTCGGAGTATATCATCAGTTGTTTCGAGATTATGACGTTTCTTGGAAAGTGTATTTTGTTCTTAAAATAAAAATATTTAAATAGAGATTTTTAGCCTATTAAACATTAAAAATCCCGTGTAGACTATTAGAATTTCGGTATATTATGTACACTAAAATCCCAATGAAGTGAAAACGAATTTGTTGCCTTATCAGAGTTAAGAGATATGACGAATTGTTAAGACGTATATAAAACAGGTTTTTAGACTAATCCATAAAAAGCAACTTGATATCTCATGAGACACGAGGGATTTTGAAAAATTTGTGAAAACGTAAGCAAACCCATTACACCCGCTTGGTTTTTGAAATTCGAAAAATTATGAAATTGGTGCTTAAGTCATTACATCAAATGCCGTAATAACCAATTTTATATCTCATCAGAACTAATGAATGGCAAAAATTGTGAAAACATATGCAAACCCTTGGGGGTTGAATATCGAAAAATTGAGAAATGGGTTTGTAAGCGATTATATAAAAAGTCTGTGGTAGTGCAAAGCGATATAATATCTCATCAAACCTAAGAAATATGTCGAAAATTTGAAAAGCATACAACCCCCTTACACCCCTTAGAATTGAATATCTAAAAATTCTGAAATTTACTTTTTGGTGCTTATATAGGAAATCTTAGAAAGTAAAAATGAATTCGATATAGTATCAGATCTAAGCAATATGTAGGAATTTGTGAAAACATATGCAACCTCACACATTACACACACTGGAGTGGGGGTTGAATACCCAAAAATCCTGAAAGGAGTTAATAGATAAATATGAAGACAGAACGAGAAAGTAAAAACCAATTTAATTTATACCCTCTTAGGGGCTGAAAAAGGAAAAACTGAAAAACGGGTTCTAGGCGATTATTACGCAAGCCCGTGCAAGTCAAAAGTTAGTCGATATCTAATTAGACCTGGGGGATACGCCAGAATTTGTGAAAAAGTAATACACCCCCTTAGGGGTCGAATTTCAAAAAACCCTGAAAATATATGAAGAAGCCGTAGAATTAAAATGAATTGAATATTTGAGATTACCTAATTCATGACCTAATGCATTCCATTTTCACTGATCATTTTTTTCGCCCCCTTCCAAACGCCAATGGATATTCGAAATTTGTTTTATCTAAATACCGAGTTTCAACTTTGTAGCATAAGCCGATATAGATAGAAAAACCACCCCCCACCCCCGTACCATACTACCCCTGTAAACAATTATATTTTTTCAATATGCCTCTACTATAGCTCTGTCTAAATACCAAGTTCCAGATTTCTATCATTATAGGTTCTCGAGACATAAAAATCGAAACTTTTTCTTGTTCAGCCTCCCCCACTCTCACCCTCTACACCCCCACCACCAAAACTTTTTTTCCTTCTAGGGTTTTATTAGGCCCACTTCTGGTAAAAATTTTAAGCATCTATCTTACACTGTTCTTGAGATATGAGACGTGATTTTTTAGAAAAATTCTTACCCCCTCTACCTTCACGCCCACAGCCCCCTTAAAAAATTTTACTTTCAGAAAACTTCATTTATCAACCTTTATACGTAAACCGAATTTTATTTGTCTTGTACAATTGGCTCGTGAGATATCGTAATCTAAAGTTTTTCACCCCCCACCCCGTACGCCACTGTACCCACTAAAAAATTTATTCCCGATCTTTTCTCCTAGTATATCTAGAGATGTTTCTTAAGTTTTAACTTCGTGACATTAACCGTTTAGGAGATATGGATTTCAGAATGTCTCAATCTCGGCTTTTTTGTGTTTCGGGCGCATTATTTCTCCCTCCACTCCTTCACCCTTTCATCCATATCGGCAATTTTTTTTTTTGCAAATGGGTCTACTATATAAATTCCAAGTTTCAGCTTCCTAGCATAAGCGGTTGTTGAGATTTAGAAACCAAAATTTTCCGTCTAAAACGCTTCCCCCACCTCCCCCTTCACACCCCCACCACATTTAAAGGGGTATACCCAGTCTACCCAGGAAAAAAAATTCAACTAAATAGCTCAAAGGGTTTGGGCGCTACGAGCATCCAAACAATTTTGCGTACACCAGTAGACGTACGGCGAACGGCGTACGGAATACAGACGGATTTTTTTTTAAAAATCGATCACAATACTGTATTATTGATATAATAAAGTAATAATATTAAAAGAAGCGTGGAGATTCTCCCCGATTTGCCCTACCAATTCTTCTTGTATTATTAAGAAAATCTTCCTTTCAATCTTTATGTCTTTCTTTGCAAGCAAACTGATATGTGTATCCAATTTATCGCATGGCTTTACATTAAATATTTTAATTTAACGATTTATTCGCAGTAATTGTAGATCGTGACGAATAATATTTTAACATGCCTATCAACATGCCTAAGTAAATCGCTAAGGACCATTATTACGATCATTAGTTAAACTCTAACTGGAACTTTAACCGGAAGCTTTGTATGAAAATCTGTCAGTTAAAGTTTCAGTTAGAACGTAACTGAACATCGTAGGAACGGCCTTAAGTCTATCAAATAATAAAATCTAGCATATGACAATTCAACGGATAAAAAATGCTGGTCCTAAGATTTTTAGTATCTATTTTTTTATATTTTTTATCTAGAATAACCCTTCTTCAAGGTATGACTCCAGAACACAGTAGTACAGTGGTAGGTTACTCCAATCGTGTCAAACTATGTATTTCAAATTTTTGGGTAATATCCAAAAAACTTATATATTGAACTTGCAGAATATTCATTTGACACACCGTTATAGTAATCTCATTAAAAGGATATACTGTAGAGATCTAGTTGCATATAACCTCTTCTTAATTTCTTCTTGACATTTATTTATTATTCATTGAACCAATAATTAAATAAACCCGTAAATTGCAATTAAATTACAATTATATTTTGATTTTTTAACAACATTTGATAGATATATTATTAGAATTGCACATAACTTTAAAAATCAAATTCTATTTAATTTTATAAAAAGTTAAATTTCTCCAAAAAAATATAACCTGATAAAAATTTTATTATTGAAAGAGTTATTCAAAATTAATGGTGAATCTTATTTTTTTAAAAATAATTAATAATCGATTGATTAATTTTCAAGTTGTAATTCATTCAACTGATAGTGTTGGACTAAAGAAAAATCGAATTCATTTTATTTTGCACGAATTCGCCGACGACTTCGATTGAAACTAAAACAAATCCACAAAGTCGTCTGAAAATTATAGTTAAATTGACAGTGGCGAAAATAATAATCAGTTAGCGAGAAAAATTTAAAATATCGTTAAACGCCACTACAATACCTATATATCTGTCTACTAAAAACTGAAATTAGAGAATTGTGTTTCCTTTAATATAATTTTAATTGCATTTCTGGTGGTCCCTTCAGATTAATTTATTGATCATCACTCAAATTAATCATCTCAACTATTAATAACAACTTTAATATTTTAAAATGTATCAAGTGTCGCCCATTTGCTAGAATTATTATTATTATTATTATTTATTATTATTAATATGATGATTATTGCCACTTCAACTAACGAATTGATAAACTATTTGAACTGGGTACTTGAATTACATAATTCATAAACGGATAATTCAGCAAAACTACCATTAGAAGATTTCTCATTATTCGCAGAATAAATAAAACAATTTCGTAAAGTTATGAGTCAGTTATCACATTGGTTATGTTTTGACATTATAAGCCAGGCAAATCACCCGAGACAAATTCTCATAATGAAGAACAAGAACGTGGTAATGGTTTTAACTAAATGAAATTACCCACCCGAGTCTCATTTATAAAAGTTTCAGGCACCATTTCGCCCTTAACCCTGGTTTTGTTAATTAGGGTTTGCATCAAGCATTCGTTTACGATTTATTTACTACACATCCATGTTATTTGTTCTACCCGAAAACTATACTTGTATAATCAGCTATGGTCGTCTACAGACCGTGCCAAGAACACGATAGTCCTAAAACCCCTGCGAATTAACTACCCCGACAGGCTAACACTATGGATTTCAACTTTTAGATCACAGTTTACGGATTTTATTAAAAATTATCAGATGATAATCAAAACTTGAATAGCTTTAGGTTTATGTTCTGAAAAGGATTTTCGATTAAATGCACATTCGAAGGTAAACCGAGTTTACAATTTGTGCTGGGATACTTAGCGTCACATTAAGAAGAATTATTTAGGTAAACGGGAAAATTTTCCCGAGCTTACTAAAACTCTGTAAGAGTAGTATACCATTCCCATTTATCGTTTCGTATGTGGAATGCCTTATATAAGAGGACATGCACTGCGGCTCTGTAGCTTAGGATAGGTACGGGTAGCTATCTGTAAAGACATGTGAGTATGTATCTGCAGGATACGGAGTCTAGGCAAGTGAGCCTTGGGGAAGCTGATGTCATTCGTTCTGTACCAAGTAGGATCCACACTCATCTTTAGAGATCTACATATTTCCTAGTCTCACCAGTGCCAGTCTCTACGATATACTATGATATCCCTATTCGGTTCTTTCTGTCATATTAATGTCATTATTTATCGCTAGCTCCTTGCCGAGTACGCATTGTCTATTCGAAGCTCGTTTTCATGATTAATGGGCGGTGATGTAATACTATGAAGAGATAGTCGTAACCATTCTTTGCATTAGCTTGAGATGAAACTGATGACTGACAGGAGATTATGATAGCAATACCGTACACAACTCAAATTGGATTTAGTACCCGGAATGCATGGAACCAAGATATTATAGAACCAAGCGTATTTATTTCACATAACCGCAAATTATTTTTCTATGCATATTTGGGTAATGGTGAATAACTTCTGATAGACGAAATCTATGTAAAGGTGCACGATGTGGATTGCAATGGTAGACCACTTTCATGCAACCAAATTTCCTCGAATTCGAGGTAAGCATTTATATTAAATTTCGTCAACAAAATTGTTATGGAGCACTGTAATGGCGATGTCAGTCCAAATGTTCTCTTGACTTTGGACCAGCGGTCCGAATAAATTAAACTTGGGAAGCAAACTATTCACGGCCTATTCACCTTTTATGCGTTTATACTTACAGAGTTATCTCAGTATCTGTGCAATTCAAATAACTGGCCATATATGCAGAGATTGTGCCAATAATGCATAATAACGATAATTTTTCGGAACATGTGTAATTTTACATCTTTTTGTAGAATTGCCATAGCCAAGGTGCAATTTTCAACTGAAAATTAAATTTATATCAATGGGAGTACATATGGGTACATACGAGTATATAGCTTTATTTTTCAATAATCAGAAAATGGTTGTGTGGTTAAACGGATTCAATTGTTAAGAAAACTTGGTCCATCTGTTTTTAATAATTGTGTTCATCCTGAAAATTTTATCTTTCCACAGTTTAGGTAATCAGTTAATACCGTAAAATATACCCTGTGGCAATATAATGAGTATGGAGATCTTAAAATAGCACATTCTGAACATTATATCTCTGTAAGTGCTCATGAGAGAACGTTAAAATTTTGAACATATTGTTATAGAAGTGTGTAGAGAGTTAAGATAAAGCGGGGGGTTGTAAAAGATGTGCAATATATCTCATGAAACGTTTATCTTAGAAAAATAATATTTAATACGTGTGTGTAACGAGAATGTAATTTTTGAGGGTTTCCAGGACCCACGGGCGTTAGCGGTACAATAATGTGTCTCGTCAAGCCGACATAATATCTCAAGAAAGCTCTGATATATCACCTCAAATTTTTACTGAGATAGATTTAATTGCCACTTTTTCGAATTATGATTTTTGGTATTGAGGTTATGAGGAGGCAGAGAATGGGATTTGATGCGCTTGAAAAAAAAAATTTATTTGAATACGATTCCAAGACATCCGAAAAACAGTGAGTTGGGCCTAGAAGTTGAAATTTAGTATTTATAAGAGTAAATAATCAACTAAACAAATAGCATGCTGGCTAATTCTCAAGAGTACAAGCATCTTAGGGGCCGAATATCGAAAAATTTTGAAAACGGATTCAAAGCGCATATATAAAAAGCCTGTAGAAGTGAAATCCTTTTTTTTTCTTGGCCCAACACCGTACGCTAATACAAATCTGTTTTTTCTTTTAATAAATAACTTTTGTAGTACAAATACATACATATTTATACCAAGTTTTTATCTGAGATATAAAAATATTTCTCACCCTCATAATTTGTTTTCTCTATTAAACATTCCACTTTTCCAGGGTACCGATCAGTGGGGGCTCTATACAGATATCAACCCTTAGCTTTCAATCTGCAATGGTTTTCGAGAAATAAGAATCAAAATCGTTTGCTTTCCACACTGTCTTATCACACTACCCCTAACAACTTTATTCTCTACTAGAGATCTACTGGGTCTACCTCCTGGAAAAATTTTAAGACCATGTCTGAAACAGTAATGGAGATAAAAATTGTTTTTTTTAAAATTGTTATCACCCCACTTTTGTGCTCCATGGGCAACAAATTTTATACAAACAAAATTTTATCTTTTTGCTGTTTCTGGTTCGGAAGATATTTTAATCCATAGTTTTTCACTCCACCCTCTTAAAAATGTTACAATATTTTTATTTTTGTACTCTAGATGAAAACATATAGAGTATTATAAGTTTAATCCCGCCCGAAAAGTTTGTAACGTATAGAACCGATCCTCGGACGAAAAAAAGTTAAATATTATTTTGTGTTCAGTTGTGGCCAAAAACACCAAATCTGTTTGCTGTCCGTCCGTCCGTCCGTTTGCACTCAAGAACGCGTTGGCCTAGGAAGTTGAAAGTTTGTTACCACCTGTAAAATAGAAAAAATAAGGCTATGTTTGTTAATGGGTGATATTCTTTCACTCCTTCGGGTACCTCCCATACAAGAGTCCTTAAAACACGTATTCACAATTATTGCTCGAATCCTTCAAGTTAGGAACTTGAAATTTTGCTTACTTAAAGTTTACAATATTTGAATCGAAAGTTCCGAATATGATGCAAATCGATGAGTTCTTCGTGTAGCAGCCTACAAAAGTCCTTCAAAAATTTATGCAAGTTACAGAATCCACTATAACTCTAGTAAGAGTTAAAACAGGGATTCAATATTTTACAGGAATTAGTTTTATATCTAAAGCAAGACTGAGTTCATTAATTAGCGTCATCCGTCAACTCCTTCGAGTAGCTGTCATACAAAAGTTCTTAAAACACGTGTTCACCAATATTGAACGATAACTTTAGAACGCTTTAAGTTACGACTTTGAAATTTTGTATACGTTGATTTTATAATAGTAGCAGCTGAAAGTATTAATATGAAAAATTTTCCGTAAGTCCTCCATGTAGTTGCCGTACAAAAATTCTGTAACAATGTCCTAACTTCATTTATGGAAATCACTATAATTCAAGAAATCACTTAACCATCCTTCGAGTAGCCACTATACAATAGTTTCTACCTGTAAATAAAAGGTCACGCAATAATTGTATGTGCACTCCTCATTCTTTTGATATATTCCCAACTAAAATATAAATCGGAGTTTAGTATTTCATCTAGAGTATCATACGATTGGCTACTATAGCAAAGCCATCTTAAAAATTAGCGGCTGGAGGACTCCTAAGCGATTTCACGAATATCATATAGCTACCACGTAATTGTCTTCAGGAATTAACATTGACATGTAGTGTATTCGTACCTAGAACTGGTGACCCCAAAAATTAAACGAACTAAAAAATAATGCAATTGGAGCATTTCAGAGTATTTTGATTTCCTTGCCTAAATATCACACGGATAACCTCACTCATTATGAAATAAATAATTGAATTATTCGCATTCGTTTGATTTTAACTTAGAACTCGCAGCATGGAACTTCCTGTGGAAATGTATCTCCAACAGTCATGGAAAATGAAATTAGTTTTCAGGACTATAGAACTGGGAATACTGGGAAACTGGCCATTGGCTACTGTCAAGAGCTGTACGCTTTCTAGTCCCTTAGCAAATTACTGATGGAAGATATAATTCGCTCAAATTGAATCCACATTTAGGACATAAATTCGACTTTATTACATCTGCACATGCACTGTGGTCTCATGCAGATTTGCTGACACTCGAATATTCTCTTGTGAAATAATTGTTTGGACAGCAGATGTGGAGTCCTTTAAACACACTCAGCTTTATTGTTGTGTTTCGATAAGTTCCTCACGTGAATCATATTTAAATTTATATTGTAACAAATGTTTATGAAACCTGCTTCAACCGAACAAACACCCTATAAGATGCTAGCAAACTTTTATCGTCTCCACCTAAATTCCAGCCATTTCTCTTTTCTAGCTCCAGCTGTGCCTGAAATAATAAAACCAATTAATGTTTTGCAAAAGTGTTTAAAATTTGGCTTTTTTTCTGCACCAAAGGAAAAAGCGTTTTTTGCGGAGGTTAAAAAAAGGTCGGAAACCTTTCTTCATGACTGATGAAAAGAGCGACGCCCGGTTGTTTCATTATACTTAGGGTTAGTCCTCATTTTTACCAGCTTATGCATGGTTATTATGATGCTCATACCATTCAGTTGGTGCCAAAATGTATAATCCACCAGCCGTTAATTATCATTAATAAAGTCATCGCGTAATAATAGGTCTAATTAAGTGGCTCGTATCCCAAATATATAGGCCATTTTTGGGGATGTTATAGCAATGAAAACGGATTGCAACATTCTATCTCATTAAAAACAGTTCATAACGAGATGGGTAGTTTTATAGGTAATTCAGTACTAAAATAAATTACAAATTTTTGACACTGGCAAACGAGTAGAGGTTTTTTTTAAATATACTGATATGTTTTGTATTATACATAGAAGCAGAGAAACTTTAACACCTCATAATGAAACTGAAATAGTTTCAAAATAATTTCACTTTTAACTGTCTTGTCCTCAGAAAATCAGTTGAATATCGCCTGTTCCTTGAGGTTTTCAATAAGTTAATATACGTGAGCTTCTAGCGAAATCTTGAAAAATACATCCCATTATTGAACATCAAAAATTTTATTGGAAAAGTCGGTTTTATGAGCTGAACTTGATTTGAAAGTAATCCGTTTTGTAACAGTATAACGCATTTTTACTCATAGGAAGGTATATTAAGGGAGTCGTCTTTTGCGACGGCCAGGTTTTTTTCCGCTTTTTTCGGGATTTTTTTTTTTTTGCAGATTATGAAAAAACCAGTTTTGAAATTTTTAACACATATTTATATACAAATCTTAGAAATTTTTTTTAAGGAGATATATTGTTTCTTTTTGCATGCAGAGCTCTTGAAAGTTGCAAAAAAAGTTGTCAAATGGCTGCCATGATTCCGGCTGTCCCCCTTATCTGAAATCCAAAAATTTAATTGATACCTCATTTATAGGCCTGTGGCTATAACTGGTACCAGAATTAAGTCAAAATTTGGAAAATTAAAAATTGGCCTAACTTTGAAATTTTTTTTTTAATTTTCGCGTTTTTTTCGAAGAATTTAGCTTTAGCAAAAAAAACTATGACAGATGTCACTAATATTTTGGTACCAGGTGTAACTAGGGATCCGCTGAACATGTTTTTAAAATTTCAGTGCAATCGGTTCAGTATTTTTTTTTAATCGTGGCAGCCAATTTGAAAAATGCGGTTTTGAGAAAAACCTAATTAAAGATCGGTGGTGGCTCGGGCCAGCTTCAAACAGCTGCTTCATTATACAACTATTACTTTATAACGACTTCGAATTCGGAGAAATCCTTTTACTTACATATTCTAAGAATAATTTGGAAGTAATTCAGTAAAAAAAAATAATAATTTTTCTAACCCGACATATAGGACGACCCCCTTGTTAAATGCTTTGCTAGCAGAAATTTACAAGATCGATAAGCTGTTTCAGTGAAATAATAACTACAAATTGTTACTATAAGCCTCTGTATATCCTCTCTGCTCGGTGGTACGCATTCAAAGATCGTGCCACAGTAAAACCTGAAAGAAATTATGTAAAAGGCTGCCAAAAATGCCCGATATATACTAAAAATTTTCAAAATTATATTTATCCAAAAAATTAAAATTTTTTTGCTACGTACACTTAAAAGATGTGCAATTTTTTCTGTAATTACTTAGTGACTAAGTACTTTCGTCCTTATTCACAAATGTCCTAATATTGAAAATTCACATTTTAAATTTTGTTGTATAAACAATAATCATTAATTTAACCAAATAGTTTACGAAATCTCGATCTATATTTAATAATACGCTTCTTATAAACTAGCATAAGACTTCGTCATATCAACAGAAAACCTTTTACAGATATTTTCATTGCCTTTCAATGTAAATTTTAGTTAATTTAAAGGAAATTTTCGTAAATTCTAATAAATATTTTTCTGATTATACACATTCCCAATTTCTCAGTTTGATCATACGTCGTTGAATTATAAAGATGTTAACTTTTCCTCCCCTATGTAGCCCCGATCAAAGATTATATATTTAAAATATTTGCAGATAGCACTAATATTAATATACCGAATCTTAAATTTGTAGCCATTTTTGATTTATAAAATTTAAAGGTTTTTCATTCAAGCCTTTCGGGACTCCATCTATCGTAAGTGGTTCCTGAGATATGGAAAAATAAAGTTTTTAGCCCCCCATCACACGTCTCACTCTCCTTAAAAAAAATTCTTTGTTCTGCTAAACTAACGTTCCCTGTTATAAATTTTAAGATGAGAGATGTAATGTTGTAAAATTCTTAAATTTTTGCTCTCTCCATTTTCCCTTTCACCAACGCCATAAAACGATCATTCTGAATTGGAGGCCACCCACTTAAACTAATGTAAAAAATTTTAAGCTTGCATCTTTCGGGTTTTTTTGAGTAATGATGCGTCAAACACGTCTGCATACGGCGTATATTGATACACCGCAGAATTTATTGAAATTTCAGGTCGATCACAACACACTTTATTATTCAAAAATGTATTATTAAAAAATAAAATTTCAACGGAAATGCAAACACAGCATAACTTTTCAATTGAAAACGAATCATTCAATATTGGTTTATAAATAATAATCGATTATTGATTCTTTTACGTGTAACCTTTTTTGATACGATCAGTAATTTATTAAAGTAACATTTTCGAACTCGTTAACGATTGAAATGGTACATCAATGACCTAACCATGAATCATTTTTTTGCTGTGTTAGTTCAATTTCAACTCGATTATTGATTAAAACGATCCGTGCCGACACAAAAAAGCCTGGTCGCTTTGAAATTAAATATTAACGCAGAAAATTAGAAGCTTTCATCACTGTCTAGCCGTCTGGAGCGGACTGAATCAATTCTATTGTTTAATATTCTTATCTACAATGTGGACAGACCTTAACTTATGGTACTTAATTTCCGGGTCCCTATTTTTAGAACACTTTTACCAATTTTATTGACTATGTGGCTTCTACGAACTCATAAAAAAATTAATGATGACCAGCATTAACTCATATTAAAAGCGGTTTTCTGGATGAGAGATTTCATTTAAGATTCCAACTTTACATTTTGCTCCATTCTTCACGTTTGAAGCATACTTTCTTATTGGAATAATGTCTAATCTGGTTTTGCTAATGGAAAGTATAACTGCAAATTTATTTTTAAAAAAAGGAAAATACGCCACTAAAAAAATAAATAATAAAATATATCACTATATAAAAACAAAAATTCCATTTTAATTTGTTTTTCAAATACTCTCTGCAGAACAATGTCGTGTAATAGTAAGTTTTATTCAAGTATATAGTCGTAGATATAAGCCGTATCTGTATTATAAAAATCCTTAAACAAGTTGTATGCACGAAGAATCCCTTCTCAGATCAGAACAAGGAAGAAGCTCCATTGTTCGTCTCTGCCCTCGACCTGTGGCTAACGAGTTTGAAGTTGACAATGAGTTTGAACTTGTTATGATGGGGACTGGGGATAGTTGTATACAAAAACACGAAAAAAAGATCCAATAAAACCTCAAATCGATGATAAAGAATTCTATTGATCTATTGTATCATCGAATTTGCTTGTTTTATATTCGGTTATAATTTCGAACTTAAAAGGAAACATATTTTTCTCATTGATGATATAATCCATCCGAAATGACGAAAATAACTGACCCGAATAGTCGAAAGAAATTTACCATATTTCTTATGGTAAATTTCGTTTCGGTTACCCTTAAGCCCTAATGAAATTCGTTCGCTAATGATTTCCCTTTGGACTCATTCAGTTAGAAAATCGCCAAAAATTTCCGCTTCGGTAATCCCAATCAGAAATCCTCGAGCCTTTGGCGCCTTCCAGGACCATTTCCTTTGGATGCAGCATTACCACTCGACAAATTCCACTTAAATGGCAATGACAGCCTTCTCCGCAATTAAAAATTTCATAACTCCGATTCAGTGAACCTTCACAGAACCCGGGAATTCGGTTTAATTAAAATCCACAGATTCGACGTCAGCTGGTGAATAACTGAATATTTCCGTCCTCAATTTCTAAAATGAAACGAAACACATCAACTATTTAAATAGAAACGTTTCGGAAACGGTCGTGCATTGCGACTTTCGAGAGCATAAGGTTCCTACTTTGGGGTCAATAATGTCGATGGCGCTTGTTTCATCCGAAAAGCCATTCTCGCCCAAAACTTTACGTACTTTCTTAATATATTCATTGTTAGCAATTGGAAAATGTCGTGTACAATTTGAATAGTGGGGAGTGGCCGAATTCGGGAATGTTGAGAGCTGATAGGTAGCTATTCGATCTTTTTAATTACACTGTTTCGGATACACGAAATACTTGCACAGGCGAAGACTTAAACAAGTTCATCTCCATAAATTGAAAGACATTAAACCAATTTACAGAATAAAGTCTTTACGGACTACACCTTCGCTTTAGGGGTCACTATTTAATGAATTTAAGCGTTACGACTACATATCGATATGAAACTCTATGGCACGAATAAGGTTCAGGAAGAGAGATCAGGATGGATAGTCTACAATTTGTTGGCTGGCAATTCTTTACAATTTTGTTAGGGTTTAAGAATACCTATAAAACAGTAAAATCGATATTCGGGTATTTAAATGTGGTATACACAAAAAATGTTGCATGGAACATGTCCTCAAGGACAGCGATTAATCAACAGTCGGGGATTTCGTGTTGGGGTTTCACACCAGAAACCCTACTGACGCCGGAAAACAACTAACATTTAATCAAATTTGCTTCTATGGTAGCTTACCATGAAAAAATTCCATTCTTAAATTAAGTTATTTACAATAGTCGACAACACGCTGATAAATGCGAACTTAAGACGATTGATACAATTTGAAATAACAAAACACTCAACCAACAATGGAAAATATATATTCAAAAATTGTCAATTTGTTCCTGGACAGCAACAACAAGACTCAATTCAAAATCAAAGATTGCAGCAATAATAACGTCAGCAGTTTCAACAATTAACAAGGGGAACCACAAAGAAAACGAAACCGATTCTTTTTGTGCGAGGTTACGCACTCTACTAAGTCCTGTATCAAACTTCCCGTTACTCAGTCGAGTCCGAAACGTCACGCTACAATAAACAGAACAGTATTTTTTACCCGAAAAACAAATTTTTCGAGGATTTATATTGAAGAACATAATTTAATACATAATATAGTTATATTATTATGATAGAAATTTTATATTTCTGATAATATCATTATTTTTAAAATGAAGTCCATTCTTCTTGGAACTTTTGCCATCATTTCAATCACTTCTTGGCATTCCACCCCCACATCCCGATGCACATTTAACAAAGCCAGACCGTTTAATCGCTCCTCGCCCGTCTTGTTTCGCAGATACGTTTTACTTTATTATTTTTTTAATAATAAAATATTGTGATCGACCTGAAATTTAAAAAAAATTTGCTACCCTGAAATTTTGTATTTTCACATTTTAGGACTAGTAAACCCCAAAAAAGCAAAAAAAAATGTTCGACTGTCCGCCGTAGACGCCGTACGCAAAACCGTTTGAAGCTGTGTAGCTCACAAACCGCTTGAGATATTAAGCTGAAATTTTTATGGTAGGTAGAATGGGTGAACCCCTACGAGTGGTATCTTTAGGAGGAGTGGATGTGTGAGGGGGGTACGTTTTAGATGAAACATTTTGGTTTCTAGATCTCCGGAACCGATTATGCTCGGGGTCTGAAACTTAGAACTTATGTAGTACTATGATAGTGAACCCATTTGCAAAAAAATGGTCGATAGGTGTTGAGGGATGTGAGAGTGGGGGGAAAACATTGCGTTCAAAACGCTTCAAACCTGGGATTGAAACATTCTAAAATCTATATCTCCTGAACGATTGATGTCAGATGGCTGAAACTGTGTAGTTGTCTTAAGAGATACTAGGAGATTAGAAAAGGGTTAATATTTTGAAGGGGGGTGGTGAGTTATGGGAATGTGGGGTGAAAAACTTTGAAAAAAACTAATTTTTTTATCTCGTGAACCGTATCAGATATAATCTTGAAAATTTTACAGGAGTTAGGACCACTAAACCTCTAGCGGAGAAAAAAATGTCAAGGGTGTGGGTGTAGGGAGTGATGGTGGGAGGCGGTGGAAATGGAAAAATTCTGATTTTAATTTCTCGAAAGCCACAAAGGATAGAAAGCTAAAAATTCGATAATAATAACTGAAAAAATAAAGATTCGATAGGGTACTTCTTTCAAAGGCAACTGGGTCACTGTTTCTCTTCCATAGCCAAAGGCTTTAGTTGCCAGAACCACCCACTAAATTCATAACAATAAATTAATTCATTAAACTTTTCTTTGTGACATTTTGCAAAAGGTTTCTTGGTGCTATCTTCCATAGTTTTCGAGGAAAAATCTGTATCGGAATACTGAAAGGTATCTAAAAACTGCCTTTCTATGTATTTACATTATCTACACTTATTAATTGACACCGGACAAAATAATTCATTTAATACTAATTTTATCGTTCGAACGTTACCCTATTTAGAACAAAGTGCCTGATATAGCAGTGAAACAGTCGGTCACCCTTGGCCTATGCATGTGTAAGTGCGAGATTCTATCCGATGGCTTTCATATATAGGAGGCTCTGGCACAGCTCGATAGCCTAACTGCTGTATTTGCCGCAATATGTTTCACAAAGTTTAGATATCCAATTTTCATGGAATTATGAGTTGAATTGAAATTCGTATGAAAGCTACAACTTAACTCAGCTAAAGCAATTAACATGTCAAAGAATTTACGAGCTGCGTATTGTTAGTTACATATAGTTGTGATTTCTTAATTAATCATTTCGGGGGAGAGGGTTTCAACCCCCAAAACCTCACCCTGCGTTCGCGCATCCTTGTGATTTTTTAATTAAATCATTTTGGTGGGGGGTGGGGGGTTTGAACCACCAAACCCACGGCGTTCGCGCCTGCATGGAGCGGTCAATAAAGTGTGCTAGTATTAACTTTGCATTTATCAGAGGTGTTAGGCGCTGCATACATTGTACACGACCGAACGAATTTTCCGTTACGAATTTCCGTTTTTCGGCTTATTCTTTAATCTTTAGTAATTGAAAAAGTAGTTATAATCGTTAATTATAACATTTTCAAGAATATGATAAAAGAAAATCTTTAGAGATTTGTAGTTTTAATTGATAATAATAAGAAAAATGAATCCGTCGTACGACTAAAAATATTCGTACGACGGATGGATATTTTTCTTATTATTATCAATTAAAACTACACATTTCTAAAGATTTTCTTTTATGATATTCTTGAAAATGTTATAAGTAACGATTATAACTAACTTTTCTATAACTGAAGATTTCGCAATAAGTAGAAAAACGAAAAGTCGTATCGGAAAATTCGTTCGGTCGTAAAACATACATAAATATAAATTATATAATACATAATATAATCATCATCAATGGCGCGACAGCTCAAATCGGGCCAGGGCTTGCAGGATACATTGTATGAAGTCACCTCAGTTCAGTGCACGCGTCCTTCAATTTGTGCATCTACGAAGCGATCTGCAATCTGCGTCAACTGAGTCCTCGTATCTTTTCCGCGGTTTTCCCACCGGTCGTTTGCCATGAGCTCTACCTTTCAGTGTGCGTTTGGGAATTCTTCCGTCGTCCATTCGCCCCACATGGCCTGCCCATTGTAGCTTACGAAATTTTATAAGAGTCGATGCGGATGGGTCGTCATAGATGTTATACAACTCGTTGTTGTACCGGATACGCCATTCAGTGCCTTCTCTTACTGGTCCCAAAATTCTTCGAAGAATTCGTCGTTCAAAAGCGTCTATTGATTTTTCAGACGCTTGGGTGAGAGTCCACGTAAGGATACAAAACGAGCTCACCAAAAGCTTCTGAACAGAATCCGGCTTGTAGCAGGGAGATGGACTCGCTCCCATGCTCTTTAATCTCGCCCTAGAATACGTATGTCATCAGAAAGGTACCCGTTGATACCAGAAGTACCCTACTAATCAAGTCCACTCAACTAGTGGTGTACGCGGATGACATAAACATCATGGCCAGATCTGTTCCAGACGCGAAGGAAGTCTTCCATTGTCTAGACTCAGCGGCAAAGGATGTCGGGTTAAGAGTCAATGAGGATAAGACCAAGTTCATGACCCAAACAAGAAGAAACTAGACAAAATATGACCGTGGGGACTACAACCTGGAGAATGTGGATCATTTCTCATACTTGGGAATATATAATATACAAAACTTAAATATAAAAAAAAATTAAAATAGTAGATAATCAAGTAATTGCAACTTAAACTTTGATCGCAAGTAGGACTTAAAAATATTTTCCTAGCCTAACACTAATTTGAAAACACATGAAGAACCTGATTTTGATTAAATTTTAAAACCTGTGAAATTGGCATTATTAAAATTAAATATAGAGCACATCTTGCCTACATTTTGGCTCGTGTTAATGCGTAGCCCTCACAGAGCTTCAGATCCGAATGCTTTCTTGAACCATTTAACGAATATTTCACAAAAAATTATAAAGGATTAATCGGCAACTATTTGTTGAATATATGCAGGCGTTCTACCATTGTGAACAAACTGAAATTTTAAGAAATAATGTTTTATGTTAACATTTTTTTTATCATTTTCACGTTTAATTGGTAGTAGATACAATAGAAACCAAACTGAAGTCTGTTTCAAATGCTGCACTCAAGTGTATAAAGCTACTATGTATTACACTGTATGTCACACTCTCAAATATTTGACTATTTTCGGACAAATGGACAGATAGTGTAATCGTCAAATTTTTGTTTGCCACATTATTTTATTACAAAGTCAATCTTGACGGAAAAAATTTTACAGAACTTTTCGTGAAATTTTTTTCAGTCAAATATTTTTTAGAGATTAGAAAAATAAGAAAAAAAAAACTTGTCATTATAATATTGCTTGTCATTTCTAATTTTCTAAAAAAAACAATGCATGGAAATCCTCAAGAAAATATTGTTCATCACATTTGAATCAGAAGGATTTTAATTTTATTTATATCAATTAAAAAAATGTTAAGTCTACACCCACCTGTCGAAAAACTAGTCAAGCTAGATCAAGACTCCAATCTAAATTTAATTGTACACGAATTGTCTATGCATTACAACCTAAGCTGCTATAAGACTGTTGGAGACGAAGCTGACTATTGTAACATGACCTATTAAGATCCCAACAACTGCTTGCAATAAAATTAGCAGGCGCGTAGCGTGAAACTTCGTAGGGCTAACGCAATAACACGATCATCAAATTCTATAAATTCTATAACCATAAACACGTAATTTTCATTCAGAAACAAAATTTCGATTGCTATATTCCAGGAAGTTATCAAAAAATTCCTCGAAATTTAGCGATCGTATCGTTGCGCTACCCCTACGAAGATTCACGCTACGCGCCTGAAAATTGGGTACATGCATAGATTTATTACGTAATTGCTGAAAACTGAAGATTTTTGGAAAGAAATAAATTTGTAAATATAAATTTGTAATAAGTAGCGGAGGTGAGATACAAAGCAGTATTTATTACGAGTATTATATGCTCCAACTATCAGGAACACCTTCTACCCATTTTTTTCCAACCTTACTGTTGGTAAGTAGTGATGAGGGTATGTAATCCCGAAAGGGGAATGGTCTTGGGGCATTTAAATTAAAAAAACAAATCAAAACAAAAATACAACCACAAATTTCTGAAATATAATTCATGACGCGTATACACCTAGATTGAATCCTTTTTTTGTAATAATTTTTGCTATTGATTTTATTTTATTTTCCATAAAATATTCAAATTTAAACTTCGACCTATAAATATTGTATAATACTATGTTTGATGCGCACTTGTCTTTCTATCTGCCTGTCTGTTCATCTGTTTGTCTGTCCGATCGTTCGAACTCGATAACTCTAGAACGCATTGACCTAGGAAATAGAAATTTGATATACATTCGTTAATAAGCAAAATTGTCATATTCCTTTGGTAGCTGTCACACAAGACTCCTTAAAAAACCTGCTCAAGAATATTGGCCAATAACTTCAGAACGCTTGAAGCTACGACAGTTAAAGGTATGAATATGAAGAAAATCGTATGATTTCTTCGTATAGCTGACATACACAAACCTTTTACTTTCGGTGACTTATCTAGTTCCAGATATGAAATTGAATATTGAAGGTATTGTCTTTTACTTTCGAATAGTAACCAAACAAAATTCCTTAAAAAGGGAGCTTTATCCCCAACTACAATATAAATCCGAGTTCAGTATTTCATCAAGAGTATCACGTAACTGCAGTACTAAAGTAAGAAATTTCAGTCTTTAATTTGAAGCTTAATGTTTCGATTTTTCAGAAGTTTTTGCTTATATTTACAAGGACGCTCATTCCCACTTTATTCTGTCCTTGTACAAACAAAAGTACCGACTGCAATTGCAACTACCTCTAGTCCATTTCTTTCTGACCTTTAATCAAAAGGAAAACTTTTTCAAACAGTGTCATAATATTTTGCGTTCGAATGTCGATTTGTTCTCAATGGCAGAAACTTCTGAAAGGACTTAGTTCTGAAGTTTCGTCATGAAAGTTTAATTCCCGGTTGGTGAAATTGGCGATATCAGTGCGGCAAAAACGGTTAAGTGCATTCGTTCAGTCTCATTTCAAGTGAATAAAAAAAGGAGCAACTGTCGCAGCATTTAAACGGATATTAAATACACATACAGAAAAAAGTCAGAATTCCTCCAAGGATTATTATTTTGAAAAAGCCCAACTAGTTTTATTGAACGAATTCGAAACTTTCAACAGTTTCTTCTTTTATGGATCGCATTTAGAATTCTGTGACCTAAATGCTGTTCTTGTTGCTGCTATATTTGCTTATTTTTTTGCTCTTTTGGTTCAAGTTTGGGAAATGTTTGTGGACGTGAAATATGTCTTCAGCGTCTAGAAAACTTGGAACTATGCCATTTGTAGGGCTGGCATCAAAAACCAACTGGAGTTGATTAATATCAACAGAGGGGTGGAAATATATGGAGCTACGAATTTATAACTTGAAATCATACAATCATTTTCGAATTAAGATAAAGATACGAGTACCTACGAGTATTATGGTTTGCAATTTAGATGAAATGGTATTTTTAAGTCTATGTTTTTCTTTTATATATGCAGATTACAAGACTAGACATAAATCAAGTATTCAGTGCAACCCAGTTGAATTTGGTTGCGTGGGGGCTAAATTGGTTTAAATTTGCAGCAAACAATTTTGTTAAGGGATGTAGTACAATTGTGATTCAAAACTTAGGAGCAAGACTTTTCGATTTTTATATATTTTGAACGTTTAAAGATAGAACTTACTTTCATAATTTGTCTTTTTCGAATAAAGTATGAATTTTTGAAAAACATATTTCTGAAAAGATTGAATTAAATACGCACATCTAGTCAATAGTCATCATATTTAGAAAAAAATCATTGATTTCATCAAATAACTAATTAATATATTTCATAAGTTTAATATTTATGCATCTACGAATTCATATCAATATTAGGAATTTGTGCGTTAATATTGTTAATGTGAACATTCATTCAATTCAAATTTAAGAAATAATGTACTGCAATCATAAGATTATGGTACAATCATGTCTATACTGAATTCTCTTATTGAAACGATACTTTGATTGTTTTTTAACATACGTGCGTGCAGTAACAGAAATCGCTCGAGCATGATATTTATACTTTCAGCAACTGCTGACTGGTCCGGTTCTAGCCAAATGAGGGCTAACTGGTCCGGTTCTAGCCAAATGAGGTCTGACTGTTATTTTCATAAATTATATTTAATAGATTTATACTGTACCAAATTTTAGCTTTCTTAAAACACTTACGAGGACCCGATTTTTTACGACACCTTTGTTGGGGTGCTGACTGGGTGGGTCCTACTGTTGGAGTGTCTGACCACTGTTTTTCAGTTTTTCATTGTAGAAACTTGGTAAATTTTCAGCTTTCTTAAAACTCTTTCATAACACTGGTTTTTTTGACATCTTTGACAGTCCACTGGAGCCAGGTATCCCCACGTCAGACATGCTGACTCTAGCATATTTACATACACCATAAATAACAACCAAATACTAAAATATTAGCCTTCGATGGTTTACAGACAAATTTACGCGTCGTGTATTAGTTACATTTAGTTATGAGTTCTAGTTTACATCATTGCGGGGGGGGGGGGGGGGGGTTTGAATCCCCAACCACCCCCCCACCCTTGCGTTCGCGCCTGGAATCGTCGTATACAATGACAAATCGATCCAATAATTGGTACAACCGTTGTATCGTGTATTTGCTGCTTTAGGCTTGGTGGTGTAACTATTTTCGTAAACCGCGTAAAGTCAGCATTGGGGACAATTTTCAACAGGACCGATGCTATTTTATGACGCGTTTCTACTATCGCCTTCATGTGCGTAGGGTATGTGCGATGGGCGCGAATGTCTAGGCGTAAGTGGAAACGGCACATTCGAGCTACACGCACATCTCTTTGATGTGCGTCAAAAACCGCCATCGAAGTGAATGTCCAACGCGAATGTTTTTGGCACTGGTGGGGGCTAACAAGTGTTCAGTTCAGTCCCAGCGGGAATACGAGTAATGCATTATGTACTGTATGTAATATTATAGTTTATGCAAGAGTTACATACCCACACACACACAGTCGCCATACAACACAACGAGAAGATGATTACCAGGAAATATCACCACGAGACCCAATAAACAACATCGCGATATTTTCGCTTCCTAAAAATAACGAAGCATAAACACAAAAATCATAACGAAGCATAAACATAAAAATCTTATTGATCACCCAGATTTTTGCAAAGTCTGCACAAGATGCATATCCAGTTTCATAAACAAAGACTGGTCACTTAAAGTTTCATAAACAAAGACTGGTCACTTAATTATCGAGCTTTGTAATATTGCCGACATTGCAATTATTAAATATATATAAAAAATGTAATGAAAGGCAAAGCGAGTGTGCCGAGCCAGTTGTTAGTTACCTTTCAAAGTAAGAGATCATAATAAAACTACGTTTGTATTTCGGAAAACTGTTTTTAATTAAATTCGAATAACATAATTCCAAAAGTGTAGTAAAGATTAACTAATCAATTCAAAGAGCGACTAAGTTCTGAACCGCGAAAAAGACTTTCTAAGTCGAATAATAAGAGTAATTTACTACTCGCTAGAGTTTAAATGATTTTTATCTTAATTAAACTCGAATAACATAATTCAAGATTATTACAATATGTCTCTTTCGCATTCTGAAAAATTTATAGAGAACCATTCCTTCAACATTCCAGAAAAAATTTAGTATGAAAAGTATGGTAATTCTTCCATCCATTGAATAGGAATGTTTACGAAATGCATTCTTCAGAACCCTTTTTCCCGCTGAGGTAGTGTCTTCGCATAGGCGATAGTGGAAACGCTACATCGTGCTCTACGCACATCCTTTGATATGCGACCAAACACCGCCATCGACGCAAATGTAAGCGATTCTCGACTTGAGTTGTAAACTAAAGCGAATGTGCCGTTTCCAATTACGCATACGCGCTAGTTCACCTCATCCAATGCACATGAAGGCGATAGTGGAAACGCGGCATTACATTTCGTTGTACAAATAAAATAGATCTTACTAGCCGAAGTGAAGCAAGGTTGCTGTGCATTCTTTGCATCCCTAACGGAATAATGACCAATTATCTCTCGACCATTATTATTGTTATTTCGGTGCAATAATTCAGATAACTACCTAGGTCTTTTCTCAACATTTCTAAAATGAGTTTATTCACATTACTAGCTTCACAATTTATTTGAGATTTCATTATTACAAAGCAACATTGTAGAACTACTCATCCATCTTCAAGTGAAGGGTTAATAGCACTACAGCCATGTTGATTGAGCAAACATAACATTTAAGGCTGTGATTGTTATTGTCCGCCACTTGAACATTTCTTTGCTATTTTTCTCGGCCATAATGGCCGCATTAATCCTAACAATTTCTGTAATCTCTGAAATTAGGGCGAGAATTTATTCGGAACGATTTTCGTCGCTCCATGAGAAATCGGAACGGAATTTTGTGTATCTATCTTCTTGCAAAATCAATAGATAATCTATTCAGATTAATAATCTTGGCAATTATGCGGTGTATTATAGTACAAACAAATTAACTTCAATTAAATTTCGGTATCAATACACACTTAGCTCACTTAAATCGGAATCCATATTAAATTTCAAAGCGAGCCGATACAATTACAATTTTATCGAAAATAAGAGAATTCCGAAAGAGAAATCTTCCAAATGAAATAAATAATTTAATTGAGAAAGCTACATATACGAGTATATGTACTTGATTATCAATAGAAGTTTTATTCGTGTGATATGAGTGCATAAAGGAAAGGTGTATTTGGATCGGTGTGGAGAATCAAAAAAGTTTTAGATGAAGTACAGAAAAAAAAATGATTACTTAATTAATGGTGAAAATTGATCATTGTAATATGTTTGATTACAATTCTATAAGTTCTATAAGCCGTTTATTTTAAAAGTGGGGCAAGTCCATTTTTCAAAAAAATTAAGATAATGATAACTATAGATAAAACTTAATATAATCTTTTTACCTGTAAACAATTTTTAGTCAAAAAATTTAAATTCCGTAATATTTGGGAGATGGAAGTTTTAGCTATTAACGGTATTGTAAATATGTTTATTTTGAAAGTGATGCAAGTCCATCTTTAGCTGAAATTATTTTTAACCGAATATGTTATGGCATAATTTAGCTCCGGTTGTTGTTGTGAAACCAATGTGTTGGTTTTACATCATGTCTAAAAATATGTTTCTATCTATCTATCTATAATAACAAGTAACAAGTACTATCTATAATAACAAGTACAAATTTCATTGTTTCGATAAAAATATGTTTACTTCCAACACCGGCAAATTTTAGTAATATTGGCAAGACTGCAAAATATTGTAAATTGTATAGTATTCAACTTCTATTATCAGCCTGCAAGCAAGTTCTAGTTCAGTTTCTAATAAATTCTTAACAAAGTCGACATTGTGTTGTTTTGGGCTCGGTCCACAAAACCCCATAACAGTTCTCGTATTTGAAAATTAATAGCGTATTGTGATTTATTTAAATATAGTGAAAATATGGCTCAGAACGATTTCAACGGAAATTATAACTCTGATGCATCTGAAAGTGAATTTGGTAGGTAACAAAAATAAATTAAAAATACTTTTCGAAAAGTATTTTTATTATTAGTAGTAGTAAACCCAGATCTGGGCTAAAGCGCCACTCCAATAAAATCCTCATTTCCAAGTAATTTTATTATTTTTATTATGTTTGTAGAAATAAGACCCATGAGAATCGGTAATAAAAGAAGAATATTGGAATCAGGATCTGAATATGAAGACGATTCGTCCCAAAGTGATTTGAAAATATTAAGAAAAAGAAGAAGAATAGTTGAACTGTTCAGTGCGGCATCAGATGAGGATGATGCTACAATTGAACACAACGAAGAAAACAAGCAAACCTGTGACCAAAAAATAAGAAAGTCAACCGAAATAGTGGAAAAAAATATTACACAAAATTAGGTAAAATTATTCCCGAAAAATGTATATCTCCGGTAATTTTTATTCTAAAATAAAAACGCAATAAAAAACATTACGAATAAAAATTATCCTTGAAATTTTTTTCAATGATAACTATTTTGTCTTTTATCCTTTAATATCTCAAAATGCGTTTTTTTTTATTTTTTTATTTTTTTGTATTTTATAGGTTATAATGTTTTTCAAAACATATCAAAAAATTAACTTTGGATCTCAAAGAAAAAAATTGATAATTGATTTTTTTTACCCCGATCTCCTTTTTTAATTTTTTGATATGTTTTGGAAAACATTATAACCTACAAAATATAAAAAAATAAAAAATAAACGCATTTTGAGATATTTAAGGATAAAGGACAAAATGAATATCCGTGAAAAAAAAATTTCAAGGCTAATTTTTATTTGAATTTTTTTCTATATTCTATATTTATCTATATTTTATCTATATTTTATCTATATTTTATTTATATTTCCCTCTTAAAATAAACCTTATTTTATTGTTCTAGGATAAAAATTACCGGAGATATGCATTTTCAAAGAGAACTCGGACACCTTTTTTGAGCAAACTTTAACATACTTTCACATACTATAACTGACAAAAAAAAATTAGATAGAAAAAAAAATTGAAATTCAATTATTTTTTTCACTAGTTCTTCAAGTACAAAAATTTTCAAAAGAATCGGAGACGGTAAAGTCATAACTTTGGCGATTCTTCATGGAATGACCCTTTAAAATTAACGATTACAATAATTCATAAATTTTGAAAGTGGGGCAAGTCCATTAAGGTATAATCAAACCATTATTTTTTTTAGCTAGCACTATATACACTATTGGATAATAAACTTACATTATCTAATACCACAAAAATCAAAAAATATGTCTATTACTGCTTACCAATATTTTTAAATTTATTGAAATGCAAACCTTTAAATATCTCGCAATAACAAAAAATGGACTTGCCCCACTTTCAAAATAAACGGTTCAAGTGCCTGTCCGCGTGAAATCAATTTTTAGCTAGCTTAGGCCCTATTTAATGTATTGGGGATATATTAAAACATGTTTAATTCAACTTCACCACCTTTAGGGTTGTAATGCTTTTTAGGTGTTTGTATTATATATAAATAAGTAGACTGAAGAAGTAAAAAGCAAATATATATTTTCGTGGGCCTTAGGGATATTGCGAAATTCGTGAAAACTTTGAAACTTCGGACTTTTCACTCCCTCGTGAGCTTAATAAAGAAAATTATGCGTTTTTATAAATCGTCAACTGAAATAAAAGTGAATTCTGTCTCATTGGCCTTAAAAGATATTGAAATAAGTAGAATACCATTCTTTAAACCGGGGTTATTTCAATAAATATGCTTAAAAAATTCCATTTTTCTAGGTATCGAGTACAAAATCAAAGAATTTTTAAAAGTGGGAAATACCCAAGAAACGTACGGCCGATAAACATCGCGATTGCTAGTAAATCTGCCAGGGACCATTTCCTCTTCACATGAGAATTTTAGGAAGATAATATTATTGCATAATTAAAGGCACCAGCCTACTCTCTAAAAAAATTACAAACTGTGTCTATATATATTTAAGTATTATTGAAATAAATGAACTATGAACTATAATTGCATCATTTAGGGCCGTATTATTCACCTCGGGTTATTTTCGCCTTAACCAGCTGTTAACTTATCCGGGGTATTAAATTTAATCACTGGTTAATTTCTCTGGGTATAAAATTGTATTATTCACCTCAGGTTAACGATTTAGTAGGTCGGGTTATCTTAACGGCTGGTTTTCCATTTTTCCATTATTTTTCCAGTCAAACGTCAAGAATTTTATTAATTATTTACAGAATGTGACATTTTTCTTTTTTGTGAGTATTTAAATTTGTATTTTCAGGAAAAATTTGAATTATTGCCTGCAATTTTTTCATGGTTGCGGATCTGGGAGCAGAACAAACGACGTGTGTGATGTACGGTTTACACGTTCAACGAGAACCATCCTATTTGATTCCGATAGTTTTGTGTGCTTTTACAGTGCGGCAGTCGATTGAAGGCTTGCATCTCCCAAAGCCTTGGAGCTATTGAGTTTAAGTTTATTGGTAGGGTAGATTGAGAGGACCCCTTCAAGTGATAAGTTTCTAGTGGAGTGGTGAGGGGGGATGTGGGTGGCGTTTGGTTCTTATATTTCAGGAACCACTTATGCTAGGAAGCTAAAATTCGGAACTTACATAGATCTATGATATTGTACCCACTTACTGTCTTCATTTTTAAATGAGTGAAAGGGTTCGGGAGTTCGGAGAAAAACAATGTGTCCGAAACGCTTGAAAGCTTAGGTCGAGACATTCTAAAATCCATATCTGCTGAACGGTTAATGTCACAAAGTTGAAACTTGATACTTGCTAAACTAGGAACTAGGCGAATAGGTCGAGAATAATTTTTTGAGAGTGGTCAGTGGCGTGGGTGGGTGATAAAAAACTTTGCATTGCGATGTTTTATAAACCAATTAAACCAGTAAAAGGAAATGTGGCTTATGTTTAAAGATGGACAATAGGAGTTGGCTGAAAGTATTTTTCAGGGAGGCGATGGATAAGCATTTTTTTTTTAAAATCACATCACATATCTCAAGAACTGTATAAGATGGGATCATACAAATAATACGAGACCTAGACCATTTACACTCCTGGCTGAAAACTGGAGGGAGATGATGGAAGGAGTGAGGGTGGAGAACGATAAAATGGAAAAAAATCATTTGGCTTTGCAAATCCGGTATCGACAGAAAAAGTCTTTGTCGTCGCATATGTCGATGTCGAATCGTTGTGCCATTTTGTATTGGTGACGCTCGAGTCATGTTCTTCATCAGAATCACTCGAATTATCCCACAAATGAAATCTTGCTATAAGTATCTGAAAACTGTTACTTGTTTAATAAAATTGTTATTATATTTTTCAGATGCAATCTATACGCACCTGGCGAGCGCAAGTTTGACTAAAAAAGGTTCAACATTTTAATAATTCGCATTGCAGAGAATAAATGCTCTTACGAAAGGTTGCTTATCGATCAAAAACAAACGGGAAGTATGCGCTATTTTTATTTTAAAGATGAAAACCTTTCAATTCGCCCGTTGTCCTGTTTCCTGAACATCACCAGGACATAATTTCCCGTTTACGAACCTGACTTAGATATGATTTATGAAATTTCCTGGCTAGGACATTTACTCTTATTGATATAGTGATGCCATGTAGACACGATAGGCAGAAAAGAATGAGGCCAAGAAAATTCAGTGAGATTGCTTTCTTTTGAAATATTGGAAAACCAAGCTGTCACTCCCATGCGACGTATCAATTCATTAACTCCATAAACTTTGAGCAAAGTGCAAAGGACAAGTAATCAGAGAGTGCTGCTCAAGGATAAAGTTGAATCAGAATCTGGAGACCCAGAACCAGTTCCAGAAGCCAGTTCGTTCACAAACGGAAACTTCGTGACTAATAAAAGGAGCTGATGTTCAACTTTCTGCCCGAACAGAAGGGAACGCAAAACGGGTGACTATGTGGCGTAGCATAAAGCGTGGAGTGGTAAGGATATAACTTCCAAGTCGAGAGTAATGTTCAGATTTAATTTTGTAATTTCTTGATGTAATTAATTATAGGAAAGTTTACCATTGTACTTTTCTTCGGCAGAGCTGAGATCCTGGCCAGAGTATTGACGGGGGAAAGTGCTTTCTAGAACTTCGAGAGAAGCAGCGCGGCTTGTTTGCTTGCCAATAAAGATTTAGGCACTTATGTCAACAGGCCTTAATCATGTGGAAGCTACCAATATTGCTTAGTCATTTTGTCGAAGCTATCATTACTTTCGAGTCTAGTCTATTGGATCATGGAAACAAACATGTTTTTGTGTTATTATGTTATATTATTCTGTATATTAAGTTCCACTAAGTCCTTCGATTTTGTGCTTCATCTCAATCTATTGAATGTGATTAACGACTCAATGTCTATTAGACTTTACAATGTTCTTTGCCAGAATTTAGAGCTTACAACACGCCATTTACAAATAAGTGATATGTCCATAGTTATAGGTGACTTCCACTAAACTATTATAAAGGATATATTTCAATTGGATGTATTAGGCAAGGGATGCTGCAAATTACTTATCCAGATGACTATGAGCTATGTATGAGGTCCAATAAATCAACCCATCAGCACTTAACCGGAAATTAGTCATTTTGGGCACGTTCCACTTTGATTATTTTTGGAGAAATAATAATAATTTATTTTGCAATAGGTTCGTATGTATTCCAATATATTAATACATGATTGTTATGTTTATTTATACAAATTCAATATATAAATAAAAAACTGTATTCTGGACACAATTTTATTATTTTTTGTGGTGAAGTCCGGAAAGCGGTTAAAGTCGGAGTGCGGCAAAAGGGCTTATGCCACTGCCAACCGTAAGACATCAATTTTGTTTTTGGGTCATAGTCAGGAACGTGGTCAAGAAGTCGAAATGTTACACTGGTTGTAAACAGTCTCGTGGTTAATTTTTATGGGACTGTTATACTTTGAATTTTAATATTTCGCAGGCAAAAGGAAGAGAAGAATTCATTTACTAAATAAATTCACCGAGTGAGAATTGAACCCATGACATCGGAGATGCAATGTTCGAAACTGAAATTTTAAATTAAATTGAATGCAAAATAATTTAACAATAATTTCACAAAGATGAATTCTTTGTTTTAATAAAATGACCAACATAATTTCAACTTCTGAGAATAGCAATCTAGTTACCACTAGAAATTTCGCTAGATGCTAAACTCTTGCAGTAAAACGTTAAAAATTCTCTAAATTCTTGTAAAAATGTTTAGTTATGATATTTCTTATGACTTTCTGATCCCATTTAATTAATACATCAATATTCCATAGAATTGTAACTATAACTTCGTAAATATCCTAAAATATCAAATCTAATTCACAACGTGAAATTATCCTGCTGTAACGCAAAATTTAAAACGGTTGAAATTTTACAGAGGGAAATTAAATGTACATCAACTTTGCTCCTCTTATTTCCACATCTCTTTACTGTCTAGCTAAATAGCTGACGGCTATTTATCTAAAATGACTTTCCTGTAGGTTTCTCAAAAATTGGTAATGGAAAAGTAATGCAATTTCCTCTCGCAACTTCACGGGCCTTCCTATAAAGCTAATTTGCATTTAGTAGCCGACAGTGGTAGAGAGCTTCGGATACGATGAATATTTTATAATTTTATAAATTTATGTATAAAGTTATTTCGTAGAAACTTATAATCGGTATAAAGTAAATTTCTTAAGTCGCATAACTGATATCACAGGCGTGTGCACACTGCTAACCGCACAATTTTGTTCTGTACTGCTGTACAACTTACAACAGAGAAATAAACAATTATCCTGAATGGTCTAACTTTATCACGTCATTCATTGGTGCTGTGACTGCCATCGACCAAGAACAATTGTCGAGGATTCGCTGGAAGAAAATTTTCTACTCATACCTTATCAATAGATCAGATATTGTTCACCAATTTAACCCAGTGACTTTTTACTTTAAAAATTGGTTTAACCAACAGCAGACCTTTCGCAGGCAGATCACGTACCCAATGCTCAAATGTTTTTAATCAAATAATTTGTGGTATTCGGCGTAGTGCTCCAATTTTCCATTTTAGTAGCTTGAGAAGGGTTTTAAATTTCGGAAAACGTTCCAGGATAATCGAAGGCACGTGTATGTAATTATCAACGGAAATTCTTTGGATTAGAAAATGTTTTTGAAGATTATAAAGACGATACCTGACACATACCAAATAAATTCGAATTGTAATAAAAGAGAGACGATTAAATGATGGAATGAAATTGTTTAGACGATGATAAATTCGTTGTAATAACAAATAGGAAATACGTAAGTAGGGTCTAAGGTGTCCGGGAGAGTGAGAGCCAAGCAACATGGTGACCAACAAGATTAATCAGTTTTGGAAGATGGAATGTTTCCGTATACAAAATTACTGTCTTATTACCAGATATTTCTTTTTTCCCTCTTCAGGTGAATTAACCCTTAATTTGGAGATTGATGGGTCTTCGCAATGTGAATCGCGGTTACACAAATGAAGATAAATTGAACTACCGAAAGTCGATATCTTTGCGATTTTCACATTTCCTAAAGTTTTTGTATACGCCGGCAATTCGAAAGAAAAATGGTGGAAAATTGGAGGATATATGGAAAGCAATCAAGCTAAATGTTCCGAAAAAAAGTGAGTAGTTATAGATTATGTAGTATTGGACAGAAAATTTAAATTACTTTTTAATATTCATGAATCGAAAATTGATGAGGCACGTTATATGTATAAACTAGTTTTGAATTGGATATATATCAATTGCTCTTCACGTCCTTTGCTCAATTCGAACCAGCAAATGCAATTGAACAAAAAGGACTATTGTTTTTTGTAGTCGTATTTAATGCATTTAATGAAGCTAAGATTTTGGAATTCGTTGTAGTAGAAACGGTTGCTATATCGGTTGAAAATATGCTGTTTGAGGTTTCGTCCGTCCATACGCTGTTCCGCACTAAGTTCAACTTTTGTTTTTGTTTGCTTGGATAACAGTGCCATGGATATTGATGTATTAAGGCCTAACTGGAGCTTTAACTGGCAGATTTTCATAATAAACTTCCAGTTAAAGTTTCGGTTAGAGTTTAACTGAAGATCGTAATAATGGCCCTAAAAGAATTATAGTTCATAATATTAAAGAATGACTCTAACATTCATTAGATTAATGTAAAAACTTTTGAAACAATAATCAAATTTAGCAATTATTTTACATGATTGTTGAAACAATAACAAATTTACAATAATTAAATTTTGCTAATATTTTACATGATATGTGAGCTGTTTATTAATAATATGAACCATATGTCATTAAAAACATACCGAAGTCACGATCGGCTGCAAGCCAATCGTATGATACTCTAGATGAATACTGAACTCCGATTTATATTGTAATTGGGGATAAAGTAGAATTACGCGTGTGCATGTTGTATGTCCTTTATTAAAGACTTATATTCGGTTGCTACTTGAAACTAAAATACAAAATCGTCAGTGTTTAGTGTCATATCTTGAAATGGGTGAGTCACCGAAAAAAAAATTTTCCTTTTTGAAGGACTTTCACATGGAGGTGCAGGAAGGACTCACTCGATTTCTTACATATTTATCCTTTTCCCTGGAACCATTTAAAAATTAATGTGTACAAAATTTCAAATTCCTAGCTTGAAGCGTTTAAAAGTTTTGGTTTATGGATTTTTTTGTATGGAAGGTACCAGAAGGAGTAAAAGGTAAACTAGTAAACTCGAACCTCGTTTTCACTCAAAACTAATTTGTAGAAAATTCCGAATTCGTAGCTAAACGATTACTTGAGTTATATTGAGTTCCGTAAATTAGGTGAAGACATTTTGACAGGATATTTGTATGGCAGCTACACGAAGGACTTATAGGATTTTTTTCATAATCATACATTTGGCTCAAACTATTGGAAAATCAACACATACAAAATTTCAAAGTCGTAGCTTAAACCCTTATGAAGTTATCGGCCAATATTCTTGAACACGTTTTAAGAACATTTTGTATGGCATTTACCCGAAGGAGTAAGACGATTTTCCCGTTAACGAACCTAGGCTTACAAATTCAACCAAACATCCAGATTAAAAATCCAAAGATCCAAGGTGAATGCGTTCTTCAGTTATCGTGCTAACGGACAGACAGACGGACGAACGGACGGACGTCAAGCGGACTTGGAGTTTTTGGCCACAAATAAACAAAAAATAATATATAATTTTTTTTCGTCCGAGGCTCGGTTCTATGCGTTATAAACTTTTGGGCTGGATTAAACTTATAATACTCTCAGATTTCATCTAGAATATTAAAATACGTAAGTAAATAAAAAAAATCGGCCAACAGTCTGGGCCCAACTTTATTATTTTATGGGTAGAAGTCCGAAACGTGTTTAATGATGAGATACGGTGTTAGGTACTATGCGACTGACAACCTAAAAAATAACGTTCCAAATAGCCTCCTGGTTATTTCTTAGTTCGTCAGTCGCATAGTACCCAACACCGTATCTCATCATTAAACACGTTTCGGACTTCTACCCATAAAAAAATAAAGTTGCGCCCAGACTTTTGGCAGATTTTTTTTATTTACTTACGTATTTTTTTATCAATAGAATAATTAATAGTAGTAAAACCGAATTCGATCACATTAAACCTAAGAGATTTTCGGAATCAGTGAAAACTTGAAAAATACCCCCAGGGGGTTTAATAGAGAAAAATATTTAAATCGGGTTTTCCCCGACTACGTTTAAAGCTTATAGAAGTAAAAGTGAATTCCAAATCTCAATATACCTTAGAAATATATCAGAATTCGTGAATATGTACACAACCACTTTACACCCCCTTAGGGGTTGGATATCGAAAAATTTTGAAGATCGTTACTAGGCACTTATATAAATAGCCCGCAAAAGTAAAATTGCTTTGATAGCTCGACATGTCTAAAAGTTTTAACGAAATTCGTGAAAATGTGGATTCACGGATATTTTTTTACTCAACCTCTGAACGCCAAAAAAAATCTCAACTTATTTTTGCTTTATTTACTCTAATAGCACATCTACATATACGTACTAAGTTTCAACTTTCTAGCATAAGCCGTTTCTGATATATAAAAAACCACCCCTCACCCCCGTACCTTGATACCCCTATCAACAATTTTTTTTTTCTAGGATGTCTCTATAGTGGCACTATATAATCCTAAATTTTTAGCTTTCTATTCATTATGGTTTTCGAGAAATAAAAATCAGATTGTTTTCCTTTCTACACCCTTTCACCATCACCCCCAACACCCACACCACCAAATTCCTCCTACTGGAGGTTTACCGACCCCAACTCCTGTTAAATTTTCGAGATCATATCTCATACGGTTTTTGAGATATAAAAATAACATTTTTTGAGAAATTGCTGTCCCCCCACTTTCGTGCTCCACCTCCCCCCTCAAAAAATTTAATTTTAATAGACTCCACTTGTGATCCCATATCCAGAAACTACATTTCATCTTCCTGGTGTAATTGGTTCGGCAGATATTGTAATCCAAAGTTTTTCACCCCACTACCCCTCTTAAAAATGTTAGCCCTTGTCTAATCTTGAAGTATCCCTAAGGACAACAACAAAGTTTTAGTCTTGTGACATCAATCGTTCAGGAGATATCGATTTTAGAATGTTTCAATCCCGTCTTTCATGCGTTTCAGACTCATTGTTTTCCCCCCCCCCCCCCCCCACTTCCACACCCCTTAACCACTATCGACCATTTTTTCGCAATTGAGTCCATTATCATAGTACTACATAAGTTCCAAGTTTCAGCTTCCTAGCATAAGTGGTTCCTGAGATCTAGAAACCAAAATTTTTCGTCTAAAATGCTCTCCGCTCATCCCCTCTTATACCTGAACCCCTCGAAAATATACCAGTCGTGGGGGTTCACCCAATCTACCCACCATAAAAATTTCAATTTAATATCTCAACGGGCTTGGGAGCTACGCGCCTTCAAATGATTTTGCGTACGGCGTACGGCGGACAGACTGACATTTTTTTTTTTTTTTGCTTTTTTGGGGTTTACTAGTCCTAAAACGTGAAAATACAAAATTTCAGGATAGTAAATTTTTTTGAAATTTCAGGTCGATCACAATACTTTATTATTAAAAAATAATAAAGTAAAATAGTATAAAAAATACGTAAATAAATAAGTAACAATAAATAAATAATAACAAAAATCTTTAAAACAATTTATTTATTTATTAGATTGCTGTTGAATCATAAATGAAACAGAAAAATATCTTACTGCCAAACCTGCTAGGTACATGGCCTTAAATATAAAACTTAGGACTAAAAATATCATGAAAGGACAAAAACATAAAAGTGATTGATAAAAAATGTAACATTTTCCAGAGCGGATAACACAAGAACAGAAAATTTATTGATAAATGATTCTTATGATAGTTCTAAATCTAGATATGAACACAAAGGAATGAATTGCATAAATGAAAATAAAATAACATGATTATATGTCTATAGGGTTTATGGTAGAGCTAAAGATAAATTAAAATAATGATTGAAAGTAAATATGACCAAAGGCTTATAATTATGCCAAATTAGCTGGAAATAATGGACGATGTAGAAACTAGATTTAATTTAAGTATACAAAGTGAAAAGATAAAAATAACGATAATAGAAAAAGCTTAAATTAAGATGACAAAAAGAAACGGATAAATGTAAAATTAATTAAAATGTGAGAAACAAAATTCAAGGTAATATACAGAAATAAAGATTAAAGGAAATTCATTTCGGAATTTAAGGACAAGTAAAATGAGAATTCAATATATACACATAGACGTTGAAATATTAAAACTCATAATCTATGCTTAAGATGGAGATGGTCTAGGAGTTAGAAATCGTGGGTAGGGTCTGATGTGGAAAGGAGGGAGGTTAGTGGAGGGATGGAATGAAATTTTGTTGTGCTAATTCCCTGATCATGTCGTAAGTAATCTTGTCGTGACCCGGTGCTGATCCCTTGCTGGAACTATGCAAATGAATACAATTAACAGAAAACAAATTTAAAATTTTTAAACAAGGCTGTCCTAATCTGCACTGAATTTGCCTTCATAACAATTAGTAAATCTCGTAAATTTCTTGTTGACATTACAATTCACCTATAGTATATCAAACTACCTATATGCACTTTAAGTTGTAACTTTACAGCGTAAGCCATTCTAGGAATATAACGAGCGTACTCAATTTAATTATATTCCATAACATCTTTATTATACTATCTCTTAGGGTTCTTCATTTATTAACTGTGAAAAAGGTTGGCGTACCGAAGTGGTCCCGCGGATGGAAGAACTTTTCTTTGGTTATTTTAAACTAAGATGTGAAAACGGAAAATGCATACTTCCTTAAAGCAATATTAATTAAATGGTTTACAAGCCTGAAATCTTCCTGCCAAGTGTTGATTAATTGAAGACCTAGTTGCAAGGGGTCCAGCCTAAAGTCTAAACTAAAAATAAAGGATTTTAGAACGTATTAAACAATAGAATTATAATCAAATAACCGAACTATGGAACATTAACGAATAATAATGTAATATATTTAAATTTAGAGATTTGCGGCTTCCTTGAAACCGATAAACAATTTCTAAAACAGCTTTGGTCTACCGGTTGGTTATTCTGGTACTAAACAATTTAGTTATACGAGCCACTAAGATTATCGTTGCTCAGGAAATCCCTTTGTTTTATATGACGCACTGCAGTGTAATTAAAAGTGATAGAGATATGTAAATAACTTACATAATTTTATGTAAACTGCAAGTGATACTCCTGCTAGCAAATAACCATATGATAAGCAATTGCCAACTCTATAAATCAGCGTTTGCGGCCTGTACTGCAACCCAGTTGTGCATTATGTATATTTGCGAGGACCGAGTCATATGAGCAATATGCCGTAAATCTTACTATATGCCTGTGAGCGAAAATTTCATTCTGTCCTTTATATTTAAAATTATTAGGGTTTCGGTAGAATATTAAATTTGCACCTATGACATGTAAAACAGTGAGAATTTTTGTGTCTAGGAAAATGTGTCTTATTATAAATTTTAAGCAAACAGGATAATAGATTCAAGTTGCACACAGTATTAAAAGTATTTAAATGCTTTCAGGTCATAATAAAAAGAATTTCTTGGAATCTTCTTAAGGTAACAATAGGAGGTAGGTTCTATTTGTTGATTTATGTATTGCTTAATATACGAGCGATTAAAATTGTTCAATTTGCAGCAATATTCGTCAATTTTGACGTCACGAGAACATCAAGCAACATTCTGAAACAATAGCAACAGGCGATGTAGATCAATTTTTCACTAACTCGTTGCTGGATTTGATGAGCGATATGGACCAATAACTAACAATTCGGTAATAAGTGTTTACACAACAAATTCAGTCTATGAACTACTCACTGTTTTTTCGTTGCTCCAGGCCATGAAAACAAGAAAGCAAACTTGACAAACAAATTTAAAATTTAAAAAAAAAAAAAAAAAAAACTTGACATTCGAATCAAATACGAAAAAACACATGACAGACTAATTCTATTCACCGAACATAGACAATTGATCGAAATACCTATCCCAAATTCAGTGGAAATACAGCAACTATAGGGCGAGCAATATCAGCAATCTGTCAAAACAATGCCACATTGCCGAAAAGTTCCGCAACTAGTATGATATTGCTCTGTATTGCTCCACTAATCGTTGCACTAGTTTTGGCATAAGTCGTCGGGCCATCAATTGCTTCAAAATTTGCTCGTGTAAGAGAACCTTGAGATTTATCCTAAGTATAGTTTTAACAGTTCTATGCCATCAGATGCAATAAGCTCACAAATTAGAATTTCATTGAAAGTGCGCACAATTTTTCACAATTGATTAGATACAGATCATTTCATACCGCTAGATGTTTCCATTATCGTGAAGAATTTGGTCTAGAATATAAAAAGTTAGCTAAGGAAATTTTCTTGATGAACCTAAAACAACCCGAAACTGGCCTACATTGAACCTAATAAGAATTATGGAAATTTCTAATGTTATTGCTAATGATAATTTCGATGTCATTATGAATCATTAAGGTTCGTGGCCTAAAGATTACGCTCCAAAGAAGAAGGTCCAAAACTCGAACCCATTTTTGCGAATTGGTACAACGAAAACGAGAAAATTTCTATCAAAAATGAAAAGGCTCACAAGAAATTTAATCTATTAGGGTTGTGTAAAGCGGTGAAAATTTAATTAGACATGCAATTTCACTTAATTAAGTCGACTAGATTGGACTACGGACACTGTTCTGAGCCGCCAGTTTACATAATTGGTATATACCAAACGAGTTTGCGGTAAATTGCATAAAAAGGAAAACGGCTAATTAACATTTTGGTTAATTCATACAATTCCGCATACTAATAATCTTCTTGATGGAGAAATTTAATAGGCTGTGTACAGACATGAGTTAAAAATAATGGAAGTGTATCATAAAATTGTAGAAGAGTAAATTCATTCCAATAAGTGTTAGAACAGTCAAAATAAAAATAAATATATGAATAATTTGGTATGACAATTTCACAAAGTTGTAAATCAAAGCTGTTTTGGTACCTGTCATCAATCGAGAGATATCATTATAATTATAATTAATTAGTCTAATAATCAACAGTATTATAATATTATAATTCCACACAAAATGCATAATTTCCTTTTAGTTTTTAGTTTTTTATAATAATAAATCATTGAGATCGGTCTAAAATTGAACAACAGGTTTATAATCTCAAACTATTAGCTCCTATCAGAGCCTAAAGATAGGTTTTCTCAGCTTAAATTATTTTACTTTATTATTTTTTAATAATAAAGTATTATGACCGACCTGAAATTTCAAAAAAATTTGCTACCCTGAAATTTTGTATTTTCACGTTTTAGGACTAGTAAACCCAAAAAAGCAAAAAAAAAATGTCCGTCTGTCCGCCGTAGACGCCGTACGCCGTCCGCTGTACGCCGTACGCCGTACGTAAAATCGTTTGAAGACGCGTAGCTCCCAAACCCATTGAGATATTAAATTGAAATTTTTATGGTGGGTAGATTGGGTGAACCCCTATGACTTAAATTTTTATTGGCGTTCAGAGGTTGAGTAAAAAAAATGTCCGTGAATCCACATTTTCACAAATTTCGTTAAAACTTTTAGACATGTCGAGCTATCAAAGCAATTTTACTTCTGCGGGCTATTTATATAAGCGCCTAGTAACGATCTTCAAAATTTTTCGATATCCAACCCTTGAGGCGGTGTAAAGTGGTTGTGTACATATTCACGAATTCTGATATATTTCTAAGGTATATTGAGATTTGGAATTAACTTTTACTTCCATAAGCTTTCAACGTAGTCGGGGAAAAACCGATTTGCGTATTTTACTCTATTAAAACCCCTGGGGGTATTTTTCAAGTTTTCACTGATTCCGAAAATCACTTAGGTTTAATGTGATCGAATTCGCTTTTACTACTATGAATTATTCTATTGATGAAAAAAAATCGTAAGTAAATAAAAAAAAACTGCCAACAGTCTGGGCGCAACTTTATTATTTTATGGGAAGAAGTCCGAAACGTGTTTAATGATGAGATACAGTATAGGTTACTATGCGACTGACAAACTAAGAAATAACCAGGAAGCTATTTGGAACGTTATTTTTTAGGTTGTCAGTCTCATAGTCACTTACACCGCATCTCATCATTAAACACGTTTCGGACTTCTACCCATAAAATAATAAAGTTGCGCCCAGACTGTTGGCAGATTTTTATACTCTAGATGAAATCATATAGAGTATTATAAGTTTAATCCAGCCCGAAAAGTTTGTAACGTATAGAATCGAGTCTCGGAAGAAAAAAAATTATATATTATTTTGTGTTTAGTTGTGGCCGAAAACCCCAAATCCGTTTGCTCTCCGTTCGTCTGTTCGTATGTCCGTCCGTCCTTTTGCACGAATCTAAGAACACGTTGCCCTAGGAAGTTTAAATTTTATCACGACATGTAAAATGGAAAAAGTAAGGCTAATTTCGTTAATGGCCGATACCCTTCCACTCCTTCGGGTACATCCCATACAAGAGTCCTTAAAGCACGTATTCACAATTATTGCTCGAATCCTTCAAGTTAGGAACTTGAAAATTTGCATACTTAAAGTTTACAATGTTTGAATCGAAAGTTCCGAATATGATGCAAATCGAATGAGTTCTTCGTGTAGCAGCCTACAAAAGTCCTTCAAAAATTTATGCAAGTTACATAATCCACTATAACTCTAGTACGAGTTAAAGCAGGGATTCAAAATTTTACCGGAATTAGTTTTATATCAAAAGCAATACTGAGTTAATTAATTAGCGCTATACGTCAACTCCTTCGAGTAGCTGTCATACAAAAGTCTTTAATACATGTGTTCACGAATATTGAACAATAACTTTAGAACGCTTTTAGTTACGACTTTGAAATTTTGTATACGTTGATTTTATAATAGTCGCAGCTGAAAGTATTAATATTATTAATATTTCTGCGCCTTCATGTGAAAGTCCTTCAAGAAGGAAAATTATTTTTTCGGTGACTCACCCAGTTACAGATATGATATTAAACACTGACGATATTGTCTTTTAGTTTCAAGTAGCAACTGAATATAAGTCTTTAGTCACGTAATTCTACTTTATCCCCAATTGCAATATAAATCGGAGGTCAGTATTCATCTAGAGTATCATACGATTGGCTTGCAGCCGATCGTGACTGCAGTATGTTTTAATTATAAAGTATTCTGCTGTCCCATTTCAAAATCTAGTAAATGTTTTTAGAAAATTCTAAAGAAGACTCTGAAAACCTATTTTAACTCAGCCCTCAAAAATAATATTAATAATTCGATATAACGGAGTCCTCCCAGATAACCTGTAGGTACGCACAACATATCGTCATATCAATATTAATTAATGTAAGCTGACTAAAAAAAAGTTTTGGTTTGACTAATAGAAAATTTTTGTTTTCTAAACGCACTTACTAGGGAGATTAGAAAGCTATATATTTTTGTTTGTTTATAAGGCATTCCAGAAAAATATAATTTTTGATAGGGTAATGAAGGTATTTATTTATTTATTTATTTGTGTGTAGGGGTTTTTTGTATCTCAGGAATGGCTTATGCTAGAAAGTTGAATATTAATATGTATAAGTACTCGTAGATGTACTGCAGAAGAAATTTTAGCTAAAAAAATTTGATTTGAATTGGAAGCTCGTTACATCGCTTAGGTCTGTCGGGAAATCGAATTAATTTCACTCACTTCTGCTGTACCGTTTTTCAGATTTATTGATATTCAACGCCTAAGAGGTGTAAAGGGTTTGGGTACTTTTTCACGAAATCAGACAAATTTCTCAGTTCTAATGAGATGTCGAATTGGTTTTGACTTCTAATAGTTTTAAATATAATCGCTAAAAACCCGATGGAAACATTTTTCGATTTTGAGCACTCAAGTGGTGTAAAGGGGTTATCTAAGTTTTCACAATTTGCGGCATATATTGTAGGTCTAATGAGATAAAGAATTCACATTTACTTCTATGGGCTTTAATTATAGTCATATAATTTCAAGAATTTGCAATAGTAAAAAATTGGGTACCTTTTTACGAATTCTGACATATCTCTTCGGTCGGATGAGATATCGAATTGTTTTTTACTTTATCGAACTTTTTATATAATAGCCTCGAAATCGGTTACAGAATTTTTTGATTTTTAACCCCTTCAGTATTATACGTTTTTATTTATATATGCAATTATATTCACAACATCGGTTTAACTGGGTTAAATTATTTATGTATATATATTGCGGGAGAGGTTCTGACTCCGAAAGTTTCGCCATTTGTGGACCCAAGGAAATAATTTTAAGTTGAGAAAAATGACTCTGTCTTTTCCGGATTTTCTCAGTTCTTTCAGTTTTAGCTTACTGCCTTTTATTCGTAGTGGTTATTAGTGGTTCCTTTTTTCATTAGGTAACATATTTATTGTAGAACCACTTTTTTCTTGCGAATCAAACTTTGAGGAGCCGTATTATATAGAACTCAAGAAAACATCGAACCATCTCAACACATGAAATATAAATTGCATCGAATTTATGTAAGACTCGCCCTTTTCAATTTCCAGACTAATAAATCGTCCACCCCCCCAATAGACTGATAAAGGAACCATAGGAAATACAAAGCCATTCTATTGCAATTTACATCGAGTAAGCAATTGGAAAGTTTTTCAATAAACTCCTATTTGCTGGCAATAAATGAGACAACAAACTCGTAGTCGTACTGAGGCAGTTGCAATTTGAATTTGCAATGAATAGCGAATTGCAGTTCTACATATCACGAAGAAACTACTGTTAAGTTGTTGGCAACGTGACAGAAATGATTCCAAGAAGTCAATTCATTGCTCAAGACAAATTAATGTTTGGACCGAAAATTTTCAGTCGAGAAAATCATAATGTCTAGTAAAATATTATATGCAAACTAAAACTAGAGAAAGATAAATAGTTTTTGCTAGTAAATATTGAGATGTTTTTATAGAGCTGTTTTTAAATTTTTCTCAGTCGATGTGTATCATTCAAAGCAAACACAAGTCAAATAAGCG
Source organism: Beris morrisii (assembly GCA_951812415.1). Classification (NCBI taxonomy): domain Eukaryota; kingdom Metazoa; phylum Arthropoda; class Insecta; order Diptera; family Stratiomyidae; genus Beris; species Beris morrisii. The sequence goes on from OX638310.1 coordinate 412,183, forward strand.
TCTCCTTATCGTGTTAGTACTTACCTTTAAACATTTAAACTTTAAACCATAAAAGTGATTTAAGTATTATTGCCATCGACAACAGTTCAATTAAAATCGCGGATAGAATTGCAAACAAACGGGTTAGGGATAATTCCCCACCCGTTACTTTTCTTCGTGACCGACTGAAGTTCCGGAAAACGGGCAATGAAGCAATGACCACGTCACAGAACAGATACGCACTCCTGGGGAGTCCGAGCACCTCAAACACCGAGAAGCAGCCAGCCGACGAAGTCATCCCTAAAAAGGTAAAACCTCCACCACTAAAACTCACAGAACTTGGCAAACCGTCCATCGATGTCATCATGAATCAGCTAGGTATTACTGGGTACACGGTAACACTATTGTCTACCAGTAGAAAACTCGACATATCGTCCATGGAGGACTACATTAAAATCCGGGATCACCTAGTAGACAAAAAAGTTAAATTTTTCACGCACCGCGCATCAGATGAACGACCGCTCAAAATAGTCCTCTCAGGGCTCCATGACATGCCTTGCGAAGATCTAAAAAATCACCTAAAGTCGTCACACGAAATTGAGTGTACTGACCTAAAAAAATTCGATATTGCACGCAAAAGGTACAACGAGCAAGCGTTTTATATTCTCTATTTTCAACGCGGCTCCGTTAAGATCGCCGACCTCAGAAAAATTAAGGCTATCATGCACACCGTTGTCAGCTGGAACTTTTACTCCCGAAATCGAACAGGTCCCACACAATGTCGGAACTGTCAGCTCTATGGTCACGGTTCATCGCACTGCTATTTACCACCGAAGTGTTTGATATGCGGCGGCGCACACAAACACTCTACTTGTATTTCGAAAAACGACGAAGATATTAAATGTGCCAATTGCGGATCCAATCATATGGCCAATGATTCTAATTGTTCTAGTAGAGTCAGCTACATGGCAATCCGATCCAAACCGAACACCGGCAGTAAACGCAATACACCGAGAGTTAAGAACCAGCATCCTATGAACTTCGGGACTGATAGTAATTTTCCCAATTTAATGAATGGAGCAGTGAACACGCACATCCAACAGCAGACTGCAAGGTCGATGAGACCCTACAACGAAGTTCTCAAAGAGAACAGAATTACTAATCCACGGAATGTTGCGGCAGCTGATGCATCGAGACTCACCGATACGAGCAATGAATTATTTACTCCGGAACAATTAATTGCTCTTTCGGCAGAATTAATTCATGACCTTCGAAATTGTAAAAACAAACAAGATCAATATAATGCACTTGTTAGGCTAGCCATTAAATTTGTTTATGTTTAGTGCTCAAAACATTAATTGTTTATTATGGAACGCTCAAAGCGTTAGAAACAAGTCAGATGAGTTTTTTGATTTTTGTGCTGATAATAATGTAAACCTATTCTTTATAACTGAAACTTGGTTCAAATCTAACGACAAATTTTATAACCCCCATTATTTCATTTATCGTAACGATAGAAAAGAGGATGTAACCGGTGGTGGTGTTGCAATCGGCATCAATAGAAATATAAAACACAAAATTTTACCACACTTTCCCACTAAAATCATTGAAACTCTGGCGATTAGAATTGAGGACCTTAATTTGACAATAGTTGCTGCATATTTTCCGGGTTCTAAACTTAACGCTCTTAAATTTAGGCTTTTTCAGGACGACGTCAAGCTGCTAACTGGACTCAATCAGAGTTATCTAGTTTGTGGAGATTTCAACGCGAGGCATAGGCACTGGAACTGTCTCAGAGCTAATAAGGCTGGCAATATTCTATTCGACGAAATGTGCAATCGAAATTTTTTCATTCACACTCCAACTGAACCAACTTTCCTATCAGCAAGAGGTACTGATTCAACACTCGATCTCATAATTAGTAATGGAATAATTCCAATCTCGCAACCGATAACCACCTACGCTCTTTCTTCACCGCATCTTCCAGTATTGTTTGCAATCGAAAAAGATGTTCCCTTATTACCCTTCGAGAACAATTCATATTCCTTTCGCAAAACTAATTGGAAGAGATTTATTAGGTATCTTACACGTCATGTGACACTGAATAACCTAGATCTAAGCTCTATAGTAAACGCCGAGCAAATCGACGTTATGATCCATAACACCATTGACAATATTTGGAGAGCCATTGAATACAGTACACCCAAAACAAAACCATTCATTCCCAACTACCAGCTTACAATAGACAGCGAAACCAAAGATATTATCACAAATCGTAATAACCTACGAAGACAATGGCAAATAACGAGAAATCCAGCTACAAAAACTCGCATTAATCATCTATCGAAAATGATCAAATTCAGGCTTTTCGTTCAACGAAACGTAAAGTGGAATACAATGCTTTCTGAACTCGGTAAAAGCTCTAAAAAAATCTGGGAGCTTAATAAAATTTTTAAGCGTAGAAGACAACAAATCCCTCCTCTCTTAGTCCCCGGTCACCATCTTAAAACCACCGATCTTGACAAAGCCGAACTGATCGCTGAAAATTTTCTTGCCGCTCACCATGCTTCCGAAAATCTTGGTAATCCAACCACTAATCTTACAGTTAAAACCATGGTTAAAACTATCGATTCCTTGGACGCCGACGTAACACCAAGCGATTACGTTACTCCTCGGGAACTATTTCTAGTTCTTAAACGATTAAAATCGAATAAAGCGCCTGGATTCGACCTGTTACCCAATATTATATTTAAAAACCTACCTAAAAAGGTCGTTATTTATTTAACACATATATTTAATTCGTGCTTAAAATTGGGTCATTTTCCCGGTCAATGGAAAAAGGCTATTGTAATACCCATTCTCAAACCACGAAAAGACCCTTCCTCTCCCAAGAGCTACCGACCGATCAGCTTACTCCCCGTACTAGGTAAAATCTTCGAACGTATCATCCTAAATCGTATTCACGAATTCCTGTGTAATACTGACATTTTACCTAATATTCAATTTGGTTTCAGACCCGGTCATTCAACTATTCACCAGCTGTATCGAGTTACAAGATCTATTAAAAACTCTCTTTCACGCAAAGAATCTACCGGTATGGTGGTTCTCGATATAGAGAAAGCATTTGATACAGTTTGGCATGAAGCTCTATTGTACAAACTTCACACCTTCTCCTTTCCAGTGTATATTATCAAGCTAATTAAATCGTTTCTCATCCAAAGAACTTTCGCTGTGAAAGTTAAATCCACGATTTCTGCCACTCGTCAAATCCCTGCCGGCGTACCCCAGGGATCCTGTCTCAGCCCCACCCTCTATAATATATACACCGCAGATTTACCCCTGAACGACAATTGTGAAATGGCAATATTCGCGGACGATATCAGTGTTTTCTCAAGTTCGGAAAATCGGTCGGACATAACTTGTAACATTGAAGAACAACTACATGCACTCTACGAGTATTACCACAAATGGAAAATCAAAGTTAACCCTGACAAGACCCAATCAATCTTCTTTACAAGGAAACGCCATAGAAGAAATCTCCCAAACCAGCCTTTAAACTTTCATGGCCAATCAATTGAATGGTCCAGCACAGTTTCGTATCTAGGTCTCATTTTGGACAAAAAACTAACATTCCACGCACACATCGAAAGTACATGCTCCAAAATCTCTCGTTGTATCCATTCGTTGTATCCACTCATTAATAGAAGATCTCAGTTATCTAATGTAAACAAATTATTAATATACAAAATGGTAATGCAGCCTATTATTTTATACGGTGCTCCGGTATGGAATGATTGTGCTAACATTCATAAGAAAAAACTGCAAACTATGCAAAATAAATGTTTGAAACTAATCCTGAACAAGCCCTTTTATTACCCTACAATACGTCTACACGAAAATGCGGAAGTTTCAATGATTGAAGTAATGGCCAATAGAGCTAAATCTACATTTATCAGCAGATGCCAATATATATCAAATCCACTGGTTGCATGCCTCACATAGTTTATTATTATTATTATTATTATTATCCTTATTATTATTATTTTCTCCTTATTTCTTTTCTTTTATTATATTACGTTTTATTATTATTTAGTTAGTTATACGATAGGTTAAGTTAGGTTAATTATATACATAAGGTTTTTTTACATTAATTTTCCTTAATTCACGAATAATATCAAACATCTTACTGCCAAGTGCATCAACCAAAACAAACCTTAGTTGTAAAGGCTTTTGATCAGCCTAATCTCTAAACTATGTATATGAATTTTGTATATCAGCAATGTAACTATAATAAGAATAAAATATATGAACTATGAACTATAAATTTTTCTGTTTGGATGTATATGTAGTTTCTTCTTCTAGGTCGATGAGCTTCGTATTTTACAGTTGTCTAAATTAGATACATGCAAATAAGTCTATATTTAAATAATGCCCTATTGTTTTCATAGACTGGTTGGTAGTTTATTGCCAAGGCTCAATCCTTAGAGTATTTGAATAGTAGGGATGATACTCGTGCATTGGGAAAACAGTTGTTGTCGATCTACTGTTATTGATTGTAATATTACACTCTAGGCCTAGAAAATTTAAGTAAATAAATTTTATGTAAATAAATTTTATGAAACTTTGATTGATTTCTTTTTATGTGATATAAGTTTATTATTATATTGTATGCCACGGTGTCAAATATTTGACTAGCAGATAACATTTGCGACACATTTGTAGCGTCAAATTATTGTATTTGTTTTTATTTTAAAAAATTTGACGAGTGTCACATGTAGAGTAGTCGCGAAACTAACGTGAATGACAGGATTTGACAGCATTTGGCAGTATGGTCATTCCGGAAAATGGATCTTTTATATGGGTAAAAGCCTCAAATGTCATTCATGTATCGAAAGATCGATCGATTAGTGTTGTGTTTTGTGTGCTGTTTGATTGACTGCGAAAGCTTTTTTGTGTGCTTGTTGTTTGCTTGTTGTTATGTTCGCTGTTGATTATTAACCAAAGTCGCAGTTGTACGAATTTACACTGCTTTTTCTGTGCTGATTTTTTATTTATTTATCTGAACGGTGCTGTAAACGCTGAAATTCCAGTAATTGTAATAATTTTAGTCTGACTATAGCAAACATTGTATAATCATACAGCATTCTGCATGAAGGGCATATATGACGATTGCAATCAAAAGCGTCAGAGAGTGTAATATCGCAAACGAGAGTGTGCCAAATGAATATTTGACATCGATATCCGTAAAATTTTTTTGGTCAAATATTTGACTAGAACATAAAAATTGTTTTGAGGATTATTTAGATATAGATAGGTACAGGGTGTTTTGTTTGTATACACCATGAAAGTACATTAGTTAAAGTTTCAGTTATTCTTTTAACTTCATTAGGTAATGCTTGCTATTTATTTTTTAATCTTTTAAGATACTCCTATATTGGTATGTATAACATCGACGTACATCTGGTTATTTAATAACTTATTTCGGATTCATTTTTATTATAAAGCCTCATTACAAACAATGAGTGTATAAATAAGGAAATCAATTTTCTGTATCGGCATTCGTAAAGAAGATAGTATTTCTTTCTACTTTGTTTTTATGTCTTATTACGAGTACATTTAAAGTATCAGAGAAGGTTGAGTAATTCTTTAATTTTCTTCTAATGTACAGGGTGTTTGGTACTCCGTGTGCCACCTTGTAAGGGGCTATTCCTTGATATATTTGAAGAAAATAATTGTTCTACAGAGTAGGTCAATTTTCAATATCAGTGGAGATATAGAATGGTTAAGAAAAGTGTTTTTGACTGGTACCCTCACTTACTTAAAACGTTATATCTTAAAACGAATAATCACAAGGCAAAGAATTATAACTCGTTTTTTAGGGAATCGAATTACCTTTCATTTGATGTAACAGCCTAAATTGTAACTGCACCCAATCTTGAGATAATAATAATCAATGGCACAACAGCCCAAATTGGGCCTAGGCCTTGAAGTAATGCTAGAGTTACTTCATTACTAGACCAACGGAACAGTAGGAGGTGAAGTGGTCAGCCACACGCTCGTCCGTGATTATTACCCCGATTTTAACTCAAGTACTCATTTACAGCTGAGTGAACTGGTAGTCCGGCACCCAATCCCCCTCTCGAAAATTACTTGTCGCCAAGCAGATTCGAACCTGGTACCAGGTGCCCCGATATTAACTCGAAAACAAAAATTTTGGCTACGTTAACCCTAAAAATTCAGTGATCAATGTAGTTTTGCTCGGAAAACCCCATTATAAAAATGTAATTTTAATTTTATTTTTTTTATGAACCGTATTATTACCTACAAAAGCTGCATACATATGAGTTACGATTAACATTTTGGAAGTAATAGGTAAAATTACATATCGTATCAAATTAAATATTTAAAAAGTCAGTGCCATAAAATGGATCTCGTTTAAAAACCTGTTTAAATTGTCGGTAGTACTGAAGTATTTTTATTGCCCATTTATTACTATTTGAAGTTTGGAGGAAATCAATGAAATGTAAGTGAGTTTCAATATAATTGATGCTATTACCTGGATGTGGTAGGTAATACTGGGTGCGGTACTTTGCCTTTTTTACCTTACAAAATAAAAAGCCTATAAAAGCAAAACTACCTTCATATTTTAGTTACGTTGCTAAAAGAAGAAGGTGTCAGTAAAATTTAAAAAATAATCTCGAAATGCCTGAGTACTTCAACGAAGAATATGGGGACATTATGTTCATTTATGGAGAGTGTTACGGAAAACCACGAACCGCGTGAGTGCTTTACCATCAGAGACATCCTCATCGACGGACACCTAGCAGGAGAGTATTTCAAGACGTTTACAGGAGAATTAGGGAAACTGGCAGCGTTAGAACAAGGAGAGTAAATGTAAATCCTGCGCCGATAATCGCTGTTCAGATCGATGAAAGAATACTGCAAGCAGTTGAAAATGATCCATTAATCAGTATCCGACGCTTGGCATTGCAGTTTAACATCTCTACTTGGAAGTTTTGGAGTATTTTAAAAGTAGAACGCTTCCATGTCTACCATCACACACCAGTACAGGAGCTGCTACCCATTCATTTCCCCAAAAGGATGGAGTTTTGCAATTGGCTCCTTGAACGACAAATAGATGACGACAATTTTTTCAACAACATTCTGTGGACGGATGAGTCCCAATTCACCAGAGACGGTATCACACACTCCCACAACCTACATACGTGGGCTGAGAGCAATCCACACAAAAGAAGAGCGGCATCATTTCAGCTAGGGTTGTTCGATTTCGATTCGATTAATCGATTATTTTTTCCAAAAAAAATCAATTTTATCAATCGATATGAGTGATGTTGATTAATCGACATAATCGATTAGTTAACGTTAATTAATCGAACAAATTTCAACAGTAAAAAGATTCGATGTTCAACAGATTTGGCAATATTTTACTACGAAATTAGCTGCAACTTAAAAAAATTGTGCATTCATGAAGAGATCCAGCAAAACAACCAGTAAAAACAACCCAGCAAGCAAAACTTCGTTGAGAAAATTGCTAGCTATGTCAAATTATAGGCATTATTTTACTTCTGCTGTTTCTTCCGGTCTTAAATTCGCAACTGAATCGCCAACTCTAGCTAAAAGTAAGTACATCCACTTATTTTTATGCTTATCTCCTTACCTAATTACTGGACACCTATTTCTATTATACTTACTTTATAACAAAATTCTTAAACTCTTTTCCAGTAAAATTTAATGCACTTATCCTATTATATTGTGTCAATTATCAACGGAATCCACTGTACATAGACACCAAAATCAACAAGAAAAGCATTTTAGTGAGAAATATTCATTGAAAGGACATTCTTGTTGAAGACTATAAATTACAAAAACTCGATGATGAACTTATGTAGGTAGGTACGCGTGGCTGCCCGTGAGAACACGGACACAATTAGACCTAACAAAAAGGTCCGTTGTGTTAGCACAGGATCATCGAATCCGGTCCTACTCGTCAAACCATTTAGAGCTTGCAATGAAGCGTTGGATTCTCGCGACCTCTATTGCGGCAAGGTCACTAAGACAGTTGAAGAAGTAAGCTCCAAGATGAGCTTTCCTTCTAGCGGATAGAGCTGTACAGGTACAGAGAAGGTGAAGGGCTGTCGCCTCCTCCTCCTCATCCAGGCAACTTCTACAGAAGTCGTTTGAGAAGAGACCGAGTATTTTAGCATGCCGACCTATAAGATAGTGTCCGGTCAGGACACCGACTGTGGTGCTGATACTCGCCCTTTTGAGCAAAGTCAGCCTTTTAGAGCGTTTTAGATCCAGCTTCGGCCAGATCAGTCTCGCAGTGTGACATGTAATACCATCTGCCCATCTTGAGTTGGTTTTCTCAATTAAGTCCAATCCCAGTAGCAGTTTACATGTAGAGAGAGCCAAACCCAGATTCCGATGTTCCGGCATAATCTGAAGGGTGGTACCGCGCCGAACGAGTTCGTCAGCCATGCAGTCCCTGGAATATCCCTGTGTCATGGCACCCAGCACAGAAGAATATTGAACTGTTCAGCCATCTCCTTAAGAGATGATCGACATTCTACGGCGACCTTTGATGTTGTCGAGGCCGATTCCAAGGATTTTATTGCCGCTTGGCTGATGAATTTAGACTGTTAAATAATTATTTGCAACAATAATTCTAATGTAGAAGAAGATATAGAATTATTTTGGCAAGATCTTTCCTGTGTATAGGTGATCAGAAGGCTTTTGTAACATTATGTTAATTAATTTATTAATTAATATCTTGACCTTTTCACATTCAGCCGCAAATGTAGATCGTGTTAAAATTTCAAATAAATTTATTTCCACAATAAAGGTACTTAAAACTAGACATTGCTGGTAAATTGGTTGATTAGGTGGTCAGTTAGCAAACTTTACATCCATAGTTACATATGTAGCTACAAGCTGTTATTAATAAAGATTGAAATAATTAGAACAGTTTATAAGGAAAAGGGAAACAAAAACCTTAACTTAAACTAAGGTACAACTAAGTAAGTAAATGAAAGGATTATCTGTAGAGTACAGAGAGAATCAACTTTTCGCAATTGATTTTAAAATTTTCTTCTTGTTTACAAGTTACTTCAGTTACTGTTGGTAGTTGCGTAATAAAATGTAGTTCGCAAGTTGAGAAGTGCCATGGCTTATTTAGAATGATCTTTAGGCATTTGTTCTGGATTATTTGCATGCGTTTTTTGTGAGATGAGGCACAGCAGTTCCAAGTAGGAGCGCCGTACAAAAGTATTGGTCTCATGACAGACTTGTAAATTAGCAGTTTATTCGGTACTGATAGTTTGAAGTTTCGGTTGTGGGTAGAGTATTGCGATGCTTTTCAATACTTTCGAGCAGGCTTCCGAAATGTACTTGTGGAACGTAAGTTTAGCGTCGAAATAAACTCCGAGATATTTGATTGAGTTCTCCCAAGGGATTGTTGCTCCGAGAATACTGATCGAGTGGTTTGGTAGGTGCCTATGGGCTCATCTTTTCGTGAAGTAAATGGCCTGGGTTTTTTCAGTATTGACTTTAATTTGTAGATCGTGTTATTTCATAACCAAAGCCATGAACTTATTTGGAAATTTAACGGACATTTAGCGCCATATGTAAGACAGTGAGGAGAAGATAGAAAAATTCTTCACATAAATATGAATATGAAAAATTTAATATCTTTTCTATGTACATTTACCGCTATATGTTCGACAATATATGTATGTACGACAATCCCAATGTGAAACGTATAATGAACCTAGATATTTCAAGTCAAATCTACATATAAAGCCTACGTATACGTATACGACACCTTGGGACTTGCGAATTACCCGATTAATCGATTAATTGATTAGAAGGCATCAATTAATCGATTGATCTTAATCGAACGTTTTAAAACAATCGATCTTGCAACAATCGATTGTTGAGCAATCGATTCCCATCCCTAATTTCAGCACAGATTCAGCGTCAATTTATGGGCAAGTGTGATTAGTGACGATTTCCTTGACTTGGCTTCCGCCTACTCTAAATAGTTCCAATTACTTACATTTTTTAACAAATAATCTACAGGACTTGTTGGATGACATTCCACTGGTACGATTGGCTTTCGTGTTTTACCAACACGATGGTGCTCCAGCTCATTACGGCCTACAAATCACAGATTGTTAAATTCCAATTATAGCAATCGCTGGATCGGTAGAAATGGACCGATACACTGGCCTGCAAGATCTCCTGATCTTACTATTATGGATTTCTTTGTATGGGTACGGATGAAGGACCTTGTCTACGCAACGGCAGTAGTAACATTGGAAGATCTAAATACCAGGATCGATGCGGCAGCAATAGTATTGCAGCAGTTAAGGAATATTAATACCAAGCGAACACTCGCCAAACGAGCTTTAGCGTGCATTCAAAAGGAAGGTGGCCATTTTGAAATTTTTTTTTAAATAAAACATAAAAACCATTACTTTCAGTTCAAGCAAAGAGTGCAGATCAACATGTTCTTCTTTTTGTATAAAAGTGGCACTGACTTTTTAAATATTTAATTTTTATGCGAAATATAGGTATTTTTACCTATTACTTCCAAAATGTTAATCGTAACTCATACATATGTATGTAGCTTTTGTAAGTAATAATACGGTTCATAAAAGAATAAAATTAAAATGACATTTTTATAATGGGGTTTTCTGAGCAAAACTACATTGATCACTGAATTTTTAGGGTTGACGTAGCCAAAATTTGTGCTTTCGAGTAAAATTCGCAAGATTAGGTGCAGTTACAATTTAGACTGTTACATCAAATGAAAGGTAATTCAATCCCCTAAAAAAGGAGTTATAATATTTTGCCTTGTGATTATTCGTTTTCAAGATATAGCGTTTTAAGTGAGTGATACCGATCAAAAACACTTTTCTTAACCACCCTGTATCTCCACTGATATTGAAAATTGACCCATCCTGTAGAACAATTTTTTTCTCCAAATATATCAAGGAATAACCCCTTACAAGGTGACACACGGAGTACCAAACACCCTGTATATTACGTAATCAATAATAATTGTAATATCTTCTTTTCCGCCTAAACTTTGGTCTTTTTTGATACTTAGACCTGAAAAATAATGAACTCTTTTCGTAAACATTGTGTGATACAACGTTCAACACCACGGTCAAATAAAAATAAAAATAAATAGCGGGCCATTTCGAAGGACATAAATTTAAATGATGCTGCACACAAGTGCAAGAAATGCGCGGTGAATCACTGAGTGTCTCTGGCCATAAGTGTAATGTATGTTGCAATTTATCTTCGTTGAAAATTTGATGCTTCACGTTTACACAAGCGGAAATTATCTTGCGAATTGCGACACTGGAGATCTAGCAATTAAAGGATTCGGTATCATTTAGATGCAAAGGTGTTTTGTAGTAGCAAATAATTTCGTAATTTATTTGTAATCGTAAACAAGTCCTTTGTGAAAACGCAATCAGTATATATACGTAATACTTACAAAGTGGGTTCTAAAAAAATCCATGATTCATATTACAGTAGTGTTGAACCGGATATTATCGCTTTTTGCACAGTAGCGTCCATGTATAGTTAAATATATTAGTTCCTGCAGTTTATCTTGCTCTAATAATCCTCGACTCCACGTATGCATAAAAAAATTATATTCTCGAGCCAGCTTTGAATAAAAACAAGTATTAAACATATTTTCTTAATATTTGAACTTGTTGTTAAACCAGAAACAATGGATGGGCGAGCCCCGATCACAATAGGTTTGTTCTTTTTGCAAGGTTAAGTGCATACTTAGTGTACACTACACTTTCAGTGTATTACACCAATTTTGACCAGACAAAGAACGCGTTACATTTCAAAATTTCAAACTTTGTTATTTGCTTATTTCTGAAAATTCTGTCAATGCAAATATATTTCAATACAATATCCGTGCAAATGTTCGCTTAAAAGAAATTCCCTAAATGCTAAAAGCCGAGTTAATCTTCATCCAGTCGACAATATTGACAGATCGCAAACTTTCTTACACCTGCTCTTGATCGAGTGCAGAAAAGTGTACACTTTCTACTCTATACTACTCGTATCTACACTCGGCAAAAAGAACAGCTGTCTCTGACGTCTATTGAACAAAGAAGTGTTCACTTTCTGCACTATTGTAGCTAGTGTTGTCAAAAAGAACAAATCTAATGAAAAAAAAACCAAAATAAACCATAGATCATAGCCAACTTTCTACATTTAAAAAACTGAATTTTGTCAGTTCATTTAATTGGCATTTCATTTTTCTTGTGTTCCGTAGTATGATTTTCCACATTATGAACCATTGTTCCACTTGTTGTTAACCAAAATCTGCATCCCAATCTTTCCCAAATTGACTGGAGAACACAAATATTTTTATTAAAAAATAATTCAATAATTTTTTGAATATGTTAAAATTTTAAAGTCGATAGAAAACCTGTTACATTTGTTATTTTTCGGCTTAAAACTGAAAATTTTAGAAATTTTTGCAACTGATATCAATTATTTTTGTGAAATTTGATAACAATTACTAAAATGATGGTTTCTACATAAGTTTGTGGTAATGATACTGATATCACTTTAGTAATAAAGCGTGACCTATTGAGTTTGAGTTCAGTATTTCACCAAAGGATATAAGTTGAATGCCTATCACAGGAACCCTTCATTAAAATGCAACTACTAAATCGAACGCATTAGGTATCTCATTCTCTGGATACTGTTTCCGTGATGGACTTATCGGAATACAAGTTGTAAAACGTTTATGGTAAAATATCAAAATAATCAAATAAGAGTTAAATATCTAGTGCAGGTTGTTTATTATATTATCCAATTTGTGATAGTGCAGAAAAAGAGGGAAACTGAATGAACTTTCACCAGCACCAATTTCATTATTCAGAAGCAATAACGTCGCCTAATTTGATTGAGTTTCCTTCCGGCATAATTCACTAAGAGCACTCTTATTGAGAGCTTCGTACGAAGGGTTCAAAATTGAATTACGTTTTGATGTATCCACGTTTATATGCCCACGATTATATAGCAAAAAGAAAAAAAATAATCGCAAGAGAAAAAGAAATGAAATTGTATGAGCAATTTTTATTCTCCCAAATACTATTTGCCAATGGTGTTTCGGGAATTGTTTTCCTTTCATTTCATTTTGTCCATAGCCATTCTGTTCAATTTTTCAAACTTACTATAAAATTTTGGAAAGTACATTGTAAGTACTGTAATTGTATTGTATTGTATTTGCTGTTGCAAATTCATGATAGCTATAATGTAATATAAATAATATTCTATTCTCCAGACTTTGATATTTAAATTGAAATATGGGCAGAGTGAATATATGCTTTTGGGGTTTATCTCCATACAATACTCCAATAAAATTTTTGAATAATCATCCAATTTTGATTATATGAATATTACAAGTCCTTTATGTTTTATTTCTGAGTGGATCAGTATTTTCTAAGTTGTATTGAGGCGAATTACTCTTGTCAGGCGAATGAATAGGGTAGTGAAAATTTTGACAGAGAACCATGAGCATGTGATATGTGACAGCTTGTTTAGGTAGTAGAGTTTTACCTAAAATAAAGAATTGTCACAACTTTTAATTCAATAACTGAATATATCTTATCAGATTTGTAAATAATAGTCGAATAACTATTAGATAGCTGCTGTGGTTGACACCACAAGGCTGTTACAAACGTATGTTCGTTTTGGGCTAACAGTGTATGTACTCAAATGTCGCCCTTCTGTCAACGGTGTAGTTTCCCTGGCAGTCAAAAGGTCAGGACAAATTTGGCAGAGGGTGACAAATTCAAACAAAAATTCAAATTCACTGAATTACCTTTGATAAATGAAATACTGAATCAAAAACAAGACTGCAAATATTTTTGTAATAATTATTTAGGTATTAGAATGTCGAATCTCCAACCTGCAGCAGTTCAAGTCAGCAGTGTCAATGGATGTTGTTCGTGAAATGTGGAAAGTTCGATTCTGGTGCGGGGTATGATAACCTCAGCATCATTCATATACCAGTACAGTAGTACCAACTCATCGTGTAAAATCTTAGTGGAATTTGTAGATATAATTAAATACCGGCAGCACTAAATTATACTCGGATTTAGTTAACCGCAAACACAAACATTCCTAATATGGCCAAGTTTCCATACAATTTGTGGGGCCATTGTGTGTTAATGTTTAAAGTTACTTCGAAGAATACGGTCTTATTCTCATCCCGACATCAATGAAAAATTCACATTAAGCGACTTTACGAGCTACACTAACATAATGTCCTTACGGACTCACACACATTCATAAAATTGAGACAGAAACAGAAGGGCAATAAAATGGAGTAGAGATCAATACGTGATTATATTTCTGATGGGGTAAAAAGGTGGAAAAAAAAAAACCGAAGCTTTTTATGGCCTAACACTCACCTTTCTTCTCAAGGTCATTTTTATTCACAGCACGATGCTGATGACATGTGATGATGTCTTATTGCCAATGTAAAAGGGAATAAAAATGGGATATGAAGCTCTTGAGATTTTAGTCACACGTTCAGGATTCTTTCTGTTTTAGGGTGTGAACATATCCACCTTGAGAGTAACAGTTTGACAACGAGAATAATACAATGAAGGAGCAGACGATGGAGAAGGTACGTGTTAGATACACTCAGGTATGGGCTTCATATTCGAATAATATTACTCCATAGAATTAAATTAGAAATATACTCATGAGAAGTCGATGTATTTGCATTATAAAGTTATGTGTATGGTAGCCAGGTACAACATTGCAAACTTTTCTGCTAGAAAATAGCAATTATTTGCGATAGTATTTGCGCAACATCAATTTAGATTCATTCTGTCTAATAATAGCAGGATCATGCAATTGATTTTTCGATGGTAAATGTTGTTAAAGTTAAAAGTGACAAGGATGTGTAACTAAAAACCTTCCAACTAAAAAAATTATAAAGTTCCTGTCTTAAAGAGACGTTGATGCGTCGGTATACTCTAATATTAGCTAACTTTGTTACTTGTTATTTAATGGGCACGATCAGATCACGTTTACTACACCCTTTCCTTTTCCAGGTCACAACCAAAAGGCAAAATAAGAAAGAGGAAGGTTATGAACCTCTGAAGAATTCGCTGATGTGTAGTAATAAGACTATTTTGTTAATTGAGGTATTATGTTTATATCTGTCCTGGAAGTGTCCTGGTGATCGACTAAGTTGTCGTCTTCTATGCATGCCGGCCGTGCGCGGATAATATTGGTCCATCAGACCGTTGATGCGTAGAATTAGTGAGAAGAAGAAAGGGAAACATGTATTATATTATATACAGTTACTCACATAATTATTGAGTCAAGACCAAAAACAATATTGGGAGCAAAATTCTGATTGAAACGAGTAGTAAATAAAAAAAATTAAGTTCCATTTGTTATGGTCTTTACTATTCTACAATATTTACATGTACATAAGTATTTTTTCAAAATGTATATTGCGCAAATATATAAAATAATGAAAACAATTCAGTTAAATAAAACCTAACGCCACTTAATTATTAGGTCAAACGATTTTTCTTTATTCTTTTAAGTTTAAACTGCTAAATTAATATTTGGTGTGATCTCCTTTTTTATTCAGGACCGCCTTGCATCTATTTCGCATTGATTCTACAACTTTGCGCATAGCCGAATCGGAGATTTTTGTCCATTAGTCTTGTAGAACCCTTTTCAACTCCGGTATGCTGTATGTGTATCTTGCTTCTTCCATCAAGCTGTTCTCAAAGATGCTCAAATCGATTTAGATTGAATGATGGTGGTGGGGTTAGATTTCACTTTAGGACACTTGTAGAGTAGGAATTCTCGAACGATATATGCCGTGTGTTTAGGGTCATTATCTTATAAATGTTTCTAGAATTCCCATTTTCTCTGAAGAAGTTTTCAAATTTTCTTTGAAAATGTGAATCTATACATTTTTGTTTATAATGCCGTCAATAAATACCATGTTTTCAACTGCTAAGGCCGATATACAGCCCAAACCATTACTGATCCCACGCCATGCTATACAGCGGATTTTCTATATTTAGTTCAATATTAGGCTTGCGCAACACCATGGTGCACCCATCTGACCCAAAAACATTAACGCTACTATCGTCTTTAAAATCTCCTGATTCCAAAAGTTTTGATCCTTTATTACATGGAGTTCAGCAAACTCCTTTTTTTCTGTCGTGCTACTCGACCGTTATAACCATATATTTTTAAACAGCGATGAGTAGTTTATAGAAGAACGTCATTGTTGAAACTATTACAAAGATCCAGGGCTATTTTCAGTGCACTTATCAGACGATTGGCCTAGATTTCTCGTACAATCCAACGTTCTTCGTGGTCTGTCGACTTTTTCGAACATCAAGGATTCGACTTAAAATCCATTCGGTCATCATTTTCGTAGTGACGGACAATATTAACGACAAAACTCCTGAGTAAATTAGCAATGGCGACAATTTCCCCTTGACTGCTGCCCTTGGCATCATGAAAAACCTCCAATAGACGTTGATCGACTGATGTCTTTTGGTTTTTTGCACCATGTTCTCTAAAAATTAGCAGTTCATATATAATACATAAATACACCTTTTAAGGTACTCGTCCACTAGGACGGACGGGACGGGCCGGGCCGCAAAAATCCGCATGTCATACATTGTTATGGAAGTGCGTCCACTGAAAGGGGGCCGCATCGGTGCGAGACGGATTTTGCTGGCGGATCGCTTTGCGGGCGGGTTTCTGCTCGAGCAGAATGGCGCCCCGGCTCGTCCCTCCTCGTCCCATCACAGTGGACACAACGAAACAGATGGGGTCGGCATTTTCCGTCTCCCGTGATCCATCCTAAGTGGACGCAGAAACAAAAGTCTGTCCCGCACCGTTGAGAGGCGGCCCGCCTCTAATGGACGCGTACCTTTAATATGTATGAATTACCAATATTATATTTCACCAGCCAGGGACGTCATTTCAGTTTTTTTCTAGGGGGGGGCAAGATCTTATGTTTGTATATATTTTTATATATAAATATATCTATGTCAAAGGGTACATATGGGGTCTTTTTCGCATTCGTTTCATGCTCTAAGGGTACATATGAGGACATTTGGCACATATGGGGACGGACCCGGTATTTTTCTATGTCAATCGGTGGATATGGGGTCCGGACCCCATAATTTTTCCTATGTCAAAAGGTGTTTATGGGGTCCTTAATTTCTTTCAGTAAATGGCACTTATGAAGACCGGTGTATATATCGAAATTTAATAAATTCTGTAACGTATTGGTAGATATCGGTACCGTTTCTGATTGATTGTCTATTACTGGAAACAAAAGATTGCACCAGAAACACTACAAGGTATGCTTGACAGTTTGCTATGTTATGAGCGTGACGTCAGCAAATACTCAGCCGATAAGTAGATACTAACATACGCTTTGGAATTGAAAATGCTGTATATACCCTACATATTAGAGGCATTATCACAAGATTGTCCTCTATAATCTTTCAAATTAATATCTAAATGAGATAATAGCTTTAAAATACAATCTTCCATTTCTGCGCTCTTGTGGCCAGTATTTTCTAAAATTTTGCTTGTGCCACAGGGTTATAGCCCATTTAGCCCTATGGTTAGGGTGGTCCTGAACAGACCTAGTATACAATACTAAAGTGTAAAAAATTACATCTACTCTCGAGCAAGTGTAGAAAGTGTACACTACACACGACAAAAATAACAGCGGGCTCTCACTCTCGTCCAAAAGAAAAGCAAAAGAGTACACTTTCTGCACTAGTGTAGATAGTGTAGGCAAAAATAAGAAACCTATAGTCACGGTGCGGTTATGTCAATAGGTTTGTTCTTTTTGCCAACATTCAATGTACACTACACTTTCAGTGCATTACACCTAGTGTAGGATTACACCAAAATGAACTGCCAAAAAGAAAGCGTTAAGGTTGGTTTTCATTACGTCGACATTCTGCAGATATTTGCCAGAACAAGACGAAAATATATACTGTACATGAGTGTGAAAGAGAGCAAATATCATCTGCAACAGATCTGCACAAAAGTGTCTCGCCTGCAACTTCAGATCTTTTATCTGTAACCATAAAGTAAGGATGTACATTTTAGCAAAAAGACTTGCATGCACATCTTTTTTCTATAATTTGCTTCCGACAAACCTACACAATAGACATTCGCACGCATACTACTGTACCAAATTATGGCAATTAGGACATTGACATTTGTCGAGCCGGTAATTGTTTTCTTAGAGGTGCATGTATAGATCATTCTGCTGTCTATTCGCTCGACGTGAGAGATACGTTGCAATTGACAAGTCGCAGATCGGTTTTACCTTACAACAGTTGTCGAAAATTTTGTCGCTTTCTTCCTTATTAAAACCAATTTGATATCTCTTTTTAGTTTTCTGCTATAGATCTGTAATGTCGGAGTAATGAAAACTATGTCTCAGTAATGAAAACCAGCCTTTAGTGCAGAAACATGACAGATCAAATTTTTAACTTTTTTATTTGCTTCATTCTTTCAATTCTGTCAATGCATATTTATTGCCATTCAATATTCTTACATGTATTCTTTGAAACGGAAGGAAGGTTCCGAAATTTGACACCAGAGCACACGGTATGTTCGTCATTATTTTACAAAACTTTACCTGCTGGGCTGTTACCATTTCTCAAAAGTTAAAAACAAAAGACGATCATTTCAATAAATAAACTGCGTTGTAGAGATAATTACCGGGACCGATACCTTTTGCCTTAGTTCCTGTAATTTCATTATATCATGTAAAGGTAGATATGGGTACCGACTTTGCATGTATATATGTAAAACACATCCAAAGTCGGACCCAATATCTACCGTTACGTAAAATATGTGAACAACTTTTAAAATGCCCGGTCACCGTAATTACCTTTACAGGGTGTGTCAATTTTCAATATCCGTGGAGATACAGGGTGGTCAATGTAGTAGGTCAATGTAGTTTTTCTCAGAAAATCCCATAATAAAAATGTCAGTTCAATTTTATTTTTTTATTTGCCATATTATTGCCTAAAAATGTTACAAACGAATCGCATCCCGATTCTTTCTTAATATGAACGATTTTAGACAGTGCTCCCACATGATCGCTTATAGTCCGCGCTCTCCTACATATTTGGCTAACATCGTCTTGTTGCCGCCATTATTCCAATTGTTGCCTAGCGAGGAGAAAATTCCGAAAAACGGCCGTCACGTGTTTCTTTTAACTACTCGCGAATCACTAGGTTTGTTCCTTTCGCTTACACTTAGTGTACACTACACCAAATTTGAACAGCCAAAAAGAACGCGTTAATGTGGAAACATGACAGATAAAATTTTAAACTTTTTTATTTGCTTGATTTTTTCATTTCTGTCAAGGCAAGGTTAGGTTAGGTTGAGAAAGGTGGACTGAAGCAATGTGCCCCAGTCCATCACGAGAGATCACTGTGGCTCCATTGTGGTCCCCTCGTATAAAAACCGGGCTCTAGACTATTGATTCCAAATATTGCTCTTCCTTACGAAGAGAGTAGTTCTCCATAAAGGAATCATCGCAAGTTCTGATAGATCGTTCAAAGAGAATTTCCTCAAGTGCCGATACCTGGTACGTGCTAGGTTTTTACATTCACACACTAGATGCTCCAGTGTTGGCTCAACATTCTCATCACCACAGCGACACAGATCAGCCATGGGTATTCCCAGCCTTTCTCCATGCCTCCCCTATAAGTTGTCTGCAAATGTTCCTGCCCAGAGACAAAATGAAGCTAGAGTTCCTCCTATCAAGTTTCGGCCAGCAGAGTCTTGCTTTCCGGCATCCCGAGAGATTCACCCAGGCCCCCTCCATCTGTCTGAGCGCTTCAATATCAATCATTCCCTTTACACATCAATGGGACAGAGAACCGACTCGTTGGCCAGCTCTATGCTCATCTCCGACCCCCTTCTGGCGAGCTCGTCTGCCTTTTCATTTCCAGGGAAGTCACTGTGACCAGGAATCCAACTAATCTTCAGGTTGTTATTCATACCCACCATCTGCAATATTCTTTTACATTCTCCCACAAGCCTGGATTTAGTAATGTGCGCCTCAACAGCCTTGATGGCAGCTTGGCTGTCAACATAAATAGTTATTGTACCATTCACGCACTGTTTTCGCACAATTATCTCCGCTGCTTTTGTCAGCGCAAAAATCTCGGTCTGAAACACGCTCGAGCTATCCGGTAGCCTGAACGATTCCATAATGTCAAGGTCACAAGAGTACACTCCCGCGCTCGTTCCGCTTTCTGTTTTGGAGCCATCAGTGTAGATAGCAAACGTGTCTGGGGCGATGATTCCAGATCGCCACTCCAGTCTGGTGAGAATATTCACAGCATAGGAATGTCCAAAAATGCAAGAACGTGTCCTGTAGTCGGTGCGCTCCGGCATGGCGGAACACAGAGAAATTGACAAGATCCTAGTGTGGCCCACACTACCTCCAATAGCCTGCATCACGCAGACGCAAAGCACCCTTTGCTGCTATTGATTTTACCGCTAATTCCAATGGAATTATGTGGAGCATTACTTCCAGAGCCTGCGAGGCCGTGGTACGTAAAGCCCCAGTGATCCCAATGAGTGCCATTCTTTGAATTCTGCTCATGGCGACCCTGTTAGTCCCGACCTCCAACGCATGCCACCACACCAGTGACCCGTAAGTAAAAACAGGTCTAACTACCGTGATGTACAGCCAGTGCATAATTCTCGGCTTAAGGCCCCAGGTTTTCCCTACCATTTTCTGACAAGCGTAGTAAGCGTGCGATGCCTTCTTGATCCTGTCATCAATCGTGAGTCTCCAATTCAACCTAGGATGGAGATAGATTCCCAAGTACTTCACACTAGGGGAGAGCGGGATGGTAACGCCATTCAAGCGTGGGAGCCTGAATTCCCGGTCTTTTTTCCTCGTAAAGAGGATAAGGTCGGTTTTCTCCGGATTGATGTTGAGACCGCAATTACCAGCCCACCTGGTCAAGGATTTGAGCCCAACTTCTAGTAAATCGCTCAAGGTGTCCAGGAACTTACCTCTCACCATCAGAACGATATCATCCGCATAGGCAACAACCTTGACTCCGGTCAAAGATAGAGCCTGTAAAATTTCGTCAACCACTATGACCCACAGCAGTGGAGATAGCACCCCACCCTGTGGGGATCCCCTGGTTGCTTTCATTCTGCTACATCCATCCCCCAGAGAGGAGTTCATAATTCTATCCCCTAGCATCGACACAATCCAGCTTCTGTCAAGGCAAAGTTATTGCTAAACAATATTCTTGCATGTATTCATTGAAAACAGTATTTCCCTAAATACTAAAAGTAAATTTTATTTGCATGCAGCCATCAATTTTGACAGATGGAAAGAAATTACACCTGCTCTCGTGCGAGTGTAGAAAGTGTACACTTTCTACTCTACACTCGACAAAAAGAACAGCGGGCTCTGACGTCACTCTTCAAAAAGAACAGCAAAAGTGTACACTTTCTGCCCCAGTGTAGAAAGTGTAGGCAAAAAGAGCAAACCTATAGTCACGGCGCGGTTGTGTCAATAGGCTTGTTCTTTTTGCCAACATTCTACGAATAATATTTTAGGTGCTTTAACGTAACATACGTATGTTCTTTGTACGTACAAGACCCACCGCATTTCTATGAGTGGTGCAACGTATTTACCAGCACATTTTTATTATTTCCGCCTTTTACATATAGAAATGAAGGATTTGAAATTTGACTCTTGAAGTCCTGACGCTTAAGGAGCTGCCAAATTTCGAATCATTCTATTCTAAATGTAAGGCAGAAGTAATAAAAATGAGTATACGAAGTGTAAGCTAAAATTAGACTTAAAAAATACACTGCCAACTCGAAACCTTTGTCGCATTGCTAGCACGTGCTCCAAAGCTGAAAGTAAAAAAACATGAATGCAGCTAATCATGCCTTGGAATATCCTGAAACTTTCAAGAAAACATACTGCAGTCACGATCGGCTGCAAGCCAATCGTATAATACTCTAGATGAATACTGAACTCCGATTTATATTGTAGTTGGGGATAAAGTAGAATTACGTGTGTGCATGTTGTATGTCCTTTATTAAGGACTGCTATTAGATTGCTACTCAAAACTAAAAGACAATATTCATTGTTTAATTTCATATCTTGAACTGGGTAAGTCATCGAACAAAAATGTCCTTTTTGAAGGACTTTCACATGGGAGGTGCAGGAAGGACTCACTCGATTTCTTACATATTTATCCCTTTCCTTGGAACTATTTAAAAATGAACGTGTACAAAATTTCAAATTCGTGGCTTGAAGCGTTCAAAAGTTATCGAAAAATATTGTTGAACACGTGTCTTAAGGATATTGTTGCGAGCTAGGGGTTCGCCGGGATTTCAAGTAAAACACAATTCGGTTAAAATAAAAATAAGTAATAATTTATTTATCCGCACTTTAATTCACAGAATTATAATCGCACAATAATTCGCACTGTATGGCAGTACCGCCCGCTTATACCATATATCGCTTAACTCGTTCACTTTCGTTCTCTCTCAACACGGTCGCGTATACTCGCAGTCGACGTAATCGAAATTACTGTGTCTTCGCTGAGAGCTTCACCTGCTTATATACTAGCCGGTTGCAGTCTAGGATGTTCTTGAATCTTCGATGCTTGTGGAATCTTCTCGAAAGCTTTAGAGCTTTCGATTTCGATCTTCGTTCAGTGTAGAACCTTCTCGAAAGCTTTAGAGCTTTCGATTTTGATCTTCGTTCAGTGGTGTGTGCAGAAGATTCTAATTGGATTCTAGTACATTGGAGAGCATTCGATAAGAAGAGAGATACAACCGTGCTGTTTCGCCTTATTTCTGGTTGGGTTATTTTGCAACTAGGTATTCGGTTGTTGTTGTTTTCATTATGTGTAACGATCGAGTGCACGGTTGCGCGGTTGCCGGGCTTACACGTAACAATATTTTGTATGGCAGGTACCAGAAGGAGTAAAAGGATTTCGCCGATTAGTAAACTCAAACTTCCTTTTCACTCAAAACTAACTTGTACAAAATTCCGAATTCGTAGCTAAAAGATTACTTGAGTTATAGTGAGTTTCGTAAATTAAGTGAATTCATTTTGACAGGATATTTGTATGGCAGCTACACGAAGGACTAACAGGATTTTCTTTATAATCATATATTTAGTTCCAACTATTGGAAAAATAACACATACAAAATTTCAATGTCGTAGCTTAAACCCTTCTGAAGTTATTGACCAAAATTCTTGAACACGTGTTTTAAGGACATTTTGTATGGCAGCTACCAGAAGGAGTAAATGGATTTCGCTGATTAGTAAACCTGAACTTCCTTTTCACTCAAAACTAACTAGTACAAAATTCCGAATTCGTAGCTAAAAGATTACTTGAGTTATAGTGAGTTTCGTAAATTAAGTGAATTCATTTTGACAGGATATTTGTATGGCAGCTACACGAAGGACTAACAGGATTTTCTTCATAATCATATATTAAGTTCCAACTATTGGAAAAATAACAAATACAAAATTTCAATGTCGTAGCTTAAACCCTTCTGAAGTTATCGACCAATATTCTTGAACACGTGTTTTAAGGACATTTTGTATGGCAGCTACCCGAAGGAGTAGGACGATTTTGCCCGTTAACGAACTTAGCCTTACAAATTCAACCAAACATCCAGATTCAAAATTTCATGATCCTAGGTGAAGGCGTTCTTGAGTTATCGTGCTAACGGACAGACGGACGGACGGACGGACGTCAGGCGGATTTGAGGTTTTTGCCCACAAATAAACAAAAAATAATATATAACTTTTTTTCGTCCGAGGCTTGGTTCTATGCGTTACAAACTTTTGGGCTGGATTAAACTTATAATACTCTATATGATTTCATCTAGAGTATAAAAATATACGTAATAAAATTCGTAAGGAGTGTCGAATGATTAAACTTCACTGAAAATGAAAACTCAAACACAAAATGCGTCGCTATCAAAATGTCATTTGACTTGACGCATATGTGTGGCTACGCAGGTGATATCCCTTTCTTACATTTTGTGATAGATGTATGTAGAAAATCTATTGAATTTTCCTTACATTTATACGGAGTCTTTAGTGATAGGTGAGTATATGCGATCTCTATCGTACACATGGACTTATATGTCCGTTGAAAATGTGTAGAAATTTCACGATCATTCGATAGTCATGGTTCGCTGGTGGGGAACCTTACTTACATTTCCAAGGAGACGGTTTTCGTTCGCTGTCCCTTCCTTACACATGGAGCTCAATGGCTGTAGAAAATGTGTAGAATTTTGATTAGATTTCTACAGCTACAATGTGCCTGTTGGGTAGTATATGAAACTTTTCCTGCTGGGCTGTTACCATTTCTCAAAAGTTAAAAACAAAAGACGATCATTTCAATAAATAAACTGCGTTGTAGAAATAATTACCGGGACCGATACCTTTTGCCTTAGTTCCTGTAATTTCATTATATCATGTAAAGGTAGATATGGGTACCGACTTTGCATGTATATATGTAAAACATAGTCGGACCCAATATCTACCGTTACGTAAAATATATGAACATCTTTTAAAATGCCCGGTCACCGTAATTACCTTCACAGGGTGTGTCAATTTTCAATATCCGTGGAGATACAGGGTGGTCATGAAAAGGATTTCGGACCTGTACCTTCACTCACTTTAAACGTTATATCTTGAAAACTAATAATCAGAATTCGAAGTGTTATAACTTGTATTTAGGGAATTGAATTACCTTTCTTTTGATGTAACAGTTCAAATTATAACTGCATCCGATCTTGAGATATTTTCTTCAAAACTAAAATTTTGGGTACTTCAACCCTAAAAATTAAATGATCAATGTAGTTTTTCTGAGAAAACCCCATTATAAAAATGTCAGTTTAATTTTTTTTTATTTGTAATATTATTCGCATTTATTCGGACGTAATTTTTGGTTAATTGCAGAGCGTAGAGAACTATTGTTGTTTTCAGAAAGTCGTCAGCGCCTATTACTATAACTGGAATGGTCTATACCTAGTATGTCATTAAAAATATGTTACTCTTTTGATAGTTTTCTGTGTGTCCCTGAAAAGGTCCTTTTGGTTTAGATTAGTTAGGCTGTTAAAAAATCGGAAAAAGCGAAATATCTAGGCCTGATCTTGGATAGGAAGCTAAATTGGAAAGACAATGTTGGAGAGCGTATTCAAAAGACCAACAACGCGCTTTTTGCGTGTAGACATGCCGTTGGAAAGAGTTAGGGTCTGAAATCATGATTACACCAATTTTGAACAGCCAAAAAGAACGCGTTAGGGTAGAAACATGACGATAAAATGTTGAGCTTTTTTATTTGCTTGATTTATTCACTTCTGTCAAGGCAAATTTGTTGATAAACTATATTCTTACATGTATTCATTGAAAACAGTATTTCCCTGAATACTAAAAGTCAATTTTATCTGCATGCAGCCATCAATTTTGACAGATGGAAAGAAATTACATCTGCTATGACGTCACTCGTCAAAAAGAACAGCAAAAGTGTAAACTTTCTGTAAATGTAATGTAAAGGTAGATATCGGCACCGTTGCTGAAGCGGTGAAAAAAAATGCAATTATTTCAATGACAGTGAAGATGAAATAAAACTATGCTTAATTCGCGTGTTGTAAGGATGATTACCGGGACCGGTGCCAGCAAACACCCTTACATATCAAAATGTGGTACCGATATCTACCATTCCATAGAAGAAATTAAGTAATTTCATTTCTGAAATAAATAATTTAAGCGGTCTCCGTTTCTACCACTAGACATAATATCTCGGTCTTCGTATTAACTGTCTGACATACGAAAGCTAAAATCCTTTATATTTTCTTACGTGGCGTATACAAAGTGTTTTAATTAAGTTTATATACATCAATTTCCAAATGTAGATCGATGTATACTATCTGTGCCATATGTACACTCGGACCCCATATCCACCCTTTTACATATAAATATACATATGTTATATATAATCTATAAAAATACATAATTCACTGTTTTACACGAAAAATTATGGCTTCTAGATCTCAGGAACTGCTTATGGTAGGAGGCTGAAACTTGGAATTTACATAGTACTATGATAGTGGACCTATTTGCAAAAATTGGTGATAAGGGTTGAGGAGTGTGGAAGTGGGGGGGGTGGGGGACAATGTCTCCGAAACGTTTGAAAGCTGGGATTGAAGCATTTTAAAATCCATATCTCCAGAACCTTGATCTCAGAAGGGTGAAACTTTGTAGTTATCTTAAGGGATACTAGGAGAGTAGACACGAGCTATAATTTTTAAGTGGGGAAGTGGAGTGTAGGGGTGGAGGATGAAAAATTTAGATTACAATATCTTCCGAACCATTTGTAACAGAAGAGATCACAAGTGGAGTCTATTGAAGGTAAAAATTTTGAGAGGGGAGGTGGAGTACGAAAGTGGGTGGATAACCAATTTTCAAAAAAATTTTATATCTCAAGAACCGTACCAGATATTATCTTAGAACTTGTACAGGAGTTAGGCCCAGTAGACTTCTAGCAAGAAAAACAATTTTTGTGATGCTGGTGCCGTCACCCGCTTGACGGTGGGAGGGAATTTAACGAAAAAAATTCTGATTTTTATTTGTTGAAAACCGTAAAGCATAGAAAGCTAAAAATTGACGACTATATAGAGTTACTGTAGAAGTATCCTAGAAAAAATTTTTGATAAGGGTAGCAAGGTACGGGGGGGGGGAGGGGTGGTTTTTCCTATCTCAAAAACAGCGTACGCTAGAAAGTTGAATGTGAAAATGCTGAAATAGTGGAAACTTAGATGAGCTTTAATAGCGAAAAACTGATCCAACTTTGATCCCGTTATGATTTTGGATCATCTCTTTGTTGTTGTTTTCAATGTAAAACGAATGATTTTGATCTTGATCCAGTTGAAAAAAAAACACAGCTATTGTCTCTCAAGGATTGATTCGGACTACGTTTCCTATTCCAACTTACTCGACCTATTTATTAGCCGGTCTAGTGCGGCGTATATCTCGTACGTCAATAATATTAAATTATCTATTAAGCTGATGGTCTTTGTAACTTGTGCTTAAGAATAATTGTGTGTATTTATATACCTCTTATTGAAATATAATAATAATAATAAATTATCGATTAGGGACAAACCTAAAGGTACAATCTGTCTGGTACTGCCGAACGTCGCGGTCAGCAGTAACTGCCGGAAGTAGACTACTGCTTTAGGCAAAAACAAAATGTCATGTCTGTTTGCGACTGCTCGGCAGTTGACGGTTGTGAGTGCAAAGCAGCCGCGGTGAGCAGTTGAGGTTGGCAGTTACTGCTGACCGCGACGGTCGGCAGTACCAGCCAGATTGTACCTTTAGCGGTTCTGGGATTTCGTCAATTCAAAAGGGAGTTCCGACGGATACACCGCTTCTATGTCTTTTGATGATGTGGTCAGCGATGACTTTTTAGCCATTAGCAACTTCTTCGGGAACTACTTTCGTGCTGCTTTCACTTCTTCTAACTGTGATAATAGTTTTAAGGATCATAAACACTTGACGAAGTTTCCTTCTACTTCATTGGAGATGAAATATCAGTATATAGACGAAGCTACTGTTTTGAAATTTATCTCAAATATTGCAGATAGTTTTCTGTTGGTTCAGATGGCATCCCTCCAAGCGTTCTAAAACGATGCAGCTCTTCTCTAGTAGCACCCTTGTGCTATTTATTCAATTCTTCTCTTCGTTCAGGGGTATTTCCCAGTTCATGAAAATATTCTACTATTAAGCCGTTATTTAAGAAAGGTAAGAGAATGGATGTACGAAATTATCGGCCTGTCGCCAACCTTTCTTGTATTTCAAAGCAATTCGAGGCTATTGTTTGTGATGTAATGAATTTTCATTGCAAATCAATCATAAGTCCATCCCAACATGGATTTACTAAGGGTAGGTCTATTACCACAAATTTAATGAAATTTGCTAATTTTTCCATTAAAGCGATTGAAGGTGGAAATCAGGTGGACTGCATTTACACTGATTCCAGCAAGGCGTTCGACAAAATGAATCATTCCATCCTGACTTATAAGCTCCAAGTACTGGGTTTTCCAGTCACGTTAATTAATTGGATCAGTTCGTATCTACTTATTTGCACTCAAAAGGTGTTTTTTCGTGGAGCCCTTTCATACGACATATATAATACTTCTGGAGTACCTCAGGGGAGCCATTTGGGTACACTTTTATTTATCCTGTTCATTAATGACGTGAGTTCGGTTCTGTCCCTCTAAAATTTTAATGTATGCTGACGATGCAAAGATTTTTCGTAATGTAACCAATGCGGTTGATTGTTCTCTTCTTCAGAGTGACTTGCAACGGTTCTATGACTGGTGTACACTAAATTGTATGCCTTTGAATATTAGTAAGTGTATCACTGTATCATTCTCTAGAAAGAAAACTCCAGTTAAATTTGATTATAGTTTAGAAGGAAACCCATTATATCGAACTGACAAAGTGAATGATTTAGGTGTATAATATCGAAGTTACTTTTAATGACCATTTTGATTATGTTGTCGGTAAGTCTAACTCCGTCTGGGGCTTTGTGCGTAGGTGGTGCAAGGATTTCAATGATTTGCATATTACAACAATGTTGTACTGCACTTTCGTCCATTATATCTTGGAATATGCCCGCCCGGTATGGGCTCCATACTATGAGGTTCATAAAAATAGAATTGAGTCGGTTCAGAGAATGTTCTTGCGATTCGCACTTAAAGGACTTCCTTGGCAAGATCCACTGCATCTACCTCCTT
Source organism: Beris morrisii (assembly GCA_951812415.1). Taxonomy (NCBI): domain Eukaryota; kingdom Metazoa; phylum Arthropoda; class Insecta; order Diptera; family Stratiomyidae; genus Beris; species Beris morrisii. Next base: position 441,082 of record OX638310.1, read on the forward strand.
ACCATGAGCGTCTTAAGCTCCTGCCGATGGAGTCATTGGTTGATAGACGAGATGTCCTTAGAGCTGTTTTTGCTTTCAAGGTAATTTCTGGTGATATTAACCCCCCGCCATTGCTGGAAGCCGCTACTTTCAATGTTCCATTTTGAGACTATGTGTTGCTGGATATTCCTCACCATCTGACAAATTACGGCCAACATGAACCAATCACAACTCTTTCACGCATTTTTAATTATAATTACAGTCAAATTGACTTTAACATTTCTGTTCAACAGTTAAAATCGCCTTTATCAAATAAATAATGTAATATTATATTTATTCATTTATGAGTGTACGGATATAGTGATGTATTTTTTGTACTTATTTTCTATTGATTATTATTTATATTTTTGTATTTTTGTTATAAGTAATCAGTATTTGATGAATTTGAATAATAAATAAAATAAATACTGCCTTCCACATAAATAATTAGAAGGAACTTACCTGAACCATTGAACAAACATTTGCCACCAACTTTCAAACTGGCGCACAGCTCTTCCCGTGGAATTTGAATCTCAAGCCGATTAATACCAACACGCTTCATTTTAAAGCTAAAATCGTAGAAATTGAGTATCCAGTTAACGAAAAAGGGTGTAGATTAAAAATCCACTAAACAAATATGTATCTCTAAGATGCTCACTACTGGTTATCAAGCAAAACTATTTAAATGACTAATTTCCATTGGCTAAAACATGTTCATAATACCCTTCGATATTCGAAAACATGATTTCCATATTTAGACTTCAAAAAGATCTCATAGTCATTTATTTATTTATTTAATAGAATGAACGGACAATATCCTTTATCGTACAAAACAGTATAACAATATTTAAGCGGAATGATAAAAATGTAAAAAAATAGTATAATAAAATTTAAAGAAAAAAAATAATTTTAAAAAAGAGAAAAAAAAGTAAAAAAAAAAAGCATTAGAAGAAGTGAGAAAAGAAAAAATTATATGAACAAAACATTAAACGCGTTGATCGAAGTTACACAGAGAAAATACATTTAATGTCAGCAATGGAAGTATTAAACAAGTCCGCTTCACTTGTGTAAGTATTGCCAGCTCGCATTATTCTTGAAACTGGGCTATTTACCATAATCTGTCGAGTGGCAATCGACGGAAAAGCTGTCGATGGACCGAGATGAGTAACCAGATACCCTGAAGTTGATGAGACCAAGAAGACTACATAGGACAATCCAACTCATTATTAATGACCTTAAATAATGTGACAAGCTCTGCTAGTTCGCGGCGTTTAGATAAGGTGGCAAGGTGCGATTCCGACGACAACGAATCATAGTTCATTTCAGTGATGGCGATGTATAATTTGAAGGCTATCATACGAAGAAACTTATGTTGGATCGTTTCGATTCTATTCACATGAACATTAAAGTGAGGACTCCATATTGGAGAAAGGTACTCCAGGTGAGGTTGCACTAACGCACAATTAAGGTATTTTAACGTATGTATAGTAGTGAAGGACCTCGTATTACGCGAGATAAAACCAAGCATTCTACGGGCACAAAAGTAAATCCTTCATCGAATATAATTCCTAGATTCTTAACAGTTTGGACTTGAGGTAGAGAGACACTGTTAATTTGGTAGTCGAACCTAATAGCTTCTCGTGTCCTATTAAAAACAAAAAAATGGCATTTATCAATGTTAAGATGGAGTTGATTAGAGATACACCATGAATATAGTGAGTTCAGATTTTTCTAAAGGACTAAACAATCATCATGGGAATTTACAGTTTTAAAAATTTTTAAATCGTCAGCAAATAACAAAAAGTTAACGTCGGTAAACATAGATTCAATATCATTAACAAAAAGTAAAAACAGGAGAGGACATAAGTGGGATCCCTGGGGAACTCCCGAGTTAACAATGAACGGATCGGATTTGGCAGACTTTATACGAACAATCAACCTTCGTTCAAGTAGATAATTCTTAAGCCAATTAAAGAGAAGGGCAGTGATACCGATGGTGGTTAATAAGTATGGAATGGTTAACTTTGTCAAAAGCTTTTGAAAAATCCGTGTAAGTACTATGAACCTGTAGTCGTTTTCCAGCGAACAACATATATTCTCAGCATAGGGGTAATAAATTAGTCCAAGTTGATTTCCTTTTTTGGGACCCATGCTGGTTGGGTGCAATCAAACAGCCTCCACCTCTTTTGGAAGAACCATTAAGCTGGCAACGATCAAACCGATAAACTATAAAGCGATGCAAGCCTAATTCGTTAGCTACCATGTCTCCATATCTCAGTCACAATTATGACATCGAATCCTGAACATGCATAGCTTGGTTCGCATTCCCCTAACACGTCATGCAATTATTGTTATAAAACAAAGAGTCTATTAGAGTTAAGACTCTTATTAAGTATTTTTTATGAGATGAGTAAAGTTTTGTAATATCTGCTAATAAGAACAAATAAGATATTGTCATTTTCTTACTCTCTTATATTAGTAAAATATAATATAATAACGGAGTTAAATGAACAAAACACGTTATGTACGTTAAAACGTGTTATGCGTTAAGCTCTACGATTAGTTAATTAGAATAAAAATAATTCCATAAGTTCAAATATAAGGTATAAAATATGATAATGATTATCGCTGGCCAGAAGTGATCAACGTGTTTTGTCTTTAAATAACTTACATTGATAAGAAAAATTAAAATGTTACTAAGCTGATTCTCATCATTTCTATAGACGGAGTTTTCAGTGAAATTCTTCTATTTGAAATCATTAAAAGCACTTTACTCGTATTATTAATAAAATAATACTATACACGAAATTATATGTCATATTCCTTAATTTTTAATTTTTGACATGGTCACTTCATTCCGAACATGAACGACACAATTCATAAAGAAATATTAAAAGAAATAGTAAATCCAAATAAAGCGGTTAAATACACAACTGAAATCAATATTTTTAAATATAGTATATGAGTTTAAATAAAAGGTGAAATGGGAAATTATTCTGACAGAAAAAAATAATCATCCTATTAGTCTTTCTCTAACAACTCTCATAACTATTAATTTAAAAAAAATTCATTACCATTATCTATTTCAATTAGAATTGAAAATATTAAAAAATTCCATATTCAAACAAAATGTACTTACTAATTCCAAAATCAAATTTGTATATTAAAACATACTGCAGTCACGATCGGCTGCAAGCCAATCGTATAATACTCTAAATGAATACTGAACTCCGATTTATATTGTAGTTGGGGATAAAGTAGAATTACGTGTGTGCATGTTGTATGTCCTTTATTAAAGACTGCCATTAGATTGCTACTCAAACCTAAAAGACAATATTCAGTATTTAATTTCATATCTTGAACTGGGTAAGTCATCGAAAAAAAATGTCCTTTTTGGGAGGTGCAGGAAGGACTCACTCGATTTCTTACACATTTATCCTTTTCCTTGGAACCATTCAAAAATAAATGTGTACAAAATTTCAAATTCGTAGCTTAAGGCGTTCAAAAGTTATCGAAAAATATTGTGGAACACGTGTCTTAAGGATTTTTTGTATGGAAGGTACCAGAAGGAGTAAAAGGATTTCGCTGATTAGTAAACTCGAACTTCGTTTTCACTCAAAACTAATTTGTACAAAATTTCCAATTCATAGCTAAAAGATTACTTGAGGTATAGTGAGTTCCGTAAATTAAGTGAATACGTTTTAATAGGATATTTGTATGGCAGCTACACGAAGGACTAATAGGATTTTCTTGGTAATCCTAAATTTAGCTCGAACTATTGGAAAAATAACACATACAAAATTTGAAAGAAGTAGCTTAAACCCCTCTAAAGTTATCGGCCACTATTATTGAACACATGTTTTAAGGACATTTTGTATGGCAGCTACCAGAAGGAGTAGGACGATTTTGCCCGTTAACAAACTTAGCCTTACAAACTCAACCAAACATCCAGATTCAAAATTTCATGATCCTAGGTGAAGGTGTTCTTGAGTTATCGTGCTAACGGACAGACGGACGGACGGACGTCAAGCGGATTTGGAGTTTTTGGCCACAAATAAACAAAAAATAATATATACCTTTTTTTCATCCGAGGCTTAGTTCTATGCGTTACAAACTTTTGGGCTGGATTAAACTTATAATACTCTATATGATTTCATCTAGAGTATAAAAACCCAGTCAGGGTATTCCGAATAATGCTGATTTATTTGTTCTCTAATTCTTACCGTAGTGAAACTATTTTAGGAATTGCTTATATTATGAATGGTCCCAGCATTGAATAAAACTCAAAAGAATAATAACACAAACTAAAAACGCATAATACTCAATTCGTTCTAAAAAAAAACTCCTCTTATCCAATAATAAAGTTTTTTTTTATGTGACTTTGTTTTTTTGCAACTGAAGTATTGTTGAATGTAATCCTGGCAACAGCGCAACTCGATCGGTTTCGCATAATAGAAACAGAAACAACCGAATATCTAGCTGCAAAGTACCCCAATCTAGTTGAGTATATAAGGGGCGGAACAAATACGAAGGGGAACACATTTTAATCGAATGTTCTCGTGTGCACCAGAACAGCGTAGACGATCAAAATCGAAAGCTCTCAAGGCTTGTAGAACATTCCACACACACCACCGAATGAAGATTGAATAACAGTCTCGACTACAGCCAAGTAGTATAAAAGCAGGAGAAGCTTTCAGCGAGGGAGATACTAATTTTTATTACGTGGGCTGTGACAGTCAACTAGTACGCGAGCGTATTAGTGAAAAGCGATTGATAGCGTGTGATCGAGTCAAGTGCTATATAAAAGCGGGCGGTATTGCCATACAGTGCGAATAATTGTTCGAATAGAATTAAAGTGCGAAACAACTGTGAACTGTGTTTCACTTGAAATCCAGGCGAACCCCTAGCCCGCAAAAATATTATACATTTGTTATTCAGACTACTTTAATCGATTTTATTGTCAACTTCTCGAAGCTTGTCTCGCGCTTATAATTTATATTTTTTTTATAAAATACAATCTCATAGTCAGTTACTGGTACGTAAGTGTACTCGGTATTTGAAATTGTATGCAGGCATTTTATTAAATTTAGAAAAAACTGCATTTATATTTGAGGGAATTTATTTAGTAATGCCTGATCTAAAAAATTTCTTTTTTGCTACTAAATAAATTTCCAAAATAAGCTTGTCACAGTATTTTTTATTGTCTTTCTATGTGGTTCTTTGAAAAACGCCGATAAGAAAAATAGATAGCTGCAATTCTTATAATTATAATTATGTTATTTAACATAAAAATGTGACTTAATAATTGTTTTAGCACACTTATAATGCATACTCATAGTGCTTTCGAAGTGGAAGTGCAGGACAATCATGCTCGAGTAGATCATGATCAGGGTAATCGAAAATGATCCTTTTACTTTGTACGAATTTCGAATATTTGATATTGTAACAACTTTTTCTACATACTCCAAAGCTTCAAAGCAGTCGATAACGAAAGAGAGCGTCAACCACTTTGTACTCTAGAGTGCCTTGCTAGACTCCAAAGACGTAATGAAGATCCAAAAAGGAGCTTTTAGTGAATCCCCTGGAATCCCCTTTAATACCATCTGAATAATAAATATATATATATAGACTACGAATAAGAATATAAGGAAATGAAATGGGCCGAGAGAAGTGAAGCAGAAACGAAACTGCTTTTGACAGAGTGGGTTTGCTGTTTGTTTACATAAAAAACACAAATTCGGTTAAAATTGAGCATGTGTGAAGATGGTCTATGGCATAAAGGGTAAGAGATAGTGAGAGAAAATCAGAAATATTTCAATGTGTTCGTGTTTTTTTAATAATTGCGTGGTTAAAGCGGGAGCAAGACGATAGGTGAAGGGTTCTTATCGGTTTTGTTCTCTCTCGAAATATGATGTTTATGTGGTAAAATAACTTCACTAATTTTCTGTGCAGATATATGGTAATTACATCCGCCTGTATATAGATCAATGATTTTTTTTTCCCAAATTATTCAATTTATAAAGTCGGCTGATATTTTTAGCGGCCAAATATTCATGTAAAAGTTTCATTTCCATAAAATAATAAGATTGCGCTTCGAAACGTTAATTTACATATTGAGGGGATGTAAACAAACTTTGAAACATGGACGGGGAACTCTGTTGGTCCGGCTGTCGTCAACTTTTCTGTTTAGATTGTAAACAAAGAATGCACGTTCCTCCGGCTTATTGGAAAATTTTGAGGATAGACTTAAAATATATTAAAGAAATCACTGAATTAATATTTTGACACCACAAGATAATACACTAAACAGCTTAACCGTCGACAGATTCTTGGTGAAATGTGATATTTTTAATAACCATTGTATAGGCATAGGACACACCACTGCCCACTTTTGATAAATGTATTATATGTAAATTAGGGTTTTCATACTTCTTTCAAAATCAAGGCTGTCAATTAGAGCCGACGCTAAAAACGTTAACGGCTCTCATACCAACATCCCATATAAATGGCGTCGGAATTAACATCTAGGACATAAAATCGATTGCCAATACAATGGAAAAATATAAAACAAAGTTCCCGAACCTGAACAGCAGCAGCGTGAAAGACTTGGATAGCGAGTCGGGGGATGATTTTTTCAAAGTTCCCTTTCAACATAGGACGCCCTTTATGCACTCAATTCGAGCAGGAACGGTAGCACCGCTGGCTCGCACCCGGGTGTGAATAAAAGGGACTTTGCAAAACAATTTTTCCTTTTCATCTCGAGCACTTTGTGGAGATATTTCGGTATGCTTCACATTGGTATTGATAATTTGAGGAAAAACACACCTCAGCCATAGCGAAAGTATCCTATTGTTCTATCCATCCGTCGTACTCGAAAATATTCACTTTACTGAATACGAATAGAAACACCCCCAACTTTTAGCAGAAAATCGCACCCTTATGCCCTAGAAACACCTTCACGGAACGATTGGAACAAACGTCGAAACGAAATTCAATTTTCGAGGTTTGTCACAAATTAGAATCATTTAAGGAAGAAAATAATTATAATGTTCATCAAGGTGAACTTAATCGCCGAGGCATCAGGCCGGGGCCATTCAATGTTTGGCCTCGCCCCATTCAAGTAATCGCTTTGCACACATAATTGCTTTACACGTGTTAAATAGTGGCGTCGAAAATTTGACTTCAGAAATGGGGTGATTGTTGCTAAAACGTAAGCTTATTATGGATTTTACAGGTAAACGCATAAAATATTCAACGTGTGTTTGCAGAAAGAGACTGCTTAGGGAAGTTCGTATAGAAAAATGGGACTTTATATTATGTTCTGCATGTCTAAATGCACAGAGCCTTGAGAAAGTAAAGACATTTATTTATTGACACAATTTTTTAAATGTATTATATTTTGACCCAAAGTTTGTAATAATAGAACAAAGCCTCGCACAAAACATAATTACATGTTATTTTTTGTTCAGTCATGGACGAGTTTCAAACCCGCTTCTTGTCCGTCGTCAGAACGCAACATTACTCACGAATGCCTTGACCTAAGATTTAAAAATTTTGAAATCTGGCGGATTGGTCGAATTTGTAAGGATGAGTTCTTCAACGGGTGAAAACATTCTACTCCTTCGGGTAGTTGTCATGAAAAAGGCACTTGTTCTTCAATTTTGAAATTTTGCAGAGTTATGAAAATTTGAAAAGTGCGATGAGTCCTTCATGTAGCTGACATACAAAAATTTTGTAAAAAAGTCCTTATAAAATTTACGGAACTCACGGTATTCTTTTAGCCATGTAAAAGTCAGGTTGAGTTTAATACGCAGTTCCCTAACTTTTCAGCAGGTCTTTAACTCTTTAGGTACATTCTATAGACAAGTCCTTAATACGTGTTCACAAAAACTGGATATTAATCTGAGAACGCTTCATTGTAAAAATTTGAAAAGGGTGATCTTTGAGTAGCAACCAAACAATAGTATGTAAAAACAGGCAAACTACATGCATACTCCATATTGTTCCCCCCCCTCCGCTGCGAAACAAAAAGGAGTTTAGTATATCATCAAACGTAATACGATTTGCTTGCTGCCTATTATAATTAATATGTTTGATTAAATTGCAGGTTGTATCACAATACACTATTATAAAAAAAATAATAATCAGCAATCTAGACACTTTGTGCTAACATATTGTTACATGCATACCTGTCAATTCGAATATATTATAATGCAATAACATCCAGTTTCCAGAAACTATGTACAACCTTCTTGTATCCAATTTAAGTATGCCAGAAAGCTCTTCACACTTCGCACAGTTGTAGAAACATAATCGAACATGCTTGAAATCTTCCGAGACAACACATGCCTGAATACTTACATAAGCGCTGGATGGTTTTTCACGGAATAATTTTTTACTGCGAAATCGATACTACAATCAGTTTAACTGGAAAGTGATGGAGTGATTTTCATTGATAGCAGCGACCATATATCGTGTAAAACTCTGACAGTAAATTCATAGTATATAACTACATAAGAATTGCCAATTGTAATTTGGATTTCTGATATTATTAATTTAGTTGAATTATGTTCTTATTTGATTGAAATCCCGGCGACGCAACTCGCTCGCAACAAGAAACTGAAAATTCAATAAAATAAGTGCTTCAAAATTATTATTAACACTTGAACGTCCTCTGGTTGCATCTCCATTCTATGCTGTGTAATAAATTTAATTTTATTTTTTATTCTTTCTTTTCATCCTGAATTAGTTTTAAATTGGGTTGAGTATAAATAATAGGATTTTTAAATTTTTTCCTATCAATTGCAATATACAAGAATTATAATGATATAATAAATAAAGTACAATCCTATAACTTTCTAATCTCCAAATTATTTTAAGATACCCAAGTGTTGTATGAATTGTAATAAAGTGAAATGTATATTAAATTTTTTTTACGTTGTTCTTCAGCGTCAAAGAAATACCCACACGAAAATCTCTACTGGAATCGTTTGTTGCCCTGGCTAGTGCCATTGAGGACATGACAGTTGAAAAACCTTCACTGGAGAAGCTAGTTTAAAACTGTCCAAAATCCGAAGGAGCTGTTTCGTCATCGGATGGCATTGACTCATTAGAGGGTGTATCATGCCTACTTTGCTAGTAATGCTAAGGATTTCTCTACATGTGCGATATAGAACCGAAATTCATTTCTTCCATTCCATTTTGTTATGTTATATCAAAAAATCTGCCAACAGTCTGGGCGCAACTTTATTATTTTTTCGGTACACGTTCGGAATGCGTTCAATTCTGAGATGCGGTGTAGGTTACTATGTGACTGAAAACTCAGAAAAAGTTCAGAAAAGGTTAGAATGGGGTCGCGCTAGAATACTTACGCCGCTACCACATATAACATATGAATTACATAATTGGGTCATACTCCGGGACGAGGTCTAAGTCGTAGTATAATATCAGATGTTACGTGATTATGAGATTTTTAGTGATTTGGTTTTGGGCCATTTCATGAAATCGGAAATGCATTTGTAGGCGATAATATAAAAAGTCTGTGGAAGTGAAAACCAATCTGATATCTTATCAATCGTAAGAAATATGTCGAAAGCCTTACGTCCTATTGGAGTTGAATATCTAAAACCACTGAAATCAACTTTTGACGATTATGTAGGAAGCCTTAGGAAGTAAAAATGAATTTGATATCTCATTAGAACTAAGAAATATGTAGAAATTTGTGAAAACATATGCAACCCTCTTGTACCCACTTAGGGGTTGAATATTAAAAAATCCTGAAATTAGTTTTTAGATATATGTAAAGAAAGCCCGAGGAAGTAAAAACCAATCCCATGTCTTATCACTCCTAAGAGATATGACGAAATTCGTGAGAACGTGTTCAACCCGTTTATACATTCTTAGGGGTTGAAAAAGGAAAAAATTTGGAAACTTGTTTTAGGTGATTACTAAACAAGCCCGTAGAAGTAAAAATATATTCGATATCTAATCAGACCGGAGAGATACGGCTGAATTCGTGAAAATGTATACAACCCCTTTACACCATCGTGGGGGTCGATTTTCAAAAAATACTGACAACACTTTCTAGGTATTTATATGAAGAATACGTAGAATAAAAATAAATTCAATATTTGAAAAGACCTAATAGATATGACGAAAATCGTGAAAATATGTGCATTCCATTTTCACTGATAATTTTTTTGCCCCCCTTCTGTACGCCAATGGATATTTAATTTTTTTTTTAATCAAAATTACTTTTCTAGTTGACTTACATATTCATACTGAGTTCCAACTTTCTAGCATAAGCCGTTCTATAGTTAGGAAAAACACCCTCCACCCCCGTACCATACTACCCCTATAAAAAATTATATTTTTCCAACATGCCACTACTATAGTTCTATCTAAATACCAAGTTTCAGCTTGATGTCAGTTTAGGTTCTTGAGATATAAGAATCGGAACTTTTTCCTTTTCACCCTCCCCCACCCTCACCCTCTACACCCTCACCATCAAATTTCCTGCTAGGAGTCTATTGGGCCTATTTCTGGTAAAAATTCTAAGCATCTGTCGTACATTGTTCTTGAGATATGAGACGTGATTTTTTAGAAAAATTCTTATCCTCTCCACTTCCACACTCCACCTCCCCCTTAAAAATTTTTACTTTCAGCAAACTTTATTTGTCAACTTTAATACAGAAACCGAATTTCGTTTTTCTAGTGCAATTGGTTCGTGAGATATCGTAATCTAAAGTTTTTTACCCCCCACCTCCGTACGCCACTGCCCCCATTCAAAAATTTGTTTCCGATCTATTCTCCTAGTATGCCCACAGATGTTCATTAAGTTTTAATTTCGTGACATTAACCGATTAGGAGATATGGATTTTAGAATCTCTTGATCTCGGACGCATTATTATTCCCCCCACTCCCACACCCCAAATGGGTCCACTATCGATGCTCTATATAAATTCCAAGTTTCAGCTTCCTAGCCTAAGTGGTTACTGAGATCTGGAAACCAAAATTTTCCGTCTAAAACGCTTCCCCTACCTCCCCCCTCGCACCCCCTCCGCTCAAAAGGTGGCCACTTGAAGGGGTCTGCTTAGTCTACCTACAGAAAAAAATTCAACTTAATAGCTCAAAGAGTTTGAGAGTTATAAGCTTTCAAACGTTTTGCGTACGGCGGGCGGCGTACGGCGTACGGCGGACGGCGTACGGCGCACAGACGGACTGAAATTTTTTTTTGCTTTTTTGGTGCTTATTAGTCAAGAAACGTATAAAAAAAAATTTTTCAGGGTAGCAAATTTTTTTTTTTTAAAAAATCGATAACAATACTTTATTATTAAAATAATAAAGTAAAAGAGTAAAGTAAAATAAGAAAGTTGAAAGTTTGAAAGTTAATTGATTTATGGTGTTAGCGGTGCAACTCCTTTACTCTTCAATTTAAATACTTAACTTTTACCGAAAAATATTAGTATTAATACTTGCAAGAAATTAAATCTATTCTGAAGAATGTTTAACTTGAGTCGATGTAAACAGGAAATGGTAATTTTATAAACGTTTTCTGATCAGAGATTAGATAAACCATTTTCTATATATTTCGGAAAAAGAAATTAGTAAAGTGAAGGTAGTAAGAAGCAGTAATTATTAAGGAATTAATAGGTAGGTAGGAACCGGGCTGGTTTTTGTTAGGTAGATTACGGACCAAACGAGATTACATCCAGTCTAATCAGCGTTTAATTACATTTATAATCTGCTTAGTGATGAATAATAAGCCCCGCTATTATGTAAATAGGTATTACACCTTCCACCTATCCTTTTATGTGCATGTCCTTATCCCTGCTCTTTCCGTTTAATGTATGATGAAGAGAATGTTGCTCATTGTTCAGCTTTTCCAAAACTCTGATGGAGCGTCTGGATGAAAACTTAAATACAATTTTGGACTCAATAATTTTTGAGTCGATATGTTCAAGTCCTAGAAAGTGATGGAAAATCTTGACTAAGAGCTCTATAGAAGTATTTTGTTACGTGTTCTTTGCAATCGACCCTACTCCCGGGAAATGAGGATTACTTGAAATTTCCTGGAGGCCAAATTTCCGCATGCATTACAAAACCGTTTCTCGTCGCTTCCCTGCCCACTTTGGGGGTTTTAAAAAAAAAAATTAGTATTCACCGGAGTCTGAATTGCTAACGTAATTTTCGCTGGTGCCCCTAATTCTCATTTGCATGCAAATGAACTTTCTATTCAGATTTTAAACGTCGACGTCGGTTACTTTCTGTCAGAAGTTCTTGTTCTTTCTTTTATACAATTCACAGCTGCATGAATTTACGCCCCAGAGAATATTCTCAGATAAAATTGTTTTCTACTAACCGTCCTCATCCTCAATGCTCGAAGGATACACATACACATACTTGCACAAAGAAAAATTACACTGGATTTGAAATTCTCGTAGATTTAATTTTACGCTAGAAAAAAATAAAATAAAAATGCAGATGCATATTTTCAGTGCAGTCGTAACAAAAGCGAGATTTATGCAATTCGCTTTTTTTACAATTCACAGTATTCTGCTTTAAAAATCTTTTCTTAAATTAGCGTTTAATTATGTAAAACATTAAGTGGTCAGATCAGACCACAAGCCAAACGTGAAATAAAACAGAATACCTGTTTAAATTTAAGTTTGATATTATGGAAAAGTATTCAGTTTAGACTCTATGAGAGTAGAGTTATGTTATTACACACTCGGAAGTATATACGCGTTTTAAACTTAAAGAGCGTGTTTTCATAATTAGTGTGAAAAAACGTAAATGTAATTTACGTACCTACGGAGTACACTGATACGTGTATGCCGTTGGCAATATCTGGAAAGGACTTGTTCATATTTCTTTGTACACGGTCCAGTACCAAAAAGAACATTCATTCTATTTATGCAGGATGCTTCTTCAAATGATTCTACGGCATGATTTTGCATAAAATGCAAAAATTGCAAAAATTTAGTCTTCCAGTACAACTGGTTGCCGGCATCCAGAAATATTGGTCAATACAAATTCAGTAAGTTGTGTAACTTGAAGGATCCGGGTCCCAAGCTGGGTCAAGATGGGACACTAAATTTGTAGTTTTGTAATTGACAGTTGGGCTTTCCTACGTGCTATGTACTAATTGGCCACTCAATGTACATACCTGTGTATGTGAAAAAAGTCAATACAGTAGATAGTCGCAAGAAACAATTGATTCCATTGTTCAGACTGAATTCACAAGGAAGCAAGGCGCAATAAGGCGGGCGTTAGTTTGGTTAAGTCGATCGGTTATGTTGTCGTTTGTCGGCAGACGTAAGAAGCACGCTATTTGACTACTAAATTATATAAATTCTTGATATCCATATCCATGATTTTTCTTCAAAATTAGGAAAGAATATAGTACAAATAAATGCCAAAGACATTTTTCAATCTTAAAAATGCCACGAATGCAGCAGGGATACCCACTTATGAAATTTTTCTCCGAAAAAAGAAAACATTTTGGGAATTTTGAGCTTGGTTGAATTTATTGAAGCGTTTACTATCGCATTCGCATATCGTCTACATTCGGATTGTACGCGAATGCATAGGGAAATGTTTAAATATTACATTCTTGTTCAATGCGATTTCCTTTGATTCGCGTCCAAGAACCGTCGTCGACGCGAATGTCAATGCGAATGCGAATGATCAGTGTTCAGATCAGTTCAGTTCCACCGGGCATAATCAGTTCAGTTGTTGTGAACGGAAGCCTTGGAGTGGTTATTTTGACTTGCCCCCCCCCCCTAACAAATTCGTAACCCGTTATTACTTTATCCCGTCCGCTTTAAAGAAAAATTATATGAGACTATAAGATTAATAGAAACACTTAATAAAGTATAATGCACTTAATAAAGTATAATGCAATTAAATCGGATTCCACCTTATGTCTTTCTTTAATCCTTCTTTTGTCTTTGTCTCCTGATTAAAAAGAAGACTGTGTCTAATTAAAAATATTTCAATCGAAAAGTAATAAAATTTCGAATATAAATATATATATAATCAATCGTTGGGTTGTGATGTATTCTGTTAAGGAAGTAGCTTTTACTGTTTGAAACTAATTTTGAAAAATTTGGATTTGGATTATGCTTGGACAATTGTCATTATGTGCGTCCTAATCCTAGATTAAAACGTAAGTTGTGGTAAATGCAGCGAAACACAATATCATTGCTGTCCAGGTCGTTTTGAGTGGATTTTGAACTATAGTATGTTTTCAAAAAACGTAGTGACCAGAGCAGATATAAAACTTATTCAAATTTATCGGTAATCTAGTAATCTTAATAGTTTTGTCGAAATCACGAGAGAAATCAGCTATAAGAACTTAATTATGAACATTTACAGTAACTAACGTAAATACGTTTTTAGTTTCATGGCGATAATATATGGGGAATACGTGCCTCAAGAACCTTAAAGAAACCAAAATTGTATAAGATTCCGGAAACTCCCAAAATATCGACATAGGGCCTAGTATAGTATCATTCTGTGGGTGATTGGAACTCTAAATATTTATAGGTGGTGTACCATCGAAAATGCCATCTAGTGCCTAAATTCAGCAATTGAAGTTTTTCTTAAAAAATACATTTTTGAGCATAACTTTGGAACGGTAAACGATACCAAGTCTTTTAGAGTGCTCAATGTTATGAAAAAAAGGAGACGAAATTCTCTCTTCGTTTCTTTTTTTTGGTTGTTTTCTTTTTTTTTTGTATTGATTTGAATTTTTAGCGGGGAAAAATGGCTGAGTAGAAAACCAATAGGATGGATCTTCTCGTTTGAAGACTTTCCGCCCCTTATTTCTCTCTTTAGGAGCCATACGTTTTAAATTCTTTTGAGGACAGATATGGCTACGGTAGGGTGGGCTAGACGGTGCATGACATCAGCGCCAGTCGAGTTGAAGGGAGTTTTCTCGGTCTCTCATGACCGATTGGGAATCTTATCCCAATTTTATCACCCGGGTAAGTCGGCGTGAAATTTTTGTTGTACAGGCCAAGGGTTTTATGGTCTGAAATACGAACAACGTACCCCTCCCACAGCCGCAGGTAGCCCGGAAGCCAGCAAGCACGTCGCTCCAGTTTGTATTTCAGCCACCGATTCGGGCGTAGGCGGAATTGGGCCCCCGTTTCCCGAACCCCAACCTTCCCTTCGGTTATTTTGACTTTGTTAAGTCGAAATAACCACTCCAAGGCCTCCGTTCACAACACAGTTCCACCGGGCATAAGAGTAATGTATTATGCAATGTATGTAATATTATAGTTTATGCAAGATTATTAGAATGTGTCTTTTTTGCATTCTGAAAAATGTATAAAGTATCATTCCTTCAATATGGCATCAGCTCGGGAATGGAGGTGTTGATTCCAAAATTGTTTACGCGAAGGCCGTGTTTTTAGATGGTTGCTCTAGTCTACTCTTATATTGGGGTCGACTTAATTCCGTTCTTGGAGCGGTACGATAATAAACTTCTTAAAAAAGTTTCTGCAATGCTATTTTAAAGGGTTATGGATCTCAGAGAATTATCTAAATTTCGTTGTTGCCGAAGTAGTGGTTATAGTGTTCTATTAATATTAGGTATAAGTAAGTAAAGTTAGGTATTTTATTAAAGTGCCTGTGGCGTCGATGTGATCTTGAATTTTGCTCTTGCTTAGACCAATTTCGCCATATCACAACAGCACAGCAGAACTTTTCATTCAGCCAAAGACTGAAACTCATTTACTTTCCGCCCCTAATAAAGGACACCGCAACATACACTCAACAGTAATAACGTCCGAAAACTAGCAGTAACTTTTAATTATTTCAAAATTATAACAAACAATCAAATGAATACGCTTGTCCAGATAGTAGCCAGTATCGGTATCAAAATTATGTGAAATTTTATTTGGCAGAATATTCTCATAATATCGCACATAATCATTCCGAAAGGATTCTTCGGATAGGAAATTAAAGACATCCATTCTGTTTAATGTCTTGCTTTCAAGAGTTTAATAATCTGAAGAGGAAATGGAAGCGATAAATTTAGTTTTTGGCAAGGCAAGTTTACACTTCCATTTTGGGGATAGACTCGTATTCGCACTAGCCTAATGGAACTCAATAAAAATAATAAAGTCGAAAGGTCCCATGGGTAGAATGGAGCACGTTTTGTGTTATCTGATTGTTGACACATATTTGGGGGATGTTGGGTCGGTATGGGCGCATACTGTTCTTCGAACGGTACACGGATTATGATAGAATAAAAGGCCGGACATGTATTACCCATAAATGCGATGATAATAATTGCAATCATGTCGAGAATATTTAAAAATAATTTTGGAATATGGTAAAATTAATTAATCCGTCCATAAGCCAGCATATCTCCATTGTAATTATCATTTTTCAAATTAAAGAGCGCAGGAAGCTCAAGTGGTCTGACATCACTGTTCTCTTCTCTACTTCACCTTGAGGACCATTATTTGCAAGTGCACTTCCTACATAGCTACTCTCACTCTGCTATCTGGACATGGCAATTTATCAGTCGTAGCTTCGTATGCTAACCGCAAAGGAATTTGCCAGGATATCGAAAGTAGGGACATCGCCATCGGAGCAGATTGAATGTCGACCATAAAGCCTTACGCTACATTGGACAAACGACGTCCATTAATTACTTCCGATTGAATTCAAGGATTCTTCTCCTTTTGATTGGTTTTGCGAATTGACTCATCTCTTGAAGAAATATTTTTGGATTCTCAGAAATGATTTCTCAAGTGGCAAATTACTCGCATAATAGTTAGATCAATTTTGATGGAAAATTCATACGCATTCGCAATTAATTACACTCTTGATTAAATCTGTAGTGTTTTGTTGTG
Source organism: Beris morrisii (assembly GCA_951812415.1). Lineage (NCBI taxonomy): Eukaryota > Metazoa > Arthropoda > Insecta > Diptera > Stratiomyidae > Beris > Beris morrisii. Next base: position 457,971 of record OX638310.1, read on the forward strand.
TATATTAATTTTTTTTCGGTTTCCATTACAATTATATTAGTAGGTACTAGAACTCTGCTATTCTGAGAATGTATCGTTGTTGGTTTTACGTTTATTCCCTAATCATCCAATGAATTAATGAACTATCAAGGGGGCACCGTAAAATCTAGCAAATTAATTGTTTGAACAGAAGTATACAGGGTGGGCCAAATACAAGTTCCTTTTTAAAAAAGCAATAAAATAAATAAAATTGGCTTTATTAGTAAGAGTAAACATTCCCATTAATGATGGAACACAACTTCGTTCAAGTGGCTGCCTCGGCTGGCTGCGCAGTAGTGCATTCTGTCACTCCAATTTTCCAAGACCTTGTTGATGGTTTCGGGCTGTAGCTCACGGATTGCTTGGATGATATTGGCCTTAAGTGCTTGAATCGTTTCTGGATGGTTGGCATAACATCGGTCCTTCACGGTTCCCCACAAAAAAAAATGCAAAGGGGTCAAATCGCAGCTCCGAGGCGGCCAATTGACATCGCCAAGACGGCTGATAACACGATTTGGGAATTTGGTGCGTAAAAGATCGATTGTGGCATGGGCTGTGTGGCATGGCGCGCCATCCTGCATGAACCAGAGGTCGTCCAAATCCATGTCTTCAATTTCAATAAAAAAAAAGTCGGATAACATGGCTCTGTAACGTTCACCGTTGACCGAAACGTTGTTCCCAGCCTCATTTTCGAAGACAAATTGTCCAATGATGCCACCACTCCACAATCCGCACCAAACTGCCACTCTCTGTGGATGTATTGGCTTTTCGACAATAACGTGCGGGTTTTCCGAGCCCCAGATGCGGCAATTTTGTTTGTTAACGTAGCCGCCGAGATGAAAATGCGCCTCGTCAGAAAAGATGATTTTTCGACCAAAATCGTTGTTCAATTCAAGCTGCTCTAAGGCCCAAATTGCGAAGCGATAACGAAGCGGATGGTCGTGCGCCTTCAATTGCTGAGTCAATTGGACCTTGTAAGCGAATAATCCGAGATCTTTGTGCAGAATTCTCCTCAGGCTAGTGCGTGAAATGTTGAGCTGTTGAGATCGACGGCGAGTTGATGTTCGTTTAGTGAGTCTCACACTCTCGGCTACAGCAGCCACATTCTCGTCTGTGCGCACCGTACGACGACGGGGGGCCATGAGTGTTGTCTACTAGCATGCCAATCTCACGAACTTTTTGCACAAACTTGCGCACAGCAGGCGCGGTGGGTGCTTCATTTCGGCCAAAACTTCTTTTCAAAAAACGCACTGTTCGGGCTACACAGCACTCACTTTGGAAATAAGTTTTCAATATTTCCCAACGTTGTTCAAGCGTAAAGCGACTCATTTCGTTCCGCGGAGGTATGATACTGACTTTCTGTCAAAATTTCGAGCGGGAAACAGCTTTCAGTGTCAAAATAACCTATGATTTAAAAAGAAACCACTAGATGGCCCACCCTGTATAATAAAAGAATCGTATGGAACGGAAAACGCTCAGTTTCCAGATTATCTAATGGAGTCTGTAGCGGACCTTGGATTGGTACGCCACACAAGGGCACGTTGCGTGCTGTGGATGGCCGTCATCGGCGAGCGCTGTGGCGGCGCGGGCGGTTGCCAATCCTTCTCGCCTGCGTCCAGGGGCGTGCGTTGCTAGTACAGCAGCCGAAAGGACGACGGCCAATCTTTCTCGACTGCGTCGACGATTGACGTCAATCGGTTTCGCCCACGTCCGGCGACTCAAAACCCTGAGTGAACACTTAACTCTAAGAAGAGCTATGGTGGAAACACTAGTAGCTCTAATAAGAGGTCTGGTCCACTCTACTCTTTAGTACGGGTTCCTCTACTCTTTGGTAGTACTGATTATGTGACGTCTCCAAAGTGCTCAAAATAATCTTTTCTAAAAACTTCGTCTATTTACATAAAATTATGTAATTCTTGGTGTCTTCCATGCTAAGTGCAACATCAAATACAATAGGCGACCTAACGGTCGGCCTGCTATGCTAAGTGCATTTTACTAACAATTTTATGACCCAAATTCGAATTCAACTACAATAGGTGGCCTAACGGAAAAAGGAAAAGGAAATAAAATAATTTTAAATTTTAAAAATTGTGTGTTATTTCGCTGCACAGTAAAAATTGTTTACTACTCTTAGAGTAGGCAATTTAGTGCCTACTCTGGAGCGCAGTAAAATTACTATTGTCAAATTGAATTACGCACTCCTGTGATTTTTACTATTAATGCGGAAATTCACACACAAGTTTGGAAATCAATCGCTAAAAATGTGAGTAAAATTACACACGGTGTGGAAAAGCTAATATGTACTACATATGTACTACAAAAATGTGACATGTTTATATGTTTGCTTGTTATTATTATTAATTTATTGGTAATATAAATAAATAAACTTCAGGCGAATGATAGGCAGATGAATTCCCAGACGTATGTATTTTGAAGGACAAAGGACAACACAGCAATCGACAATTGGTAAAATTCAATGAGATCAATCAACACATGATAATTAGGGAAAACTCAGGATATAGGTCAAAAAGGGTAGAAAGTATAAAACACTATACATGCTCATTATATAAATTTAACTTATTTGTTTTAAAGCCACAAACTTCACACTTTATAAACGTTATTCTCTTATTAAATTATAAATTACGCCTTACACAAAACCACGAAACAAGTGAATTAAACAACGAGGCGGCCAAGTTAATACATATCACAAAAAACAAATTACTACGCTTGAAGTATCAAAATTACATGCAAATTGCGTAATTTTATACACAATGATCAATTTTACACATTAAATGTGGAAATGTTGCAATATTACTACCCAGTCAGTAAATTTATGAATTAAATGTGTAAAAATACGCAGTTTTAAGAATTACTCTCAATTTTGTTCAATTTAATGAAAATTCGTAAATTTACTATATCAATGCGGAATATTTTACTGCTTTAAGGATAGTAATTTTCACAGAAATGTTTACTGTGTGGACACAGTGGAGTCTGTCTAAACAACCCACAAAATCTTTGATACAATTATATTCGTCGGGGACTAAATTAAATTAAATATTTCTACAAATTGATATTCACTGAAAGTTGTGCGTTTATATGTAAAATCGGTACTATCTAATTACATACACCGATTCTGACTCCTGCAATTTTCGTTTTCGTCGCTCATAATATTAATGAATAGCTTTCGTAAAAGAAACTCTTTGGGATTAATGATAACACTGTTGGAACAATGAACAAAGCCATTGAATATTTTTCATAAATTATTAAATATACATCAATAGCATGAATTTCATTGTAATAAAAATATTCTAATACTCGAATCCGCACACATATGCTATTAAGGATCTTCACATTCTATATCTATAATTCGATTATAGCACTTTTGAGACAATGTTATTTCATCAAAAATAATTGTGTTATTTATACCGCGAGAGAGAAATTAATGACAGGGTGGAATTCGATCCCACGACTTCAGTTCACACCAGTTCTGCGTTCATAACATTAACGTAAAAATTCTTCATAGCGATTCGAATATGTATATATTATTATGACGAACGCAGAATTGCTTAATATTACAGGTTCATCGAAATATTAAATTTGTACGTTAATATGAAGAACAACTGTATACATACAGGATTCCCCAAAAGCAAGAGAGCTTTCTTGAAAGCCCTGACATCATTTTAAGATGCAATGCTTCCAAGGAAGAAAAATTAACAAAATAACGCTGTTTATCAATGTTATGAATTTCTTGCTGACATTACGAATCGACTCCTTCTATAATTTGTTTTACCGTTACTGTAATTGTGCAATTGTGTGATACAAATTAATCCATTCCTTTTCCTTGCATCGGCTAATATTTTAATTGCGATGATGTACATTATCATTTCTCGGAAGTACCTTTTCAGATCAGGGTATATTTTACGCTCTTCCTCACTCTTGAGATATTGAAACTAAAATTTTACACATGTCCAACTAACATCCCACTAGTTTTCCCTAAAGCATTTCATCCAAAATTATTTTAATTTTGCATTCAGACTAATCTCGTCAGAATAAAATAAAAAAATATATTTTATTAATTAATGCAGTAGAATCTACTGAATATTTTTAAAGAGAAACTTTCTTTAGTTCGTCTTATGCCGGACGTTGAAAATTTGTTCACTAGTCCTGGAGAAAGAAAACGTCCTACTTTATCAAGGAATTCATCCGGTGAAATACTAAACACTTACCATAGTAATTAAAAACTCGTTAGCTTTTATTTATTTCCTCCAAGTTTCGCAGATTTGTTCTTTACTCGAATTCAGCTCGTAGGAAACGGATGACTGCAATGCCAAAGATTCAACCACTAATTTTCGAGGAATTACTTGAAATTAATTTCAGGATCTTAGCCTGTCAGGAACATTATAATTTATATAACACTTTTGTTGAGCATCTCTCGACACCCGTCTATTTCTGGGTAAAAAAAAAAAATTTTGAAGATAATTTTACAATCAACAAATTTATCTTCAATAATTCGATTACATTTTTTTTGTTATTACACATTTTTTATTTTACGAAATATTTTTATTTCTCGAAACATGATGTTCTACGTCTAATTAACCATCCGGTCTTCTCCAATTGCGTGCAATGATTAAGTCGCGAAATTGAAGTTTATTGCTTTCTATCTCTAGTCTTTGCGTGCTTAGTGCTTTTTGAATTTATTACACACTCACTGGCTTCCAAACTGCTGGACGAAAAAAAGATTTTCGTGAATAAGATATAAATTACGAGATTGACAATCAATTCAGCGATTTTTTAAATTTTGGTTCATTGCGCTCGATGTCCTTCAAATCTTTCGAGAGTTTCAGATATATACCAAATTTTTATTTTATTAAAATAACCCGTCTTAAGCTAGTATTACACTGTTTGACCAAGTGGTCAAATTGTTGTAATAAGCAATGTGAAATAGCGAATTTAATCGAGCGGATACTGTGAGAATAATTGGAATTTGCTATTTCACATTGCTTATTACAGCAATTTAACCACTTGGTCAAACAGTGTAATACTAGCTTTAGACAATTTTTTTGCCCGACTAAATCATTGCTGGCTTATATAACTTATACCCACTCATATACACAACAAATTTAATCTTTGTAGCATAAGCCGTACTAAGAATACAAAAAACACCCTCATAATTTGCTACCCCCATCAAAAGTTAAATTTTAAGGCATGGACGTGTATAGACGTGTATAGACGTCAACTTACAGCTTTCTGGCGTAGTTGGTTGGCAAGATATCTTAATATAAAATTTTGTACCGCCCACACGCTACCTTCACCCTTAAAAATGTTCTGTTCTAGTTAATACCTAAAATTTTGTTTCTAGATCTCAGCAACCGCTTATGCTTGGAAGCTGAAACTCGGAACTTATATTAAGGTATTAAGAAAAATTGTCAATATGAGTGCAGGGGTGTGGTAGTGAGGGGGAAATCGTCTAAAACGCTCGAAAGCTGGGATTAAACATTCTTACATCAATATCTCCTGAACGTGTGATGTTAGAAGGTTGAACCTTCATGATTGTTTGTTGACATACTAGGAGCGTAGATACACGGAAAGAAAAACCTTGGTAAAATCAAACAAAATCGTTGTTTCGATTTGCCTCAAACAACGAAATAAGTAATATTGAACAAGTATAAATAGTATAATGACTACGAGAAAATAGTTACAATGACTCTGAACAATAGTGTGCTAACATTATTAATGGTAACATTACTATACTATTGTACGGACACTTTGACGGAATATTTGGCTTACTACTAATACTAATGATATGGCAACAATCTTAGTAGTTTTGCAATCACTTTTAATTATAACAATAATAGTATAGTAGTAGCGCAAGTAATGGTAATGTTTTTTCTCTTCTAAGCGAATTGCTTCTTAAGACCATTACCTCATATCTTGTAATCTTATTGAAACACAGTCATTTAATTCAATTCAATTTTAATTATAATAATAAATTCAATCACAATTATTTTATAAATACAAACTTATGTCTAGTAATTTTTATTCAAAATAATTCTTATGTATATTTAAAAATACTTTGGACGTATAAATGTCTTTTTTTTATGGCAGTTCATACGTAATAACGGGAGGTCCATCAAATATTTCAATTTGATAAATGAAATATAGAAGTTTGGAGCCACTAATGACATAAGACTGATAAGGTTGACTGAAGGTACTTATATTAAACTCTTCGCAAATAAAAAACACTTTCGATTCACTTTTTGTGATAATATCTAAAATTTTATATAATTTAAATGTACTCGAACTAATAGACATAAAACACCCAACTTTATGTATTATGTTGTTATAACTGATGGAATTATAATACACAATTTTGGTTTCATTTAATTCAGACAACCAATTTCCATTCTTTAATTTATTATAATATTTTTTATTAACCAAAGCAATTTTGTTAGTCGCCAATTTGCGAATACTATTAAATGTGTTTCTTGTTAACATATTTGAGGCAAAATTCAGGGCAAACTTTACACATAATGAATAAGGAAGTTTTCTTCTTGATGTTATGTTATTACAGTAACTTTTCAGTTGTTTATGTTTTGACTCGTATCGAAAAGACCAAATGTGTTTTACTGGAAATATTTGTCTCAATATCATTGAATAATGTATTAAGAAGTGATATTTAGGTTTTAAGGTATCTTTGAATAAACTTTTGTAGAGTAAGTGATGTTCATTAATAGTAGTGGTAAGTAAATGTAAATTATTTTCGTCAATTGAGGATTTCGAGATAATATCAATTATTTTTACGAGCAAAGCAAATATTTTACAGCATTTATTATTTTTTGGCACCATATCTCCAAATATAAGAGGCAAATAGTGGCAAAAGTTACACATTTCTGAAGCTAATATATTAAGTTTCTGTTTAATTATATTTTCTATTTTAATAGCAGGAGGAATGTTTTTTGCATCTAAATCTCCATATATTAATAGTTGCATTCTACTATTTAGTGTATCTAAAGTGAATATTTTATCATTTATGATAATTTTGTATAGAATTAGGCACAGATCATAGTGACAAATGCCCTCAAACATGTCATGCATAATATTGACTGCATAGTTTTCAGTTACATGGAAAGATGGAATTTCATTGAATATAACATTTTATCTAATTCCACAGCGTGTAGCTCTAGCTCGAGAAGTTTCATTCAGTTCTAAGTCTTTTTCATAGTTTTGTTTGTTTCTCAATTTACTATCGATTTGTATGGAGACTTGTTGAACTTGTTCCTTCGTACATTTTCAAAATCTACAAGGGTACTTGCAATTGAATGATCTCGTATATCCTAATATTGTGTTGAGCCCCAGATTATCGCCAAGAATTAATCCCAGACAAAAATACACTTTCTTGGGACCGGTTTCAGTATTAATCACTAATCCGTCTTGTTCTAACCTTATAACTTTTTGCACTAGTGCATAAAATAATGAATCAATGCCATGAATTTTATCAGAAGTTTTAAATAAAAGAGCTATATTAATATAATCTAAATTAGATTGTGTCCACTGGGGAGAGTAGGAAAGCTATAATATGTAGCACCGATTGCGTGAATTCCAGCATGAGAACCTAGTGGATTATTTGATTCGAAATCATCAAAATACAGAAAGTATGGAATAAAAATTTCATTTTCTCTACTTTGAATTTTTTTTCCACAGGCCTCCATTAATAAAATGACTTATATTTTTATATTTTTAATTTGTGCCACATTATTTTGCATAGCTTCAAAAACCTCTGGCGATTCCAAAAATACTTTGAACTGGAATTCGAGTGGCATAACTACTCCTGTCACTTCATCTGGCCCTAAGCGAGGGTTAACACCAATAATTGGTCGAATTTCGTTATTAACGACAAACACCTCGGGCGATTTATAGAAGCCTGTTTGAGAAATTGTATTTAAAAATTTGTTAAAAATTTGTTAAATATATATACACTTTTAAATGGGTTTTGAATAGCATCAACAAATTTATTAATTTTTGGTACGTTTTGACTTGAAAATGTCTGTCTTATTTCAGAGCTTATAACTTTAAATAATCCTGAAACTAAGTCGTCTACTATATTTTTAACTAATGTGCGTGGTAAGCTCGGCTTGGCATATAAAGTGGTTACAAAATCTAAAGCAGAATTCTCAATTATTTTGATAGCTTCTAAAGTATTGAATGGACACATATTTTCGGTTGTTTGCTTCGTGACAGTGGTGTCGTTATTTTTATCTACATTGACTGGGACGAAAATTGGGCTATTTATTTCGAGCGCACTCAAACAAGATTTTCCTTTACATCGAAAGTGATTTTTGTAGCTTTTTAAATTATAATTTTGATTGCATTGTTCACAATAATAATTATCTGTTGCTTTCATATTGTGAATATATTTGTAGTGATTAACAATGTCCTCAATTTTACCAAAAATTTTAATGTCACTGCAAATGTAGCAAGTAACCATTTTTGTATAGATATCTATGATATGATATTAAGCCAAAAAAAGTCAAGTTTTTGCTTTTATTACTTTAGTCTTCTAAATCTTTCATAAGACATAAGATATTGGGACAAACTCTATCAAATTTACCACAATCTATTTTAAAAAAATATTTTTGTATAAATTGCCACACTGATCTACAATTTTCGGGATATTTAAGATCTAATACAAAAAATAATTTAAAGCAACAATCTAAGGCTGGCAGAAAAGAATAAAAAACATACAAATACATACAAAATACACGTAATATTTTTTTCCTTCGGCTTCGTATATTAGTAACGGCTGTAGAGTACGTTTGTTTTCTTTGTGGTGTCGAGCTAGTCCATCGATTGAATTATTGAAATCGTTGACACTAATCACTTTAAATAAAAATGACTGCGAGTCTTTTATCGTACTTTTTGTGATTTTTAAGGCTCCTTTCGATGCATTTTTAATATTTGGTGGAAGCAAACAATGTAATAGAAGACCTATACTCGTACATTGATCTGAGTCTGCGAATAAAATTTAAATTAAAATCAAAATTGTATTTAATTCTTGCGAATATAATGACTAAATTTACATGTAGTAGTCTCCGAATTTAGATCTGCGAGTAAAAGCAGACTATCCTTGCTTTGAATTTTACCTCATTATTTTTTAATAATAAAGTATTGTGATCGACCTGAAATTTCAAAAAAATTTGCTACCCTGAAATTTTGTATTTTCACGTTTTAGGACTAGTAAACCCCAAAAAAGCAAAAAAAAAAAAATGTCCGTCTGTCCGCCGTAGACGCCGTAGACGCCGTACGCCGTACGCCGTCCGCCGTCCGCCGTCCGCCGTCCGCCGTACGCTGTACGCAAAATCGTTTGAAGGCGCGTAGCTCCCAAACCCGTTGAGATATTAAATTGAAATTTTTATGGTGGGTAGATTGGGTAAACCCCCACGACTGGTATATTTTCGAGGGGTAAGGGTACAAAGGGAGAGGAGAGGGGAGCGTTTTAGTGGAAAAATTTTGATTTCTAGATCTCCGGAACCACTTATGCTAGGAGGCTGAAACTTGGAACTTATGTAGTACTATGATAATGGACTCAATTGTAAAAAAATGATCGATATTGGTTAAGGGGTGTGGAAGTGGGGCGAAAACAATAAGTCTTTAACGCATGAAAGACGAGATTGAAACATTCTAAAATCGATATCTCCTGAACAATTGACGTCAGAAGATTGAAACTTTGTTGTTGTCCTTAGGGATACTTCAAGATTAGACAAGGGCTAACATTTTGAAGAGGGGTGGTGCGGTGTGGGGGTGGGGGTTGAAAAACGTTGAATTACAATATCTTCCGAACCAATTACACCATGAAGATAAAATTTAGTTTCTGTATATGGGATCACAAGAGGAGTCTACCGAAATTAAATTTTTTGAGGGGGGAGGTAGAGCACGAAAGTGGGGGGACAGCAATTTTTCAGAAAATATAATTTTTATATCTCAGAAACCGTATCAGATATGATCTTGAATATTTTACAGGAGTTGGGGTCGGTAAACTTCTAGTAGGGAAAAAAAATTTTGGTGGTGTGGGTGTTGGGGGTGATGGTGAAAGGGGGTAGAAAGGAAAACATTCTGATTTTTATTTCTCGAAAACCATAATGAATAGAAAGCTAACAATTTAGGATTATATAGAGTCACTATGGAGACATCCTAGAAAAATAAAATTTTTGATAGGAGTATCAAGGTACGGGGGAGAGAGGTGGTTTTTATATCTCAGAAACGGCTTATGCTAGAAAGTTGAAACTTAGTACGTATATGTAGATGTACTATTCCAGTAATTAAAGCAAAAAAAAAGGTTCAGAGTTTTATTGTCGTTCAGAGGATGAGTAAAAAAAATGTCCGTGAACCCACATTTTCACAAACTTCGCTAAAACTTTTAGACAAGTCGAGCTATCACAACAATTTTAATTCTGCGTGCTATTTATATAAGCGCCTACTAACGATCTTCAAAATTTTTCGATATCCAACCCTTGAGGGGGTGTAAAGTGGTTGTGTAGATATTCACGAATTCTGATATATTTCTAAGGTATATTGAGATTTGGAATTCACTTTTCCTTCTATAAGCTTTAAACGTAGTCGGGGAAAACCCGATTTAAGTATTTTTCTCAATTAAACCCACTGGGGGCTTTGTTCAAGATTTCACTGATTCCGAAAATCACTTAGGTTTAATGTGATCGAATTCGCTTTTACTACTATGAATTATTCTATTGATAAAAAAAATACGTAAGTAAATAAAAAAAATCTGCCAACAGTCTGAGCGCAACTTTATTATTTTATGGGTAGCAGTCCGAAACGTGTTTAATCATGAGATGCGGTGTAGGTTACTATGCGACTGACAACCTAAGAAATAACCAGGAGGCTATTTGAAACGTTATTTTTTAGGTTGTCAGTCGCATAGTCACCTACACCGCATCTCATCATTAGACACGTTTCGGACTTCCACCCATAAAATAATAAAGTTGCGCCTAGACTGTTGGCAGATTTTTAAATTAAAAATACTTTTAATTTTTTGTTTAAAAGTATTCCAGGCAGTGATTAAATTGTACTCTTTTCCAGGATGTAATAAGCAGAAGTCTGCTTCAATCTGAATGTAATAGAGTAATTAAATAAATGAGTATTCAAGATATGGAATAATATATAAATTTAACCAAATCAAATCCAAATGAATGTCTAAATAATGGCCATTCCTGTAAAATCTTTGTTAGTTTTTCTCCACAATCTGACTATTGTAATATCTGTTTTCTTCTAGTAACAAATATTTTCTCCCATCTCGACTTGACCTCTGTCCATGGTTCTGTATGTATCTTCAACCATGCAATTTCTTCTACGGAGATATTATATTACAAAATTTAAATATTTGTTTCGTTAAATTTCTTTTATAAGCTAACCTGTACAATATTCAAAAGGTTGAGTGCCGATTTCAGTCTCAGTGCAAACACGTTTTGACGAAGATGTTAAATTCAATCTAGGAGAAATACCTAAACCAATTTTAGATAGTCTCTTTCTTGTGTTGTAGTATTTGGAATACAAACGTCTACCAGGATTCAACAGTTTTGGCGGAACAGGTGCAGTATAGTATATTTCCTGCATTTATAGGTATTATCGATAAAAACAAAGTAATTTTATTCATAACATTTAAATTTACCTTGCTGTCATTAAAATTTATTTCAATTTGCTCAGCAATATATTCGAACTGTTTTCGTGAAACAGTTCTTTTCCATTTATTATTGAAACATACGATGGAATCTATAATAATATTTCTGCCGGGCTCCGTTAATATATTGCTTTTTTAAAGTCGTCAAGGACATGCTGACCACTGGGAAATGATTGTAAAGCTTCAATTAAGTCCGGTACGAATGTGAACGAATAATTCAATCAATTGCAGCTAATAAATTGTATAGTTATAATAACACTAAAAACACTAATTGCACGTAAGTGATTATTATGTGAAACAATTATTATTTATCAAACCGTTAATTCAACAAAAAGTGAAAAAATTTAAAGTCGAGTAGTTTTTTTTCAAATTTTACGACTGTGTGCAAAAAAAAAGTATAATATATATTATTTAGAGTAGCACAAGTTTGTATCTTACAAAATCATCACTTGGATTTGGACTACTGCGTGCTGATTCATACGACGAATTAGCCTCAGTATATGATTTGCCGTTTTTTTTCCAGCCAAGAAGTTACAGCACTTTCAATATAGAGATGCGAAAAATCTGTCTGACAAGCCGATGGTGTAGGTATATTCCAAATAGGCAGAATGCTTGGTAGTACTCAATAATAATCATTGAACAATCAACTTTATACTTACATTGTCTTTTCTCCATGAAACTAGTTTATTCCTGAAAGCGTACTTGAGTCCTTTCTTTTTATTGACAAATATTTCATCAATATCTTTTTCAATTAAAACTTTCAGAACTTCAACAGATATTTCTTGATATAAAAGTTAATTTATGTACTTCTGAAAATTCATTATACTTAATTATTAAAAGTTCACCTTTTAATTCAGGATAAAGATCCGCAAATCGCCATGACATTAAGAGATCTAACAACTCATAGTCTTGCGGGGATTCGTTATTTAAAGTTAGGTAAAAGTCGGACTAAAACTGTGGGTCATCCGCCTATTTATTATCCATTATGAATAATATAAAAAATTAAATACAAAATTTTTAAAATTAACTGCTCCCGAAAGATTAACAATTAGAAAAATATATTAAATTTTGACTAAAAAGTGCGCAAGCACACTTGTAAAATAGAATAATAGAATAATTGATAATTCAATAATATTATTTTACGAGTACTATGCAAGCAGCTCCAAATTTCATATTTCTGATCAGGTGTCGGTCTTACGCCTCCGACGCGCGACATGAAGATATAATTTATTTTGTATTTAATCGCATACCTATGAAACACTGGAAACAATTGGCGCTTCCACTTCACACGTGCTAGTCTACCGTCGATCCGTATTTTCCGTAGCCGTACACTTAAATCAATTAATTAAATAATTACTTAATACTTTGAAACTTTACTTTACTATACTTTAAATTCCATTCTAATTTATAAAGGCATTTTAGATTGCTATAGTGTTTGAAGAGAAATTTTAAACTTAGTATGTACATATATGTATGTAGATGTACCGAAGTAATTTAGCAAATAAAATCAGATTTGTACAGAAGTACGGCTGGATTTTTCCGTGAATAGAGTTTCTACATATTCACGAATTTCGAATTAATTTTATTTCTGCATAATCGTTATATAAGCGTCTTGAAACTGTTTTCAAACTATTTTGATATTCAACCCCTAAGGTGGTGTAAAGTGGTTGTGTACTTTTCCTCGAATTCATAGATATTTCTTATGTCTAAGAAGAAATCGATTTCGCTTTGACTTCTAATCGGCAAAAACCGATTTAATACTTTTTTTTCATATTCTCCGCCCAAGCGAGTGTAAGGTGGCTGTGTAAGTTTTCACGAATTCCGAGAAATATTTGAGTGCCAATCAGATATCGAATTCGCTTTAACTTCTATGGGATTTATGTATAATCATGTAAAATATCTCACAGGATTTTTCGAAATTCAATCCCTAAGGGGCTGTAAAATTTGAGTATATTTTTACGAATTTCGACATATCTTTTAGGTTTGATGAGATCTCGAATTCTTTTCACTTTAACGGGCTTTCTATAAACACAAGTTTAGGGGTGCGTCTATTAATTAATGTGAGTGAGTTTGAAAGTAACTTTTGGAGTTTTTTCTGAAAATTGTTGATATTTTAAAGTCCACTTAACCCTGCCGAAGCGAGAACGTATATGCAATGAATATTTTAATCATCATTCAATTATTTTTATCCAACTTTCATAAATATTGTTAGAATTTCAATGGATTTTTACAAATGCTTGCAAAGTTGCGAACGTAACTAGTTATTAATAAATACCAGTTCATGTAAATAGGAGTCCTACCCTGTCCAAAAACCAATTTATTTTCAATTTCTTTGTATTTTGTAAAGAAAATATGTGAAGCTTGTTTATTTACCTAGGTGACTTAACATTTGAATGGAAGGAATTGAAAGGAAGGAAAATGTTGAAAATATGCCGACATAATGGTTAAGTAACGGCTATAGTGTTATCTTCAGCAGTTGCTAGAGCAACAGAGCAGTTTTCCCTGCCCTTATTTTCCTTCCTTTCTTTTATACTTTCCTCGGACAGCTTGTGTGTGAATCTCAAGAGCAATAAGTTTCAAGATAGTAAACAGGTAAACGACCTTTCTGCACCATTTCGAGTCAGGACATTTTACTTTCATCGTCTTGCTAAAGGAATAGCTACAATACCGAATTCTCTGCTATCAGTCATTAAATTTAACTACTCCCTAGAGAGCCAGCCACCAAACTACCAGAAGTTGTCCCCATTGAAAGTGGAGCTCAGAATTTGAATCAAAAGAAATGTTAGCTTGTAGAAGAGAGCGATAAAGGAGATTAAAAGTAATCGATAACGGACATTCATCACATGACGTTTACCACTAATCGTTTGTCGGCAGGCAACCTGTGTGAAAACCTTCAAGAATTTTCTTCTTTACGTTGTACTTGCAAACTTCTTAAAGTCATGTAAACGCATTAGTGTTTTCCCTATCAACAAATTCACATTTATCAAGGACGAGATGAACTTTCTTCATTAAATATTATCTTCATTTAAAGTTATCAGACATTGAGCTCATCCTCTCAATTGCCATAGGTCTGAAGATTTTCTAGTCTGTTGAATATTTCATAGACTTTAGCTGTAGCATTTTGCCGCACTTCGAACGCGTCCATGTTTAATTATTTTCAGCTATAAAGTTTCAACTCAGGACCTGCCTTAAAAACGATGTTGACAGATAAATGTCATAGTTGACTTGAGCCAATTAATTTGCATCTCGAAAAATACTGGAGACACTTAATACCCCTTACACATGCGAATCCGAAGCTCTAAGATGACAGTAATAAAGCACAAGTTACTTCGCAGGATTACTACCTAGTTGGTGATGCGAAGCGAACTACATAGTCTATAAATAAAGAGGTTGCTTACGTTTTACATCCCCTACTTTACGGTCTTTGGCCAAACGTCTTTCATATCCCTCATGAGATTCAGCCTGAATGCTAAGAAGGGTTGTGTTAATTGAATTCCCTAATCCAGGTTGATAGAAATGGGTGATGTCTAAGTGCTCATTCATTCCTTGCTTATTGTCAGAAACTCCCGTAAAGAATCGATTTTATTCCATCCTGCAATATATATCGTCCCTATTCGGCTACTCCTTCCCTACAACGTAATAAGATTTATTTGCTGTCGTAAGATTACCACGCTTTCAGTTTTGATTTGGAATGACTTTGTCGGTACTGGGACGTGTGTTGATAATTATGAGAACGAAACACAGGTTTATAAGCACTTTGTGGATTGACATCAGAACGTAGTGTTGTTTTCTTTATCTTGGGTGAATTTAAAAATCGATTCGATTTCTTTTTCCATCTTCAGCTATCACATCAGAACCAATACGTGTTCGAATGGACACTTTGAACCATTCGATTTGATTTTAGTGTTTGTGGGAAAAAAAACAATATTTGGGAAGCTGTACAGAAACACCCTGTGTGAACTCGTGTTCGTAATATCAAACAAAAGTTGTCTCTGTTTATGCCATTTTGAAATATTAAAATTTTCCTGAAGCCGACACATTTCAGCGAAATCTATCTCCGTAGTCCTGAATCTAATTCAGTGCATTTCAGACTTTGAAATATTATTTTCATGATGCTAAACAGAATTTTAAATTGCACTATGTGGAAGAGAACCATTACATTATTTACATAGAAAAGATCCGCCTATGGGTGTTTAGGTAATAGGATTAAATGGAACTGCAAACAGCACGCAATATTGTAAATATTGTATAATAGTTTAGAAGAAATATTATCCACGATATAAACAACATTATTTTTGAAGCAAAAACAGGATATTCATGGAAAGATTTAACACTGTCGCCGCCCTAGTATAGCGGTTGGTTGCTCCTCCTCCTTGCTCTGGAAGATCATTTTCTGTATCGCAGTTTTCAAATCCGAAAACAGAATTTTCATTTATCCGCCATTTTAATTTTTTTCGAAAAATTTTGCACATTTTTTGTAATGAGCAGAAATTGATAATAAGAATACATCATTTTACGCAGAAATGTTGTTCTACTTTCAAATACCAACGAAAACTAATAATTTTAAAACCAAATGAACAAAATTCTGATATGGTCGGTGAAAATCGTTATTTCGCATTGCTTATTACTGCAAATTTGACATAGTGGCATACAGTGAAATACAAACTTTAGATTCAGCTGCTTTGTTATGACACATATTTCATTTTGACAGTACCAAAAATGCTTAAAATCTACCAAATACTGAAATTTGAAATTCTTAATAATGAGTGAATATGAAATTTGAAATTTGGAACATAAAGGGTTTTCCAATAGGGACTTGACAACTTTGAATTCAATTTGTGAACGCACCCTTTCACTAATCATCGAACTGTCACTGTCAATTTATTCAGTAAACTTAACATTTTTATCATGGTAAAGTACACGAAGGAACAACGTCTGCAAATTATAAAAATTTACTACAGAAATTCGGAGTCGGTGACCGCTACTTTAAGAGCGTTAACTCCGATTTTCGGTCGTAATTCTCGCCCTAGTAGACAGGCAGTAACAAGTTTAGTGCAAAAATTTGAGTCTACATATTCGTTGTGTGATGTTGCCGTGCCAGTGAGACAACGGGTTGGTCGAAGTGTCGAAAATATCGCTGCCGTTGAAACGTCCGTAGCAAATGATCCAAATCAGTCAATTCCACGGCGTTCTCAAGTGTTGGGCATCGCCCAGACCACGTTATGGCGAATTTTGCGTAAGGATCTTGGTTTACACCCATACAAGATCAAGCTGACTCAAGAATTGAAGCCGATGGACCATTTGAAGCGACGTACGTTCTCCGATTGGGCTCTGGAAAAGATGCGCCAAGATGATCAATTTCATCGCAAAATCATCTTCAGTGACGAAGCTCATTTTTGGCTCAGTGGGTTCGTCAATAAGCAAAATATGCGTTATTGGTCCGGTGAAAATCCACATGTGCTTCATGAAAGACCACTTCATCCACAAAAAATAACTGTTTGGTGCGGTTTGCATGCTGGCGGCGTCATAGGGCCATATTTTTTCGTCGACGATAATGATCGTCACGTTACTGTGAATGGTAATCGTTATCGCGCCATGATTACCGATTATTTTTGGCCCGAATTGGAAGATATGGACTTGGACAACATGTGGTTTCAACAGGACGGTGCCACAAGCCACACAGCACACGTTACAATCGATTTATTGAAGAGTAAGTTTGATGAGCGTGTTATCTCAGGAAATGGACCAGTCGATTGGCCGCCTCGTTCGTGCGATTTAACGCCTCTGGACTTTTTTCTTTGGGGCCACGTCAAGTCGTTGGTCTATGCCAACAAGCCGACGACGTTGGAAGAGCTCAGAGCCAACATTGAACACGAAATAGCAGCCATTTCGGCCGAAATGTGTGGCCGAGTCATCGAAAATTGGGTCCAACGAATCGACCGCTGCAAACGTGCCCGCGGTGGCCATATGAACGAAGTCGAGTTCCATTCATAAATGTTTTGATTGTACTTCAACCCGATAATAAAGTTTTTGAAATATCTCAAATGGTTTGCATTTTATTTTGAAAAAAAGTTGTCAAGTCCTTATTGGAAAACCCTTTATATGTACGTTCAAAATAATTAAATTATACTAGACGAGAAGTTTTGGAAAAAAATTCAATTTTTCATATCTGAAAATGGGTTGAATATATTTTCATGAGTGCCGAAATATCTCTTAAGGCCGATTTAGATGACGACTGCAAACAATTTTTACTGAGATTGTGAGAGAGAAGGAAAATCTCTAATGAGAAACTGATGAGGACTGAAACGAACAGATATTATATCCAGCAAAAAATATTGAATGTGAATGTGTGTGTGACAATATTTTATGTGGCCATAAAAAGTTCTCGAACTGAGACATTTTTATGGTTACTGCTCGTAATTTTCTACTCTGGCATCTCTATTTCGCCATAAATTCGATATTTATAGCTCCTTGCAAAACTAAATTTTATAGTTACTTTGGCGTTTATTCTATGGCCGACATTTTTTTAACCAAAGATTAGGACTTTTTTTTCTCTTCTACATTCGGAGTTTTCAAAGATATACAAACAAAAAAATTAATTTTTTCTTCGCAAACCATTTTTTATTTTTTAATATACTGGATTCACGATTGGCTTCAAACCAATAGTATTGTTGCGAGCTAGGGGTTCGCCGGGATTTCAAGTAAAACACAATTCGTTTAAAATCGAAATAAGTAACAGTTTATTAATTCGCACTTTTAATTCTGTTCGCACAATTATTCGCACTATATGGCAATACCGCCCGCTTATCTATATCGCTTGATTCGATTACACGCAATCGATCGCTTTCCACCAATACGGTCGCGTATACACGCTGGCTGTCACAGTCGACGTAATAAAAATTACTATGTCTCCCGCTGAAAGCTTCACCTGCTTATATACTAGCCGGTTGCAGTCTAGGATATACCATACTTGAATGTTCGCTCGGTGATGTATGTAGACGGTTCTCGAAAGCTTTAGAGCTTTCGATTTTGATCTTCTATACTGTTCTAGTACATTCGATTAGAATGGAGGTACAATCGTGTTACTCCGCCACCTTATATACTTCAACTAGGTTTCTGATTGGGTAACTTTGCAACTAGGTATTCGGTTGCTGCTGTTTCCTTATTCGTAATCGATCGCATTGCGCGGTCGCCAGGCTTGCACGTAACAGTATGTTACTCTAGATGAAATACTGAACTCCGATTTATAATGTAGTTGGGATTTTAAGTAGTTTAAATTTAAGTAGTTTGTCCTTTATTAAGAACTTCTATTTGGTTGCTACTCGAAACTAAAAGACAATATCATCAGTGTTTAATTTCATGTATGGAAATAGACGAGACACCGAAAAATTTTTTTTTAATTTTTCAAGGATTTTAATGTAGGAGATCCAGAAGGAACTCACTCGATTTCTAGCAAATTTATCCCTTTATCTGGAACAATTTAAAAATTAATGTGTACAAAATTTCATATACCTAGCCTGAAGCAATCAAAAGCTATCGGAAAAATAGTGTTAAACACGTGTCTTAAGGACTTTTTGCATGGGAGCTACCGAAAGGAGTTAACCGATTTCGCTGACTAGTAAACTCGAACTTTGTTTTCACTCAAAACTAATTTGTACAAGATTCCGCATTCGTGGCTGACTGTTTTCTTGAGTTATAGTGAGTTCCGTAAATAGAGTGAAGACATTTTAACAGGATTTTTTTATGGCGGCTACACAAAGGACTAATGAGATTTTATTCATAACCATACATTTAGCTCGAATGATTGGAAAATCAACACATAAAAATTTTGGAAGTAGTAGCTTAAACCTTTCTGAAGTTATACGCCAATATTATTGAACACGTGTTTTAAGGACTTCTCGTATGGAAGCTACCCGAATTAATAATTTTCAAAATTCTAGGTCAATGCGTTCTTGAGTTATCGTCCGCACGGACAGACGTCAAGCGGATTTGGGGTTTTGGCCACTAATATACAAACCTAATAAACAACTTTTTCTTTTTCTAGAGTATATAATAAAATATTTATTTATTTATTTATAACCATTTCCTGCTCAGATAAATCTGCGCAGGCATCGTTTTAAAGTGCTAAGCCCATAAGGGGGCAAATTGCACAGCTTATATAATAAAATAATACTCAAAAATTTCATCTAGAGTATAAACAGTAGACACGGTTGCAAACCATAAAAACCGTTGAACACAGAAAATTCTTACAACGCTTGCTTCACTTCCATTACATTTCTGTTAGTTGTCTCGTTCTTAACTAAAATAATTTGCCATAAACGCATTTACACTGTGACGACTTTTGAAAAAATCACCCGATATAAGCAAGAGCTATATAGTGTTTGCACATAATGTGCAAAATTATGTAGAACGAGTAGGCATGATAGCACAGTTGCTATAATTTTACTATAGTCAACAAGGGGAAATTAAACAGCCGGCTTTAGCAGTTTCATTTTTCAAATAAACATACAAAAAATCGTACAATTCTCATTCATTTCAAATTTAATATGTGCTTACTGCAGCCATTTCCTTACACTGGAGCACGCACCATATAACTGCCAAATAACAACAAACAATTTTATGGGATATTCCCCGCTACATACTCGTACGTGTGTATACTTATATTTATTCTCCGTTTGCAAATGTGTCAGTAAAAAAGTCGGTGAATCAGCCATAAAAATACTATCTTCGATTATATTTGCTATAAAGTCGGTCATGTTCAGCCGGCTTTTATGGTAAAGGGGAACACATAAAAATAACTGAATTTGACCGATGTTTATACTCTAGATGAAATCATATAGAGTATTATAAGTTTAATCCAGCCCAAAAGTTTGTAACGCATAGAACCAAGCCTCGGACGAAAAAAAGTTATATATTATTTTTTGTTTATTTGTGTCCAAAAACCTCAAATCCGCTTGACGTCCGTCCGTCCGTCCGTCCGTCCGTCCGTCCGTCTGTCCGTTAGCACGATAACTCAAGAACGCCTTCACCTAGGATCTTGAAATTTTGAATCTGGATGTTTGGTTGAATTTGTAAGGCTAAGTTCGTTAACGGGCAAAATCGTCCTACTCCTTCGGGTAGCTGCCATACAAAATGTCCTTAAAACACGTGTTCAAGAATATTGAACTTAACTTTAACTTTAGAAGGGTTTATGCTACGACATTGAAATTTTGTATGTGTTATTTTTCCAATAGTTGGAGATAAATATATGATTATGAAGAAAATCCTGTAAGTCCTTCCTGTAGCTGCCATACAAATATCCTGTCAAAATGTATTCACTTAATTTACGAAACTCACTATAACTCAAGTAATCTTTTAGCTGCGAATTCCAAATTTTGTACAAATTAGTTTTGAGTGAAAAGAAAGTTCGACTTTACTATTCAGCGAAATCCTTTTATTCCTTCTGGTAGCTGCCATACAAAATGTCCTTAAAACAAGTGTTCAAGAATATTGGCCGATAACTTCAGAAGGGTTTAAGCTACGACCTTGAAATTTTGTATGTGTTATTTTTCCAATAGTTGGAGCTAAATGTATGATTATGAAGAAAATCCTATTAGTCCTTCGTGTAGCTGCCATACAAATATCCTGTCAAAACGTCTTCACTTAATTTACGGAACTTACTATAACTCAAATAATCTTTTAGCTATGAATTGGAAATTTTGTACAAATTAGTTTAGAGTAAAAACAAAGTTTGAGTTTACTAATCAGCGAAATCCTTTTATTCCTTCTGGTAGCTGCCATACAAAATGTCCTTAAGACACGTGTTCAACAATATTTTTCGATAACTTTTGAACGCTTCAAGCTACGAATTTGAAATTTTGTACACGTTCATTTTCAAATGGTTCCAAGTAAAAGGATAAATATGTAAGGAATCGAGTGAGTCCTTTCTGCACCTCCCATGTGAAAGTCCTTCAAAAAGGATATTTTTTTTCGATGACTTACCCAGTTCAAGATATGAAATTAAACACAGAATATTGTCTTTTAGTTTTGGGTAGCAATCAAATGGGAGTCCTTAATAAAAGACATACAACATGCACACACGTAATTCTACTTTATCCCCAACTACAATATAAATCGGAGTTCAGTATTCATCTAGAGTATTATACGATTGGCTTGCAGCCGATCGTGACTGCAGTATGTTTTTCTATCTCTGTTCTTTTCTAGCCCGTGAACATTTCCCATAGTACTATCCTTAACTAACACTTTCCCGACATATCGCCGCAGTGTAAATTAGCCATAAGACTCAATAAAGTTGTGTTACTTTCAGCCGCTATTTATTTTTACTGCTTTTTACTACAATTTTTATATTTGAAGAATCAGTTTTGATATTCAGTTGTAATTTGATTTTGCTCAGAACCTATTCTAGTGAAATATTTTAGAAATAAATTTGTTGATGACTAAAGTAGTATACGAGGAAGGGGAGTTTAGTTCTTCCTACTCTTCTTTCAGTAACGAATGAAATTTTTATGGGAACGTCAGACAAAATTTAATCAAAATGAAAATATCTTACTACAGTTAACAGATTTTTATATTGTAGCAACGAATTAAATAAACAATGACACTATATAAATGTTTAGTTTTTAAGGTGGTAGTTCTGGCTAATAATCTGTATTTCATTTCGAATTAATCCGCACTTCTGTCACTTTTCACGCGCGGTAAAAGCGCTACCATGATTGTTGCAGGTTGGTAATATTAAAGGGATGTAACGATGGTTGTCGGCACTTTTTGTTTTGGTCTTTATACGTTTTACTACTCTTTTTTCCAGCAAAACTGGCAATGAAGTTTGATAGACAGTCAAACCTTTCACCAAAGCAACATTTTGTTGAAAGATATGGGCTCGCGTATTTCATGTTAAAACAGAATTCGATTTAATTAATAAAATAGCGTTTTATTCAATCGCATTAAACTATCATTACCTCATTAATAAAGTAGAAGCTGTTCGAAATCGTTGTTTTGATTTCTGCTCTGCACTTGACCACTGCACTAATGCTACGATTACACGGACTTCTACAGTCGGTCGCAGTTGACAACTGTTGCAGTTCGAAACAGTTGACGACACTTCAACGACACACTTCCATGTTAGTAGATTAAAAAATAGCTATCAACCACCATATAAAAATTATTGCAATATATAGATCACCAAATGGGGATATCAAAGAATTCAATAACGCACTCTATAACATAGTTAGAAAAACCGGAAACGATAATGTTGTTCTCGTAGGCGATATAAATATTGACCTCAGACTGCCAAATGACGAGTATATTACAATGCTTAATAAAAGCGGATATATCTCTCTTATAAATAAAGCTACTAGAGAAAAAAGTATTTTAGACCACATATTTGCAAAACTTAAACCGAACTTATCACATGAACTAAAATCGGTGGTTATAGCATCAAATATAACAGATCATACCTAATATTATAGTACAGCACTACTACTCCACTGTGGCTCAAAAAATGTGATAGTGCGCAATCCAAGCGAATATAAGCGCATTAATTTAGAATCCTTATACTATGTTCAGACTACGAGATTAACGCGTTTAAATCGAGCTAAATGCGCTGAAAACACTTCAGGGATGGGTCTTTTTTTTTTTACAGCACCGAACTGAACTTAGGGGTCAACCTTTAATACAGTATGTACAGTCCAGTCAGTATAGGATGGGGAGGAAAAAAATTAATATAATATAAAAACAAAAATACAAATAAATAAATAAAACAAATGAAAAATATGATTAAAAGTAAGAGGGATCAGAGGAAAACAATCGGCGGATGCTACGTCTAAAAGACTGTAAGTCATATCCGCTAGGAAACACGGTCGAAGGGAACGCGTTCCACATTCTGGTTGTACGAGAGAGATACGACTGTCTAAATTTCACTGTACGAAATTTTTGTGGCTCAACCGTATACTCGTGGGCGCGTAAAGCTGAACGAGTATTACATGGGAACTGGACTAAAGGAGGTATAAGACGACTCATTTCATTACTACAGCGACCGTGGAAATATCTGTAGTAAATGCTGAGTACTCCGACATTTCGACGATGTTCGAGGGAGTCAATAGTTGCCGCAATGGCATCGTCTCCAATAAGTCGGAACGCAAATCTCTGAATACGGTCAAGCAAAGAGAGATACGTTTAGGGTGCTCCTGCCCAGATATGTGAATTGTACTCAAGTCGGGGCCTGATATATGCCTTGTAGATTTTGGCGAGGTCTGCTGGTGTGAAAAATTGCTTGCACCTTCGAAGGAAACCTAGGCGCTTGGAGGCTACATCATAAATGTGTTGACTCCAATCAAGTTTTTTATTGATGTTCATTCCTAGAAGATGGAAATGCTCCGAAGTGTTCAATGCGACACCATCAAAAATAAAATCAGGCACCGACGTGTCGTGTTTAAGGGAAAGATGACAGGCTTGTGTTTTTGACTACTCGGTTGACACTATGGATAGGATTGAGAGTGGACGCCAAAAGGTCATTAATAAAAATTAGGAATAAGGTAGGTGATAAAACTGAGCCTTGAGGGACGCCGGAGTTGATAGGGAAAGGGGATGAGGAAGCGCCATCTAATACAACCTGTATAGTACGTTCCGAAAGAAAGCTCTCAATCCATCGAATACAAGTAGGATTAATACCAAATGCGTTGAGTTTGGATAGAAGGGCTTTGTGCCAAACTCTGTCAAATGCCTTCGCTATATCAAGTGCAAGTACTTGACCCTCACCGAAGTTATGGATACAAGCGTTCCAGCGTTCAGTCAGGTATACCAACAAATCGCCGGTGGATCTCCGTGGCCGAAACCCATATTGACAGTCATCAAGGAGACGACTGCTTTCCAGGTATTGCACGATCTTACGGTTGACAGCAGTTTCCACGACTTTAGACAAAATAGAAGTAATGGCAATGGGGCGGTAATTTGCGGGGTTCGTTTTGCTATCCTTCTTAGGTATCGGCTGAACATTAGCTAGTTTCCATAGATAAGGAAACTTACCAGAAGAATAAGAACTATAGAAAGGATTGCGAAGAGGTTTAGCCAAAGAAGAGTAGCATTTTTTAAGGGTAATGGGGGGAATGCCATCTGGACCAGCGGATTTATTAATATTGAGAACTTGAAGGATTTTCGAAATGACACGTGTGCGAAATTTGATGGGAGGAAGATCTATATTGCTAGATAGCACAGCCGAAATACGAAAACATGTAGCTACTACGCGTTTAACCGAAAACATGTACTGCGACCCTCGCGGAAATCGAAATAAACTTTAAAAGAAACTATTTAATGCTGCAGAAACTCAATTTTGTGCTTGTGCAACGACTGCATTAGCTAATAAATTCCCTTTTCATTACTGCTATACAAACTAATTGGTTTCAAACAATTTAGAAAGCATAAATTTGCTAATGAAACACAGCTGAATATCTACTTGTCAAAACAAATCACATGAAGCTATCATGTATCAAAATAAAACGAGTTGCCTGGTCTGAAAACTACTTTTTTAACATGTTAAATTTACCTAATTAAATGCGTTTAAAATGCATAGTCTGTACAGGGTATTAGTAAATAATGCAAAATCGATAACTTGGAAGAATTATTGTTGTATTCAGACGTCGACGAGTGCGCAAACGAAGTGCACACAAATCAAAGAATAATAATGAACGAAGCGACTTTTACGCAGAATATTCTCCCGAAAAGTAAAAATTAAACCATGGATAACACAAGGATTGGTGACTTTAATAAGAACCAGAGACAAATTATGAAAGAAACTAGTGAAAAATCCTAGTAATGAAAAACTGAAAATTCATGTACAAAAATTCAAAAATAAACTATGCGCCTTACTGAAAAAGGTTAAAACAGACTATTTTAAGTAAATGTTGAATAATGCGGGAAACAATGGGAAACTGGTTTGGAAAACGATTAACACTGCCATATGAAGTAAAAATCGACTAAGGACAGTTAATGAAATAATCCATGATGGACTGACTGCACATCACCACTAAAGAGAATTCCGAAGAAATAGCAAATATCTACAATAACTATTTTGTAACCGTTGGTGAAAACCTAGCGAAAAATATTGAACAAAGTGGCGTACATCTAAGTAAGAAAACACCTTTAACTATTAGATAATATGGAGAAACAATGCAATACGCAACTGCTTCTGTTGAAACTGTTGCTGAAACAAAAGCGATTATCGAAACCATGAAAGATGGCTCTAGTCCCGGATTTGACGGAATCACAATGGAACATATAAAAATATTAAAGGACTTTATCTCAAAGCCTCTCGCACACCTAATTAATCTTAGCCTTTCGACAGGTGTATTCCTAAAAATCTACAAAACAGCTTTTGTAACATCAATCTTTTAAACTGGAAATAAAACCTTGGTCAACAATTACAGACCTATTTCCTTAATATCTAATATTGGAAAGGTAATTAAAAAAGTCGCGAAAAAGAGAATAATGGATTTTTTTGAAACAAATAGAATATTAAACGACAATCGGTTTGGTTTTCGTGCAAAATGTAGCACACATGATGGAATAGCGCTATTACGTAAATTAATTAGTGCATCGTTAGATAAAGGGAACAAACCGTGCGAAATTTTATTAGACTTATCAAAAGCATTGGACTCAATCCCGCATGGAAAAATAATTGAAAAGTTGATCGCATCCGGTATAAGTTCATCTTGGGTACACTGGATTAGCAGCTACCTAGAGGATAGATCTCAATTTGTTCAAATTAACAACACGCTCAGCAATAGAAAAACTTTCCAATACGGTGTACCCCAAGGTGCAGTTTTAGAACCAGTTACCTTCCTTTTGTACATTAACGATATATATGTATAAACAGCCAATACAAGGAAATATGATATCTTATGATGATGACACTGCCTTATTCTTCGAGGGTGCTTCATGGGCAGAAACGGATAATCATGGTTTATGTATCTATACTAAAGGAATGGCTGGACTATAACCTTCTCACGCTAAACGTCCAAAAAACGTGCTACATAGCATTTTCGCTTACCCAAAACGGACAACCAGAACATGTTGATATTAAAATACATTCCTCACAATGCACTAGCAATTGTAGCTGTGAACCGTTAAAGAGATATTTAGGTATAATTTTTGACCACTTGTTGAAGTGGGATTTATGACTAAATGACTTAAGACTCTGATCCCAATATGCATGGAGGTGAGATCAAGCAGCAATTTTATTTCGCATTGATTCATTCAATACTACAATATGGCATAATCTCATGGCGAAGTGCTACGAACATGGTCTAAGAACTCGTTCAAATCATGCAAAAAAACTTGGTGAAAATTTTACTTAGGAAAGAACGAACTATCCCTCTAATCTCCTTTACCCACTTTTGGACATTCTGAATATTCGACAAATATTTAATCTTATATCCACAATCCAAATATACAAAGAGATTCAAGCTAAACAAATCAAATTTAATACTAATACTACTGTAACGACTCGAATTTCCGGGGTAGGCTCATCGGGTGCCGGGATCCGTTACAAAACATTTATTTGTTATTAGACTTCACTTTATTATAATTAGTTGACATATATTAAAATTATAGTTTGATTTCCTCTGGGTTTTCTCCTTGCCGTCTGATCATCGTCTCTGCTAAACGTGACTCGATTCGTATTTTCTCTGGGTACGACTTCACTTGCCTCGCCTTGACCCTCTCTGCTCTCTCCCTGTCTCGTCCCTCTGTGTGGCCTTTGTTCTCCCTGTCTTCGTCCTTCCCTGTCTGCACGTCCTTCCCTGTCTTCGTCCTTCCCTGTCTTCGTCCTTCCCTGTCTTCGTCTCTCTGTGCGGCCTCTGCTTGGTTCGTCTTGGCTCAGCTGTGTCTGCTTGTCGTGATTTGGCGTCGTTCGTCTTGGCTTGTCGTAGCTGGATTTAGCTCGACTCTTGGCACGACTCTGCTTGCCTTAACTTGACCCTGTTTACTGATAGTCATCTTGTCTTGATCTGCTCTGTCGACGGTTGCTGTGCTCTGTTCGTCTGCTCTGCACATCGCAGCCTGTTCACTGCTTTGGTTCTGCTCGTCGTGGTTCGCTGTGGTCACTGCGTTGCGCTGCGCGTCGTTGCTGCTTTGCACTTCGGGGTTCGCTGTGGTCGTCGATGCGTTTCTCTGCGCGTCGTTGCTGCTATGCACGTCGTGGTTCGCTGTAGTCGTCGCTGCGTTTCTCTGCCCGTCGTCGCTGCGTTGCTCTGCGCGTCGTAGCTCGCTATGCACGTCGTGGTTCGTTGGGGTCGCTGCGTTGCGCTGTGCGTCGTTGCTGCTCTGCTCTGCGCGTCTTTGCTGCTTTGCTCTGCGCGTCGTGGCTCGCTATGCACGCCGTGGTTCGCTGTGGTCTGCTATGCACTTCCTGGTTCACTGTGGTCGTCGCTGCTTGGCTGTTGTCTTCGCTTGCTGCCTCTGCTTGCTGTCTTTCGACTTGGCGTGGTCTGGACACGAACTAATTGGTCTCAAGCTTTCGAAGAGGAACTTTAAGTCCACATTACCTTCTCCAGCTTGGGAACCGATCAGAGATGGTTGTCCGGTCAGAACAGTAGTCAAGGTTGCTACAAGAGGAACTTTAAGTCCACATTGCCTTGTTAGCAGACTAGTGACTACTGACTGACCTCTTTCTCGTCGTTCGCTATTGCTTATATGTTTGCGGGAACATTTATCATTCGCGAATCATTTCGTTAGTACTCGGATTTTTCACTGTTTTATAATTCGGGGTTGGTTTATGCAGCCGCCAGTATATAGGCTTTTCGGATATTGCTTTCTTTTCGGCGGGTTTTATCCAGCCGTACAATGTCGCCTGAGGCATTTTTTGCGGTCCCACCGGCTTTTCCAGGCATTTTGCCAATGTGCATTTTTTCCTTGTTCCTTTATGTTTTGGTGTTCTATGTTCTTCGTTCTACGTTTATAAGTTTTTACAATTCAGTGTTGTTTATTTGGCTTAGTTTAAGTTTTTAATTCAGTGTTACATGTTTTGTGTGCGGAAATTTCTCTTAGAAATTTGCGTCCTCACACTACACGCGGTGGTACCCAGGTAATGATTCTCATAGACACCTTAAATACTTGCACAGGACAACGACAATATTATTACCAAGCCTGTCAACTTTTCAATGAGTTGCCAAGCTATATAAAAAACAGTCTGGGCGCAACTTTATTATTTTTTGGGTAGAAGTTCGGAACGAGCTTAATTCTGAGATGCGGTGTAGTTTACTATGTGACTGAAAACCTAAAAAAAAGTTCGGGAAGCGGCTAGAATGGGATCGCGCTAGAATACTTACGCCGCTGCCACATATAACATATGAATTACATAATTGGGTCATATTCCGGGACGAGGTCTAGTCCTAGTATAATATCAGTTGTTACGCGATTAGAAGGTTTTTTGTGATTTAATTTTGGGCCTTTACATGAAATCGAAAATGCGTTTGTAGGCGATTATATAAAAAGTCTGTGGAAGTGAAAACCAATCTAATATCTCATCAATTTTGAGAAATATGTCAAAAGCCATACGTCCTGTTGTAGTTGAATAAAAAACATCCCGAAATCAACTTTTTGACGATTATGTAGGAAGCCTTAGGAAGTAAAATGAATTCGATATCTCATTAGAACTAAGAAATATGTAAGAATTTGTGAAAACATATGCAACCCACTTGGACCCACTTTGGGTTTTAATATCCAAAAATCCTGAAATTTGTTTTTAGATATATATAAAGAAAGCCAGAGGAAGTAAAAACCAATCCGATGTCTTATCACTCCTAAGAGATATGACGGAATTCGTGAAAACGTGTTTAACCCGTTTTTACCCTCTTAGGGGTTGAAAAAGGAAAAAACTTGAAAACGTGTTTTAGGTGATTATTAAACAAGCTCGTGGAAGTGAAATTTTCAGGGTAGCAAATTTATTTTTTTAAAAATCGATAACAATACTTTATTATTAAAATAATAAAGTAAAAAAGCATTAGCCTTGTTAACTTCAAAACGAATTTAAAAAAATTTTATTATATTGGAACATATTAGTATAAATAGAAACATAAAATTGCGAAATATGAATTTAAAAGGAAATTGTTATTTCAAAATATGGACTGTCTTATCGGAAGTGGCGTGATAAAACGTAGAAATATTTTATTATACAGCGTGTTTGGCACTCCGTGTGCCACCTTGTAAGGGGTTATTCCTTGATATATTTGGAGAAAAAAATTGTTCTACAGGGTGGGTCAATTTTTAATATTAGTGGAGATACAGGGTGGTTAAGAAAAGTGTTTTTGACCGGTACCATCACTCACTTAAAACGTTAAATCTTGAAAACGAATAATCACAAAGCAAAGTGTTATAACTCGTTTTTAGGCCATCGAATTACCTTTCATTTGTTGTAACAGTCTAAATTGTAACTGCACCCAATCTTGAGATATTTACTCGAAAACACAAATTTTTGCTACGTGAACCCTTAAAATTCAGTGATCAATGTAGTTTTTCTCAGAAAACCCCATTATAAAAATGTCATTTTAATTTTATTTTTTTATGAGCCGTATTATTACCTACAAAAGCTGCATACATTTGATAAAAACTGTAAGTAATTGGAACTATTTAGAGAACGCGGAAGCCTAATAGCTCCAAGTAAATCGTCACCAATCACACCTGCCCATAAATTGACGCTGAATCTGTGCTGAAATGATGGCGCTCTTCTTGTATGTGGATTGCTCTCAGCCCACGTATGTAGGTTGTGGAAGTTTGTGATACCGGCTCTGGTAAATTGGGACTCATCCGTCCACAGAATATTGTTGAAAAAATTGTCGTCATCTACTTGTCGTTCAAGGAGCCAATTGCAAAACTCCATCCGTTTGGGGAAATCAATGGGTAGCAGCTCCTGTACTGGTGTGTGATGGTAGGCATGGAAGCGTTCTACTTTTAAAATACTCCAAACCTTCCAAGTAGATATGTTAAACTGCAATGCCAAGCGTCGGATACTGATCGATGGATCATTTTGCACTGCTTGCAGTATTCTTTCATCAATCTGAACAGCGATTATAGGCGCAGGATTTGCATTTACTCTCCTTGTTCTAACGCTGCCAGTTTCCCTAATTCTCCTGTAAACGTCTTGAAATACTCTCCTGCTAGGTGTCCGTCGATGAGGATGTCTCTGGTGGTAAAGCCTTCGCGCGGCTCGTGCATTTTGGTCACACTCTCCATAAATTAACATCATGTCAGTATATTCTTCATTGGAGTACTCAGGCATTTTGAAATAATTTTTTAAATTCTACTGACACCTTCTTCTCTTAGTAACGTAACTAAAACTGATAAAAATATGAAGGTAGTTTTGCTTTTATAAGCTTTTTATTTTGTAAGACACCCTATTAAAAGAGGCATAGTACCGCATCCAGTAATACCTACCACGTCCAGGTAAAAGCATCAATTATGTTAAAACTCACTAACATTTCATTGTTTTCCTTCATACTTTGAATAGTAATAAATGTGCAATAAAAATATTGTAGTACTACCGACAAATTAAACAGGTTTTTAAAAGTGGTCCACTTTATGGCACTGACTTTTGAAATATTTAATTTTTATGCGATATGTATTTTTACCTATTACTTCCAAAATATTAATCGTAACTAAAACATATGTATGCAGCTTTTGTAGGTAATAATACGGCTCATAAAAAAATAAAATTAAAATGGCATTTTTATAATGGGGTTTTCTGAGAAAAACTACATTGATCACTTAATTTTTAGGGTTGACGTAGCAAAAATCTGTGTTTTCGATTAAATATCTCAAGAATGGGTGCAGTTACAATTTAGACTGTTACATCAAATGAAAGGTAATTCGATTGCCTAAAAAACGAGTTATAACACTTTGCCTTGTGATTATTCGTTTTCAAGATTTAACGTTTTAAGTGAGTGAGGGTACCGGTCAAAAACACTTTTCTTAACCACCCTGTATCTCCACTAATATTGAAAATTGACTCACCCTGTGGAACAATTTTTTTCTTCAAATATATCAAGGAATAACCCCTTACAAGGTGGCACACGGAGTACCAAATACCCTGTATATTAATTTTTTTTATTTTTTGTACATAACATTGGAATTATTTATTAGTTATTAGTAATGTCAATTACCTTGCCTGCAACTGGAACTAAAATGAATTTTCAATATTAAAATTGTAGAGACTTCTCACCTAACACAAGGATATATCCTTAGAAGGGGAATAAATAAAGCATTTTTATAAAAAAAAAAATTAATCACCCAAATAGTCAACTGCGCATATTCAACTGCGACCAACTGTTAAAATTAGCAGTTTGGTAGTCGTAAGTGTAATCATGTAATTTTTGACATTTGTGTCTGCCGCAACGTAGAACATACCATACATAAAACACAACTGCTGTGTTGTTCAAAATAAAATAAAATAAAATAGAATTGTGGAAAATCGTAGGAAAATGTTTTTCCAAAATCCTGAATTGATGCTGGCGTGCGCTAATGTGAAAGTGTGCGAGGAAGCGATCGAAATATTATGATGAAGAAGGTCCGCAACGAAAAAAACGCTGCTGCTGGACGTCCCAAGGCTATTGATGCGAACAACCGCAGAAATATAACATCAATAAAATCACAACAGTTATAATGAAAACAACTTTTTGACGCACAAAATGAACATGAATTGTCAACTGCGACTTTGGCAATAGCAGTTGACAACTGTAAAAATTCACCAAAAATGGCAGTCGCAACTGCGCAATGCGATTACACGAACTGCTGCTTTTTGGGAACTGTCGGCAAACGTCACCAACTGTTGGGGCGATTAAACGGCAACAACTGTTGCCAACTGGTAGAAAAGCAGCAGTAACTGCTACTTTTAACAGTCCGTGTAATCGTACCATAAGGCTGCATCTACTTGCAGAGTGATGCTGATCGATTTACAGGGGCGACATTACTTTTTCGGATGGTTTTGTGTAATTACACATTCCCTTTATAAAATAGGTCAATGGATGCAAATATATTTACATTCAATATAAGGCATGTTTTTTTGCTCTCTTATCCAGTACAGAGCAGGTTAGCGAAATGCAAAAACAACACACGAAGCGCAAAGCGGGTAGGGCAACCACACCAGTGGTGAAGCTATTCTGGCACATGAAAAATACAAAGCTCAAAACTCCTACTCTGCTCTAGGTAAAGTCGCAAAAAACACGCCTATAGTTACAAACACCACTGACAAGTTCAAAAAACACGAAACTTGAAATTGGTAAGCAAGTTAGTTTAAAAGGAAACGTTCACATGTCAATGCAATTAGCTTTATGAATAATTCAAAGAAACCAGGAACTTAAATCCTCTTCAAATAGAAATGATTTTTTTGCAAATCAGGAACAACCCACCTCTACGTTCCTTTGAGTTTGATCTTAATCAATTTAATATCGATATCTTGTTGAATGAGTCGTTTACATTTGTGCGCTCGGCGCTCATGGTCGTGTCTATATGATAGCAGTTCTGAGCTACAACAACCAGGGCAACAATATCGGTATGGAAAGTTCTCAACGAGTATCGAGCCGACGGCAGAACTCAATTAAATTGCTCCAAGTGGATGCACTCTGATGTTTACTGACAATGTCGAATCTAGGTGAATCTACGTTCCAGCTTTTTCGGTGTACTGAGCTGAATGTGTTTGCAGACATGAAGGAAAGTCAACACACCTCATGTTTGGTTTAGATTACATGCAATCTGCCGATAGTTGTCATCCATATGGGATGGAATGGGACAAAGGGTACCTATATATAATCTTGTTCGCTTGTTGTTTGCTAAAAATATCGAAATTCTAATTATATAGATAGATATATTTATTTCTTAAATTTAGATACAGTTCAATATTTCAGTTAATTTTCATTTAAAGTTTAGACGTAATGTCTTTAATTAGATATAGTGGTTCGCTGTTCAGCTGGCTGACAGTCTTGGTCACAACAATTTAAATACTTTATTATTAAAATAATAAAGTAAAATTACTTTAGCTCTAAAAAATTTTGAAAGCCGGTTTTCTATCCTCACATAAATGAACCAGAGAAGGTGCAACCACATGTTTCTGGCAATACCTATTAATCGATAGTGTTGCGAGGTTGATATTCTCCGGGATTTCAAGTAAAGCACAATTCGTTTAAATTCGATAGAAATAATAACTTTTTATTATTCGCATTAAATAATCGCATAACTGGCAACGCTACCCAATTTTATATTCAACTTTATAACTGCTCGATTGCTGCTACCAATCCAAATAGCTTTACAAAAGCTTATGCGTAGAAACTGATTGTCGTTTTCCTTCACAATAGAAACTGATCGTCGTCTTGCTTCACCGTAATAAAAACTGTGTTTGACTGCAAACTTTGTGGTGCTTATATACTGCATGCGTTGAGTCGAGAGCTTTCCCGCATATTCGATGGTGTATGTGTAATTTTCGGGAAATGTTAACTACCGAGAACTTTGCAGAATTGTCCACGCCTTTCTCATTAGGTATTGCAATGTGGCCAATCGGATGTTTTTCTCCGCTTTCCAGTTAGATATTGGGAGTTGTTGTTTTTCTCACTGGAAACTGATCGCCAGGGTAACATGTAACAATATGTTTAATAAAATGTCGCGTTCGCGGCTATGCTCGCGTTTGTATGGTATAATACAAGTACTGTTGTACAGCAACTACTCTGTTTCGTTTACAGTGATATGCTTTCTTTTGGTTTTTTGTTGCAATTCAGAAACGTATGCTGAATTGTTATTTGTGCGAGCTAGTCTGCCTTAGAAAAAGAAACGGAAGATAACTACGGTGCAAGCACTTACGATTGGCGCAAATATATAATCATATCTTATTATACATCTTTCTGATTTTTTTTACTGAAAGTTCAATTTTTTTTCATCAATGAACATATCCCAAATAATAAATCTTTCATCACGATCATCAGTTGGGCGGTACTTTATGAGGCTGAGAAAGCCAAAATGGTTACAACAGAAAAGAAACAAAAATTTAACGTTATAAAACCACAATTTTGAACTACGATAAAATTAATGGCAAGAAGAAACTTTGGTATGTCCAGGTAGCAAACACCTTCTTAATGAGCGAGATATCCGGTCACAATATCATCCCAGTTATTATTTATTAATTCTTCTTATTTCCAAAATTCAAAAGATTTTAACTCTTTTTTCGCAAAATAACCGCCATCTAAAAATTGCTCAACTTACATGCCTTGCATAGGGTCCGTATACTTCTGCAATGTGCTGTGGGGCGTTCAGAAATTGAAACTATCAATTTGCAAAAACTGGAAGCGAACTGATGTAATCCTATTATCTGAGGATACCACATACAACATAGAGAGGAGTTGCGGAAAGTTAAATCGATTCATTTTTCCTGGTTCCCTTCCTGTTCCTGTTTAAGCTGCTTTTTGCTGAAGCTCTTCGGGGATATTGTACTTTTCCAGGAGCGATACAATTGCTTTCAGTTCCTGTCGATTTCAAATCGTATCTTCAACCAGATGATGCAGTTATGAAATCATATAAATTCGACTACAATGCGTATCACTCTATGGACTATGGAGCCATTACATTGCAAACTACTGGCGATCAAACATTTACATGAATGCTTCTGGGACCATTTGACGTTTTTTGCCACCTTTTTCAGTAACACGTTTATATTTTCAAGTGCTTTAAGTGTTTGCTTGTTCCTAAATATACGAGGGCACAGAGGAGTTCGGTACTAAAAGCCAAACGAACTTGAAATATATACACTTCTCGAAGTAAAGTTCGTGCACCCACTACTTCACATATTCCAATTAAATTTCAATCATACTCGAGAAGTAAATTTCGAAGGAATAAACTTTCGTATCGCCGGTTGGCATGGCAAGTTTTCGAAGGAGATATTAATAAATATCGTTCGTAAAGTATAATAGTGCTGGATGCTTTGGAATTGTGTTCCGTTGTGTCTCGAAAAGTTTCGTCCAGATAGAAAAATTCCCAGCGGAAAATTGAGTGGAAATGGAGAACACGAATTCGGCGGACGAGTATCCACCAGCAGTCCGGCGACCAGAACTGTTACTATGAGTTTCAAGCCTTTGGGAAAAAAAACGAGTAAATAGAATGAAAAATTTTCAGAAA
Source organism: Beris morrisii (assembly GCA_951812415.1). Classification (NCBI taxonomy): domain Eukaryota; kingdom Metazoa; phylum Arthropoda; class Insecta; order Diptera; family Stratiomyidae; genus Beris; species Beris morrisii. The sequence continues at coordinate 493,822 of OX638310.1, forward strand.
AGTTGAAAAGTTTCTCGTGCCCATTTACAAACATGAAAATCCTTTTAAAATACCGAACGAAAATATTTGCTTGGGAAAAATATTGAAGTGAGTGGAAGTAAATGCTGGCAAAACTGCCATACAAAAGTCTAATTCTCGGTTTTTGATTTCAAGTGGGACAAGTGAGCATTAGTTATATTGGTGAAGTTTATAAAATGTGAGTAAGATGCACTCGGTCAATATTCGTGATGTAATCGATCATTCTTTGGGCCATTTAAAAGGAACTTCTGTTGTTATTCAATATTTGTAAAAGATTCATCAAAATTGACATGTATCGTCCACATATTATAAAATCGTCTCGCTACATCATCATATAGAGGATCGCGTTATACATTTGTATCACAGACGGCATTCCAGTGCACTCCCGAATTATATATTGATGTTCCAAATGAAAGGCCTCCATAAAACATTGCAGCAAAGAGCAAACCAACTTACGAACGTCCGCACAAACCGATAGAATTGCAAGAGATGACGTTTCGGTGCGATGTGCACATGTTCCATATGGAACATAAGAAACCGCATGGACATATCCCAACCATTTCAGTTGGCGTTGGGTCGTAATCTTGGAGTTTAGAGTAAAGTGAACTTAATTTTCTTTCACGTACAAACTATTACAAATTTATACAAAAATTAATATAACTTCTCATTACGGTAGTTTTGTGATATTGTTACGTGTAAGCCTGGCCACCGCGCAACTCGATCGATTACGAATAGGGAAACAGCAACAACCGAATACCTAAGATGCAAAGTAACCCAATCAAAAGCCTAGTTGAGTAAATAAGGAGAGCGGAGCAACACGATTATACCCCACTTCTTATCGAATGTGCTCGAATGCTCTCCAATGTACTAGAATCGAACGAAGATCAAAATCGAAAGCTCTGAAGCTTTCGAGAAGATTCCACATACATCACCGAGCGAACATTCAAGTACATCCTAGACTGCAACCGGCTACTATAAAAGCAGGTGAAGCTTTCAGCGAGGGATATAGTAATTTTTATTACGTCGACTGCGGCAGACAGCGTGTATACGCGACCGTGTTGGTAGAGAGCGAAAGTGATTGAATCAAGCGATATAGATAAGCGGGCGGTATTGCCATATAGTGCGAATAATTGTACTAATAGAATTAAAGTGCGAAGAATAAATAATCACTTATTTTTATTTTAACCGAATTGTGTTTTACTTGAAATCCCGGCGAACTCGCAACAATATTAATGATTCATTAATAATTTATTAATAGCAATTCAATAATGGTTTACAAATAACGATTGATTAATGATTCTTCTTTTAAGAACGGTTCATTAACGAGGACAATATTGGTACGACCAATGATTCTGTAAAGAATTATTTCCGAACTCGTGAATAATTTAAATACTAGTAAATAATGATAAATTAATGACTTATTTGTGAATCTTTTCGTTCGCTGGGATATTTCAGTAATACTGACTATAAATGTTTACACACATATATGCGATTAGATAAAATTAATTAACACTGCAGGATAACCAAGTAAGTACAGTTTATATTTGAGAATGGAACGTTTAAATTGATCGAAACCCGTGCTAAGATATGTGCACAAACTTATTACAATTCGGGGTCTTGTGTCTAAGAACCGTGAACCACGGTTTCACTTTTATTGTGTACCTAAACTAAATATCCATTCAGTGCTCAAGACATCAAAGCACTGATTGCGCTTTTAAAACATAGCTCTAAAGTATTAAGGAGTACCTGCAATTGCATTGTCTACCTAAATTTAAGTACAAAACAGAACACGGACCTCGACTGCGACTGCGACTGCGACTACGATTTGCCTATCTTTCGGCGTGACGTTCGACTGCGCAGTTGGTGTTGAACAGAACACCGACTACGACTCCGATTCAATTCAAGCAAGAAGAAGAACGAGTGTCAAGAGTCACTCCTGTTTTGTTTAACATTTTTGAAAATGTACGTGTTTCTGGTAGCGCGTATAATTTATATAGTGTTTTCAATCACTTTTAGTGTTTGCGTTTATTAATAACGAGGAAGTGAATAGGAATCGGGACGAATTTGGAGAATAGAAACCCAGCAGGCAGAGCGTACTGCCGCAAAATGTCATCAAAATTCGACATGTCCATATGTAAGATAGAGACAGCATGTACTAAGCTATCGCGGTCTTCTCTTAACTGTAAACCGAATTCAATTCATTTGGAAGGGTTCATATAAATATTCCATATATAGCGCTCATACAAACTATCATATAATAGTAAATAAATACAGCAAACGGCGACATCGTTCCCAAAAAGTCTAACCAGTTATATGACTTGCATACGGTTTCGTATACGGTTGTATAGTATAGTATACGAAACTTTTCCTGTTGGGAAATAGTGGAAATCCGAGACTACAACCGCAGTCTTGGAATTAGAGTGTAGCACGACTGCGCAGTCGCAGGCGAAGTTGGTGTTGCAGGCATCGCCATACAGTCCTGTGTATTCTAAAGACAGGAACTGCGCAGTCGCAGTCGAGGTCCGTGTTCTGTTTAGGCCTTTAGAGTTAGAGTGTAGCACGACTGCGCAGTCGCAGGCAAAGTTGGTATTATGGGCATCGCCATACAGTCCTGTGTATTCTAAAGACAGGGACTGCGCAGAACAGTCGAGATCAAAAATTTCAAAGTTTACGTACTAAAAACTGATTTTACTACGAAAACATGCAATTGAAAATCTGGCACACTGAAGTATTGTTTTCAAGTGCTACATTCTGAAAACATTGAGTCGAAACCTCGACAACTTGGTCTAAAATTGATCATTTTTGGTTGTATATGTAAACATGACCTGAGCGTTATGAACTACGCAATCATTTTAAAAATGTTCAATACAATACAAGTACGCAGAATTATTTAATAACTTAAGAAGAACATTCACCATATACGAGTATTCATAACTGCAAATAATTAAGCGATGTTTTAAAGTAAAACTCATAAATTATTCGCTCATAATCTTAATTTTATATGGAAATAACTGACAGGTTCTGTATATTTTGGAAGGTTCAGACAGCTGCAACCAGACAACATGGTATATTTGTCAATAGAAAGGGACAAACTTTACAAATTTATAGCAAGATCGTAGCAGTAATTTTTAACAGATGGACAATTTTAATCTCATAATTGTTTGTTGTCTTGTATTTTTACACGTAATATTCTTTTAAATGAATGATGATTCTTCCATTTGTAGTGCTGTATTGACTTGCAAACGAGTAAGATTTTGTAATTTTTTTATTGAATACATCACAACCATATAAAAAAGCACAACAAATGTTAAAAAGTGTGCCATAATTTGTACAGTAATATGCGTGTAGACGTATAAAATGTTAATGAGATCCCATAAAATTATCTGAAAAAGACACTAGTTTGTTAGTTAAGTCTTGTTGCTGCTCAATAGTCTGTACGTCCTTACTTTATTGCTACTGATCAAAGATGTACAATCCCAGACGATGACACTACCCTTTATTTATTATTTCGTATGCAGAATGTATTTATTAATTATACTGCTTGAAGAGATTAATTTACGCTATTTTTCAGGGAGTATGAAATGACGGCCGTCCTTGCATCTCTTTGGTCAAGGCCCAAAATCTTAAAACATATTTATGATTTAAAAAAACAATAAGAAATTCAATTCATTCATTTTTATTCTTAAAAAAATTGAATTAGTTTTGACTTTTTTTGGGAATATATTAATTATAATATGGGATATATAAAACATAATATATTCATTTCTCTATTTTATTCACGTCTATGTATATGGTATGTATATAAAGGGTGTTACAATAACTCGTTTCGAAGTTTATTGTGAACCACGCTTAAGCGTCAAATAATTTTTGATATCTGTTTTGATATTTTGATAGTTCAGTCTTTGGCAAATTGACCACAAGACCAAGTTGACAATGGATTTGCGACTAAAATTTTCTTTTCTGGTGAGGCTTCCATCTCAGTGGCTGCAACAACAATGGAATTGTTGCAGCAGAAGTTCCCCAGGCGAATAATTTCCAGAAGCAGCAAAATCAATTGGCCACCGAGATCGTGCGATTTGACTCCGTTGGACGTCTTTCTTTGTCGTTATCTCAAAAGCATGGTTTACGCCAATAAACCCACTACCATTCAACAACTGAAGAGAGAGATAACAAACCTTATTGGTCTAATTGAGGAGCAATTATGCCGTGATGTCATCAAAAATTTAGAGAAACGGGTCGAGGTGTGCCGTAGAAGCCGTGGCGAGCATTTGAGTGATATTCATTTCCACACACAAAAATTTCATTAACTCCATCATCCACTTACATAACATAAATTTATTTCAATTTTTAAAAATAGTTCGTACAATTATCTACAATTTCAGTGATCAGATCTTACATCTTTGCATCTGTAGTTACAATTTGAATTTTTACTAAAATTAGTTCTTTGTTTACAACAAATTATATTAATTATTTATTATATTAATTATTTAAATTCAAGGAAAAATTATATAATACAAAACCTTGCTTGTTAAATCCTACCTAACTTACAAACTAATTTACAATCTAACTTAAAATGAAATGAAATAATTAGGTTAAATATATAAATATGTGTTATAGGAAAGATGAAATTAGCGGCCGTCTACCAACTGGGACCGTAACAAAAATGAAGAGAGTTTGGATTCGGCCAGTTCCTGCCTGCAGTGGCGGTGCTAATAGTTTTGACGCCCGGCGCACTTTCTACATTTTGGTGCCCCAAATTTTATATTTTGTTTTCGAAAAATGAAGAATAATTTCCAAGATTTATCATGATATAAATAGAGGAGATGGTGTTAAGTGACCCCTGCTGTTAATTTGGCCCGCTAATTATATCTAATAATTCACAATATCATTTATGGTTTGTGTTACATATCGGGCCTTCTGAGAACAAAACTGAAATAAACTGCTTATTCATGGGTCATTCCATCAAGAATCGCCAAAGTTGTGACCTTACCATCTCCGATTCTTATGAAATTTTTGTACTTGAAGAACTAGTGAAAAAAATAATTGAAATTCAATTTTTGTTTCTATTTCATTGTTTAGTTAGTTATAGTACGTTAAAGTTTTCGCAAAATCGGTGTCCAAATCCACTTTGAAAATTCATATCTCTGGTAATTTTTATCCTAGAATAATGAAATATTTTTCAAAACAAATCAAAAAATTAACTTGAGATCCCAAGCTAATTTTTTGGTATTTTGGTATGTTTTGTAAAACAGTATAACCTACAAATATAAAAAAAAATCGTTATCTTTGAAAAAAAATTTCAAGTATCATTTTTAGTAAAAAAATTTTTATTTTGCGACAACCCTCCCTTTTAAAATAAGCCCTATTTTATTATTCTAGGATAAAAATTACCAGAGATATGAATTTTCAAATAGGACTCGGACACCATTTTGGAGTAAACTTTAATATACTATAACTAACAAAAAAATGAGATAGAAACAACAAATTTAAGAAAGAATCGGAGATGGTAAGGTCACAAATTTCGTAATTTTTGGCGATTCTTGATGGAATGGCCCTCATACGAGGATCGCCTTGCTTTCGCAAGATATGCAAAATTAATTCCATCAACATCTGTGATTGCCTTCAAAGGTGCATCTTATAAGAATCAATGGAAGAATATATCAAAAGATCTCACGGAGCAAAATGTAGCCGCAATCTTCAGAACTGTGGATGTGATACATGATGGTGAAAAGATCAGCTCGGATAGAAGTACTGAAAGTAGTGAAAATAAGGCTTCTTCGACTGAATACATACAATTCGACCAGAAAAGTCATTTCAGTCTTACCCAGGAGGCAAGATCTTTTTCACTTCATTTGAGTCGATATTAAGATATGTAGTGTATGGTATGCATGCGCGCACGCACAGTTCAAGGAGTACGTAAATTTTTTTACCTCCTTTAAAATTAGTCTTTCTTGAAAAAATCAAAAAGTCACGGTTCCCTTCAATTCTGAAATTGCCCCCCCCCAAATTACGTCCCTGAATTTGGCATCTAATATTGAAACAAATTGTGAAGGATCCTTTCCTAGTGACCAAAGAAGTAAAATATACATTCAATTGTGAATTTTTGAATCAGAATGAATGTCCTGGAGCTGAAGGCGATAATTATATGCGATTTTTACCTATAAAATTGATTTTTTAGCTATTTTTCCTATGGTTTTATGCACACATTTAATTTGGCTCTCCGGTGCCATATTACTACTCATTTCAACGATAGTCGTATGCAAAAATTTCTGAATTTAAATAATTTTTTAGAAACTGTGAGGCTTTCTTCCAATTTTAAGTAATTAAGTTTAAAGGTTTTGCTGACATAACGAAACATTTTAAAGTAGCCTTTGAAACGTTATTATACTCTAGATGAAATCATATAGAGTATTATAAGTTTAATCCAGCCCAAAAGTTTGTAACGCATAGAACCAAGCCACGGACGAAAAAAAGTTATATATTATTTTTTGTTTATTTGTGGCCAAAAACCTCAAATCCGCTTGACGTCCGTCCGTCCGTCCGTCCGTCTGTCCGTGAACACGATAACTCAAGAACGCCTTCACCTAGGATATTGAAATTTTGAATCTGGATGTTTGGTCGAATTTGTAAGGCTAAGTTCGTTAACGGGCAAAATCGTTTTACTCCTTCGGGTAGCTGCCATACAAAATGTCCTTAAAACACTTGTTCAAGAATATTGGTCGATAACTTCAGAAGGGTTTAAGCTACGTCTTTTAAATTTTGTATGTGTGATTTTTCTAATAGTTGGAGCTAAATGTATGATTATGAAGAAAATCCTATTAGTCCTTCGTGTAGCTGCCATACAAATATCCTGTCAAAACGTCTTCACTTAATTTACGGAACTTACTATAACTCAAGTAATCTTTTAGGCATGAATTGGAAATTTTGTACAAATTAGTTTTGAGTTAAGACGAAGTTCGAGTTTACTAATCAGCGAAATCCGTTTACTCCTTCTGGTGGCTGCCATAAAAAATGTCCTTAAAACACGTGTTCAACAATATTTTTCGATAACTTTTGAACGCTTCAAGCTACGAATTTGAAATTTTGTACACGTTCATTTCTAAATGGTTCTAAGGAAAAGGATAAATATGTAAGAAATCGAGTGAGTTCTTCCTGCACCTCCCATGTGAAAGTCCTTCAAAAAGGACATTTTTTTTCAATGACATACCCAGTTCAAGATATGAAATTAAACACTGAATATTGTCTTTAAGGTTTGAGTAGCAATCTAATGGCAGTCCTTAATAAAGGACATACAACATGCACACACGTAATTCTACTTTATCCCCAACTACAATATAAATCGGAGTTCAGTATTCATCTAGAGTATTATACGATTGGCTTGCAGCCGATCGTGACTGCAGTATGTTTACTATTAGCACTTATTTTTTCCACAATAAAACCTGAAATATTTGCTCCAAAGAGTAAGTCAATAGATTCGCACATGTTTGATCGAATAAAACGATGTACATGTCGGATCGGTGGAGGTAAATGATGTTGGTTATACAAAATCGTTTATGTATGTACTATGTATTTGGAAGAGGGTTCCTCGAACATGTATTTATATGATAAGATCAAACAGCAATCACATATTTAAGGGAATAAAACAATCGTTTGGGAGTACGACGTGTTATTAATTTGTATTTGGATGGATAGGTATATGTGGGTAGGATGCCATGTTTTGCAAAATTGCAAAAATTACAAACAGTGAATTTGATAATTGCAGGTTCGTACATGAACGAACAATTGCGTAGGTGGGTGGAACATTAGGTGTGGCGCCCTAAAAAGTTGGCGCCCGGCGCAGTTGCTCCACTTGCTCCTATGGAAACTCCGCCCCTGCCTGCCTGTATAGTATAAACACCAGCATCAGCGTGTAGTATTCTAGTTGAAAAGTAAAAGAGTTTATTCGTCGCTGTTTTAAAGCACTTATTTTGGCAGACCAGCAGTTTCTTTTTGTGAATGCTAGCGCATTGGATGGGAGGACCACAGGAAATGATAGGTTGAACTACAACTTTAAATATTAAGACTTTATTTTCCACAGAAAGGAAGGATTTCCTATTTATAAGAGGGTACAGCGCATGAATGCATCCTGAGATCTTGAAGCATGTGTTTTCGATGTGGCTAGCAAATGTAAGTTTATTGTCAAGCGTAAGGCTAAGATAAATTAAATTAGAAGACCATGGGATGAGTTATTCAGTCAAACAAGGAGTTTTGGGCGTTTTTTAATCTTTAGCATGGCTTATTCCAGAATGGAATAGATGTACCAGAAACGTAATTTGAGCAAAATAACTCGACTTAAGAAGTGTAAACCCAAAAACTAGTAAGTATCTAATAAATTAATTCGATCCAGAAATTTCGAACAATAATAAACGACGTAAGACGTCTTCTTCTTTATGTAAGTTTTTACTTTTTAGTGCGCGCTATTCACATACACAAAATATATAATGTATAAGAGAGATTGAATTTATTTATTTCAGTATCCATGAGCGTAGCTCGTGCGGATAATATTAACTACAATATCTACATGTGTTTTTAAAATCGAGTAAAAATTTCAACAATAATTCATTATAAAAGGAGAAATTCATTGAGAAAGAGAATGACGTGAAATTGAATGGTAATAAAAAAAAAGAAAGGAAAAAATAAAGCTAACAAAATGTCAAACAAGAAAGAAAAATACATAGTACTACTGTGTGAAAGATAATACAAAGATGATAATGGTAATGATAAAGCAATGAAGATTGAAGAATAAAGTAATACATATGGAGTTTTATTGAAGCAGATATTTTTTAAAATTATGCTTTAACTTGTTGGGTTGAGATTGAAGATCTCTGGGAAGTTGGTTGTAGTTTTGTATCGTCTTGTTTAAAATTGAGCAGGATCCGTGTCTGGCAGTACGTAAGGCAGGAACGTATATATCGGCAGCTCGCTTATAGTGTTGTAGTTATGGTTGTCACAGTGATAGGAAAATTTTATGTCGCTGTTTGTAGTCTGCCGCTTAATTTTGTTAATTTGGTCTGATGATTCCAAGTAGTAAAGTTGTTCGACCGTGAGCAGTTGATATTTGGCATGAATGGTTTTCGTGTGTTCTCGAGAGTTTATGTTATATAGATTTTTTATTGCTTTGTTTTGCATTTTCTGGATGCACTGTAATTTGAAACTAAAAGCCGATCCCCATATTATTATCCCATACTGCATCTGACTTATAAATAGAGAAAATAATATAGTTCGCTTTAACTTTTCAGGTACTTCTTTCCCGATTTTACGGAATATTCCTGCAATAGAAGCCAGGTTCCGCCTTAGTAGGTCAATGTGGAGGTCTCACGTTAGCTTTGAATCCAGCACTATACCGAGATACTTGAAGCTATCAACTTCATCAATTATTTCGCCGTTGAAAACAATGCTAATATCAGTTGATGATGACTTATTAAAAACGACATATTTTGTTTTTTTTTGGATTCGCTGATAGCTTGTGAGCATTAATCCAAATATTGATCTTATCGAGGTCGCAATTAATATCATTCTGCAGTGCATCAAAAAAAAATGCCAACATTTTCGTATTATGTATCTTCCGTCTTTAGCCCTTGATATTATTACATATCTTTCACTCGAAATAAATTAGGTAAGGAGCTGATAAAACAAAGCCAACATGAATGATGAATTTCACGAGAAATTATTTGCGACATCTCTTCAAATAGCTGAACTAGTGCTAGGAAAGATACTGGCCATTGGCCATTTGTAGCCTCCATGAATGTTTTCTTCGTTCTTGTAGAGCATTCCACCGAACTACTATATCCTTTAGTGGTGAATTTAATCATTGTTTTTGCTGAAGGCAGTAGTCGCTGGCACTAAATCTAACCGTATCCAAGATACTATTTCTGGTTCATTTATAATGAAGAAGTAGTTGTCCTTGGAACTTGAATTCTACAGAATTTTTTTTTCTTCCCAAAGTTCAATGGTCAACCAGATTTTTGATATTACCTCCACATTCGACATTACTGAAAATATGTAAATAGCATGAAATTAGAATTCCATCAATAACGAGGGTGTTTTTGTGGAAAATTGACGAAGCTCGAGAGAAAACTAGAAATCTCATGGGATATTTGAACCACAAAATGAATGGCAACTCACTCAATCATCCCCCGACATCTGAATGTATGTGTTTGCAATGTACTGCGCTTGTAGTCGTCGGTATCGTATTAACCCCAATTACACAGTCAATTTGTTTCCTGTCAATTCTCGTTAATGTTGCCAATAGAGTTGACTTTATCGTATGTTTGAATTCGGCCTGCAATAATGTTCCCCAAAGTACTCACATTATCCTTCGGGAGAGACTTAACATACAACGTACATACGTCAGAGATAGAAAATTTATAATTAGTCCCTTAATGATCTGTCAAGGGTTTAAAGTTCTCACTGTACGGAATAATTATCAATTTGATGAAGAACATTTTCAGAAGGATGCTTAGTACTTCGAGTTTTGAGTTTGATGTGGGAAACACAAGACTTTGGGAGATTAATGTACAAAATGTATATACCTACATAAATACAGTCTGTAAGCTGTGACATTCTTTTAATTAACGTTTCGTATTTATCGATAACTCGACACAAGTACACGTAAGTAACTTTTTGATGTGGTTTTTCTCGTTTAATTCGAGATTTGGGTGAATATTGCGCGTTTTTCCTTTGATACAGAATGGTTATGGGAATGGAATGGTTATTGTTTTACTGGTGGTTTTGTAGATGAAAGAAATAAGTAAGAAGCAATTAACATTATGTAGGAAGATGTAGACTGTACACGGGAGTATTTTAAAGTTGAATTCTCATTCCCTTCGTTTGCGTGTATCATTTATCCATTCTCAAAAAAAATTTATGTTCAGACCGTTCTAACCCAGTAGCGAATCTGCATTAGGGTACGCTGCAGTGGTGAATGTCTTGTTTTAATTTCATAGATTCCTTTCCTTTCGTATTTAACAAGACAGAAATGGTAAAATTTCATAAAAAACATATTCTTATTTCGTTTGCAAATTTTGTCACCTCCTGTAAAATTGGAAAAGTAAGGCTAAGGCGCTGTACACGACCGAACGAATTTTCCGATACGAATTTTTATTTTTCTGCTTATTGTCAAATCTTCAGTTATTAGAAAATTGGTTGAAATCGTTAATTATAACATTTTCAAGAATATCATAAAAGAAAATTTCTAGGAATTTAGATATTGATTGATAATATTAAACAAAGTCCGTCTGTCGGTACGAATACGTCGTACGAATATTTTAGTCGTACGACGGATTCATTTTTATACTCTAGATGAAATCATATAGAGTATTATAAGTTTAATCCAGCCCAAAAGTTTGTAACGCATAGAACCAAGCCTCGGACGGAAAAAAGATATATATTATTTTTTGTTTATTTGTGTCCAAAAACCTCAAATCCGCTTGACGTCCGTCCATCCGTCCATCTGTCCGTGAACACGATAACTCAAGAACGCCTTGACCTAGGATCTTGAAATTTTGAATCTGGATGTTTGGTTGAATTTTTAAGGCTAAGTTCGTTAACGGGCAAAATCGTTTTACTCCTTCGGGTAGCTGCCATACAAAATGTCCTTAAAACACGTGTTCAAATATATTGGTCGATAACTTCAGAAGGGTTTAAGCTACGACATTGAAATTTTGTATGTGTTATTTTTCCAATAGTTGGAGCTAAATTTATGATTATGAAGAAAATCCTATTAGTCCTTCGTGTAGCTGTCATACAAATATCCTGTCAAAATGTATTCACTTAATTTACGGAACTTACTATAACTCAAGTAATCTTTTAGCTATGAATTGGAAATTTTGTACATATTAGTTTACTACTAATCAGAGAAATCCTTTTACTCCTTCTGGTAGCTGCCATACAAAATGTCCTTCAAACACGTGGTCAACAATATTTTTCGATAACTTTTGAACGCATCAACCTACGAATTTGAAATTTGGTACATGTTCATTTTTAAATTGTTCCAAGTAAAAGGATAAATATGTAAGAAATCGAGTGAGTTCTTCCTGCACCTCCCATGTGAAAGTCCTTCAAAAAGTACATTTTTTTTCGATGACATACCCAGTTCAAGATATGAAATTAAACACTGTATATTGTCTTTTAGTTTTGAGTAGCAATCTAATGGCAGTCCTTAATAAAGGACATACCACATGCACACACGTAATTCTACTTTATCCCCAACTGCAATATAAATCGGAGTTCAGTATTCATCTAGAGTATTATACGATTGGCTTGCAGCCGATCGTGACTGCAGTATGTTTCTTTATGTTATTAATTAAAACCACAAATCCCTAGAGATTTTCTATCATGATATTCTTGAAAATGTTATAATTTACGATCATAACTAATTTTTCAATAACTAAAGATTTCACAATAGGCCGAAAAAAGAAAAATTGTATCGGAAAATTCGTTCGGTCGTGTGCAATGTGTACAGCGCCTAAGTCTATAAATAGGCGATATCCTTTCATTCCGGCGGGTTTTTCCATACAAGAGTCCTTGAAACCAGGCGCGTAGCGTGAAACTTCGTTGGGGTAGCACAATAACACGATCATCAAATTCTATGAATTTCATAACCATAAACACGTAATTTTCATTCAGAAATGAGATTTCGATTGCTAAATTCCAGGAAGTAATCAAAAAATGCCGCAAATTTTAGCGATCGTATCTTTGCGCTAGCCCTGCGAAGATTCACAATACGCGCCTGCTTGAAACATATATTTAGGATTATTAACTGCATGATTTCAGCTAAGAACTTAAAATTTTGCACACATAAACTTTCCAATGTTTGAAGCTAAAATTTTGAATATAATGCTAATCGAATGAGTCCTTCGTGAAGGGGCCTATAAAATTCCTTCAAAAATGTATGCAATTTACACTATAATTCAAGAACGCGTTAAAACAGGAAGTAGAAATTTTACAATTGGTTTTAAGTCAAAAGTAGGACTAAGTTCATTAATTAGTAACATCCGTCAACTCCTTCGAGTAACTGTCATACAAGAGTCCTTAAAACACGAGTTCACCAAAAAACTTAAGAACGATTTAATCTAAGACTTTGAAATTTTTTATACATTGATTTTATAAAAGACGCTGCTTAAGGTATGAATATAAAAAAAAAATTCCATAATTCATTCGTTTATCTGCCATACAGAAATTAAAAGTGTACTAACTTAATTCTCTAATAGACCAATTTTTATCTGCCAAATTATATTATTTGTCCTGCACGAGCCTTATTATGCGTTAAAAATTTTACTTAATTTTTTGTAAATTTTTTTTTTTAATTTTTTTCCCAAAAATTTTACTCTATTTTTTGAAAATTACGTATTTAACAATCTATGGTATAGTGAGAACTCAGTAAATGACAATAAATAAAAAAAAGATAAAAATCTTAAAAGCGATATCCTTATTAAATCACAGGTATTGTATTATATCGCTTACAAAACATGATAAGGACAATCGGTCGTATTTTTATTTAAAAGATATCTGATTTAGGATCTTATTGCAAAGAAGAAGATTATAAATTAAACCCAAAACTGTATCGCTAGCAACAATTTTATGATATCCCGCGCGAGATATCATTGCTAATATCTTGATCACGATATCTATATCACCAGCGATATAATAATAGTATTATTTTCGAAACAGTTTGTAAGTGTCCGTATTTAATATGATATCTTCTCAAAACATCCTAAATCAGACTTCTTTTAAATAGATACACTAAGTTTAGTTTTAAGTTAGATGTAAGTGAATTAACGGGTTTTGTGGATTTTCTCCCGTACATTACCTATAATTAACTGTATTTTTAAACGACATCTGCCAAAGCATTCAAATAGTAATAATTAAGTTGTAATAACCTTTTGTCTAATCTCTATACCATCCCAAATCAAATATTTATTATTCACTTATGTTAGCATCTCGAAATAAAGAAATCTATCTATCTATCTATCTAAATAGAAGCACGACTGATTTTCTTTATTATCTATTGTTTAAATTACTATATAAGAAATTATATTTGCTGGGATCCAAGATTTTTTTCAATCACTTGCTTTTTCTAATATTTATAATGTTATATTTAATTTTTAGGCCACGTGCGAGTTTCGAACCATGAACACTAACTCGGATTAAACTCACCATCGAAACTTTGTAAATATCTAAATTAAGTATTTCTTTATACGAGCAAAATTTAATTTTACTTTTCAGTATTTTCACATGTACATAGAACTGAAGTTGACAAGTTTTATGGTTTGAAAAGTATTGTCATCGATTTTTAAAACAAAAATTTGCTACCCTAAACATTTTTTTCACGTTTCATGACTAATAAACACCAAAACAGCCGCAACTTTATTATTTTATGGGTAGAGGTCCGAAACGTGTTTAATGGTGAGATGCGGTGTAGGTTACTATGAGACTGACAACCTAAGGAATAACCAAGAGGCTATTTGAAACTTTCCCCCAGGAGGTTTAATAGGGAAAAATATTTAAATCGGTTTTTCCCCGACTATGTTTAAAGCTTATAGAAGTGAAAGTGAACTCCAAATTTAAATATATCTAAGAAATATATCAGAATTTGTGAATATGTACACAACCACTTTACACCCCCTTAGGGGCCGGATATCGAAAAATTTTGAAGAACTTTTCTAGGCGCTTATATAAATAGCCCGCAGAAGTAAAATTGCTTTGATAGCTCGACGTGTCTAAAAGTTTTAACGAAATTCGTGAAAATGGGTATTCACGGACATTTTTTTTACTCAACCTATGGATGCCAATAAAAATCTGAACTTTTGTTTGCTTTAATTACTCTAATAGCTGATCTACATATACGTACTAAGTTTCAACTTTCTAGCATAAGCCGTTTCTGAGATATAAGAAACCACCCCTCACCCCCGTACCTTGATACCCCTATCAAAAATTTTATTTTTCTAAGATGTCTCTATAGTCCTCTATGTAATCCTAAATTTTTAACTTACTATTAATGGTTTTCGAGAAATAAAAATCAGAATGTTTTCCTTTCTACCCTCTTTCACCATCACCCCAAACACCCACAACCCCAAATTTTTTTCTCCAACTAGAGGTTTACCGACCCCAACTCCTGTAAAATTTTCGAGATCATATCTGATACGGTTTCTGAGATATAAAAATTAAATTTTTTGAGAAATTGCTATCCCTCCACTTTCGTGCTCCACCTCCCCCCTCAAAAAATTTACTTTCAGTAGACTCCTCTTATCATCCCATATACAGAAACTAAATTTTATCTTTTTGGTGTAATTGGTTCGGAAGATATTGTATTCCAAAGTTTTTCACCCCCCCCCCACATCCCACCATCCCTCTTAAAAATGTTAGCCATTGTCTTATCTTGAAGTATTCGTAAGGGCAACAACATAGTTTCAATCTTCTGTTATCAATTGTTCAGGAGATATCGATTTTAGAATGTTTCGATACCGGCTTTCAAGCGATTTGGACCCTTTGTTTTCCCCCCACTTCCACACCCCTCAATCCTTATCGACCATTTTTTTGCATATGAATCCACTATCATAATATGTACTACATAAGTTCCAAGTTTCAGTCTCCTAGCATAAGCGGTTCCTGAGATCTAGAAACTAAAATTTTTCGCCTAAAACGAAAAATTTTGTTTTCTAGATCTCAGCAACCGCTTATGGTAGAAGGCTGAAACTTGGAACTTATATAGAGCTTCGATAGTGGACCCATTTGCAAAAAAAATGCTAATATGGGTGAAGTGGTGTGGGAGTGAGGGGAATAATAATGCATCCGAAACGCTCAAAAGCCGAGATCGAGACATTTTAAAATCCATATCTCCTAAACGGTTAATGGCACGAAATTCAAACTTAATGAACATCTGTAGGTATACTTGGATAATAGATTGGAAATAAATTTTTGAGTAGGGGCAGTGGCGTGCGGAGGTAGGGGTTGAAAAACTTTAGATTACGATATCTCACGAACCAATTGCAATAGAAAAATAAAATTCGGTTTGTGTATAGATAGATAGATAAATATATTATTTATTTAAATTCGTTGGTTTGTATAATAACAAGTAAAAATAATTCAGTGATTAGATCTTAATCTTTACAGCTGCAATTGAAAATTTTGCATTCTATTTGCAACTTACGTTAATCTGATACAGTAAAATGTTCAAGGAAAAATTTTGTGAACAAAAAACCTTGCTTGAAAGAACCTTAATGACTAACTTAAACACTCCTTAAAACTAAACAAAAACTAAAAATGGTTTGTGAAAGTTGAAAAATAAAGTTTGCTGGAAGTAAAATTTTTTAAGGTGGTGGTGGAGTATGGAAGTGGAGAGGATACAAATTTTTCAAAAACATCACGTCTCATATCTCAAGAACAGTGTAAGATACCAGGTGTGTGATTATGATATTTCCGGTTTTTTTTTTAAAACAGAAAGTTTATTTTTTATTTTATTTATTTTTTAGACTTCTTCAGATATTTTGAAGTGCTGCTCTTTAAGTGGGTATCCCATCGATAAAAACAAATAATAATCAGAAGGAGCCAAGTCTGGTGAATAAGGCGGGTGAGGTAGCAAATCCCAGCCAAATGACTTCAACGTATCCGGAACCGGTTTTGCTTTGTGTGTCGGTGCGTTGTCATGAAGCAAAATAACATTACCATGTCTTGTCGCCCATTCTGGTCGTTTTTCGATCAATGCTTGGTTCAAATTAATCATTTGTTGTCGGTAGCGATCAGAATTGACAGTTTCACCAAGTTTTAAAAGTTCATAACATACAGCACCTTTTTGATCCCACCAAACACAAAGCATTCTCTTCTTTCCAAATCGTTACTTCTGAATCGTTGAAACCAATTTCTACATTGTCTTTCACTTAAAGCATGTTCACCATAAGCTTCTGTAAGCATTTGATGCGCTTCAGACACACTTTTCTTTAAAAAAAAACAAAAACGTAATAAAATCCGCAAATCACAACTTTCTGCTACAAAATTTTCCATTTTTAATGAGGAAAACACTATGTTGTTGCATAAAACTTGAAATGTGGTATACTGAATATTCCTGACAGATGTTGAATCAATTAAAAAACAATATGGGTATGACTCATACACAATAAACGTTACCAGAGCTATCTATGTGTGAACGACAATTTCATATTCACACACCTGGTAGATGCTTAGAATTTTTACCAGCAGTAAAAAAATTTTTCTAGCAGTAAAAAAAAATCTGCCAACAGTCTGGGCACAACTTTATTATTTTTTGGGTAGAAGTTCGGAACGAGTTTAATTCTGAGATGCGGTGTAGGTTACTATGTGACTAACCTAAAAAAAAGTTCGGGAAGCGGTTGGAATGGGGTCGCGCTAGAATACTTACGCCGCTGCCACATATAACATATGAATGCCAAAATTCGGTCATACTCCGGTACACAGTCTAACTCGTAGTATAATATCAGTTGTTACGCGATTAGAATATTTTTCGTGATTTGGTTTTGGGGCATTACATGAAATCGGAAATGTGTTTGTAGGCGATTATATAAAAAGTCGGTGGAAGTCCAAATCAATCTAATATATCATCAATCCTAAGAAATATGTTCAAATTGGAGTTGAATAACAAACATCCTGAAATCAACTTTTTGACGATTATGTAGGAAGCCTTAGGAAGTAAAAATTAATTCGATAACTCATTAGAACTAAGAAATATGTAAGAATTTGTGAAAACATATACAACCCCCTTGGACCCACTTTGGGGTTTAATATCCAAAAATCCTGAAATGGGTTTTAAGATATATTTTTATTTTTATTTTTATTTTTATTTAAAGAAAGCCCGAGGAAGTAAGTCCTAAGAGATATGACAAAATTCGTGAAAACGTGTTCAACCCGTTTTTACACTCTTAGGGGTTGAAAAAAGAAAAAACTTGAAAATGGGTTTTAGGTGATTTTATTAATCTTAAAATCTTATCACTGACACTGACAGTTTGATAAAGGACTCAGTCGAGTCCGAAACGTCACGCAAAAATAAACAAGAACAGTATTGAGCCCGGAAAACTTGTATTTTCATTAGATTATATAAGTTTCATCTTCCTAGCATAAGTGGTTGCTGAGATCTAGAAACCAAAATTTTCCGTCTAAAATGCTTCCCCCACCCACCCCCCTTACACCACACACCTCTCAAAAGCTGTCTACTTAAAGAGGCATACTCAGCCTACCCACGAAAAAAAAATCAACTAAGTAGCTCAAACGGTTTGGGTGCTACGAGCCTTCAAACAATTTTGCGTACACCGGTAGACGTACGGCGTACGGCGGACAGACGGACTGAAATTTTTTTTTGCTTCTTTCAGGTCTACTAATCATGAAACGTAAAAAAAACATGTTGAGGGTAGCAAATTTTTTTTTTTAAAAATCGATCACAGTACTGTATTATTGAAATAATAAAGTAAAAAATCTGCCAATGGTCTGGGCGAAACTTTATTATTTTTCGGGTCAAAGTTCGGGAGCGGTCAAAGTCGGAGTGTATCATGAGTTGCTTCGAGATTATTAGATTTCTTGGAAAATTATTTTTGTTCTTAATATAAAAATATTCGAAATAGAGATTTTTAGCCGATTAAACATTGAAAAAGTCCATGTAGACTATTCGAATTTCAGTATATTATGTACACTAAAAGCCCATAGAAGCAAAAACGAATTTGTTGCCTTATCAGAATTAAGAGATATGACGAATTGTTAAAACGTATACAAACCCATTACTTCCACTTGGGGTTTGAATTTCGAAAAAATTGTGAAACAGGATTTTAGAGGATTTCATAAGAAGCAACTTGATATCTCACGAGACAAGACGGACTTTGGAAAATTTGTGAAAAAGTAAGCAAACCCTTCACACCTCCTTGGTTCTGGAAATTCGAAAAATCGTGAATTGGTTGGCCGTAATAATCAATTTTATATCTCATCAGAACTAAGGGATGGCAAAAATTGTGAAAACATATACAAACCCTTGGGGGTTGAATATCGAAAAATTGAGAAATGGGTTTGTAGGCAATTATATTAAAAGTCTGTGGTAATGAAAAGCGATCTAATATCTCATCGAACCTAAGAAATATGTCGAAACTTTGAAAAGCATACAACCCACTTACACCTATAAGAATTGAGGCTTTTTTATATAGGAAACCTTAGGAAGTAAAAATGAATTCGATATATCAACAGATATGCAACCTCCTTGCACCCACTTGGGGTTGAATATACAAAAATCCTGAAAGGAGTTAATAAATAAATATGAAGACAGCACGAGAAAGTAGGAACCAATTCAATTTCTTATCACTTCTAAAAGAAATGACGGAACTCGTGAAAGCGTGTTCAACCCGTTTATTCCCTCTTAGGGGCTAAAAAAGGAAAAAACTTAAAAACAAGTTTTAGGTGATTATTACGCAAGCACGTGCAAGTGAAAAGATATTCGATATCTGATAAGACGTGGGGATATAGTAGAATTCGTGAAAAAGTTGACAACCCCCTTTGCACCCCCTTAGGGGTCGAATTTTAAAAAATCCTGAAAACACTTTCTAGGTATTTCTATGAAGAAGCCGTAGAATAAAAATGAATTCAATATTTTGGAAGACCTAATAGATATGACGAAAACCGTGAAAATATATGCATTCCATTTTCACTGATAATTTTTTTTGCCCCCCTCCGAACGCCAATGGATATTTAAAATTTTTTTTTATCTAAATTAGTTTTCTAGTTGATTTACATAAACGTACCGAGTTTCAACTTTATAGCATAAGCCGTTCTATAGATAGGAAAAACACCCCCACCCCCGTACCATACTACCCCTATAAAAAATTATATTTTTCCAAGATGCTATTAATATAGCTCTATCCAAATACCAAGTTTCAGCTTCATATCATTATAGGTTGTTGAGATATTAAAATCGGAACTTTTTCCTTTTCACCCTACCCTACCCTCACCCTCTACACCCACACTTCCAAAATTTTGTTTTCTGCTAGGGGTCTATTAGGCCTACTTCTGGTAAAAATTTGAAGCATCTATCTTACACTGTTCTTGAGATATGAGACGTGATTTTTTTTAAAAATTCTTATCCCCTCCACTTTCATGCTCCACCGCACTTACTTTCATCAAACTTCATTTGTCAACCGTTACACACAACCTAAATTTTATTTGTCTAGTGCAATTGGTTCGTGAGATATCGTAATCTAAAGTTTTTCACCCCCCACCTCCGTACGCCACTGCCCCTACTCAAATTTTTATTTTCGATCTATTCTCCTAGTATACCTACAGATATTCGTTAAGTTTCAATTTTGTGACATTGACCGTTTAGGAGATTTGGATTTTAGAATGTATCGATCTCACCTTTTTTGCGTTTCGAACGCATTATTTTTCCCCCCACTCCCAAACCCCTTCACCTATATCGGCAATTTTTTTGCAAATGGGTCCACTACTGAAGCTCTATATAAATTCCAAATTTCAGCTTCCTAGCATAAGCGGTTGCTGAGATCTAGAAACCCAAATTTTCCGTCTAAAACACTTCCCCCTCCTCTCCCCTCCAAATTTGGCCACCTCAAGGGGCCTACCCATTCTATTCATAAAAAAAATTTCAATTTAATAGCTTAAAGGGTTTGGGAGCTACGACCCTTCAAACAATTTTGCGTACAGCGGTCGACGTACGGCGGACAGACGGACTGAAATTTTTTTTTGCTTTTTTCGTGTCTACTCGTTATGAAATGTAAAAAAAAAAATTTTGAGGGTAGCAAATTTTTTTTTTTTAAAAATCGATAACAATACTGTATTATTGAAATAATAAAGTAAAAATTGATTCCTTGACTTGAACTCTATTACTATATTATAAGATCTCATTTTGTGTGTTGCGTTACCATTATTAGCTGAGAAGTTATTGATTGTCAAGTAACTGAAATAATTCCATCACATGAGGAATTCTCTATTAATTAAGTTGAAAATTTCATTATGAATCAAAAAATGTACAAATAAAATTATATAATAAAATGTAAAGGGACATTGTAATGCAATTTAAGAAAAGCTGAAAAATCAATTATATTAATAAATTCCACAATCTGAATATTTTCTTCAGATTATTAGACTCAGTTTCACATATCTTATGTATAAGCTTGGTAAAACAGTACCTTGCTGGAGGTTCGCCGTCCCAACTAATTCCTCGTAGGAGACGCTCACCTGTTTGTTCTATTTTTTAAACATATTCTTTCAACGCTATACTAGGAAAGAAGACGTTGTCAGAGACGTCAAATTTAAAAGTTATGTGGCCAAAATATCAGGACCAAGAGTTTCTGTCCGCGTGAAACATTTTTGTAGGATCGTTCGTACTAAATGAATATAACTTCGAAAGTACGGAATATGGAGCACTAAATGTAAAATGACCGCGAATAAATAAGAAGAAAGGCTGATTACTCATAAGTTTGAGTTTTCATCTGTTGTCTATACCCAGCTCTAAGAAGGAGCTTCGGAATTTTTGTCCTTCCCTAACAACCAATCACCAGAAAAAAGACCTATATTGAGGAGGTTCCGGAGATAACAGATCGGACGAAGGGATGACAATAGTGACGTAAATGTGTGATCAGAGAAATATTATCCGCAAACCAAGGACCAAGGAGTTGCCATGTGAGAAGAATCACAATCACCCATATGTTGTACTCTTGCGTGGTAATTTAGTGCAATAGATATCTGTAAAGACATCTTATGGATCAAAGTATTACTGCCTGAAAAAAGACTTCCATCTTCAGGATGAAAATGGAGAGAAATCTGTAAGACGCAATTTAAACCTATCTTGTGCAACTTGGTGATCCAGGTGTTCATGTAAGACTCTACAACCTTTGGGAGCATGGCCAAATGTGGTACTTATTTGAACATATATTGCAGATCATGATGTTTCTTGTTCTGAGTCCGAGAACTTTAATCCCGTCGGACCAGTTGCAGTCCGCCCATCCTCTATATTGCTTATAAACTCCGTAAACACAAATTTTTGTTATATTTTATTAAATCAAAATCCGAATACCAGGAATCAGCACTAACTATGTGAGAGCTACCTACGTAGGTAAATGTTAAATTGAAAATCACAAAAATAATCCTCTTATTCATATTTGCTATGAAATTTATCACCTGGGACAACTTGCAACCAAATGAATTATTCAACTCTGGCTGGGATCCTTGTTTCGAAAACCCTCTTTACACTATGCATTTCTGTAAATAATTATTTATTGCTGCTTTTAAAATCTGTCCGCTGTTTCATGGCGCACGGCTGCACTAAATCAATACACACCACGCTGCATTATTTATGAAATGCACATATTTACATTTCTCGTTTTTTTGCCATTAAAAATGTA
This sequence comes from Beris morrisii, assembly GCA_951812415.1. Taxonomy (NCBI): domain Eukaryota; kingdom Metazoa; phylum Arthropoda; class Insecta; order Diptera; family Stratiomyidae; genus Beris; species Beris morrisii. The sequence goes on from OX638310.1 coordinate 516,240, forward strand.
GTCCTGATGGAAATTAATTTTGCAACAATGCAATATCATAATACGCTTTTTACATTATTGTCCTGAGCTTAAATTATATCCTACTGGGTAGTCCTGCAGCCCAGTTTCACGATGAACAATACCGCGCAATCCTCGCTATTTCGCTGTCCTATTCAAAGAATACCGGCAAAGCTTGATGCAACTAATAATAAGTCGTGACCCAACTAGCTGCCTTATTACACGGACATAATCTTCTTTCGGTTGGAAGAAGGCACAACCCCCTTTTCTAAACTTAAGGACAATGGCCACCATTGATGGTAGTGAGAAACCGGGCAGAGTAGAACCGTAAAAGGCTACCCAATAAGCAATAAAAATTCCTCTCAATAAAAACATTTTTTTCTTCCTTTTTACGTGGAATTCCAATTTGATCGATGTTTGGTTTTGGACTACAGAAGTTGCGGCGGAGAACTGCTGACGCAAAGGACGAGAATCGAGAAACCATGACATAATGGAAACGACTGAGTCCTTAGTGCTATAAAAGAGCTCGTATAGGTTAAGTTCACTTTCAGTGGTGTTGGTGGTGATGGCGGTGGGGGAGGTGGTGGCAGAGATTTGCAAGATTTCTTCCGACATTCAACGTTACATTTGCACGCCCTCAGGGAATTTGTCCGTGGAAACGGGATGAGATTCGCCAAGTGAACATTTCTCAGTAGCGGAATGAGACCGGAGCATTTGTGTCGAAGCATTTCCAGAACAACTGCCAGCATAAGACATTGTTCCATCGGTTAAAGCAAGAACTTTGGGTAAATTTAAACAGCAACGATATTCGTCCTTAGCAAAATAATGTGAAATATTAAACGCTTTTAATTTGCAAACTGTTCGATAAGTGGAGATATCGCGTTTCATAGTAAACATGAGTGTCGTCCTTTTGATGGATACCACTGCTACTTTAGTGATAACCTCGGCCAAAGGAAAAGCAAAGCAGCCGTCCACTAGAAGGACACTTACATTGTTATTGCAGTCGGATTCTTATCAATTATCGCTGTTTTTATATCGAAATGAAGACGAGCCTAAAACAAGCCGAAATTAATATTTGTTTCCCCCGGAGCGACAATATTGCCACCAATAATTAATGTCCCCATAAATTGCGGCTCGCTTATATTTTTTTCGCATGAAGTGCTTATGTAAAATACGTTAAATAGAGCAGTAAGTATCTCTCCGGTTTCATTAAATTGCTCAGTACGTAGATTAAAAGCATTTTTTTTAATTTATACTCTACTTTCGGGCGCCATTCATCATAAAACTGGAAATGAATATTCAAGTAACAAAGCAACAAAACGAGATACTCGTTGATTTGTATGGAAGTAAGCTTGACGTTGTTTCATTCACAGACCGGCAAAGTACTTTTCCGCGGAACGTTAAGCTCAAGTATGGAAAATGAGCATCGGAAAAAGGTGCTTGAGAAAAAGTTCTTCTCCAGTATAAAGCATTTTCTTTTAAAATTCTTTACGATATGGATTTTTCATGCAGAAAATATTTCGCTATCCATGGAATTTCGTCGTAAATGGATTCCATCTCATTTACAAGAGTCCTTTGAACTACGGGTCTATAAGCTAAATATTTGGAATTGTAGCTCGTTTGATTTCTGTAGTATTATATCCAGGTTGTTGTATTAGAAAATATCCTTTCATTTTCTATTTCTGTACATACGAAAACCATTAGGTAGGTAAGTTTATCATCATAAGATTGCTGATTAAGGTGTGGTAATATATCTTCTACAAAAAAAGGTATTTAGTAAGTGCGACGGATTCCACAGCCAAAGGGATTATTAATCAATACAAAGAAGCTACACTCGAGAAATTAGTTAAGAAAATTTATCATTATTTAAGTTGGCAACTGTTTGCTATCAACAATAATGGCAAGATTACGTCCTGGCATAATTACTACCTATATACGAGTATGTATGTGTAAAAATCGTAGTACGCAATGATGTTAAGTTTCCAAAAAACTATGAGACTCAGAAAATTAAGCTCAATTCTTATGCTAGGGCCAAATTCAAAATATTTCATAGCCCCTTTATAATTAACCCGGCTTTCCAATTTCTGGTTACAGCAAACCAATATCAAAAAATCTACTTATAGTTTGATCGAAACTTTATTTCTGTTTTTATAGAAGGTCAGAACATGTTCAATTCTGAGATGAGGTACAGGTTGCTATGCGGCTAAATAAAAAATAATGGTCCAAAAAGCATCTGGTTGTCACTGAAGGTGATTTTGATACGATTATATAGAAAACTGATAGAGCAAAAATTATCTCTTCAGACTTAAGAGACATGTTAAGAGTACGGTAACACAATGGATCCTTAGTGATCTCTCGTGATGTGCTGGGGCACAGTGGTACAGTTCACTCCTCTAAACCTAACCTAACCTAAGAAACATGTGGGAATATGTAAAAACATATAGTCTTTACTGGCTGAATACAGAAAAATCGTGAAATTGATTTTAGCCAATAGAAAACATGGAGAAGATTTTTCGAAACTCGTGCACGTAAACAACCTTCTTCCAGCTCGTTGGTGGTGGGTTTACACTCAACCTTTGAGGCGAGCCTCTATCCCCACCATGAAATGAACTAATCAGATGGCTCGTGGAGTCTCAAAAGTCTAAGATTCTTCAACTCTTTCTCCGACGCACGCTTCCGTCACACATACAATGAACTGTGGCAGCACACAATTCGCAGCTCATCGTATTTCTGTCGTTTCGTACTTATAGGCAAGTTGCGCCGCAGAGGCATTTTCACTGTAAATCGCTATCAACACAGCAAGGAATACAGCCGACGAAAACCGGTTTGCAATAGCCTCATGGGGGTAGAGGATCCCCTCAAGGGTGAGTGTAAATCCACTATTGAGGTTGAATATCGAAAAATCCTCAAATTGTCTGAATTCGTGAAAACGTATTTACTTTACACCCAATTAGTAGTTAAATATTGAATTTGTATACGTTGAATAGAAAATTCCAGGAGTCCTTCGTGTAGTTTCCATACAATAATCCTGTAAAAATATCGTAGTATAAGGAACTCAAGAAATTGTAAAGCCACCAAGTCAAAGCTTTGTAAGTAACTGATTTACAGTTAAAATTATGTTTCGGAAATTTCTCAACTCCTTCTTTCTCCTAAACAAAAGTGATTAAAAGACATGTTCAAGGATATTCACCGACAACTTCAGAACACTTCAAGCTAGAAATTTACAATTTGCCCAATTTAATGTTTCAATTATTGTAGATTGAGAAATGAGCATGAAATAAATTAACCCAGTTCTTTAAGTAGCTTCCATATAAACTTCCTTAAAAATTATGTGTATTCGTCTTTTGAAACCCATTTTAACTGGAGAAATCATTGAGCTGGGAATTAGAAATATTTCCGGAATTAGTTTTGAGTTAAATGTAAGATGGAGTTTGCTATTGAGCAAAATCATTCACTCCACCGGTAGCTCTCATACAAAACTCCTTAAAATACGTGTCCATGAGTACCGAAAACGATTGAAGCTAGTAATTTGAAATTTTATATTATACACAATAATTTTTCAGTGTTTCCAGGTAAAGTGATAAATTTGCTGAAAATCAAGAAAATCTTCCTGCAGGTTTTCTGCAAAAAAATTTAAAAATTTATTAATTATAATTTAAAAATGTATTAATAATTTATAGACCCAAACAGTTCACCAAACACAACTTTTTTATTATTTGGTCACATTTAGTATGCGGTTAAAAACGAGATGCACAAAAGTTGTCAATCAAATTATTTTTCTTCAGCTGCTAGTGTAAGTGCGTTCCCCTTGCGTTACATTTATATAATTTTCCTTTACACAAAGCTATTTAATAACAATAAGTAATTGAGTTTTTGAATATTGTTATTGTTATCATAAAAGGGCATACACTGTTGTAACGGGTAACAGTAAAACAACAGAGAGACATTTTATTTTCCTCACCTTAAAACTTAAAAAAAAATATTTGTTCCAATCAAGTAATAATCTCTAAGGATCAATAGAAGGAAAAATTCAATTTATTCAAGCATTCGAAAACCCCATATCTCATCGTTTAACAGGAAAAAATGTCGGAAACTGAAACAGTTTTCGTGCCAACAAAATCTGTTCTTTATCGCCTTTTTTGCATTAAAATTTATGACGGATTCACTGAATAATTTACCTTCGGCAACATACTTATGAAAACCAGATAACAATTTGACAAGGGATAGAGATGACGTTCGCAGGATATTGCTGAAGTAAACGTAAAATTTTGTTCAAGGATCATAAATAATCCCTTATCAGTTTAATTATTATGGTAACCATATTTGTATTCCGATGTAACTAAACATAATTTTCACTCTTATTTTTTTGATTTGTAGTCAAATGAATCGCTCGATTTTTAAGTTGAGAATTTATTTATTTCAGTTTCATCAAAACCTGATTACTTAAAGTTCTTTACAGTTTTAAAACAAATAAAAGCGACCATTAAATATAACAAATACATAGAATATTTAAACAAATTATTTAATTATTTTATTTAAAGCTGACTTCAGTTGTGTCGCGCTCAAGTCAAAATCAATAGCTTGATAGAAACGGTTAACAAGACGCGAAATGGATGTAATCGGTTCATGTTGCCCATAATTAGTTCGATGATATGAAATGTTTAGTAGCGTATAGTCTCTCAAAGTACGACCCGGAATATGGAAAGAAAATTCTTGTAATAACATAGGGGCATCAATTCCTCCAGTGATAATGTTAAATGCGAAAACAGTCCCGAGAACTTTCCTTCTGTTATCAAGACAGAGAAGATTAAAACGTTCAGAATAGGGAGGAAGATTTTGAGAGTCAAGCCAGGGTAACCCCTTAAGTGCAAACCTCAAAAACCTTTTCTGCACAGATTCAATTCTGCTCTTATGGACCTCATAATATGGAGTCCATACCTGGCACGCATATTCCAGAATTGATCGAACAAAAGCACAATATAACGACTTTGTGACGTAAGGATCATTGAAATCCTTACACCATCTTCGCACAAAGCCCCAGCTGGAGTTCGCTTTATTCACAATATAATTAATATTATCGTCGAAAGTAAAAGATGAATTAAAGTAAACGCCCAGATCAAGTACCTTGTCTGATTTTTGTAATGAGTTTCCTTCAACGGTGTAATTAAAATTAAATGGGCATTTCTTACGCGAAAATGAAATAGTTGTACATTTATTAACATTAAGAGGCATGTCATTTAACGTACACCAAAAAGATAAATGGCTAAGGTCCTCTTGGAAGAGAATGCAGTCGTCCATATCCGTAATATTGCGGAAAAGCTTTGCATCATCAGCATAAAGAAGAATTCTAGAGTTCAAAATCATTGAACTCAAGTCATTAATAAATAATATAAATAATAAAGGACCTAAGTGGCTGCCCTGTGGAACTCCCGATGTGTTAGAAATTTCCGAGGATAATACCCCACGAAATAAAACTCTTTGAAATCGGTTGCATAAATACGATGTTATCCAATTAATAAACATAATTGGAAAACCCAAATGCTTAAGTTTGCATATCAGAATGTTATGATTGATCTTATCAAACGCCTTACTAAAGTCGGTATAAATACAATCTACTTGATGACCCGCTTCGATTACTGGAATGGAGAAATTTGACAATTCCATCAAATTTGTCGTTGTAAATCTGCCTTTGGTAAATCCATGTTGGAAAGGTATAATAATCGATTTACTATGAAATTTCAAAACTTCACAGACAATCGATTCAAAGTGTTTAGATATACAGGCTAGGTTGGCAATAGGTCGATAATTCTGTATATCTGTCCTCTTGCCCTTCTTCCAAAGTGGTCTAATTGTGGAAAATTTCCAAATGTTAGGGAACACACCGGAAATAAGGAATGTATTGAATAGGTATCGCAAAGGTGTCATTAATGAAGCGCCACAACGTTTCAATACGATAGCCGGCACACCATCTGGACCTTAAGAAAGTGGCCTCGTCAATATTGAGGTCTTTCATTTCTAATGAGGTCTGCGGAAACTTAGTCATGTACTGGTAATCACTGTAGCTAATATTACAGTTTGATAATGTAAAAGCGGTACGAAAATGATCGGCAAAGAAATTACTTATAGTTAGGGGATCATCGCTGACAACATCGTCAAGAGATAAACGTGCTGGGTATCCATCAGTACGTTTCTTAGAGTTCACAAAATTCCAGAACTCCTTAGTATTTTCTTTAATGGATGATTTCATCGAGACCATATACGAAGTATACGCGACTCTAGACTGACTAACAAACAACTCACGCAAGTCAGTGTAGGTAGCATAATCCGCTTCGCACCCTGAGAGACAGCACGATTTCCATGCTTTATTTTTTAAGTTTTTCAGATGGGTCACATCTTCGTCAAACCAAGGAAATCGTTTATATTTCTTATTATAAGTAATAGGAACACAACGAGCGAAACAGTTAAATAATAATGAGTAAAAATTATTAGTAGCTTTCTCAATGTCTTTTTCATTAGGCACTTGTGACCAATCACATCCACAAATATCGATATTTAGCACAGAAAAGTCAGCTTTTTTGAAATTGTAATGGTACGAGACCTCAGAAGAGTCGACTAACGGAAGCTCAAAATTAAATATTGAATGAAGCGCCGGATGATGATTCGATGCAGGTAGCAAAGGTACGCTACAGTCTTTGACAGTTATGCAGTTTGTATTTGATGTAAAAATTAAATCCAGGAACCTGCCAAAAGTACTCTCCATGCTATTGGTCTGACAGAGACCTGTCGAGAGCATATTATTGATGAATTGCTCATTTTGTCGAGGACACGAGTTAAAGGACGGCATCAGGCCGGATACATCATCAGCTTGGGTCCATGTTATATAAGGAAGGTTGAAATCTCCAACGATAATAAGTTCGTCAAAGGATCGTATTATATTACATATAAATTCAGATGCTCTGGAAACAGAGTCACATATATCTGAGTTCGCAGAAGGAGGAATATACGTGGTGACAATATAAAGCTTCCTTTCACTTATCGTCAGGAGAACACATAAAAGTTCAACATTTCCGGTTTCAGGAACATCAAAAACTTCGGCTGAAAACATGCGGTTAACAGCACATAGCACACCTCCACCAACTGGTGCATCTTGAAGATTTGCATGTCGGTCACGACGAAAGACTTGGTAGCTAGAATCGGAGAGTTCGGCATCTTTAAAATTACTACAAAGCCAGGTTTCGGTAATGCAAATTACATCAAAGCATGATGCGGCTGCGGAAGGGATATTTCGTAGTAGTGGTCTAGTTCGTTAATGTCCAGATCCAGAACCAAAGCCTAAGGAACAATATATGACCTTTATTATTTGTTAGCTTAAAAATTGGGATGCAAACCTATACTAAAAACTTTAAAATACTTCATAAGCATTCACTCAACCTAACCAATTTAAGTAGAATAATTGTAGTTTTAATCAATATTAATAATATCGATATTTTATCTAATTGTAGAGAATGCCTTTCTTCCTCGAACCACATTATTTCTTTTAACATTTAGCCGTCGAGCCGGATTTATGCATATCATTTTTTTATGAAGTTTAACCTTATTGGCAAGTCAATACCCGATAGACTGTTGAGACGTCTTTTCGGCATATCAATCATACAAAATGAATGTGTTTTCACAGACATCAAATTGTTGTTGTAATAACAGTTACATTTTATAACTTTATACTTTTAAAAAATAATCGATAATAATCATTTGCATTCAATAAGTTAGTCGTTTTAAAATTGATCCCTTTTGAATTTAATAAAAAACATAAAAACCTTTTCTATCTTTCAAAATTGAGTCCAAAAATTTATGTAGTCTTCAAATACAAATATGTATGTATATATGTAAATATTAATCAAGCGCGTGTGTGCCCATATAGGAAACTGGTTCATCAAATTTTGTTGAACTGCGCCTTTAATCGCGCAGTCCACTGTGGCATAACTACATTTGATCGAAATGCAGTAATATCGCACCGGACCACTTTTATCTCATTCAAAATTTGTGAAATATGAAAATTATCAGGAGAATTTGATCTGATGCAGAAACGCGGGCCATGTGAAGCATGTGAATTGTACACAAGCTGGTAGCTTGTTTTGAAGGCTGCACACGTAATTGCGATACAGTCACACTCATATCGTGGTCAGACTGAAACTGAACCTAAAAAAAGACAGAGGAAAATCGGTTTGGTGACATGCATCCTTCCGGAGCAGCAAATTTCAAACAAATGGGCAGCATGTTGAGGCTCAATTTCCCTGGCATGAATGAAACTTAATTGCCACTAAATTGCTGCACACAAGTTCCTCTTCCTGTTTGCACTCGCATATGCAAATCGGCGACATAATCCTTTTCAATGGACGTAGGTAATTCAGGACGATGTGTAACCGTATGTGGACGACGATTTTTTCACGCCAACTAAATTCCACTCCGGCATTTTTCCCCAGACTCGGATATTACAAGGGCTTCAATAGTTTCAAAATTACGAGAGTATTTAACTATGCATGATTATGGCGAGTCCTGCCGTTTAGTGAATAATTTATGCCCTTACTCGATCTGCGGATTTCATTTTTCTAGTTATTTTTTCCACTTTTCCTATAATTGAATTGAAAGTTCTGTATCAGAAGCAATAAATTCTAGTTTAGTTGTTGGATCGGTACTTTGCTGTTGAACTACACGTTTCACATGGTGTCGAAGTTATTTACTCATTTCTTGAGTTCGCCACTTAAAGCTCTCATTCACTGCCAGCCGGCACAAAGTCTTAGACATAAAAACGAATTCGTCGTTTCCGTCTATTTGCGATGCTCTCAGGACCTTTTCATCGTTTCCAGCCCTGGTTGAAGGGTATTTTAGAGCCAAACCTAAAGTAAATGCGAAATTGTCAAAGGGATTTTTGACTTTATACCCTTCTACGTTTCTCGTTGCTGAATTGATAAGATTTTGCTTTTTTCTTCTTAATCTTTTTAAATGGAGATTTGCTATCTTTTTGTAGAATTTCGAATTAAATTTCTACTTTAAAGGTATTTGCACCATATTCGATATTTTGTAGGGAGTCGAGGACTAGTTGGATCGATATTGTAACATCAGAAGAGGGAGGGACTCGAATATCATCTGTGTTTAAAGTTGGGACGTAGCAGAATTTGTGACGCTAATACGACTATTGGCATATTTTAGACATATCTCCTTAGGGGTTAAATATCATGAGACACAGTGCAGGGAAAAAAATGCTCAAACAATTTAATTCGGTTTTAATTAATTTATTATTTAACAAACATAACTTTTTATTATATTATTTAGTTATTCATAATTACATATTCAGTAATTGAACCTTTTCATTTTGATTCATTGACAAAGACTCATTCATTTTATTAAATTTATTCATTTCTTTTAAAATCAACGTCGACTTCGATAATTAAAAATATTGACAATCAACATCGACGTTGCCGTTTACAGTAGTAACAAGTCTTAAATTTACGTGAATGAATTCAGTAAATTAAATTAAACATTGGCGAATATCACCACACACTCCCATCCTAGAGAAGGCTTTAATTAAAGACTGATCCATAATCTGGTACACAGATGGATCTAAAACGGATCAAGGTGTAGGAGCAGGAGTTTATGGACTGCGCCCAAATGTCAAATTCTACTGTAGCATGCACATAACATCCACTGTTTTCCAGGCGGCGACTCATGTTATTGAACTATGCATTAGAGAAAATATCAGACGGGGCTACAAAAACCAAGAAATATATATTCTCTCGGACAGCAAGGCTGCAATAATGGCACTTCATTCCGTTCAAATCTACTCCAAACTTGTTTGGAATTGCCTCCAATGCCTGATTGAACTCGGAAATAAGAACAGAGTTAAACTCATTTGGATTCCGGGACACAGCGGCTATGAAGGTAATGAAATGGCCGACTTAATGGCTAGGAAAGGTTCAGAAGCTGACTTCATGGGATCATATCCATTCTGTGGGATACCATTAAGCACAGCCAGAATGAACATCTGAATGTGACAAAAAATTTCACATACTGAGGATTCTACCCCTCAATCTAAATGATATAACAAAATTCGTGAAAATGTAAGCAAACCGCTTTTCACCAAAAATATGTTTGCCCCACTTGCGTGCGCCAATACTTAAATTGCTCTTGCACCTACCATATACACCCGAAAACAATCCTACCTCCATACATAGCTTCACCTGTAAAAATTTGTTATTTTCCTGTGGTTCCACTATGGTGGCTCTATACAGACATAATTTTTTAGCTTCTATTATTAGCGAGAAATGAAAATTAAATTTTTATATTAATTTTTATATAAATTTAATTTCTTTACTCGTACATTTTTTTTTCTCTACTAGAGGTCTACACTGGGCCTAACTAGTTTTAAGACCATTATCTGAAACGGACCTTGCGATATTCAAATCGATTTTTTTTACAGATTGTTATATATTATATTTAGCATGCTCCATTTAGAAACTTATATACACAAACCAATTTTAATTTTTATAAAAATTGGTTCGCTTTCATAGCTCTCTTCAAGTAACAAATTCCTCTCAGATATAGAAACTAAAATGTTTCGTTTGTAACGCTGTTCATACCTCCGCTCTTACACCCCATCTCCCGAAAGGGGTGCACCCAGTCTACCCACCAAAAAATTGAAATTAATCTCTCAAAGGTTTTATTAGTTACGCCTTCAAGCGTGTTTACGTGGCGAACAGGCGGACATTTTTTTGTTTGTTTTTTGGGGGTTTACTAGTCCTAAAACGTGAAAATACAAAAATTCACTGTAGAAATTTTTTTTTTAATTTTCCATAATAATAATTTATTATTGAGGGATATTATTAAGCAAAATTTAAGTAAAAGAAAATTAAACAGTGCAGCAATCGATATTTTTTTAAATAGGCGGTCGATGTTAACCCTGCAGAACAAACTTCTGTAATTCTGGATTGAGGAAGTGGAAGGAGCCGAGTAGCAGTTATACATGTCTATTGAGAAATAATTGGGGTTGGAGGTTGCTTGTTTCGTTACATTGTATTTACTTCATTCATATTTTCAGAAAGAAATTGAAAGGGGTAAGCTTGAGATAAATGTAAAAGCGCACGGCAAAAAATTTCAGACTTTTTTTTAACCTCAGCTTTAGGTTACGTCCATATTTTTAATATCATTATATTTGTTTTCAATAACTAGAGAAAATTACATTAAAATCCAATATTTTTTGGGTTAAAATGTAACAAATTATAATTGAAAACAGACATTTAACTCGCATAAGTTAGAATGTAGTCTCATTTGTCTTAGAGACGAATATCAGAATGATTAGAATTTAATTTCATGAGGTTAGAAATGGTAATTTCGTCACAACAAGGAACATGTTGGAGCTTGATCGATGTTTTTAATTCTAAAAGGTCTGCTTTTAACCTGAGAAGGTTGATACTTTGACCAGATCGGTATTCGATTTTCACTTGTTATTCGCGATAGTCAGAGATCAACAATGGCTGATATCAAGTAGTTAAAAGTATTGTATAGCATTATTGCAGCAAAAAAACAAAAAAAAATTATTGACATACGGAATAAGTGCAGTTCAGATGAAGCCATAATATATTTGAAGAAAGAAGAATGTACGGAAAAATAAAAGAAGTTTACAGTTTCTCAAATTTGCCAGTTCAAATTTCTGATCATTTTATAAGATCGTTTCCTGAATTATCTAAAACCCGTGACTTGATTAAGTGTTATTGTACAAACTGGTTCGAAATCGAACCAGGTTTTCATTACAGAAAAGAATTATTTTTATTTTTAAAAAATTTAAATCAGTATGGAAAAATTAAGAATATAATACACGTAAATGAAGAGTCTTATTTGTCATTAGTTCTTTATGATATTTTACAAATGAATGAAAAACTTAATAGTAGAGAGATTAAACAAACGACTGAATGTTTATTTGTTAACTATTTAGATTTACAGTGTAAACGATCTTTTGAAAGATATTTTGAAAATGAGAAATAATATATTTTAGTTCCATATTTGTTTCAAGTTTAAGATTATAGTTTTAAGTATTGAATGTAATTTATTTTTTATTTTTTCATTTCTTGAGTGTAATTTATTTTTTTCCTACATATTACCAAATAAAAATTGATTATCGAAATTTCCTATATTGTCTTTTATTTTTTTCTATTTTACATAACATATCCTTCATTTGGTAGCAAAAATATTAAAATGTAACACATTTAATATTAAAAAGTAAGCAATAAAATGCGATTATAATATAACCCTGGCAAATTACATTGTCATAATAAAGTCAGGGTTGAGTTTTATATTTGAAAAATTAGAAAAACTATAACACAAAGCATATTAAATAATAACACTTGATAAATTACTTGCTCGGTTTCAATCTTTTGAAGAAATTAAAAATTAACCTGGAGTTGGGCTGGTCTATTATGTAACCCATTTTTTGTTGAAATTTAGTATAACATTTTTTGCCGTGCGTCTTTAAGTTTCTTAACGAAGCAGGGTGATACAAAGTGCCAAAGTACCAACACCCGTGCTTCACTAATAGTGGTAGCTTTAATAATCACGTCTATGTAGCTGCCCAGTTCAAATAAAGGTAACGCTAAAGACATACATATGCTTGCAAAGTTGAAGATGTAGTGAAGCACAACGTTTCTACCTAGCCAACCAGCCATGGTTTGTATTGAGTAATTCTCGCTAGCCTTTTCAATAAATTTTATTATATACCCAAGAAATAACGAAGCTCGACTACTTCCAGAATTGACTCATTCCTTTTCCGGGTTAGCATTCATTGCAGTCTGGTGAGGTCGGGATTTCATGAAATATATCACGCAGAAGTAAACTCTAGAGTACAATTTATCTCGGTATATGTACATAGCATTGCTATCCACTATGGGTACATTGAACATATTTGCAAGGAGATCATAGCCAAAGCTGAAAGATGTCTCAAGCATATTGCAGTTCACAATTTTGAAATTACGCCATTTCAACTTTTGGGAAATCCACAGGTCGATGTGACCGAAAGTTTCCTAATTTCGATTGAAAGCCTTTTGTGGTCGTCTACTACACGAACTATGAACTCAAAATTACAAGAAATTCATGTCGAACTGAACCGAAAACGACTCTATTTCGGGGCATATGAAATATTAGTTCGCAATTTCAGGATCTAAATCGGGGCTGGGATGCAGGCGCGTTTTGCTACACATATTCGCATTCAAAGTTTTATTGCATTTAAGGGATTTCCATTTGTTCGAATGTGAAAAACTTCTTTCGTGTCCTACTCGAAATGGCCGAGTCCAAATCTATAAATTTGAAACTTTCTTCCAACATTTTAGAATTATCGGTGCCGAATTTACATTATTAATGGACATTAAGTTGAAGTTAAATTTGATTTAGAGTGTTAGTGATGCGGAATATCGCAAATTGGGGATATGTTATTACGCCATTAGAAATTTTAATCAAGTTATGGCTTGGATCCTCAAATACATGAGAATCGCCTCAGTGACCTAGTAATATTACACCCGTCGATGTAGAAGATCAGAAGTGGTGACTTCGATCATCGAATAAAAGGTTTATGTTATTATATGTTCTAGCATTTTGAAGTTATATTTGGATACAGATTTTCTTTATATTCAACATTAACATTTAAAATGTAACATTTGGGAACAGCATTGTAAATAAAATTGAAAATGTTTGTTCCCATATTGTGAAACCGCGGATCACGCAGTTTATTGTAACAAATGGATTGCGCGCCTTGCATGATATATTGAAACAAACACGTATAATTTATATCAAATATAAAGTATAGACTAATTCATGATTGGTAGTTGCTGTAGTACCCCTTCAAATGTGGAGGTCTCCGCGAAACACGAATAGAGCAAATAATCTAAAGTCAGACGACTCTTTCTCCCAGGTCCTACCTTGTAATCTTAAAACATAAAGCCGGATGTTTCCATTGTATCTACAGTAAAAATTGTAAGGACCTAGCTCAAAGGGATTTTGAGATACAAAAGCGACATCCTTTTTATCAAATTGTCCATAAATATTACAACCACCTTATTAGAACTGTTCATTGAAAGATTTCGAACATTTCAAAGTTTGTACAAAATGTTTGGTGGCTTTTTGGTTTCTTTGATTAGCCAGACACACGCTGTCTAACAGTGGTTCACTAATATGACTTTGTAATTTGTGAAATATTAAGCGAGGTCTTATGAGGCATAAAAAGAAAAGAATACGTGTCGGGGCGTTGACTGAGTATCGAGTGCAAATCAACTTTTTCGTCGGCATTGAAAATGTCTCAAACCCTTAAACGCACTAGGGAAACACAAGAGTAAGTTCATTCGATATCTGAAAAAGAGAAAAACAAAAACAAAAATTTCCATCTGTGTTAAATTCTGCAAAATTGAATTAAATTGTTCTGTTTTTACAGAATCCTTTTGTTTTGTCAGCCATAATTTTGCAGTGAAACATCTGCTCTAAAATATTGGAGGTAGATTTGTACATTTTGAAATCATAAGTCGGCAATCCATTGGAGCGTATTTTTTCGATCTCATTCACGACACGAAGCGAATTAATGGCGCGTGTAATTAACTTAAAGATTTATTGCTGGCGGCTTCCAAAGGTGTTCTGGCAAATGGATCGTGTTTGCTGCAAAGGATAAGAAATTAAAAAAGTTTTGTAGAGTTTCCATTTCTATACGAAATTTAGAACCAATTTAATTCGACAAGAGTATCCGAGGGTGGTAAGGACATTTCTTGTGACCAACGTGATTCGAATACAGTAGCAAATTGAAATCTTAATCGAAAATTCTATGCGAAATAGAGTGACGGAAACATACCCCAGGTACATATTTTATGGTTCTTCCTTTCGAATTACACGTTCCGTATGTATGTGTGTCTTTATGTATATGTTCGTCAGTTAAAAATAATGATTTCTCCTCTGAATTCCATTTCAAATAATGAATTGCAATCGTGCGCGCTCAAAAATTGCTCAATCCCGGAGAATATTTCTTTCGTTCGTTCGTTCTTCTTGCGAAGGATTCGGGGACATTAAAACTTTTCCACTGCAATCAAGTAAAGTTTTTCCCATCGCTGCCGCAGAAAACTTTTCCATTGAGGAAGTATGTTCGCCTCGCTCCACGCTCCACAAGTCTACAGTGATGAAGTCATGTGAATTACTCGCGGGACCTATCGTCGTGAAATCTGAAACGTAGAACGAGTCCTGACAAGGAGTGGGTGCAGAATCACTTGTAAAGCTTCCATTTGCAACAAAGAAAGTAATGAGGTCGTTCTACTTAGAATTATTTGGTGCCATATAATTAATGCATCATCTGCGATCAAAACCTTTCGCCCATTCCGCGAATATGCTGCACCGCTTTTAAGTAATGCCATAATGGCCGGTTATCATGGCCTCGTAAAGGAGATTGCACTTATTTATACTCTTAATTCAGTTGCATCCTTCTTTCGTTTAGTAAAAGTGCTTGTTATCAGACACTATTTCGGATTTGTTTACGAATTTTACTTTCCGTAGTGTTTGTATATCTCAAAAACAAATCTGGAATAGCGTATAGTACACTATAAAATTCAAACTTGGTATAAATAAACATATAGTCAAACTTTGACCACTTAAACGTTGACAACTCATAATTTTAATAACGAATTGTGTAGCAATAGCGCTATCAACATAACGTCATATACTCGAACTATTTCTGTGTCCAATAGTTATTCAAGTTATCGAAGTTTGATGTGTAAATCATTTTGATTATTTTCGGATTGAAGTTGAAGGTGGAACACGTTAGAAACGAGTTCGATTATTAAGGACAGTGAACCAATATAAAACTAAATTTCAATATTAAGTTTGGTTTCCTTTATTTTTAAAATAGTGCAAGACGAAAAAAGATTACTTTATTAAATAATATTCGATTTCTAGAAAGCTTGAAATAGAAAAATCTTATTGAATAAAAAACAAATTCATTGCAATATCTCACGAACTAATTACGACAAAAATTTTTAACTTGAAATAGTTCACGATTTTGAAATGCTCAACCGCCAAAGAGATGAAAAGAGGTTATGCTTTTATGAATTCTGCCGTATGACTTTATTCAAGTATGTCATTATGTAGACATATAGATAATATGGATAAGATAGCTCATGTTATATGAAAGCCGTTTTCGAAATATGCGAAAAAGAGTGTTTATAAAAAGTAAAATAGTAAAATAATCGAAATTTTAAGCAATTTTTTGTTTCTTAATTAAGTATTGTTATCATCTTTTAAAAAATTGCTATCCTAATTTTTTACGTTTGAGAACTAGAACACCTCAAAACTGTAAAAAAAACTCAATCCGTCTGTTCGCCATGCGCAAACGCGTTTGAAGGCTCGAATCTCACAACCCTTTGAGCAATTAAATTAAATTCTTTTTGGGGTTAGTTAGGCAAGCATTTTGGACGACCAATTTTGGTTTTTTTGTATCCCAGGAACCGCTTACAATAGGAAGTTGAAACTTGAAACTTATATAGATCTATGATAATGGGGCCATTTGTATTTATAATTAGTGGGGGACCAAACAATGCGCCTGAAACATTTGAAAGCTGGAATCAAGACCTAAGATGAAATTTTGGTTGCATGTATAGGTATGTAAAAAAGGGCAGTGGGCTTATATTTGGTAGAGCATGGAAGAGTCGGGAGTAAGACTTTTTCACGAATTTCGACACACGTCTTAGATATAATGAGAGACTGAAGTGATTTTTACTCTTGGGGCTTTTTGCATAATCGTCTAAAAACTAATTTCAGAATTTTTGGATATTCAACCTCTTAGGGAGTGTAAAGACGTTGTAAACGTTCGCATGAATTTCGCTATATCTGACGAGATATCAAAATGGTTTTTACTTCTAGAAAATTTTTATATTATCGCCTAAAACTTATTTCAAGGTTTTTGACACTAACCCCCCAAGGAAGTGTAAAGGGGTTATTAAAGTAATATAGTAAAATGATTTTCCGCTTTCCTAGAAATGGTGTCTACTGTTTTTAAAAACTCTGGTATGAGGTTTATCTTTTGATTTTAAAATTTACAGCTATACACAAATTTATTCGTACACCATTCAAAATTTTATTGAACACAGTGTAAATGTTGTATTTAAAAAAAATAAATAATTATGATTAAACATTTTAAAAGCTTCCCTTATGTCTTTTAATAAAATTCTCAATAAAAATAATTTTTGACATATTTTATATTTTAAAATAAATTATCAGTCCTCCAACTAATAATTTCTGCAACACAAAATTATTCGTACACCTGGCAACACGAATTTATCTATTTAAAATTGATAAAAAAAAACAACTTAAGTCCTTAGAACTAGGCTACCACTGGTGTCCATGCAGTCTGCTCCGTCCTCGGGTCTTATCCGTAGAGCCTCGCAGCGTACCGCCACAATTTATATCTTCGATAATGCAAAAGAAAACGCCGCGTCGTTTCGCCAGCTAGCGATTTGTAATTTCCGTCTACCGTTTTATCAATTCCGACTAGCGATTATTTGATTCCGCACCACTCCGCGTAACCACCCACTTGGGAATTATTCGCTTCCGCACACCGATCCGATTCTTTAGAGGGTTTTTTTTTGTTCGTACGCCAAAATTTTTGTGCACTTATTAGTTCGTTACGTCACGTATAGTTAACCCGTGATTTTCGTTCACCAAATTAGAACGTTATTTCACTGTCTTTAAATTTCTATAACTTCGTTTTTCAATACGACACTGTATTTTTTCCCGTAATTATCATTCGCCAAATTAGTTCGTTTACACTGTCTTTAAATTCTAAATATTCCGTTTTCCGATTCCGTTTTTTTTAGATTTTCTTCTTTCTCTAAGCTCTGTCTTTCAGCGTTGCCAAGTATTTTTCTTGGTTGAGCACTAAAATATGAAATTTTGAGCGTTATTTTCAACTTAAAGGCACTAAAAATGTATTTTTTCATATCAATCGCAGGAATATTCAAATAACGTGCAAGCGGTAAAACTTATTTTTGTCCGCCGAGACGTAATTTTGGGCACCAAATTTAACGCTGAAAGCACTAAATTGGCATCACTGCTGTCTTTACCGTACCCGTTCCAAAACCAAAAAGCCCCGATTTAACTTATTTGCCTACAACGAAAACTCATAACGGCCACCCTCATTCGGTTAAAGCCTTTGACTTCATTCTCTTTTCTAACTCTCTTCAATTTCTAGGCGTAATAAATGAAACCAGAATATGAAATTATTTCACTTCTCTATCAGTTTACAGTGCAGTGAACGTTTGCAGTCCATATTTAAAGTAAACGAAGTATTTTTATCGTTTTTTAAAATAATTTTTTTTAAAAATGGGTCGAAAATCAACTGAAACTCCAACTTCTGAGCGAAAAATAATAATAATTAAGCTTATTTGTGAAGAAAAATCTTTGCGAGAAACAGGGCCTATTGTAGGTAGGAGTCATACAACAATTCAAAGTATAGCAAATAAATATAAACATTAAGGAAATCCTAAATCCTAAATAAGACAGGTCGTGGAAGAAAAAAAATATTTTCTGACCATAATAAACGAGTTATAGTACGAAAAGTGAAACAAAATCCGAGTCTATGGTAAATATTAGGAATCTTACTGAAGATATGGCCCAAATAATCCAAAAACCTATTTCTTCTGAAACTGTAAAAAAGACATTGAGGAAGTTTGGTTGAAATGGTCGAGTAGCTTGCCAGAATCCATTTGTATCGAAGGCCAATAGGAAAAAGAGGATTGTATTTGCCAAAAAATATTTAAATAAAGTTACTGAATTTTGGTAAAAAGTTATTTTCACAGACGAAAGTAAATTTAATGTTTTTGTTCCCGATGGAAGGCAATTTGTGTGGAGAAGGCATAATACGGAAACGGAAAAAGGAAATTTGTGCTCAACAGTAAAGCATGGCGATGGAAAAGCGATGATTTGGGGCAGTATATCAGCCGCTGGTGTGGACAAGATGGAATTTATTGACATGACAATGGATAAAATTATGTATTTAAATATTTTGAAAAGAAACAAACTGAGCGAGATATTGGGATAGAAACCGATTGTTGTTAAAGAATGGTTACTTTATAATGTAAGAAATCTATTACGTACGCCACCTCAATCGCTGACCTCAATCACATTGACCATTTGTGGGCACATTTGGGACGTCAGTTGAGGAAAAAAAGTATTTTTGGAAAAGCTGAGCTCAAAGAGCATATTATTCGAGAATGGGAGACCATACTGTCGTCAGTGACGCAGAGACTCGTGAAATCAATGCCAAGGCGATTAAAAGCAGTGCTAGATACTAAGGGCTATCCATTGAAGTACTAAATTTTAAAAAATAATTGTATTTCAAACTTATATTGTAAATTCATAGAAGTGTACGAATTATTTTGTTTAGTAATATTTTATAAGAATATGTTTTTGTTTCCAAATTCCTATTAAATAAGCACGAAAATGTTTATTTTTTTATATAATCGTAAATAACATAATACACAGTTTCCAATTATTACTGAAGAATTTTTATTTTCATAAATCCTATTGCCTTACTGACTTTATAAATTTTTTTTTTTGGTGTACGAATAATTTTATGTATACCTGTATATTACACAATCACAATATAACAAAACTAAATGTAATATAAAGATACGAGTATGTTCCTACGTGTACCTACATATATCTTGTTTAGATTTTATGAAAGTGTTCTTGCAATAAAGAAATATTTTTCAGTAATGTACTTGAAAATTCGACAGCCATTTAAATTACATTCCTACTTCGTCTTCGCCTTGGCGGGTAGTTCTCCCACATACTCAGGCAGGCATACAGGGTTGCCAAGGTTTGACACATCAAAGAGATAAAAGTTTATTCCTGTATTTTTCTTGACGGAAACTTTTTAAATTAACGCAGACAGAGAAATACCTTCAATTTGATATAAAAATTACACATCTTATTTCCGAAGAGATGAAGCCATACTTCAGATACAATTGACTTGTTTTGCACCAGAAAAATATGTAAACATTTATTTACATATATAGTAGGTTAACGTTTTCATATGCAGTCATACAATCTATGTATTGGAGCTCTAACAGAAATACAGAAATAAGAAACTCTTAGGATTCATCTTATCGAAGACATCCTTGTCGCCTTGTTAGTATTTCGGAAACACCGTGAGAATTTTCATCTGCTGTTTACGTGAAAGTGAAGATAATTTTCAAATTTGTTGAGTAATTGCTTATGTTTGATATGAAATTTTCCCAATATTTGTTTTAATGGTTCTAAATCAAATTTATTTATTTCAAGAGCTCGTGAGTCCTGCTTAAGAATTTACATTCTCAAAATCGTCAAATTCGCTTTCAAGGAAATGTCAAAAGTTTCATTTCGCAACGATAACGCGATTATTTTACTTTTATTTATCGGTTTTGAGCAACTTGTTTTCTTAATAGCCTAATTATTTCGAATGGGAGTGCATAAAACGCTTCCCATGAGCATTCTGAATATGCATACATAATGTAGGTTTTCATTAAAAAGTGAAAAAATAGAAATACTCGTGAAAAATGTATTTATTGGGACCTATCCCCTTATTGCACCAGTTTCTTCAATTGGGACCCTGCAGATATACGATCAATAGAGGAGAAGTTTTGATTTATAGTTGTGAATTATAAAAATTTATTAATTTTAATTTCACGCCAATAAAACGATAGTTACTGCTATTAGACAGCATGAAATTATGTGCAACCCTTAATAACCCTTATTCTGAAGAACGTCAATCTCTTATTTTAGAGCCCGGCGTTGTTCTGGATAGGTATTTTACAATGCACACGACGCGTAATTGGCTTTGAATGAATTATATAGATACGTATAAAAGGAAATAACCGACTAACACGTCAGCTACATTATTAAAAAAATTTGAATTTTTTCACATCCCATTTCCACCTATGAATCTCAAGAATTTGAAGAATTTTTCGTTGTTTTTCAGCATCAGAGGACTTTCTTGTGTGAAACATCCACACGAAAATCACTAATGGGAACGATCGTTGTCCTGGCTACTGCCATTGGGGACATGACAGTTAAAAAACCTTCATTGAAGAAGAAACCAGTTTAAAACTGTGTTGGACTAGATTCGAAGGAGCTGATTCGTCATCAGATGCCATTGACTCATCAAAGGGTGTATCATGCCTACTATCCGAAACACCCTTACAGCATCAAGTATTGCTAAGAATTTCTCTATACTCGAATGTGCGACATAGAACTGAAAAATTTTCCGCGAATTATAATTTAGTGAAAAATTGTCATAGTCACGAGATTAAATCCAATCAACGGCCAATTTATTTTTTCCAATATTAATAAGAATGGTATTTTTTTTACATGAAAAAAAAATTTCATTTTCAAGAATTATATAAATACCGTACAAGTGTTTAAACAAAATTGGATTGAAATTGTTAAATTTTTGTTTATCTTTTACATACAGAAACCCAGCAAATATATTCTCTGCCATAGGCAAATAATTCTAAGTAATTGTAGGAAAACCGGTCATATTAAAGTTATAGTTACGTAGGGCTGAAAACTTATCTATGGAATAATTTGGTATTTTTTGTTCACTATTCACCACAAAGAAAGTTTCGACCAACTTGGGACTTTTAATTAATTTAGTAGACTAAAGAATCTTTTCATTCTATTCCACTCCCCAGCGTGATAGAGAAAATTCTGCAAGAAATCTCTCCACGGGGTTCGTTGATTTAATTTAATTAACAGGACTCTCGTTTTCCAGGGATTTCTCCAGACAAAGTTGAGGAAATATTTCGATATTTTATTGTAATAGGACACTTCTAAGAAATCTCGTCTTTATTGAAAGGGTTCCTTATTAGATTTTCCTCTTACACTCCTGAGAGAATGGAAAACAAGATGAAATTTGTTTATTAATCAAATTTAAAGGTTTTTTTCTCATCTCGATGTTCATAATGAACTTGTAAAACTATGGAGATAATTAAGTTATGGTTAGGATTTTGGCTTCTGTTGTTTGAAATGCAACCATGCTCAGAGGGAACAATCAGAAAGAATGAAATAAACTTTAGAAACTTTCTCTAAGGATTGAATATGAATATTCTGCATTCGCACAAAACTATTCGCTATCACTTTCTTTGTCGTATATTTCGTAACAATGATTACCCAGCGAACGATGTATACAGGGATTTATTTATATAACGAAGATGTAATTTGAAAAATTAGAAATGTTCGGTAAAAAAAACAATTTGGCATTTATTAAAGTAGCGTAGCCAAGAGGAGTTATTTCACTAGTACTTGAATGTATATAGACACCGTTTACTGATATCTAGAGCTTTTACAACTACAATATTGTGTTTAGTACGAGGGCGGATTGATAATGACGTGCAAAAATTGAGAAAACATAATTTTATCCGGAAAAATTTATTTTATTTTTCAACGTAGTCTCCTTTTAGCTCGATACACTTAGTCCAGCGTTTTTCCAATTTTTTGATCCCTTCCAAATAATATGATTTGTCCAACCCTTCAAAATAGGCGTTGGTTTCACTTATGACGTCAGTATTAGTGGTAAATCTCTTTCCAGCAAGCCATTTTTTCAAGTCTGGAAATAATAAAAAGTCGCAGGGTGCCAAATCTGTAGAATACGGTGGGTGAGGGAGCAATTCGTACAGTAATTCAAACAGTTTTGCCGTTGCAAAAACGGACGTGTGAAACAACACTTTTTTCTTCACCAAATGAAGCCGTTTTGCCTCAACATCCAATGGAACCAATAACTCAGAATAATATACTCCCGTCATTGTTTTTCCTTTCTCCAAGTAGTCGGTGAATATCATTCCATTGGAATCCCAAAAAACTGTCGCCATAACCTTTCCAGCCGATAGAACGGTTTTGCCTCCTTGAACCGACATCCTTCCATTGTTTTGACTGTTGTTTGGTTTCTGGAGTGTAGTGGTGAATCCATGCTTCATCAACAGTTACGAATCAACGAAAAAATTCATTTGTATTACGTTAAAACAGTTGCAAACCGTGCTGCGAAGCTGTCACACGATTGCGTTTTTAGTCGTTTGTGAGCAAACGCGGCAGCCATCTTGCGGATAGCTTTCTCATGTCCAAATGGTTTTTCAAAATATTCCAAATACGTTCAAATGAGATGCTTACTACGTTAACTATCTCACGCACTTTTACTCGACGATCTTCTATCACGATATCATGGATTTTATCGATCATTTCTGGCGTGGTGGCCTCATTTGGACGACCTGGACTTGGTATGGTTTCAGTGCTCGTAGGTCCACACTTGAATTCAGAAAACCATTTGTAAATCATTCGGATCGATGGTGCAGAGTCCCCATAATGCTTATCTAATTTTTCTTTGGTTACTTTAGCTGTTTTCCCTTTTAAAAAATTGTGTTTAATCAACACACGAAATTCACTTTTATCCATTTTAAACAATTTTTGTAAGTCGGCTTGCTTAGACGGCTGCTTCTCAAAAACTAAACGAGGTATCAGGCTTAAACTTTGCAGGTAATCTATTTAAGGATGGTCCAGGTAAAAAAAAATAACGAATTCCTTACCTGCCCACTCCTTCTTGATTTTTGCACGTCATTATCAATCCGCCCTCGTACATAACAAGAAGATAGTGTAAAACTTATAATTGAGGAAATATTGTTTAATCAAGGAAAAATTGGATCAGTTTAAAAACCTTATGTTAAAGACCAGTCGAGGCATCAGACAAACAAGAAAAAAACATCGTCTATAATAACACCAAATGTATAGGCGAAGGAATGTTCCCAAGGACCGTGTACTTTCCGACTCACGCGAAGATGTCGCAGTACACGCCATAACGACAAGTTTATTCGATATACGATATCACCAAACGTGATAACGGGTCAAATATAGCAGACTACATGGGAACATTCTTTCGCCTTTTTAGCAAAAATCAAAATGTGCAGTATAAACAAAAATCGTACTGAGAGGTACAACCGAAATAAAGTATTCAGTCTGAACTCAACATTCAATAAAATCGTATATATATCTAACGCGTAACGATCCAGTAAATTCGGTTGTTTTGGTTAAGTACCAAAATAACATTCAACAATCCAGTAAATTCTTGTAGGATGTGTTGGTTAAGTACCAAAATAACATTCAATGTCTCACAGGTTTGCACCTGGGAAATAATAGCGTGGCGTTTCTGAAAATAGTGAATCGCGATAATAAAAACACCTTACATACAAGTAAACATACTTAACCTAACTTAAAGTACCTTAAAACTAAAAAAAAATAAAGCAAAAATAAGTTGAGATTTTTTTTGGCGTACAGAGGTTGAGTAAAAAAAAATCCGTGAATCCACATTTTCACGAATTTCGTTAAAACTTTTAGACATGTCGAGCTATCAATGCAATTTTACTTGTGCGGGCTATTTATATAAGTGCCCAGTAACGATCTTCAAAATTTTTCGATATCCAACCCCTAAGGGGGTGTAAAGTGGTTGTGTACATATTCACGAATTCTGATATATTTCTAAGGTATATTGAGATTTGGAATTCACTTTTACTTCTATAAGCCTAGTATCCAGATCGAGTGAACTCAAAAAACACATACAAAAAAAACCGAAATGGTAGTGAACAATTTTTTCGCTTTCATTTCGCTAGCTAGTATCCAGTTCAAGAGAAATTGCCAATTGCTAACAGATGGCGCTGAGCAAAGATTCCGCAGCGAAATGAGCGTGCATCGTAGTTTCACGGTGAAATTGTGACGTTTTGACTCGTTTTGAAATGCAAATGACAATGGAGAATATTATTACATGGCCTACTGCATTAGGAAATCCCTTATAGATTTTTTTATTTTGATGGACGTTCAGTGTTGTTTTCCAATCATACTGTCGTTCGAAATCCTTTTTCTCCATTCACTCTCAATAACTTTACCTTCGTCATCCAATTCATCAGCATAATTTGGTGGAAAATAGTCGATGTAATTTTCCGACATCAAAAAATTATGGAGAAAACAGCACACAGCAACAATTTTTTGTGCCCTGTCTGGTCCACAAAACATTGTCCTTTTCACCTATTGCCATTTGGAACACATAATAAGAAAAGCAAATATTGATTATTTCTTATTTAAAATAAATTGATTTTAAATTTAAAATAAATTGTTGTTTTTTTGTGTTTTATCTAACGACATCTTTCGGTAACGTTCACGAACTAATTTCACAGCGGAATGAGCGCAGTGAGAGGTAAGCGAAATTTCACTCGATCTGGATACTAGGCTATAAGCTTTAAAAGTAGTCGGGGAAAAACCGATTTAAATATTTTTCTCAATTAAACCTCCTGTATTGTTCAAGTTTTCACTGATTCCGAAAATCTCTTAGGTTTAATGTGATCGAATTCGCTTTTACTGCTATTAATTATTCTATTGATAGAAAAATACGTAAGTAAATAAAAAAAAACTGCCAACAGTCTGGGCGCAATTTTATTATTTTATGGGTAGAAGTCCGAAACGTGTTTAATGATGAGATGCGATGTAGGTTACTATGCGACTGACAACCTAAAAAATAACGTTCCAAATAGCCTCCTGGTTATTTCTTAGGTAGTTTAATATCTCAACGGGCTTGGGAGCTACGCGCCTTCAAATGATTTTGCGTACGGCGTACAGCGGACGGCGTACGGCGTCTACGGCAGACAGACGGACATTTTTGTTTGCTTTTTTGGGGTTTACTAGTCCTAAAACGTGAAAATACAAAATTTCAAGGTAGCAAATTTTTTTCAAATTTCAGGTCGATCACAATACTTTATTTTTAAAAAATAATAAAGTAATATATATACATATATATTAACATTTGTTTGTGCGTATGAATAGTAGGAACTTAAGGGTATTAGATTCGGACATTACATGTTATAGGCACATTATTAATAAATTACTGAAAATTAAAATTGAGATTTGCAAGCGAAAGTGCCAAATACATTTATAAATCCTGCTTCTGATTACAATCACGTCTTGACAAAAGTGTCTGCCTAATTACCCAGCGACGTACAACAACCAATGAAGCTGAAGAACCATCCGATTTGCAATTGTTATCCAACAGATCTCTTTAGACCTTTTCAAATCGGGTATCTTCGCAGAAAGAAAACACATATTTGATAAATTAATAACTTGAAATAGGATAATAATGTGCATCTAGGTACAAGACGTGAGCCGATTTGGTATTCTCCATCGGGACACCGATATTTCCCTAGTCTCTAAGGTCGTTTGTGCTTTTTTTACCCAATCGTTTTTCGCCCAACAACCGACAGGGACAGGTGCTCTGCATTAAGATAAAACGTTCTCTGAAATTTAAGAAGTCTGTCGATGGCCACAAATTGCTTGATCAAAGACTTTTGAAGCTCGTGTACGTGGTATGATTCTAAAATAGGGTCAAAGGTTGAAAACGAGCCCATTTTCTTCCTCTTTATACGAAATCGGATGCCATTTTATGGAACGTTTTGACCTATCCGTGGTGTATGTGGCCAGCATTTAGATAAACCGCATCAGTTAGCTCCGCAAGTAGAGTTAAGAGATACCGATAACAAAAAAATATATAAAAAAAATTATTTTAGCTCTTGCAATCCCGAATGATGCGGAATGAATAAGCATAAAATCTTTGGGAGTCTTGGGAGTAATTGGACAAGAGGAAAGCAACCATGAAGAAAATTATTTTATGTCTGGAATAGGATCATTTATTCTGAATGCAATCGATATGTAGTCCTTATCTTTCGACTGATAAAATAATATTAGCAATTTTTTTATATTTACTTTATAGAAAGCCGAATATTACAATAATTATGTTGTGAAGTATTGCATTCTAGCAATTCTCTTTTAGTAGATCAGTCTGATCAGTCTGCTTGTTTCACGACTGCTCTAAAAAACTCTACATAAGTAAGTTTCAATCTCTCGAATAGATTAAGGAATAAATCATTGTGGCCCAGCCGTACTGCAGTGTTTGGTGGTCCGATATAAGGTATCAGGAGTTTGATTCCCAACATAGTAGAGATGGGCAAAAACAGTTCCTTTGAGTGAAGTACTTAACAACTAGTTATTCATTTTAAACAGTTGGTTCAGTGAAGTACTTCAATTGAACTGTTCATTTCATCTTTTCTCTTTTCTAACTAGCCGTTCAGTAGTCACTCACTAGTCAGTCAGTAACTACACCGTTCAGCAGTCAGTCAGTTCAGTTATGCTTGTCGGTTGGGAAATTGGAAGAAGAGCGATGTACTCTTTCATATAAAGGAATGTCATGATATTCTTCTCTCATCGCACATTGAGACAATGCAGAATACCATACGCATATGAATGAAATATGTGACAAAAACACTAAGAGAGAAGATCTATTCTTTATAAAGAATTAAATTTTGTCACTGCTATGTTTTTCTTCTGAATTGAACTGCAGTTCACCAAAATGACTGAGTTATTTCTCTTCAATGAAGTGTTCTTTTTGAGTAGTTCACTCGCGAACGACCCATCTCTACTACATAGTATTAGCTTACTTTTCAAATATTTTCATTTTCAAAATTGCATTTCCAACTGTGGGGTGGGTTAACACTCTGTCCCGAAAGGAGCTTCGCGAAAATCCTTAGATCTGATGGAAGGATAAGTCCCGAAAATTACCAATGCCCTATTTTGGATCACTTGGGCTGCTGACCATAACCTGTGATGGTGACTGTGGTGAACGGCGGAAAAGAAAATTCTCGGGAACCATAACGAAGGGTGGTGCAGCAAGCTAATCTCAGATGAAAGTTATGAAAAAAGAAGTACAGAATGAAAATATAAAATCAAGTCCTGCAATTGATATATACATATACAGGGTGGGCCATCTAGTGGGTTCTTTTTAAATCATAGGTTATTTTGACACTGAAAGCTGTTTCCCGTTCGAAATCTTGACAGAAAGTCAGTAGCATACCTCCGCGGAACGAAATGAGTCGCTTTACGCTTGAACAATATTGGGAAATATTGAAAACTTATTTCCAAAGTGAGTGCTGTGTAGCCCAAACAGTGGGTTTTTTGAAAAGAAGTTTTGGCCGAAATGAAGCACCCACCGCGCCTGCTGTGCGCAAGTTTGTGCATGCTAGCTGCTAGTGGACAACACCCATGGCCCCCGTCGTCGTACAGTGCGCACAGACGAGAATGTGGCTGATGTAGCCGAGAGTGTGAGACTCACTCCACGAACACCAATTCGCCGTCGATCTCAACAGCTCAATATTTCACGCACTAGCCTGAGGAGAATTCTGCACAAAGATCTCGGATTATTCGCTTACAAGGTCCAATTGACTCAGCAATTGAAGGCGCACGACCATCCGCTCCGTTACCGCTTCGCAATTTGGGCCTTAGAGCAGCTTGAATTGGACAACGATTTTGGGCGAAAAATCATCTTTTCTGACGAGGCGCATTTTCATCTCGGCGGCTACGTTAACAAACAAAATTGCCGCATCTGGGGCTCGGAAAACCCGCACATTATTGTCGAGAAGCCAATGCATCCACAGAGAGTGACAGTTTGGTGCGGATTGTGGAGTGGTGGCATCATTGGACCATTTTTCTTCGAAAATGAGGCTGGGAACAAAGTTTCGGTCAACGGTGAACGTTACAGAGCCATGTTATCCGACTTTTTTTTACTGAAATTGAAGACATGGATTTGGACGACCTCTGGTTCATGCAGGATGGCGCGCCATGCCACACAGCCCATGCCACAATCGATCTTTTACGCACCAAATTCCCAAATCGTGTTATCAGCCGTCTTGGCGATGTCAATTGGCCGCCTCGGAGCTTCGATTTGACCCCTTTGGCTTTTTTTTGCGGGGAACCGTGAAGGACCGATGTTATGCCAACAATCCAGAAACGATTCAAGCACTTAAGGCCAATATCATCCAAGCAATCCGTGAGCTACAGCCCGAAACCATCAACAAGGTCTTGGAAAATTGGAGTGACAGCATGCGCTACTGCACAGCCACTTGAACGAATTTGTATTCCATCATTAATGGGAATGTTTACTCTTACTAATAAAGCCATAATGCATGGAAAAAAAATTAATTTTCTTCATTTTATTGCATTTTTAAAAAGAAACTTGTATTTGGCCCACCCTGTATATTTATGTACATACATATATATATAAAAGTAAAATGAATGGGACCTAGAATCATGAGGTGGACAGATTCGAAAGGCAAACGAAA
Organism: Beris morrisii; assembly: GCA_951812415.1. Taxonomy (NCBI): domain Eukaryota; kingdom Metazoa; phylum Arthropoda; class Insecta; order Diptera; family Stratiomyidae; genus Beris; species Beris morrisii. The sequence goes on from OX638310.1 coordinate 545,480, forward strand.
AAAAATTAAGTGAGTACTGTAAGTCTGTACATTCTGTGAAGATTTTACGTATGATGGAACGCTAAGATCCTTGAATCCTTATATAAGGATTTTAGGATCATGAGAAAGTTTCTTTTCTTGATGCCACCTCCTAGCAATTATTTGAAGAATGATCACTGCAGATTCGAATGAGGCTTTTGTAAATGAAGGCTGAATCAGATATCTGATTCAATCCGGTCGTATCAGTTTTATACACACTTTCTCAGTCCGAAAAACTGGATACATACAGGCGCGTAGCGTGAAACTTCGTAGGGCTAGCGCAATAACATGATCATCAAATTCTATGAATTCTAAAACCATAAACACTTAATTTTCATTCATAATAAAATTTCGATTGCTGAATTCCTGGAAGTAATGAAAAAATTCCGCGAAATTTAGCGATCGTATAGTTGCGCTTGCCCTACGAAGATTTACGCTACGCGCCTGTACATACATACATACAATTTCTCAGCTCTACATATCGACAGTCCGGGAGGCAGCGACCGAAATTTTGCATCCATTCCTACAAAGCTGATTTTTTCTCATTTTGTTGTTTTAATATGGCAAGTAAACGGAACGGCAGTCTACCGCGCTAATGTGGGGGCAAACAATAATAACAATTGTTGAAACCTGTAAATAAATAATATGTGTATGCCTTATTCCTACAAGACTGAAACTTTTTTGGGTGGTCAATGATACCTAAAAATGCAGTATAATGATAGTCTACCGCGTCGGAGAGGGGGCCATCATGCGTCTACCACCCACGCAAGGTGTTAAAAAATTTCCTTTTTTGACTTATTTCTACAAGGCTGACATTTTTTTCTAAAATACTTTAGTTTATAAGACAACTAAAAAAGACAGTCTACCGATCATGTAAGGATGCAAAGCCTTGATAGACGCAATGGAATGAACGATCTCCCGAGCGCAGCCACTGCGCCGATCTGCTATAAGTCAGCTCTGAATGTTTGGGTATACCGGGACTAAATTAATACCTACTAAGTTGCTTTTTTTGTCTGTACGTACTTTAAGATAATTATTGTCAACTAAACGTGTAAAGCCAGAAATACATGTGCATATTTCTGCATGCAGCGCGGCAAAATGGATTTAGAACGCTTGAGTTTTAATGCGACGAAACACACGCTTATTTTGCATGCAGCGGAGCGCTGCAACATGTCTCTACTTCTACTTTTGCTGCGCAGCGGCAGTATTGCCACAACTTGAGATTGAAATTTACCAACACAGAAAAAGAAAAAAGTGGTTTGACAGGTTATTTTTTAGTTGTAGTTGTGGAGTGGAGTAGCAATGGAGGAACGTTTCATCGAACTTATAAAAAATAACCAATTTGTATTCGATAAAACCAGTCGAAATTACAAAAACATATTTTTGCGGGATCAAAACTAAGATCATTTTTTGTCTATTAAAATAAACTGAAACTGAAACTCAAACTCAAACTGACTATCAGAAAATGCGGTGATTTATGACAAAAACAACTAAGAGATCAGTCAAAAGCTCTGCACGTCTGTTTCACATGCAGAGATGCATGCATCGCTGCGTGCATATATTCTGCACATGTATTTCTGGCTTTAAGCTTCGGTAGACATGGCTAAAGTTTTTGCACAGACTCTGAATTATTGCATACCTATACACCTTATAAGGGATTATTCCTTGATATATTTGGAGAAAAAAATTGTTCTACAGGGTGGGTTAATTTTCAATATCAGTGGAGATACAGGGTGGTTAAGAAAAGTGTTTTTGACCGGTACCCTCGGTACGAATAATCACAAGGCAAAGTGTTATATCTCGTTTTTTAGGGAATCGAATTACCCTTCATTTGATGTAACAGTCTAAATTGCAACTGCACCCAATCTTGAGATATTTACTCGAAAACACAAATTTTTGCTACGTCAAACCTAAAAATTCTGTGATCAATGTAGTTTTTCTCAGAAAACCCCGTTATAAAAATGTCATTTTAATTTTATTTTTTCATGAACCATATTATTACATACAAAAGCTGTTCTTTGTCATCTACGATATAAATCTGCTCTGTAGGCACTTGCATTTCCTCAAATTTGCAGAATGTGAGTTTTTTAGTCGAGTCGAGTTTCATAATAGGCCCGTAATTTTAGTTCTCCATCTATGGAGGCTTAAAAATTTTTAAGCTTTCATTATCGCAAGTTCCATAAATGTGTTAAACACATATCCTAATCTGTTGCAGTTTTTCGGGCCTATTATGAAACTCGACTCGACCAAAAAACTCACATTCTGCAATTATGAAACTCGATGAGTGTCTACTTGTCGAGTTTCACTCGACTTTGAATCGTAAAGCGTGAGTATAAAGAACTGCGTATTATGACAGCCGACCGAGTGAGTATTTACTTGAAAGAAATGTCAAATTCACTCGACTGCTGGAAATGAAGTGACTTTCCAATTGTCGAGTTTCATAATACCAACTTTAGATCGAGTCGAGTTCATATGTGAGTCGAGTTACTCACTCAACTCGAGTTTCGTAATAGGCACGAATAATTCGTCCAAAATATCACATTTTACCTTCAAGGGTAACAAGCTCAGTGCAGCCACTCGGTTCCGCGTCGAACGGAAATTTTGACATCTTTATTATTATTATTTAAATTCATCATATACTGATTACTTATAACAAAAATATAAAATAATAAGAAAAAATAAAAAATAAGTACAAAAATACATCATTATATCCGTACACTCATAAATGCCTAAATATAATATTACATTATTTATTTAATAAAGCCGATTTTAACTGTTGAACAGAAATGTTAAAGTCAATTTGACTGTAATTATAATTAAAAATGCGTGAAAGAGATGTGATTGGTTCATGTTGGCCGTAATTTGTCCGATGGTGAGGAATATCCAGCAACACAAGGATCACTCAAGGATCGAAATGGAACATTAAAAGAAACGGCTTCCGGCAATGACGGGGAGTTAATATCACCAGAAATTACCTTGAAAGCAAAAACAGCTCTAAGGACATCTCGTCTATCAACCAACGACTCCATCGGCAGGAGCTTAAGACGCTCATGGTAAGGAGGTAGATGCAGTGGATCATGCCAAGGAAGACCTTTAAGTGCGAATCGCAAGAATCTTCTCTGAATTGACTTAATTCTATTTTTATGAACCTTATACTCGTAGTATGGAGCCCATACCGGGCAGGCATATTCCAAGATATAATGGACGAAAGTGCAGTACAACATTGTTGTAATATGCGGATTATTGAAATCCTTGCACCATTTTCGCACAAAGCCCCAGACGGAGTTAGACTTACCGACAACATAATCAAAATGGTCATTAAAAGTAACTTCGATATTATACACCTAAATCATTCACTTTGTCAGTTCGATATAATGGGTTTCCTTCTAAACTATAATCAAATTTAACTGGAGTTTTCTTTCTAGAGAATGATACAGTGATACACTTACTAATATTCAAAGGCATACAATTTAGTGTACACCAGTCATAAAACCGTTGCAAGTCACTCTGAAGAAGAGAACAATCAGCCGCATTGGTTACATTACGAAAAATCTTTGCATCGTCAGCATACATTAAAATTTTAGAGTGGGACAGAACCGAACTCACGTCATTAATGAACAAGATAAATAAAAGTGTACCCAAATGGCTTCCCTGAGGATTGATTTGCAATGAAAATTCATTACATCACAAACAATAGCCTCGAGAATCTTCGAACTACAAGAAAGGTTGGCGACAGGCCGATAATTTCGTACATCCATTCTCTTACCTTTCTTAAATACCGGCTTAATAGTAGAATATTTCCATGAACTGGGAAATACCCCTGAACGAAGAGAAGAATTGAATAAATAGCAAGGGTGCTACTAGGGAAGAGCTGCATCGTTTTAGAACGCTCGGAGGTCTGGACCAACAGAAAAACTATCTGCAATATTTGAGATAAATTTCAAAACAGTAGCTTCGTCTATATACTGATATTTCATCTCCAATGAACTAGAAGGAAACTTTGTCTAGTTTTTATGATCCCTTAAACTATTATCACAGTTAGAAGAAGTGAAAGCAGCACGAAAGTAGTTCCCGAAGAAGTTGCTAATGACTAAAGGGTCATCGCTAACCACATCATCAAAAGACATAGAAGCGGGGTATCCTTCGGAATTTCTTTTTGAATTGACGAAACCCCAGAACCGCTTAGGTTTGTCCCTAATCGATAATTTAACATTATTGACGTACAAGGTATACGCCGCACTAGACCAGTTAATAAATAGTATTGTCAAAATTTTCGGGAAAAAATTTGCCACTTGATACCATTTTTTCCGTCATAAAAAAAAGTTGTTTACATTATCGTAGTTTTCACTGTCCATGTTATGAGGTGGTCGATAATAAGAATCTGAAGTCCATGTTATGCGGTGATTCACGTTAGGCGGAGTTCCCATTATCGCCACTACACTGTATAATTTTTTTTCACTAATTCAATAAGTGTACGAAGTCTCTACGGAATTAAGAAAAGTGAAATCACACCTGTGGCCGATTTTTGGTGGAATGACCCTAAAATGATTTAAATTTAAAATAAAAAATATTTGGCCTCACGCTGTCGCAAAACAAAAACAAGAAAATCGAAATCTTTCGCAACCCTCCTCTTCTAAAGTTTTCGAGAATTTAATTTTTGAGAAAAGAGTAGTACAACATTTAAAGGAGTAGTACAGTAGTACATGAAGTACAATAGTAGTACAAATAATACTATTGTAGTACAAACGACAGCGCTGACAAGGAGCGTTTCGGCCGGCCAAAAAATTTCGAAGACGCAGAATTGGAGGTATTACTGGACGAAGATGAATGCCAATCGCAACAAAGTCTTGCGGATTCATTGGGCATGACTCAACAAGCCATCGCACTTCGTCTGAAAGCCTTGGGAATGACGCAAAAACAACATTGGGTGCCGTACGAATTGAAGCCAAGAGACGTCGAACAGCGTTTTTTCACGTGTGAACAGCTGCTCCAACGGCAGAACAAGAAAGGTTTTTGCATCGTATCGTGACTGGCGATGAAAACCCTGGCCATGCATGAACATCGACGGCAAAGCCTAATATCCATGGTTCCAAGCTCATGCAATGTATTTGCTGGGACCACCGCGTGGAGTTTTATGAGCTGCTGCAATCGAGTCAAAAATCACAGGACCTCTTTATCGAAGACAACTAATGCGTTTGAGCCGAGTATTGAGAGAAAAACGGCTGCAATATGAGCAGAGACACGACAAAGTGATTTTGCTACATGACAACGCTCGGCCACATGTTGCTCAGGCTCTGAAAACCTGCCTGGAAACACTGAAATGGGACGTCCTACCCCACCCGCTGTATTCACCAGACATCGCCCCTTCCAACTACCACCTATTCCGACGCATGGCCTGGCTGAGCAACACTTGTTACGAATATGTTTTCGGCCGCTTGGGCAGCCTCCATTTCGCTTCCAGAATAATGGGCCCCTTTGGACCTAGACAGCATATTTCGCCGACTGCTCAGGAGCCGAGGGGGGGTTGAAAAAAATGTGTCCAAAAGGGGCACCATCCTTGTTGATGCTGTCAAAAGAAGAAAAAAACCTATAAGGAAAAGAATGAGGAAGAAAACCAAGGGGAACAAAAAAACATAGCCGCACCACTACCGTCGCGACTCATTTACACATCTAGAACCGCGGCCCGAGAGAGAGAGGAAGAGAGGAGAGATCGGAAATACCAAAGCCATCCCTGCCTGATGGAGCCCCAGGGCTCCCTTCTAAGGAGATCTACTCCATTATGCCACCAAAATTATATGAGCGAACGAAAAAACAAAAAAAAAAGTAAGAAAATTATGCAACACGCTGTCGTCTTTGCTTCTCCACTAGACAGGAACCTGTACAAAACGCTACTTGGAATAAAAATTATAAGTTATACATGCAAGAGAAAAAAAATCATGTATAGTTCGTCAATTAATATATAATTCAATAATTCAAGGAAAAAAATTATGATTAATGTATTTAGTAATTTATATGGATTTTATTAAAGTGATCGTGTTGGTTGATCGTTGAACGCTGCATCGTTGGGGCCCTTTACATCCGTTTTTTAGGCGGTTACATGCATGTTTAACAAAGAAAATTTTTACCTGCAGGGTTTTTTCTCCTTCGTACTGAGTTCAGCCGAGATTTTGCTATTAGGTTGAACCACACAAAAGTTTTATAGTTTTAGTTCTATAGTTTTTCACTTCAGCCACTGTGCGAATAGTTATATAGCTTTAGTTTTAAAATTGTTCACTTGAGTCACTTGCGAAGGTAGTTCAAATTGTTTTTATCACTCAGGAAGTCAAATTGTTTTAGGGGTTTCACTTTTTCAGTTTTAATATTTTTCCGGGAAATTATGTCAAAGTACACTTTTCGATCGTTTTTGAGTTTTTATCCACCCACTTCAGCCGTCACACCCAGAAGCAACAGAACTTTTTCATCTCACGATCGCCGTGAAAAAAAAAACGGTTTTTCATGACGAACGCGATGTGTCATTTACGCGGGAAGCGATGTTCTCTTCGTTTTCTCCTCGTACCCCCAGATGCCGCCAGTAGAGTATCCAAGATCCGAATCCAAATTTTCGCTCGATGGTTTTTACTATTATTATGGTTATCATTATCTTTACATTCTAACTTATTTTTTTTTTTACATGTGCACTGGAATACAAAGGTAACATGCCTTGTGGAGCGGTCGCGTCAAAAAAACCCAGAGCCAATATTATATCGAAACGATCACTGTATGACTACACCACAACACATTTTGAGTTTGAGACCATTTGCATGAAAAAGAAATGAACATCTATATAAAGAAAATTTAGCCGGGCTGCATTCGTAACAATCGTGGGGACGACCCAGACCCAGGAGAGACGTCTCATAAAATTAGCCGGGCTTCGTATATAAAACCAACTGAAAGGGATGGTTGTCTAATAATTAGGTCTTAATATCCTTACTGTGGTATATGCCAATAATGTTTCCGGTTCCATCCTCAAGTTGATAGGAAACATTTCCTATCTTTTCTTTTATCTTGGCTTCAATAAATTTCGGAGCAAACTTAGCTGCAAAGCGATTGACGGCACTACTTTGTACAAAGTTTCTTACATATACTGTTTGCCCTGGTACAAAGAATTTGGGTGTACTACGCAGGTTGTAGGTATGCGCACTCTTTTTGGAAGCTAATTCTAGATTTTGGCATATTTTGTCCTGTAACATTCGGATACGTTCGATATGGGGTGTTATGGATATATCCCCCTCTCCTAAAGAGTTTAAAGCTTGGAGGAGCTCATAATCTGATCCATGGCGTATTGCGTGATAGCCAAACATCAAGAAATGCGGTGAGTAGCCAGTCGAAGCGTGTACCACATTTCGAAGTGCTGACGATGTCTCGCTGAGATGATCATCCCAATTTCGGTGATCAGAACCCACATACGAGCGTATGGCCGATAAGATGGTTCGGTTGACCCTTTCGGAGGCATTAGCCTGTGGTGCATAGAAAGGAGAAAGTGTGTGCTTTACACCAAAATTATCCAAGAGCGTTTTAAACGCTCTGGCAGTAAACTGTCCGCCATTGTCTGAGTGGATATATTCGGGAACACCGTAGGTTAGAAATACTTCATTTTCCAGAAACTTAATGACACGATCTGATGTGGCGCTCGGCATTGATTTCAACCAAACGAATTTCGTGAATTTGTCCAGCACAACAAAAATGAACTTGTTTCCGCCAATTGACCGAGGATACGGACCCAAGAAATCAATGTACAAACGTTGCATGGGACGAACGACTTCAACTCTTTCACCCATTGGGGGACGCATGGTGTGGTTCGCGGGCTTGCTTTGTTTACAAACTACACAGGATGCAACATAATTAGCAACGTCCTGTCGTAGCTTCGGCCAATAGTAGAACCTCTGTAAAAGTTCCACCGTCTTTTGTACCCCGCAATGAGATGAAATTGGGTCATCATGCGCCTTCGAAATCAGTTCTTCAGTTGCTGAATGTGGCACCCACAGTTTATGCATTGGGATGTCAGTGTTTGCCACGGTTTTGGGGTTAGTGCAGATAAAAATTTTCCCATCCAAAACACTGAGATTCGAATAGCGGTTCGGGGACTCTGATATTCGAGAGACTAAATCAGTGTACGTCGCGTCATCGAAAGCTGTCATTGGTACGGCTTCATCGACATGGAACGGAAAATCTTCCTCCAGCTCTAATTCGCTACAAAACACTCGCGAAAGTGCATCCGGAACAACATTTAGCGTGCCTTTCCTATGCTCAATTTGGAATTTGAAACCCTGCAGTTTTAAACTCCATCGTGCTAAGCGCCCAGACAAATCCTGTTGCTGCATGAGCCACTTTAAGCTTGCATGATCCGTAATTATCGTGAACTCAAGTCCTTCGACGTAGGCCCGAAACCTCTTCACGCTCTGGACAGCAGCCAAACACTCTAGCTCTGTCACACTGTAGTTACGTTGTGCAGCGTTGAGTTTTGCAGACATGAAGGCTATCGGATGTTCTTCACCTAAGTCCGTCTTTTGGAACAGGACGCTCCCGATGCCTGTGGCACTTGCATCGCATTGAATGAAGAATGGTCTTGAAAAGTCCGGATTTATCAATACCGGCGCGGTTGTGAGGAGTTCCTTCGTCGCCTTAAAGGCCTGATCTGCAGAGCCATTCCACATGAATGCTTTCTTTCCCTTGAGTAGGTCAGTTAGCGGTGAAGTGACTGAGGCAAAATTTGGTATAAATCTCCTGTACCAGCCGGCCATACCCAAGAATCTGCGCACTTCCCGTGTGCTTTTGGGGATCGGGTACGCCGTAATACCAGAGATTTTTTCCGGGTCAGTCTTAAGTATGCCGTCACTAACAACATACCCTAAGTATTTTATTTCCTTCATGAGGAATTTGCTTTTCTCCACATTTATTGTGAGATTGGCAGTTCGCAAGAGTTGAGCAACATGATGAAGAAGATCAAAGTGTTCTTCCAATGTGCTGGAGGTGATGAGCAAGTCATCCAAGTAAACGAATACCTTGTCGTGAAGCTGATAGGGAATGACTTTATGCATTAGACGGCACATTGTTTGTGGCGCGTTGCACAACCCAAAAGGCATGACCGTAAATTGGTAGAGCGGTCGCCCAGGTACCGTAAACGCAGTTTTATCGCGCGAAGATGGACTCAATGGTATTTGCCAAAAAGCATCCTTTAAGTCCAGACTCGAGATGAATTTAGTAGCTTGCAAACGCGAGAGAAGACCGTCAATTAACGGAAGGGGGTAAGCGTCCTTACACGTAACCTCATTGATCCGCCGAGCGTCCAAACACAACCTAACTTTTCCATTGGCCTTGCTCTTCAACGTTACTGGAGAACACCAAGAGCTTGAACTCTCCTCGATTACGCCTAGCTCTAGCATCCGGTCCAGTTCATCGTAGAATTGCTTTTGAACGACCGGGGATACGGAGTAATGACGCTGCTTAACCGGTGCTGCGGAACCCACATCAATTTCATGTGAAACTAGAGAGGTTTTCCCTAAACCCATGCGATTGAATGATGGAAACGAATCTGCGACCTCTCTTAGTTTTACTCTGTCTTCTTCACTCAAATTATGTTGTACGGAATTTATAGGGGGTGGTTGCCAAACTATTTCTTCAACCTGCGTTGGAGCCAATCCAAAAAGATCCCAGAAATCAATGCCCAGGTATAAAGGGTTTTTCAGGGATGGAGCAACTAGAAATCGCATCATTCGACTCTTTCCTGCGAATGTAACCAAAACACGAACATAACCCAATACTTCGCACTTTTGACCGCATGCGGTAGATAAGTGTGAATGCAGAGAATGAACCGGTAGTGAGAGATCTGTGATGAGTTTGGACCCTTCGGCCCCGAGTACGCTCGAACTGGCACCACTATCAAGTAACCCCTTAAAACGTTGCCCTTTTATAAATATCTCGGCATACGGACGGTTGTCGCCATTTATTTGGAAGATTGATGACACATCGGCTTGTTTTAATTGCCGACGAATTTTCCAGTAACGGAGGGAACGTGATAAGCGTGAGCGTTTACGATTTGGTGGACTAGTCTGACATACCTGAGTTTTAAGTTTAGTTGGAATTGAGATCTTTCCTATATTGTGGATTTGGGTGGCGGATCCATATTGGTAGTCTGGTTCTGATAGGGACTCTTTGTAGATTGGATGCGACTCGTCCCAGTTTGATTCGCACTCCTCTGACCGTTTTCCGACTTCCGTTTACATGTTGCGCAGTTTGGTTTTACAACGTTTGGTGTACCGCATCCGAAGCAAAACGTATGTGTGATTTCCTTTGCACAATCGGAAAATACGTGTCCAATATCTTTACAATTCCAACAGATTGCCATTCCTCTCCCTGAACCGGGTTCCCGTTGTACTACACCTTTAGATCTTTGCGCTGTGCTTACGTGAGCGTCAACTTGGATTTCGCTGACATGTTTTCGACCAGAGCAATTCGAGTCACCATCATACCCAATCCTCTTCCAAGTATCTTCAATGGTGACGCACCTTCTCTTCAACTGCATTACAGTTTCAAAGTCGATCCCAGCTAAATGTGCCTGTAATCCTGGACGCATATTGCGCCACAGGATTTGTTGCAGCTGCTGATCTGACAAAGGTGAACACAGCTGAAGAGCAAGGTTATCAATTGCATCCGCGAAATCCCGAAATGGTTCCTTAGCTTTCTGAAAGCGACCGTCTATTAACCTACGGACATCTAAATCTGTGTTTTGTGTGTCAAAGCGCTCTCGTAATGAATGGCAAAATTCAGGCCATATAATATCAGGCATAGTTTCCCGCAGAGTCCAATACCACTCAGCAGCTGGACCTCTCAATAGAACAAAAATCTCCGAAACCAATTCCAATTCGGAAATCCCATTTGATCTGCCCAATGTCTCAACCCTGAAAAGAAACCTATTGACATTCATGCTCGTGCTAGATCCATCAAAAGTAACACCCCACTTTGACATCGGAATAAAACGCTTTTGACCATGTGCTGCAAAGTTCGTATTGCGCGAAACAGGGATAAAATCCTGACGAGTGCTTGAAAAAGGCCAAGCAGGTGCTTGATAATTTAGCGGTGCCTGTTCGCGTTCCTGCACTTGTGCTGGAGAAATGTCATTGTGAGCCTTCAGTCCTCTTTCCGGAGCATCACACTCGCCGATACTGTTTGGAGCTTCTACTCCAGGAGCCCCTCCTTGGAATTTAAGAAATGTAGCCCCTGCATCCGGAGAAGAGGTGGTACTAAAATTTATCTCTGAAAGCTTTCGATAAAAAGTTTCCAGGGCTACCTCATCAGGCTTAGCTAAAAGATCCTCAATCACCGAATTTAGCTCTTTGATTTTTCCTAAATGTTCCCGACCCGTAGCTTGAATCGACCCCGAAGAGCATTTCACTAACCGCGTTAAACGACCAGTATAGTGCTTGAGACGAGAAAGACACTTATCCAAATCATCAGATTTTCCCATCTTACACTCTTTTAAAATACTGGAAATGTCGTCTAAGCCCTCTTGACAATTTTCGAGTTCCCTTGGTAGATCTCGGAGAATGATTTCCGGCAAATTTGAGCTTGGTCTCAAGACCGGTCTTTCCTTTTCCAACTTCAGCTGCGACTCAAGACTTTCCAACTGGCCCAGACCCGTCCCACTAATGCCACGAATGATGCATTCCATCTGGAACTCATCGGGTTCCAAATGGTCCACGGTGAAATTCATTGTATTGAATGCAAATATATAGTAATAACCAAAAAAAAATAAAGAAAAATAAAAAACAATGTGCGAAATAAAGATGCACAAAAAAAATATAATATACGAAATCCTAAAATCCTTGAATTGCGTACATGTGAATAGTCAATAACCAAGTGTGTTGTATAATCGTAAAGAAATCAAAGGGGGTCCTGGGATCCACCAGACTTCGGAATGCAACCTACTCTCTCTCTCTCTCTTTGTATAAAAGAAATTCGGGAAAACCCCAAATAAACAATTCGCTCCCAACCGATGGCTGCGGTAGATGGTACGACGTGCTATAGCTGACCATACTAAATTATTTTAGAATTACAAAAAAAATTCGGGAAGCTCATCGATGTGATTTCTGTTTCGACAAACGAAATTATTCGTGAAGCTGCACAACAATTGCTGCAACTGACGGAACCGCCCGGATTAAATTCCGCGAGAAATCAAATCGAGTCTTAGTTCGCGACATTGAATAGTGGTTTTGTACTTACACAGGTATTCGATAGGTCATACGAAACCGACGCAAATGCGGATAACCTGTGCGCACACCCGTAAACAATGTGATTTTAGCAGGGGTTAGATAAAAACAAGTATATTCGGCTTCAAAGTAGCTCGGCACTTAAGGTGTACTTGTATCCCCTAATTGAAGAAAGGAACGCGCGAAAATAATTGAAAATGCTCAACCATAACTCCAAACAATTACAATAACTTTTTACAAGGAATAGAAAAAAATCTACAGGAAAAAAATAATGAACACGCACATTTATGTACGACGTTACTCATTATGAATCGTAAAATTATTCTTAATTGAACTCTAAAGTGTTGTTGTACCACCTAGCAAACGAGGCACTGCATATTGTATGCAAAATTCCAGTCACAACAAAGGCAATCAGCTGTGAGAAGGTTGAAGGTATTGAATTTCATATTTCTAGGATATTGCGATTTGTATTAATTGTTCAGCCATGTACTAAGTTACCTAAGCAGTAGCTTCAAGTCAACTCATGGCAACCATCACGCGGGTGAACCTGGATCGAATCCTCAAATGGACCGATTTTTTTATTTAAGAATTTTCGGAAATATGCAATGACATCGCTGGATAGGCAGGCGCTATACAAAAATATCCAAAGTAGAAAGCAAATCCGGTTGCAACAACACCAAGAATTTTAACGAAAAAAAAATTTAATGAAGTTAAGCGAAGTCATTCGCCTCTCAGCTAGAACGGAAAATTTCCTAAGCCTGTATTTGATATTGCTTGATATGAAACTGGATCCGTATAATTAGAACGGGATTAGGGATATTACAATTAAAAGAAAGACATGAAATTGATTTTAATTGTATAGGTAGGAAATTGGAAATTTTTAAGGCAATAGAAATGTAGACGTGTACACACACACACTTTGGGCGCCACTGTTACGAATATGTTTTCGGCCGCTTGGGCAGCCTCCATTTCGCTTCCAGAATAATGGGCCCCTTTGGACCTAGACAGCATATTTCGCCGACTGCTCAGGAGCCGAGGGGGGGTTGAAAAAAATGTGTCCAAAAGGGGCACCATCCTTGTTGATGCTGTCAAAAGAAGAAAAAAACCTATAAGGAAAAGAATGAGGAAGAAAACCAAGGGGAACAAAAAAACATAGCCGCACCACTACCGTCGCGACTCATTTACACATCTAGAACCGCGGCCCGAGAGAGAGAGGAAGAGAGGAGAGATCGGAAATACCAAAGCCATCCCTGCCTGATGGAGCCCCAGGGCTCCCTTCTAAGGAGATCTACTCCATTATGCCACCAAAATTATATGAGCGAACGAAAAAACAAAAAAAAAAGTAAGAAAATTATGCAACACGCTGTCGTCTTTGCTTCTCCACTAGACAGGAACCTGTACAAAACGCTACTTGGAATAAAAATTATAAGTTATACATGCAAGAGAAAAAAAATCATGTATAGTTCGTCAATTAATATATAATTCAATAATTCAAGGAAAAAAATTATGATTAATGTATTTAGTAATTTATATGGATTTTATTAAAGTGATCGTGTTGGTTGATCGTTGAACGCTGCATCGTTGGGGCCCTTTACATCCGTTTTTTAGGCGGTTACATGCATGTTTAACAAAGAAAATTTTTACCTGCAGGGTTTTTTCTCCTTCGTACTGAGTTCAGCCGAGATTTTGCTATTAGGTTGAACCACACAAAAGTTTTATAGTTTTAGTTCTATAGTTTTTCACTTCAGCCACTGTGCGAATAGTTATATAGCTTTAGTTTTAAAATTGTTCACTTGAGTCACTTGCGAAGGTAGTTCAAATTGTTTTTATCACTCAGGAAGTCAAATTGTTTTAGGGGTTTCACTTTTTCAGTTTTAATATTTTTCCGGGAAATTATGTCAAAGTACACTTTTCGATCGTTTTTGAGTTTTTATCCACCCACTTCAGCCGTCACACCCAGAAGCAACAGAACTTTTTCATCTCACGATCGCCGTGAAAAAAAAAACGGTTTTTCATGACGAACGCGATGTGTCATTTACGCGGGAAGCGATGTTCTCTTCGTTTTCTCCTCGTACCCCCAGATGCCGCCAGTAGAGTATCCAAGATCCGAATCCAAATTTTCGCTCGATGGTTTTTACTATTATTATGGTTATCATTATCTTTACATTCTAACTTATTTTTTTTTTTACATGTGCACTGGAATACAAAGGTAACATGCCTTGTGGAGCGGTCGCGTCAAAAAAACCCAGAGCCAATATTATATCGAAACGATCACTGTATGACTACACCACAACACATTTTGAGTTTGAGACCATTTGCATGAAAAAGAAATGAACATCTATATAAAGAAAATTTAGCCGGGCTGCATTCGTAACACACTTCCGTTCTTACGAAGATGTCAAAAATTGGGTCGATTCGTGGATCGCCTCAAAGGACGTGGGGTTTTTTCAACGCGGAATTCGTATCCTGCCAGAAAGATGGGCAAAGATTGTGGCTAGCAATGGACAATATTTTAAAACATAATTATGTCACCAATTTCCCACAGTAAAATTTTTGAAGAAAAAAGAGGGAACCAATTTGTACACCCATATATTCAATTATAAAGTTGCTCGATTAAAAAGTCTATGGTCCGCGCTAGCCCTAAAGCACCAGTTCGGTCCTATTCCCTTCGCATATTCCAGTCTACAACCAGCAGGTCCTTGTACATTCGTCTTACCTTGAATTCGCGGATATTGGTATAAATGACGTGTCTTAGTTTATTGAAGGCCTTTTTACGTATAATTTTTCTCCAACCTTCTTCCGTTAAGGGGCGAACGACGACGAGCCGACTAACCCGTCGAGACGGGGTGGGCGCCACACAACTAAATTTTCGTAGTCGCTCTTTCTACCTAGCCAGCTGTGAAACTGGGTAGAATTAGGTTTTCTACGGAAATCTCTATCGCGAAACTGAAACCGGTGGACGTCACACAAATCTTACATAGAGAATTTTGGAAAAGAGCTATTTCTGGTGGATGAAAGAATTCTTAATTTTACTAGAGTAAGAGGTTATTAGGATATATATAAAATAGATAAAAAAAAAACAATTTAAATCCTTAGAACTAGGGTACCACTGGTGTCCATGTAGTCTGCTCCGTTCTCGGGTCTAATCCGTAGAGCCTCGCAGCGTTCTTCCACAATTTCTTTCTTCGATTATTCAAAAGAAAACGCCGCGTCGTTTATTTGATTCCGATTATTTGATTCCGCACCACGATATTGATCGGAAACACTCCGCGTAACCCAGTGGCGGATCCAGGCTTTGCTGTTGGGGGGAGCGGAAATTTTTTTGATTTGACTATTTTGTTTGACCAAGTTCTGTGTGAATTTAGCTACATAGACTGCACTTAGCAAAAACGGGGTCATATTGTTTTCATCTTACTATGGGTCATTTCATCAAGAATCGCCAAAGTTGTGACCTTACCATTTCCGATTCTTTTGAAAATGTTTGTAATTGAAGAACTAGTGAAAAAAATAATTGAAATTTAAGTTTGTGTTTCTATCTCATTTTTTAACTAACAAAAACAACAATAATCTTTAAAATAAGCCCTACTTTATTATTCAAGGATAAAAATTACCAGAGATATGAATTTTGAAAGAGGACTCGGACATCTTTTTTGGGAAATCTTTAACATACTATAACTAACAAAAAAAATGAGATAGAAACAAAAACTTGAAATCATACTTTTTTTCACATAAAATAATAAATAAATTTTCAAATGAATCGGCGATGATAAGGTCACACTCGTTCTTGATTAAATGACCCTTTTTCTATAAAATAATTGAGAACCACTATAATGTTCTTCGATTTTTTTGACCCTGATCCCATTGAGATCCCAAGTTAATTTTTTGATATTTTTTAAAAAACAGTATAACCTACAAAATATAAAAAAAAACCGTTTTGAGATATTCAAGGATAAAGGACAAAATCATTATCCTTGAAAAAAATTTCAAGGATAATTTTTATTGCGACAACCTTCCCCTTTAAAATAAGCCATATTTTATTATTCAAAGAGGACTCGGACACCATTTTTGCGAAAACTTTAACATGCTATAACTAACAAAAAAAAATGAGATAGAAACAAAAAATTTAATTTCGATTATTTTTTTCACTAGTTCTTAAAGTACAAAAATTTTCAAAACAATCGGAGATGGTAAGGTCCCAAATTTCGTCATTCTTGGCGGTTCTTGATGGAATGACCGTATTACCTACGCAATATGTTGTCTTGTAGTCTTTTTATCATGGTGCGTTTACACTCACCCTTGAGGCTCGCCTCGAGATGAGCCTCTACCCCCATCAGGTCATTGCAAACCGGTTTTCGTCGGCTGTGTTCTTTGCTGTGTTGAAAGCAATTTACACTCAATACGCCTTTACGGCGCAACTTGCCTATAAGTGCGAAACGACAGAAATACGATGAGCTGCGAATTGTGTGGTACCACAGTTAATTGTATGTGTGTACACATATGGAAGCGTGCGTCGGAGAAAAAGTTGAAGAATGTTATACTCTTGCGACTGCACGCGCCATCTGATTGGATGGGATAGAGGCGCGCCTCAAACGTTGAGTGTATGGTAAATCCACCATCATGGTTCTGTTCTGTGCTTTGCATTGCACCGCAGAACTACAGTAAATGCTAATTACAGTCCACATTGCAGTGGAGTAAAAAAAATCGGAGATCGGTTGAAGTATGTATGTTTAGAAAATTCGGAAGTGCTCTTGGAAGCGGCCCCCCCCCCCCCCCCCCGGTATCCGCCAATGGCGTAACCACCCACTTGGGTTTTATTCGCTTACGCACACCGTTTCGATTCTTTAGAGAATTTTCCTGTTCGTACGCCGAAATTTTTGTGCACGCATTAGTTCGTCCAGACACGTATAGTTATCCCGAGATTTTCGTTCGCCGAAATAGAACGTTACTTCACTGTCTTTAAATTTTTATAACTTGGTTTTTCCAATACGTCACTGCATTTTTACCCGTAATTTTCACTCGCCAAATTAATTCGTTTTCAGTCTTTAAATTCTTATATCCCGTTTACTGATTGCGTTTTATTGGATTTTCTTCTTTTGCTAAGCTCTGTCTTCACCGATCCGTACCAAAAACAAAAAGCCCCGATTCAACTCATTTGCCTATAACGGCCACTCTCATTCGGTTAAAGGCTTTGACCTCAGGTCTCGGTCAAAAACCCCTTTCAGAGTTTCGGAATTGTCCCGAATTTGTTCCAGTTGCGAATTCGACAAATTGGACCACAATATTAATCGAGTTCCGAATTTAATAGTGTTCTCTGATCATCATGGCGGCGCATTGTTTTTGTTTACAAATTCGCTGAACTGTCAAACGTCGCGAAGTTTTAGCGTCGGGAGTGTTCACGCACACATTGCTAAGTTAGCTCTTTTATATTACGTAGGTTGATATTAGGTTTAACTAACGATACATAAGGTTTGTATCCAAGGTAAGAGTTCGTTTTTATTATTATTATGTAGTTATGGTTTTTGTTTAATTTTGGAGGTATTAACCCAGCAAACATATTGGCGAGGGTTTGCTGGCAGCAAGCATTAGGCAAGAGGAAATAATATGCGATCAGCTCGCCCTTTCATCGAATTGTAATTGCCACAGACAATGATTTAAAAATTCTTGCTTAATGCTTGCAAAAAGATTGCTATTTGTAAGGATTTTTTTTTTTGCCCTTGGAAATGGCACTCTTTTTGTAAATGGAATAGTTGTTAGTTGCGCATCAGTCGGAAAGAACACGTGTGAGTCCTAACTGTTATATAATATGTTATATATAATATTTGCATTAGTGAAAGTGATTTTTAATAACCGGTGAGCAAATTAAATTAATAGTGTGAGAATGAAGAGAAGTATATCAAAAGAATCATTAGATTTAGTGAATTATTATTTACAACCTAAAATTCAAAAAGATGCGCCTAAACTTTCTTCAACTAGAGATATAAGAAGGCTAGTGTATGATAATAGTAGTAATTCTATATCATGGAATATTTCTATGAAGAGTAATCCTGTTAATTCGAATGAAAGCTCTGAGGGTAACAGTAAAGAATATTGCGATAACAGCAAAGAAGCTTGGGACAAAAGTGAAGATATGTCAGAATTCTTAGCGAAATGGTCGATCAAATATCTGGTTAGTAGTGCAGCTATGAACGAATTGCTTTCATATTTACGTGGAAAAGTAATCGGCATTCCTAAGGACGTTAGAACTCTGAAAAAGACATCAAAAGTTTCGCCGTCAGTCCAAATGGGAAATGGAACTTATGTTCATTATGGTATTAGAGATAGTATTACTGACTTTCTATTAAGTAAAAAATATAACAAGGATAAAATTGTACTAGATTTTAATGTAGATGGCTTGCCATTAGTTAAAAGCTCCAAAAACCAGGTATGGCCTATACTTATAAACTTTGTTTTTACTCAAAACTAATTTGTACAAAGTTTCCAATTCATAGCTAAAAGATTACTTGAGTTATATTAAGTTCCGTAAATTAAGTGAAGACGTTTTGACAGGATATTTGTATGGCAGCTATACGAAGGACTAATAGGATTTTCTTCATAATCATACATTTAGCTCCAACTATTGGAAAAATAACACATACAAAATTTCAAAGACGTAGCTTAAACCCTTCTGAAGTTATCAGTCCTTTATAAGGACTGCCATTAGATTGCTACTCAAAACTAAAAGACAATATTCAGTGTTTAATTTCATATCTTAAACTGGGTAAGTCATTGAAAAAAAATGTCCTTTTTGAAGGACTTTCACATGGGAGGTGCAGGAAGGACTCACTTGCTTTCTTACATATTTATCCTTTTACTTGGAACCATTTAAAAATGAACGTGTACAAAATTTCAAATTCGTAGCTTGAAGCGTTCAAAAGTTATCAAAAAATATTCTTAAACACGTGTTTCAAGGACATTTTGTATGGCAGCTACCAGAAGGAGTAGAACGATTTTGCTGACTAGTAAAGTCAAACTTTCTTTTCACTCAAAACTAATTTGTACAAAATTCCGAATTCGTAGCTAAAAGATTACTTGAGTTATAGTGAGTTTCGTAAATTAAGTGAATATAAGAATGGAATTTTTTTTTCATGGTAAGCTACCATAGAAGCAAATTTGATTAAATGTTGGTTGTTTTCCGGCGTCAGTAGGGTTTCTGGTGTGAAACCCCAACACGAAATCCCCGACTGTTGATTAATCGCTGTCCTTAAGGACATGACAGTTGGAAAACCTTCACTGGATACGCCAGTTTCATAAATTTGCTTCTATGGTAGCTTACCATGAAAAAAATTCCATTCTTAAAATTAGCGAAAAAATAAAATTGCTGTTGGCGGGTTTCGAAGTCACGCTCTTAGCGTTCAGCTCTATATATCCTGGCTTACAACCAAAAATTCCACCAAATTGGTTGAAATATTAGATGATCTTCAGCGCCACCTCCTTTAGTATAGGGTTGCGATGGCGGGAAATTAGCTAAAATTTATAATTCGTGATCGTAAATTTGATTTCGAGTGCGCTATATAGAAATTATGCTCAGCAATTCTACCAGCTGTAAGGGTGTTTCGGATAGTAGGCATGATACACCCTCTGACGAGTCTATGCCCTCCGATGACGAAACAGCTCCTTCGGACCTAGTCCAACACAATCTTATGAAACTGGCGTATCCAGTGAAGGTTTTCCAACTGTCATGTCCTTAAGGACAGCGATTAATCAACAGTCGAGGATTTCATGTTGGGGTTTCACACCAGAAACCCTACTGACGCCGGAAAACAACCAACATTTAATCTAAGTGAATATATTTTGACAGGATATTTGGCAGCTACACGAAGGACTAACAGGATCCAACTATTGGAAAAATAACATGTCGTAGCTTAAACCCTTCTGAAGTTATCGACCAATATTCTTGAACACGTGTTTTAAGGACATTTTGTATGGCAGCTACCCGAAGGAGTAGGACGATTTTGCCCGTTAACGAACTTAGCCTTACAAATTCAACCAAACATCCAGATTCAAAATTCCAAGATCCTAGGTTAAGGCGTTCTTGAGTTATCGTATTCACGGACAGACGGACGGACGGCCGGACGTCAAGCGGATTTGAGGTTTTTGGCCACAAATAAACAAAAAATAATATATAACTTTTTTTCGTCCGAGGCTTGGTTCTATGCGTTACAAACTTTTGGGCTGGATTAAACTTATAATACTTTCTATGATTTCATCTAGAGTATAAAACATACTGCAGTCACGATCGGCTGCAAGCCAATCGTATAATACTCTAGATGAATACTGAACCCCGATTTATATTGTAGTTGGGGATAAAGTAGAATTACGTGTGTGCATGTTGTATGTCCTTTATTAAGGACTGCCATTAGATTGCTACTCAAACCTAAAAGACAATATTCAGTGTTTAATTTCATATCTGTAACTGAGTGCGCCACGGAAAAAATTTTCTGTTTTGAAGGACTTTCACATGGAAGGTGCCTGAAAGACTCACTCGATTTCTTACATATTTAATAGAGTTAGCAACTAATGGCGTTACATTTAATAATAAATTATATGGCATAGAGATAAGATCATTTATTTGTGACGCTCCTGCTAGATCATTTCTTTTAAACATTAAAGGTCATACTGGATATTACTGCTGTACTAAGTGCATCCAGAAAGGGAGTTTCGTTGAACGAAGGATGACATTTCCTTTGGAAAATTCAGACCTAAGAACGGATGATTCTTTCAAATATAGACAGTATCCAGATCACCATCGAAATTTGATGCCACTGGCTATAGATCGCCTGCCAATAGGATGCGTTAGCCAATTTACTCTCGATTACATGCACATCGTTTGCCTTGGTGTTACGAAAAGTTTAGTAATGCTATGGTGTAAAAGCAAAAATGAAAGTTACTCCTTTAATTCTAAAAATGTCATATCATCAAAGCTATTATTTCTGGCGCATCAAAAACGTTTCGAATTTTCACGACGTCCAAGAGATTTATCAGAAATTGACCACTGGAAAGCAACTGAATGGAGGCAATTTTTACTGTACACTGGTACAAAGGTACTACGATCATTTCTTGAAGCTGAGTATAGCGATAAGAATATTACTTCATAAGCGTGATTGTAAGTTCAATAGCGGTTGTGCCGAAGAATTACTAAGAAGTTTCATCGCAGCATTTCCTCAATTGTATCATGAAAAATATCTTACATTTAATTTCCATTCTTTGATTCACTTAGCCGCGGCAGCAAAAAAATATGGATCATTAGAAAACATAAGTGCATTTAAATTCGAAAATTATTTACAACATTTAAAAAAATCAATTAAAAAAGGTGATAACGTAGCAGCACAGATCTATAATCGTACTGTGGAAAGAAGTAATAATATCGGACAAACTGGAAATAAATTATTATCGAAGGAAATTACATTGGGAAAATATATTTGTGGTTCGTTTTGTATCGTGGCGAATTCCAAAATTAAACTAACTTTGCATCATCCCAATAATTTCTACTCTTTTCAAAACAAAATATACCGATTGCGAAATATTACCACTGATGAATTTAATGAAGTGGTACTGCATGGATCTTCAGTTTTGAATTTAACAAGATTGTTTGAAACTCCGCTTCCTTCAGATAATTTAAATATATATGTTTCAAGCCAGCTAAATCAAGTTGATAGTATTGAAGTTCATTATTTTAAATTTATTCAATCGAAAATTGTTTGTTTTCGTGACTACCAGGAAAACTATTTTTTTGCTCCGCTGATACATTAAGTTTTCAATCATGAATCCTTTGAATATTGGGGATACAGAAACAGAAAATTTTTCATATAAGAGGTTCTTGATGATAAAACCAGGCAAGGAAATTAATAAATAAATTTATTATAAATATATGATACATTTTAACCATTTTCAAGGAGGCGAATGGCCAACAACATCTACACCACTCAATCAAAACGTGAAGAAGGTGAATGGCCTACCACATCTTCAACAATTAATGAAGAATCTGAAGAAGTTATACCTCCTAGCCAGCTTAATACAATCTTGCCTACAACACGATTGAATGCTGATAGGAGACTTCATGTCCTTCAAAATGTGCAAACTAATGGTATTCCTCCTATTAAATTTTCTGAATTTTTATTTATTATCATGTTGAAATTAACAGGACCTAGCACATGTAATAGTAATGACAATATCTTAAAATACCTGCAGAAACAGGAGGAAAATCAAAAACTATTGTTCATCCGGTTAACCGAAGAAATTATTTCTTTACGGAAGGAAGTGCAAAGTTTGAAAGAAAAGAAAATCGAGATGAGTGGCACTGGATTTTATTTACTCCATTTGATAAAAAAGAAGATTTTCAAAAATTCGAAAGGGACTTAATAGGAGATTCTTCGAAGCCACATGCGCTGGTACTACTGATGATTTTTTTTTTTTACAAATATTTATGTACTTTGATGATAGGAACATTTCTTTCATGCAACATTAAAAATGAATGATCCGAATAAATTTGTACGATGCGGATTAAAAAAAATTTTCCAAGATACGCTAGCGAGGTACCTCCGCAAAGTCAGCGGCTCGTGTTCCGACATGTATAATTAATTAGCCTTAAAAAGTAAGTTAAAAGCAAAACATACTTAGTCAAAAAAGTTGATTTCGAAATAAACGCGATTAAATTTTTCGATTTTTAATAACTTGCCTTGAGTTAAAGATTTCGCTTTTAAAATTTATGCATTGGACGTAGTAGATGGACATAATGCATTTTACGTTTATATAGAATGAAGAAAACTCTTCAAGATAGTATAAAAAAGTCGAAGCCCCAAAAATCTGACTTGTATGGTTTGCCTTTGAGCCGACGATATTATGCTAACTATATTGAAACTACTCCAACATTTTTCAGATGTTTTTCACCAATGATTTCAAAACGCAGTCGAAGACTCCTTTGTGAAGCCGGCAATTGCATTTTTCCAATATGAAAAGGGTCGTCAGCAGAAACGATTACGTAGGACGTAGGAATGAAAAACATTTTGCTTTAATAAAGTTTATGCTACTATATATTGTGCTAATTTTTCTTAAAACTCGGCTAATTTGAGAACAGCTCAACGTAGGAAGTTGAAAATTTCACCATATTAGTTTAAGGTGATTTGTAAGGTGGAGTTCTTCTTTCTAGTACCTCCCATCCAAAAGTGTATAAAATGGAGTAATTTCTTTAAAAAAAATTAGTATTATAGTAGAAAAATAAAAGGTTAGCAATATATTTTTAGCAACGTTTACAGTTTATATTCGGCATTGGATCTGGACTATCTCACTATAGAAAGCGGTCCTATAGTAACGCGTGATGCGTGACTGTACCTTGCTTATCTGGCATGTAATTTGCCAACGTCTTGCCCTTCCGATAATAACATAATATACAAAAGTGTTACTCATAACTCATATTTCAGATTTAAAGGCTTCTTGCCGGCAAGTCTAAAATCGCCACTTAGAAGTAACTTGCCAAATTATCGTTTTGAGCAAGGGAACTGATAAACTACCCTTGCTCGAAGCGATAATCAGGCAACTTGCGTTTAAGTTGCCATTTGTATCTTACCGGCAAGAAGCATTTTAGTCCGCCGTATAACTTACTTTCGAGGCTTTTGCAATTGTTGCCGCAAGGGTTTTGCTTGCCTACTATAAGTCGCCGGCAAGTTACATACGAGTTAAAATGTTTGGTGGGAAGTTAGTGTATAATACAAGTTTGTGTTTATATTCGATACGTGTTTGGTGTAATCCACGTCAAGATTTAATACTAAACCTAATCCTATCCTAATCCATAATAATTATTTGATTTTTCTCTAAGTCTAATCCTATCCTATTAACATTTTCCATCGGAAATCTAACATTAATTCCGCCCTCCAATTTCAGTTTGTTTTATCTTAGCTATTCGGTTTTCTGTAATTCAAAATATTAATTCAAACTTCTGTGCGTAATTTTAGGTGGTTCGTGTCCAACTGTGAGGCGAACGAGTCTCCCCTGCAGGTTTCCGCCTATGCGGCGTTGCGGTAAGTAACATATTATTAAAATTTCCGTTAAAACAATTGTAATTTTCAATTCTACTCTTTCAGGTACTTACATTTTCGGACGTCGAACTACGGTTGTAGCAGTCGGAAAGGTATTTATCTTGGTAATAATTCATTCACTTTTTTAACTCTCTTCAATTTCTAGACGTAATAGCCTCTCTTTGCCTTATGTCACTTGCAATTTAATTAATTACTGCTTTTATAAAATAGTGAAAAATAAAGTTAATAATATGTACCTGCCACGAAAATAAAATTATTGAACATATTCCACTAGTGCGCAAATTGTTGTTGATTATCTCACGTCAATTGTCTCAAATTAAATTTTCCTCCGAGTTACACGAAATCAGAATCTTCGAGTTCCATAACGACTTCTCCTAATTGACACCTGAGGGTTAAATTCTCTTCCGATAGCGTTTCCTAATTTTGAAGCTGATTCGCGTCGATTTGAATTCTAGTCAAGCAAACTTTTCCAGTTCCTTTAACGAACTTAACTTACGCCAGGTGAATTTGAATTCGGCATCAGGCTGCGGTAGTACCTTATTTAAAGATCGGTATACCAAGCAAATAGCAAGACAGACATTAATACATGTCATTCGAGACATTGAAAATTGTTTTATTTGAAATATTACATACTATATCAGAATAATGGACTAGGATAAGGATAATGGGAGATTGGAATCGAAATTGATGAAGAAAGTTCATAGTGCCATTGAACACACTTCTGTCTGTTCGTTTTACTTTATTATTTTTTAATAATAAAGTATTGTTATCGACCTGAAATTTCAAAAAAATTTACTACCCTGAAATTTTGTATTTTCACGTTTTAGGACTAGTAGACCCAAAAAAAGTAATTAAAAAAAATCCGTCTGTCCGCCGTAGACGTCGTCCACCGTACGCGGTACGCAAAACCTTTTGAAGGTGCGTAGCTCATAAACCCCTTGAGATATTAAGTTGAAATTTTTATGATAGGTAGAGTGTGTGAACGCCTACGAGATTTTGTAAGTGTAAGGAGGAGGGAGCGTTTTAAATGAAAAATTTTGGTTTCTAGATCTCAGAAACCGCTTATGCTAGGAGGCTGAAAGTTGGAAGATATGAAGTACTATGATATTTGCAAAAAAATGGTCGATAGAGGTTGAGAGGTGTGCAAGTGGGGGGGAAAGCAATGCACCCAAAATACTTGAAAGCTGGGCTTGATACATTCTAAAATGCATATCTCCTGAACCATTGACGTCAGATGGCTGAAATTTTGTAGTTGTATTAAGGAATAGTAGGAGATTACAAAGGGGTTAACATTTTTAGGGGGAGTAGTGAGGTATGGGGGTGGGGAATGAAAAACTTTGAAGTACAATATCTTCCGACTCAATTGTGCTAGAAAGATAAAATTTGGTTTCTGTATATAGAATTACCAGTGGAGTCTACTGAATCAAAAGTTTTTGAGGGGGAGGTCAAGCGCTGAAGGTGGGGGACAGTCATATTTTAAAAAAAATTATTTTTATATGTCATGAACCGTATTAGATATGATCTTGACATTTTTACAACAGTTAGGACCAGTAGACTTCTAGCAGGGAAAAAAATTTTGAGGGTGTGGGTGTATAGAATGATGGTAGGAGAGGGTGGAAAAGAAAAAATTCTGATTTTAATTTCTCGAAAGCCGCAAAGATAGAAAGCTAAAAATTGATAACTGTATAGAGGTTCTATAGAGACATCCCAGAAAAATAAAATTGTTGATAGGGGTAGCAAGGTACGGGGGTGGGGGGTGGTTTTTCATATCTCAGAAACGGCTTATGCTAGAAAGTTGAAACTTAGTATTTATATGTGGAAGTACTACAGGAGTAATTAAAGCAAAAAAAAAGTTCAAAATTTTATTGACGTACAGAGCTGAAGTACAACAGATGTCCGTGAAAAGGGGTTTTTCCAACATTTTCATGAATGGCGTTATATCTTTTAGACATGTCTAGTTATCAAATTAATTTTACTTCTTTGGGCTCTTTAAAGCACCTAGAAACATTTTTTCAACTTTTTCGATATTCCAACCCCTAAGGGGGTGTAATGTGGTTGTGTAAATTTTCACGAATTCCGATACATTTCTTAAGATTCATTAGACGATATATCGAATTCACTTTCACTCGTTTTTAAATAAAATATAAAGAGGAAGGCCCGATTTTTTCGATATTAAACCAACTGGGGTGTAGGTATTTTGCAAGTTTTTACAAATTTCGAAAGTCTTTTAAGTTTAATGAGATCGTATTCGCTTTTACTTCTATTGAATCTTCTTTTGGGAAAAATACGTGAATAAATGAAAAAAAACTGCCAACAGTCTGGGCGCAACTTTATTATCTTTTGGGTAGAAGTCCGAAATGTGTTTAATACTAAAATGCGGTGAAGGTAACTATGCGACTGATATTCTAAAGAAAAACCAGGAGGCTATTTGGAACGTTAGTTTTAAGGTTATCAGTCGCATAGTGACCTACACCGCATCTCAGTATTAAACACATTTCGGACTTCTACCCAAAAAATAATAAAGTTGCGCCCAGTTTTCGTTCGTTTTTATGCCGATTAAATGAAACCAATAAATATTTAAATCTTGAATGTTTGAGTTTATCGCAAATCGATAAGAATTCATCCATAATGCATACTATCATTATTCCTAACAGCATAATTTGACTCTCAATTTTGGATATTAAAAGTTGGTTGCACTTAAAAAGAAAAACTTTTTTTCCACGAAAAGAAAATTATGAGTCACGGATGCTAACGATCTCATTTCCATTTTATATCTCGCAGCGAAGTAATGGCTTCCGATCCCACACAGAAAACTTGGGGTTGATTGAATATTCCCTTTCAATACACAAATAGGAAAAAAAGGAAAAACTTTTGACAAAGGACGAGAAGAAAAATTGCTCAAAAGAAAAGGCTTTTCGGCAGTGCGAAAATTGAAAGAACAGAAATCGCTTCAAAATGAAAGTGTCGAAACTTTGCAAATTATTCCTCCCCTTCGATCTCACTCTCGACTTTTCGCAGTTATATTTTGAGAGGTCCTTTGACTTACCATACCTGTAGATTATCCGCCATATATTATCTGTACCTTCTCGTACCTGTTCTTCTGCTTATATGAAAGCAATATAAATGGTAAAATTCAAGATTTCGGAGAAAGCTCATATGTAAGTATGACGATAGGTTTACGGTTCCAGGGCATTCATTGTAACGAGTAAAGGGTAATTAGTTTCAAATGAACTCGCTATTAAATCCCACGAAGCTTACGTTGTTTATCGGATATACGAATAAATTCGTTGTTCACATGTCCCCTTATTTTAGTCACAATTAGTATTTGATACTTTAAAAACATTGAATCAAACATCATCGGTGTAAATGCACTCTTTAATTTTTAAATGGGAATATATTACGTAAATATTGTTAGCTCTGATCACATAAACCGATCAAAATCGAAGCTTTTTTACTTTCTCGTTACTTCATAAGAATCAAAGGATTCATAGACCTGGACCTCAGAGCTGTCTTTAACAAAATTGGAGGCACCTGGGTATTTATAATATTATTCACAGATAAATCATTTTAAAATACAATAGAAAATACAATACATTGGTGCTGATAGTGCAATATTGGTTTTAAATAAATCAATATAGTTGCCAAATTTGTTACCAACTGTTATTAAGCGGTCTGGGAGTCCAAATAGAGCATATAAGGTACGTTTGGCTGCAAAAATAAAAGTGTTTTGAGTAAAAGTTCTAAACGAAAATTTGGTTGGTTTAGAAGTTGAGGACAGTCAAAGTTTCAATCTAGAATGTAAAATTGAGAATTTAATTCAGATTGTTCTATATGGCTTAAATTTGTTATTATATTATAATTTTTATAAAAAAGTTCAGATTTCTATTTGCATCCACATTTTTACGTATTACGTCATATCTTTTTAGTCTGTCGAGGTATCAGAGTACTTTTACTTCTGTGAGCTCTTTATATAAACGCCTAGAAACAGCTTTACAAATGTTTTCATCTTCAACCCCCAAGAAGTGAAAAGTGGTTGTGTACGTTTTCCCGAATTCCGACATTTCTCTCAAGTTTAATGTGATATTGAATATCGAATTCGCTTTTACTTTTAAAGGCTTTAAATATAATCGAAAAAACAGATTTACCAATTCTTCGATATTCAACATCCTAGTGGGTGTAAGGTGTTGTTCAAATATTTACGATTTACGACAAATCTTTTAGGTCTAATAATATAATTATCTAATTCGCTGTTGTTTCTATGGGCCTTATATTATTGTTTTATAATTTTGTTTTTTACTTTAAAGGACTTTCTTTATAATCGCCTAAACAAACAGTTTCAGATTTTCTTTATTTCAACCCCAATCGGATTATGTCGATATTTTATTCTCTGTATTTTTTTGAAATTTAAAAAAAGGTTCCATCAGTCTGGGCGTAAATTTATGGTGTAGGTTACTATGCAACAGACAACCTAAAGAATTACCAGAAGGCTATTTGAAAAGTTATTTGTTTAGGTTATCAGTGGCATAGTAACCTACACCACATCTCAGCGTAAAACGCGTTCCGAAATTTACTCAAAAAATAATAAAGTTGCCCCTAGACTGTTGGCAGAATTTTATTCACTTATTCACAACTAAGAAATAGACATGAACCGAGGACCGAGCTACGTTATAAAAACGTAGACAAATTTTCTACTTCGAGGGAAGTGTGAATGCCATTTTTTGGATCGCTGAGTACATGCACCCAACAAAAAGAAAACTCAAGAAATTAAGTCGACCGAGGGAAGTTAAAGAACATGTCTAAACTGTCTTTGCGGAATATTTCCGAGGATAATGCTCTTTTCGTAGTTGACTAGTTAAAGATTTCCTGAGTACGTACATTAAAAAGGTAAAAATATTACAAAAACTAGGATACGGAAAGATTTGATAAAGATGGAAATAACTTACTTTGTCGTGCAGTTTGTTCCGAAAAAAAAACAGACGGGGGTTTGCCCAACTAGTTTTGTGCATCTCTGCTTTGAAAGCTAATACTATTGATAATCTGAGCTTGTAGATCGACAGGAAACAGAAGTACCCGAGATCTCAAAAATAATATATTTAAACCTAATCTAACTGTTGCAGTGAAAAAATTGCTGTTTGGATAAGTTTGTGTGTAATTTAAATGGGTATGACATTCACAACGATATGTAACAAAATTGTTCATTTGTATTTTTATAAGCGGAATCCTGCCATCCCGACTATTGTAACAATAAAAAAATCGCCCGTCAAGAACCATTAAGCTCGGAATTATCAACAAAACTTGAAGCAATAAAAATGCCGTCTGCTGGAAAAAAACATAGTAGCAACAACTCGGCGTTTAAATGCGGAACAAAATTTTTGATAAAAGCCTCCGTCCTGGATGAGTGCCATTCCGCCAATGCGTTTTGTTTTCCTGATGCTCGTTGCTGTTGAACTTTTCAATAAATTTCGACCGTTTCGTCCGCGTTTTCGAAACTGCTCTATTTTCTTTGTTGTCTGCAAACATTTTATCTCCAATCTGAGATTGTTCCGTGTACGGATATGAATCATTTCCAAGTGCCTTTTTATAATTCCTTGTTTACAGTGTGCCGGGAAACGAAGGATAATGAATTTTTGCTTCAATTATTTCAGCAATAAGATTGAAACTTGGGCGATGATGTAATGGAAGGCTTCCTAATTAATATCATGTGAAGCCAATGTCATGGCGAGTGCGCGTGGTCAACATTTGGAAAAGAGCTCCAAATCATTGAAAACTCATAATTTTATCTGTGGCGCTACGAAACTAGGCCACGCTCTTGAACATTAAAATGTCCTTCCGTTGAATATCAGCCGCTTGCCATACATTTGCAGTATGCACAATTCAAACAATGTTCAAAAAACAAACTGAAAACAGGCAGTCCAACCATATGTAAAACTAGTCTCTCTATCGGATTCCTGCATTTATGCAGGAAAAGCATTTTGTTATCAACATTAAAAAGGATGAGAAGAGGTGAATGTCAGAAACAAGTAATGCATTATTCCCCGCGGAGCACTCGGGCCTTGTAGCATTATGTATGTACATACAGTTACGTCAATATTCCAAGGGGATTGAAGCAATAGGTTCAACGGAGAAAAAGGCATCCTAGAGTATAATTGAGGAAAGTTTAGAGCTTCATATTTCTAAAGTTAAGATAAAAACATAACAGCAGCCACTATAGGTTTGGATTCGATCCTGAGATACTGTGCTCCGATTCAAATTGAAGTTGGGTAGAGCAAACGTTGCGGTATTAAATATACATTATGCAAATGGAGACACAAGAAGGAGTGGATCCTCGCAGACTAGTGACAAGATGTGCTACTCTATAAATGTTGAGTATTAAAATCGTACCTATGATGCGCCAATATATCACCTTAGACAAACAATAATATTAGAGACAGCTGGAAGGAGTCATTTAGGAACTAAACTAAACTGATGTTTAAAGCTGGCAAGAAAGAGTGCACCCTGGTAAAACCTGAAGCTTGATACCTGGAAAACAAAGGCAAGAAGGAGTTTCCATCAGACAGTAAAATACCTACTGATAAATAACAAGTATCTAAACGGATAAGCCGCACGCAATGCGTGGTGAATCATAACGTAGTCACTATAGACAGCAGGGCTAGGCTCGTCATTTACAGGGCAGAAGGACATTGGACCCTCTGTATTTGAGAATTGAAGGGATCCATAAACTTTTAATTTTTTCTAGAAAGGCTCTACAGGCTATTCTGAAAAATGTGTGTACTACTTGAACTATGCGCGCGTGCGTACAAATGTACATTACACATCTTGTCATTGGCCTACATGCACGTATATGCAGTGAAAAAATTTTCAACCTCTGGAAAAAAAACTGGAATGTTTACATACGAACTCTTCCTTACTTTTTACTTGAAACTAATTTATGTAAGAGTTCTACTTCTTTCCGTGATAAATGAACAAATTTTTCAATAACCTTTTGTATGGAGACCACATGAAGAACTCGCTAGATTTTCTTCATAAATTCTTTGGAATTCGCAAAAAATTTCGATTGATTGATTCATCCATTTTTGATTTGAACCGTGAAGTAGTATAAGATATGCATGGGATTTTCTTCTTAAACTATTTGAACTGAAGACGGATTGTATGGAATTTGAGGCGTTTTACTTTCACATAATTTTTTCTTTTGTTTTTAAATGTTTTGTGCTCATCGCTGGAGTTAATAGCTGGGAGGGAATTCATAGAACCATACTTTTTCGTGTTAAATGAGAATAAGTACAAATTTATTGTCTACTAGTACTCGTACGTAATTAGTCGTTAGTCTTGTCGTAACGAATGTAAAGAATTTTTCTTAAATTTTATGAGTTATTTTTGGAATCTATCTAGGCAAAGTTTGCTTAGCTTTATAGTTGGTCTTAAGATTGTTTTATAACATACCAAACTAGACTTCGGTAGGCCGAGTAAGACTGTAATATAACGTTATTTACAACAACACTTTGTGAGGCTTGGTATAATTCTGATTAAGGATTTTCCAATGAAACGAAATTCTCCGTACAACGTTGAAGCCGCAATATTTAGCACGGGAAAAGTTGGTTGGTTGTGTTTTGCCTTAGGAGGTGTACTTTAGTTTTAAAATGTTGTTTACTTAACTTAATTGCCATGAACATTACCGCCGGCGAATTTAACATGAGTTAAAAGCACATGTTCATGTACTTCATTGAAATTCTTTTCATAACAATTTGATGTATTTTTTTAAAAAAATTATAGAAAAAAGTAGAGAAATACCTACCATTCGGATTGTGTAGCAGTTCGGAAATCTTGAGGTTCATTTCTTTTATTATTTCAGTATTGAAAATATGACGTGAATTCACGATGTAAGGAGATCATTGAATCTGGAAGATGACCTTCTATTGAAAATAAAAATCAGTTCGTTAAATTCCATTAAAGGCGACGCTTTTCGAAAATCGAACAAATTGCATTCCACTATGAGCAGAAATATGTACGTAGCTAGCTTCGGTTTTGTGTACAGCAAACGCAGAGTGAAATTCCCACAATTGCTCCAATTGAAATTCTTTTGTTACAAAGAAACGCTTTTCCGGTTTTTATATCAATCATAAAATTTTATGAGCATTCTACAGCCGATCCTTTTGCTATAACCTTACCAAAATCAATATAATGAAGTTTCGAGCAAATTTTTTTTTGTATGCGTTATGTAATTTGTTAAGTCCAAATTTGAAGTAAATTAAAGTTACTTGAAAATATTGACGAATACTTCTTTGAAATATTTAGTTCACATTTTTGGAGGATAGATTGAATGAACTTACACAGGTACAGAGTTTTGAGAAGCGTTTTAGAAGAAAAATGTTGGTTTCTTTATTTCAGGAACTGATTATTCTAGGGGGCTGAAAATTCGAATTTTTTTAAATTCACAAAATATTCTTAATTCAATTAATCAAAACAATAGTAATAATTCACAAGAGCAAATGCTTGTGCGTCAATAGTATGATATTGATGATTTGATTTTTAGGCGATTATATCCAAAGCCCGTAGGAGATAAATCCATTCGATAAAAAGAATTCGTAAAAACGTATGCAACCCTTTTACACTTCCTGGGGTGTTGAATTTAAAAAAACAAAAGGGAAATTGCGTTAACAAGGGTAGTCATAAAAACATTAAAAGGGCGGAGGTTTATTAAAAGAGGATATTTGTAAAATTTAAACTTAATTGTTTTTTGGAATCGATGATTTTTAATAAACAATGTTTTTTCCAAAACTCTACGTTTGGAAAAAACTCTATGTTTTGGAAAAAACATTGTTTATCAAAAATCGTCGATCCTTTATCGAACTGATCGACAATAGAGATATAGCTTCACATTCCCTTTAGGGCTGTACATCTAAGAATCCTGAAATCAATTTTACGCGATTATGTAGAAAGCTCGTGAAAGTAAAAAATTTTCCGATACACAATCAGACCTAAGAGATAAGGCTGAATACGTCTAAGCTTATACCACTTTCTCAGATCTATTCCAAGTTTCAACTTCTTACCGTAAGCGATCCCTAAGATATAACGACATTTCCGCTCTCCAAAACCATTTAAGGCACTTCCCACTTATATTTAGATACGCTTTACGTACGGCGTACAGACTGAACGAAATGTTTGTTTTTGTAGTTTTGAGGTCTACTAGTCTGAAAACGTGAAAATATAAAATGTCGGATTAGCAAATATTTGTTTTAAACCATTCTTGAACAATAGTTTATTGTTGAAATAATAATGCAAGCAATTGGAAAATGAATTATGAAAAATAAAATGAAATTAAAACTTCATATCTATAATGGATCATCGCATAAAAATACCGTTTAACTTTCAAAAACTTTTGCTCGCTAATATCTCAACAATTCTAAAAACTAAGTAAATTTGCTTCAAATTAAATATTACACATATTTAGAGCAGAATGTCATGAAAGTGATTATGCGACATCAAACAGCCAATCCGTAATGTTGCTGCTGAGCAACTAGGTACTGATAGGTGGATAAATAAAATAAAATCTTAAATTTTTTTTCCTTTACCAAGTCATGTTTTCCATGGCACTGATACCTGGAGACATGAGAGTAATCCTCAAGAGTAAAGCTGTTGCCTTGACTACGGTGAAAAGTCGTCCTTACAATGTCATATCAAATTCCAATAAGTACAGAACATCTATATTTTATATAAATGCTGTACGGCGATATGAGGGACCTAAAGAATCTACAGATAGAGCTCCTGGAGTCAACATCAAGTATTGATTTGTTGAAAGACTTTGCTATGCTGTTAGTTAGAGGCTAGGAATATCCGTTTCTTCGAATTTAAATCAGGGACTTATGGCAACGTAGTCAAGCTAAATAAGAATATAATGTACACATTATGTATTTATATGTCGCACAACTGAAAATCCAGCATTTGAGTGATCGAATTATTCACATCGCTTATGGAAATTCTAAATTACATATTATGAAAATATTTTTGTGATATACAGTACACAAATTTAAGTTAGTCACTTCACCGAGAATAGATTAAATTAGCATTTATTACGGAAAGATTTCCGCACTATAGACCATGTCCGTCCCCGGATTCTTTGAAAAGGTTAGCCGGGAATACGTTGTCCCGAGATATATTTTATGCTTCGATTATCATAATTCATAATAGAGTAGTTTGTTGTAGGAGCGATAAGTTCGTGTTGTGGTGATGATCAATAATATCTTCTATCCGGGATTAGGAAAAATCTAATTGGTTTTTCGATTTCGTTATTACCACTTCCAATTCGGTATTAAAGGAGCCCTTGTACGTGGAATTCAACCTGATAAATTGAAGATTGGTACATCATTTAGGTATGACATGGAACGAAGTAACTTGAAGCAGAAGGAGCGCCAGCGTTGTATAATATAAATATAACTATAATGACAATAGGATACAAATAATTTATAAAATGAAACACCACACAATTCTCACTCCAGAAGTATTTAAGTTTAAAAATTGTTCATACTAACTGCCTAACGATTTTTTATTTTCCGGTCTATTACTTTATTATTTCAATAATACAGTATTGCTATCGATTTTTAAAAAAAAAAATTTGCTACCCTCAAAATTTTTTTTTTCACGTTTCATGACGAGTAGACACGAAAAAAGCAAAAAAAAATTTCAGTCCGTCTGTCCGCCGTACGCCGTACGCCGTACGTCTACCGGTGTACGCAAAATTGTTTGAAGGCTCGTAGCACCCAAACTCTACAAGCTATTTAGTTGAATTTTTTTTCGTGGGTAGAGTGGGTAGGCCCCCTGAACTGACCAAATTCGGAGGGGTGGGGGTGTGAGGGGGAAGCGTTTTAGACGGAAAATTTTGGTTTCTAGATCTCAGCAACCGCTTATGCTAGGAAGCTGAAATTTGGAATTTATATAGAGCTTTGGTAGTGGACCCATTTGCCGATATAGGTGAAGGGGTTCGGGAGTGGGGGGAAAAATAATGCGTCCGAAACGCAAAAAAGGTGAGATCGACATATTCTAAAATCCATATCTCCTAAACGGTCAATATCACAAAATTGAAACTTAATGAATATCTGTAGATATACTAGGAGAATAGATCGGAAACAAAAATTTGAGTGGGGGCAGTGGCGTACGGGGGTGGGGGGTAAAAAACTTTAGATTACGATATCTCATGAACTAATTGTACTAGATAAATAAAATTTGGTTTGTGTATAAAGGTTGACAAATGAAGTTTGCTGAAAGCCAAATTTTTTAAGGGGGCGGTGGAGCATGAAAGTGGAGAGGATAAGAATTTTTCAAAAAAATCACGTATCATATCTCAAGAACAGTGTAAGATAGATGCCTAAAATTTTTACAGAAAGTAGGCCTAATAGACCCCTAGCGGAAAACAAAATTTTGGAAGTTAGGGTGTCGAGGGTGAGGGTGGGGGAGGGTGAAAAGGAAAAAGTTCCGATTTTAATATCTCGACAACCTATAATGATATAAAGCTGAAACTTGGTATTTGGATAGAGCTATATTAGTAGCATCCTGGAAAAATATAATTTTTTATAGGGGTAGTATGGTACAGGGGTGGAGGGTGTTTTTCCTATCTATAGAACGGCTTATGCTACAAAGTTAAAACTCGGTACGTTTATGTAAATCAACTAGAAAACTAATTTAAATAAAAAAAAATTTCAAATTTTCATTGGCGTTCAGAGGGGGGGCAAAATAAATAATCAGTGAAAATGGAATGCATATATTTTCTCGGTTTTCGCCATATCTATTAGGTCCTCCCAAATATTGAATTCATTTTTATTCTACGGTTTCTTCATATAAATACCTAGAAAGTGTTTTCAGGATTTTTTTAAATTCGACCCCTAAAGGGGTGCGAAGGGGGTTGTAAACTTTTTCACGAATTTTACTATATCCCCACGTCTTATCAGATATCGAATATCTTTTCACTTTCACGTGCTTGCGTAATACTCCCCTAAAACTTGTTTTTAAGTTTTTTCCTGTTACAGCCCCGAAGAGGGTAGAAACGGGTTGAACACATCTTCACGAGTTCCGTCATATCTTTTAAAAGTGATAAGAAATTGAATTGGTTCCTACTTTCTCGTGCTGTCTTCATATTTATTTATTAACTCCTTTCAATATTTTTGGATATTCAACCCCCAAGTGGTTGTAAGGAGGTTGCATATCTGATGATATATCGAATTCATTTTTACTTCCTAAGGTTTCCTATATAAAAAAGCCAAAAAGTCAATTTTAGTATTTTAGATATTCAATCCTAATGGGTGTAAGGGGGTTGTATGCTTTTCAAAGTTTCGACATATTTCTTAGGTTCGATGAGATATTAGATCGTTTTTCTTTTCCACAGACTTTTTATATAATCGCCTACAAACGCATTTCTCAATTTTTCGATATTCAACCCCCAAGGGTTTGCATATGTTTTCACAATTTTTGCCATTCCATAGTTCTGATGAGATATAAAATTGATTATTACGGCCAACCAATTCACGATTTTTCGAATTTCCAGAACCAAGGGGGTGTGAACGGTTTGCTTACGTTTTCACAAATTTTTCAAAATCCGTCATGTCTCATGAGATATCAAGTTGCTTCTTATGAAATCGTCTAAAAACGTGTCTCACAATTTTTTCGAAATTCAAACCCCAAGTGGAAGTAATGGGTTTGTATACGTTTTAACAATTCGTCATATCTCTTAATTCTGATAAGGCATCAAATTCGTTTTTGCTTCTATGGGCTTTTAGTGTACATAATATACCGAAATTCGAATAGTCTACACGGACTTTTTCTAAGTTTAATCGGCTAAAAATATCTATATTAAATATTTTTATATTAAGAACAAAAATAATTTTCCAAGAAATCTAATAATCTCGAAGCAACTCATGATGTACTCCGACTTCGACCGCTCTAGAACTTTGACCCGAAAAAGAATAAAGTTTCGCCCAGACCATTGGCAGATTTTTTTTGGCTGGTACGAAGAAATCTTGGCATGCTCTATTACAGTGGCTGTCAACTTAGTTCGATGTTGTCAGAGGAGATCCTGCTCTGGGTTCGAGCAAGAATCTGTTTTATTAAGTTTAACTCTTCTACCTATGACCATGACGATAAACGTAATGCAGTAGTTGCATGCAAAATTCTTCAACGCTTATGCAACCCTTAGCTTGTTCGTTGCTGTTAGCAAAGAAATGTAAAATGAAATGATGTAAAGCTGAAACTTGGTATTTGGATAGAGCTATAGTAGTAGTATATTGGGTGGGTGTTTTTCAAAACTATAGAACGGCTTATGCTAGAAAGTTGAAACTCGGTAAGTATATATAAGTCAACTAGAAAAGTAATTTAAATTAAAAAAAATTCAAATATCCATTGGCGTACGGAAGGGGGGCAAAAAATATTATCAGTGAAAATGGAATGCATATATTTCCAGGATTTTCGTCATATCTATTAGGTCTTTCCAAATATAGAATTCATTTTTATTGTACGGATTTTTCATATAAATACGTAGAAAGCGTTTTCAGGATTTTTTGAAATTCAACCTCCACGGTTGTGTAAAGGGGTTGTATACATTTTCACGAATTCAGCCATATCCCTCCGGTCTGATTAGATATCGAATAATTTTTTACTCCCAGGGGCTTGTTATATAATCACCTAAAACTTCTTTTCAATTTTTTTTTCTTTTTCAACCCCTAAGAGGGTATAAACGGGTCGAACAGGTTTTCACGAATTTCGTCATATCTCTTAGGAGTGATAAGACATGGGAATGGTTTTCACTTCGTCGGGCTTTCTTTACATATACAGGGTGTTTGGCACTCCGTGTGCCACCTTGTAAGGGGTTATTCCTTCATATATTCGGAGAAAAAAATTGTTCTACAGGGTGGATCAATTTTCAATATTAGTGGAGATACAGGGTGGTTAAGAAAAGTGTTTTTGACCAGTACCCTCACTCACTTAATTCAAATTCAAATTCAAATTTTTTATTGCCAGGAATAATTTTTATGGATTACATGTATGACTTATTTTAGAGATTAGATAAATATCTGTACAACTACGTTATATTTTTAGTGCATGACTGTAGGATAGTAATTGTAAAAAATTCAGCGTGAGTTTATACAAGGAAAATTGCAAAAAAAAACCTTGACTATTTAAACTTAAACTATTTAATCGATCTTACTGCTAAAACAAATAAATCCACTGAAGTGTTTGTAACAAATAATAATATAAAGGAATGCAAGTAAACATGTTGGCTACATTCGTTGACGCAAGAGTACGTCAGATTATAGGAAGGATGCTACAAGAGAGTTGAAACTCACTTAAAACGTTAAATCTTGAAAACGAATAATCACAAGGCAAATTGTTATAACTCGTTTTTTTTAGGCAATCGAATTACCTTTCATTTGATGTAACAGTCTAAATTGGGTGCAGTTACCCCAATCTTGAGATATTTACTCGAAAACACAGATTTTTGCTACGTGAACCCTTAAAATTCAGTGATCAATGTAGTTTTTCTCAGAAAACCCCATTATAAAAATTACATTTTAATTTTATTTTTTTATGAGCCGTATTATTACCTACAAAAGCTGCATACATATGTATGAGTTACGATTAACATTTTGGAAGTAACAGGTAAAAATACATATCGCATAAAAATTAAATATCGCGATATTGATAAATTAAATCGCGATATTATACTATGACTTACACCTCTTCCCGGAGTATGACCCAATTATGTAATTCATATGTTATATGTGACAGAGGCGTTTAATTATTCTAGCGCGACCCCATTCTAACCGCTTCCCGAACCATTTTTAGGTTTTCAGTCACATAGTAACCTACACCGCGTCTCAGAATTAAACGCGTTTCGGACTTCTGCCCGAAAATAATAAAGTTGCGCCCAAACTGTTGGAAGATTTTTTTGTTAGTTATAGTATGTTAAAGCTTTCGCAAAAATTGTGTCCGAGTCCTCTTTGAAAATTCATATATCTGGTAACTTTTATCCTAGAATAATAAAAAAGGGCCTATTTAAAAGCAGGAGGTTGTCGCAATATAAAAAAATATGAATAAAATTATCCTTGAATTTTTTTTTCAAGGATAACGATTTTGTCCTTTCTCCTTGAATATCTCAAAATACGGTTTTTAATTTTTTTTATACTTTCTAGGTTATACTGTTTTACAAAACATACTAAAAAATTAACTTGGGATCTCAATGAGATCGGGGTCAAAAAATATAAAAATATCAGTGCTTCTCAATTATGTTATAGAAAAATTACAATACTAATAAATTTTTTTTATTTAGAAGATCCGTAGAACCAAAACTAATTTGATAACTCGACATGTCTAAAAGATTTAACGAAATTCGTGAAAATGTGGAAAAAAAAATCATTTTCACGAACATTTTGTTACTGGAGTGGAGTAAAAATCGGAACTTTTTTTATTTTATTACTACAGTATCAAATCTACATACATGTACAAAGTTTCAACTTCTAGAAAAATCCGTTTCTGAGATATAATAATCCACCACCCCATGACCCCCACTTCCGCACCTTGCTACCTGGGTATCTCAATAGTAGCTCTATCTAGTCGTCAATATTTAGCTTTCTATCCTTTGCAGTTTTCAAGAAATAAAAATCAGAATTTTGTCCTTAACACCCCCTCCCACCATCACTATACTTGCATCCTCAAAATTTTTTTCTCTGCTAGAGAAATCCCATTTAATGTTAAAAAGAAGGAAAGATAGAATGAAAACTTGTTAGACCTATTCAAAAAACATTTCTATCACTGCTTCTCAGACTTGTTGAATAAGTACTTCTAACACTCCTTCAAAGGAAGCGAGAAGAGAATGCATTGCCTCCAATCCCGTTTTGGGTTAAAAAGAAGCAACGAAACAATGGAGACGGTAAGGCCTTCTACTGCCTTAGAAGTACTTCGAGCATTGACCCTAGAGGCAATGTTTGAAGCGAAAATTCTGAATATGATGCAAATCCAATGAGTCTTTCGTATAGCAGCCTACAAAAGTCCTTTAAAAATTTATGCAAGTTACAGAATCCACTATAACTCTAGTATGAGTTAAAGTAGGCATACAAAATTTTACAGGAATTAGTTTTATATCAAAAGCAAGACTGAGTTCATTAATTAGCGCTATCCGTCGACTCCTTCGGGTAGCTGTCATACAAAAGTTCTAAAAACACGTGTTCACCAATATTGAACGATAACTTTAGAACGCTTTAAGTTACGACTTTGAAATTTTGTACTCGTTAATTTTATACGAGTAATAGTCTCAGCTGAAAGTATCAATATGAAAAATATCCGATAAGTCCTTCATGTAATTGTCATACAAAAATTCTGTAAAAATGTCTTAACTTAATTTATGGAACTCACTATAACTCAAAAATTCGTTTAACCATCCATTGGGTAGCCACTATCATTGATAGTTTCTACCTAAATAAAAGGTCATACAATAATCGTATGTGCACTCCTCATTCTTTTGATATATTCCCAACTAAAATATAAATCGGAGTTCAGTATTTCATCTAGAGCATCATACGATTGGCTTGCAGCCGATCGTGACTGCGTTATGTTTTTCTACTGGGGTATTTCTGTCGTTTCGCACTTACAGGCAAATTGCGCCGCAAAGGCATTTTCACTGTAAATTGCTATTAAAGCCTAGTACGGACCTCGATCAAAATTTTGATTCCCATATGAAATGCATGTAAAAAAAGTGATCAAAAAACTTACTCGATTTTCGCGTTGGCTTTCTGTTTGGTGATACGAAGTTCGAGTCAAAATTTTGCTACGATTTGACAGTCCGCTCATCAACCAAAAGATGACGCTGAAACCGTGGAGACCAATTTTCCGCCACCATTTAAAGGTGCTGCTATTTAATTTTGCATTGCGGTACGATAATTTTGACATCTCCTCACTTGAATTTGAATTTGTCATTTTTTTCAAGCTGACTTTGGTTTTTGTGATATCGAGAATTTTTTTTAAGCCAAAGCGGATTTTAAGATTTTTTATGCGCGTATAAAATGAACCGTGGCCGATATTATTATCAATGACACTTAATTATCATAAAAAACACGCGTATAATAAATTTATTTTTGAAAATGTATGTCAAACAAACAGCTGTTCACAGCTGTTTACTTCTCCACAATATTCTACACAAGGAATTTTTCACTGCAGAGATGGTAGAGATATATAATAAATTAGCGAGTCAAAATTTTGATCGAGGTCCGTACTAGGCTTAACACAGCAAAGGTTACAGCCGACTAAAACCGGTTTGCAATGGCCTGATGGGGGTAGAGGCTCGCCTCATGGGTGAGTGTAAGCGCACTAATAAAGATCTGACATCCGGCGAGAGATCCCCTATCGTGCATTGTATTTAAAATTTGAATGAGCAAGAACGAGATGGCAATACGTGCACTCACTGAAGAGTATGTATGAAGGGAGTATAAAGTAGACCTGACCAATCATCGATGAAAGGTAGGCCTGACTTACAGGCGAATTATGCCTTACCGGTCGACACTGCACCGATTGACGGCGCCCGATCATATTGGAATAGAATTCTATTGGTCGTCGACTAGTGCAATCAAATGACAGCTTTCAATCGACTAATGCAATCGAGAGATGAATTCCATAGCACTAGTCGTCTGAAAAAAGATTATCGGGCCTATTACGAAACTCGACTCGATCAAAAAACTCACATTCTGCGACTATGAAACTCGACGAGTGCCTACTTGTCGAGTTTCACTCGACTTTTAGTCGAAAAAAAAGCGTGAGTTAAGAGAACTGCGTATTATGAGAGCCGATCGAGTGAGTATTTTCTTATAAGAAATGTCACACTCACTCGACTGCTGGAAATGAAGTGACTTTCCAATTGTCGAGTTTCATAATACCAACTTTAGCTCGAGTCGAGTCCAAATGTGAGTCGAGTTACTCACTCGACTCGAGTTTCGTAATAGGCCCGTATCACTTGGGAACAAGTTCAGCTATATACTTGCTATCTGTGAATACGTGTGAGGTATTCGCATTTCTTTCTTGCTCGTACTGAAATGCATCCGACCATCTCATCTGTACTCTTCGATATGAGAGATCTCCTATCGCACATTGTATTTGAAATTGGAATGAGAAAGAACGAGATGGCAATACGTGCACCCTGTGAACAATGGTCGCGTTTAAGTGCGGACCAAACCAGTCTGACCAGACCAAAAAAAACAGTTTGGTCGTACGCATAAACGCGAATCAAACCAGTCCATTTGGACTGATTTTGGTCTTGATTTTGGTACGGACCAAATGAAACCAAAACCACAGTCTCGTGCTGTGAAAATGCGCACATAAATGCAAGACCGAAAAATACTACACCGATCTAAGTGGACTGGTCTGGTCTGCACGTAAACGCGACCAGTGAGTTTTGAAGTCAGTATGAAGTAGAGCCTACTGGTCATCAATGAGGGGTGAATCTGAATTGCATACGAAGTCCAACAAAACGATCATCGAGGAACGGTAGAACGGATTTACATATGAATTGTGTCCTACCACTCATCGAGTAATGGAGGGATGGAATTGCATAAGAACTCCAGTTATTCCTTGCCGGTCGACACTGCATCGATCCTCGGCGTCAGGTCATGGCGCCGAATGGAATTTTGTTGCTCGTCGACTAGTGCAATCGAAACACGATTTTCATTGCATTAGTCGGCAGAGTTATGGGTTCCGGGATCAGTTTCGTGTAGAGATTCACGAACTGCACAGTTGAACGTCTAAGTTTGTTATGGCATTTGCAGGTTAAGTCGGTACGCACTTCATGATCGGATGTAGAAGCATTCAGCGATCATACTTTCACTCACTAAAGGCGGAAGAGGTTGGCATGTTTAACATACTTGAGGAAAAGTTGGGGAAATATTTGCTTTTCGTCTTAACCCTCAATATCGCCACACAAGCTCGCGTGCTAATATGGTAGTAGTTTGTACATAAGAAGCCATGCATTTTTCGTGGTTTCATCTTACAGGGTTATAAAAGAAGAGTCTGGAAAGGTTTTTTCGAC
This sequence comes from Beris morrisii, assembly GCA_951812415.1. Lineage (NCBI taxonomy): Eukaryota > Metazoa > Arthropoda > Insecta > Diptera > Stratiomyidae > Beris > Beris morrisii. The sequence goes on from OX638310.1 coordinate 588,865, forward strand.
TTAAAAAAATATGGATGGTTTATGGAACCGGGAATTTTACCTACGTCCGAATTGGTGTCTAAAATATAAACTGGAGCGACGTCGTTGGTGGCTTTCGGGATAGATGCACCTCTTTGATGGGGTGGAACCTGTCCACATTTCAAATCATAAACCCTTGGACTGTAAAAAAGACATATCATATTGACTTACCCGATAAAATTGGTATAAGATTCACAGTCTGTCATGAGAGACCGAGAAAGATTACCCCTCAACTCGACTAGCGTCAATGTTATGCGCCATCTAGCTCGACCTTCGTAAGATATACTGTCCTAGCAATTTTCGTTGTATGGCCCCAAGAGAGATGAATGAGAAGGGAGGCCCCAACTAAGAAGATCAATCCTTAGAATAATTTTACTCTTTTATTCTATTTACATAACTTAACATTTATTCAATAATATTAATTCAAATAGCTACAGAGATTTGGATGCCTATCTTCACCGGGTGCTTTGTTGGAGTTGAGGCTATGCAGTATAATTTTCAGTTGACTAGGCCTGCAAAGATCTTTTGCTTCAAAGTCAGATGTTAGGTTGGGGATATTTTGTACTGCGTTTTGAATGCAAGTGTTATCAGTGTTAGTTCCTAGATTTTCGGACAAGCGATGTGAGGATAAGAATTGATCTGCTAGCAATTCAACTTTTTCTTTATCATTGAAAATGAGAATGTTGTCGTTTTTAGGAAGTGCTGGTATATATCTCCGTCTATTTTTGAATACTTTACAGTCTCCACAATCCTTTTAATCCTTTCTCCAAATTAGAGAGCGTTAAATTCCATTTTTCATTCCATTTCTTAGTGAGTTTCGATTGAATTCTTTGAGTAAGGTTGTTTACTAATTTTTTTAGTGCTGGATCCCTATTTCTTTGCAAATTTCGACGAGCAGTATTGCGGATATTAATTAGGTCCGTAATGGAACCATTCACAATTATTGTGTTGATTTGCCTTTTGCGTAGTTTTGGCGTGCTTCCTTTGGAGGCTCTCCAAATTGACTCAACTAGATGATTTAAAATGGAATCTATTTGCTCTGGTTGAGTGATATTTGCCAGATTACGGTGGCATGTACTAACAGAGTGTCTTAATATCCTTTGATATTTGGACCAGTTTGTCTTGAAATAGCAAGAGAAATATCTTTCCGTATTTTCTATTGGAATGTTTTTATTAATAGTAAATTCTACTGGTGAATGCGGAGAAGATAGATCATGAACTGTAATGGGTTGAGAAATTGGAATAGTACCGTTACTTAACAAAATATCTAAAGTTGAACAATTGCCTCTCGGGTGGTAGTAGGTTAGTTCAGTGGATGAATGAATAAAAAAATCTGCCAACAGTCTGGGCGCAACTTTATTATTTTATGGGTAGAAGTCCGAAACGTGTTTAATGATGAGATGCTGTGTAGGTTACTATGCGACTGACAACCTAAAAAATAACGTTCCAAATAGCCTCCTGGTTATTTCCTGCAATTGTCGATCACGACGTCTATAAATAATTCGTCTGTAAAACGCAGTAAGTATGTTTCTGTGCTATTTTGTCATCGGTTGTCTATTGTATGTCTATTTTGGTGAAATATTGAACTACGAATGATCTTTCGATGCGATTAAATCTTAATTATTTGTTACCACCGTACTTAAACAACGGTAAGTGTTCACCTCGAAATAATTTATGTAATTTTCCCGTAAAAATATTTGTCTAAGTCATTAATAGCGAATTGAGATTACAGCCGTAATCTGAAATCCAAATGACTGCAAAAAGGATTTCTACTAAAAAAAAAGCGGGTTACGCGTTGTTGTTCGTACCTAGGAGCTTGTCCACAAGTCAAAGTCCTTTGGAATACCTTCTAAGGCTTGTTGTTGCTATTTTTAATTTTATTTCTCTTCTGTTATCGTTGAAGTTTACATTTTTCTTGGCATCATAAGAAAAGAAAGGGACTGTAAATCTGCTAGCGTATTGTCATGACTCCAATTTAAAAAGTCAAAGACGCTGTGAGAAACAAAAGGCTCAGTTGGTGAAGCAATTACCTCCAGGCGAGATTTCAATGGACGACAGTATTTCTGTCATAGTGAAATGGGTCTTGGTTTTGTCTTCTGAGGACATACTCGTGAACTAACCAGAAAACTGGATCATAACAGCTAACAATTGTTTTTATTTCTTCATGCACTTGTACCTAGAGTCGATTTAATGTGCAACTGAGTGCATTCCTCATAATAGCAGCAATTGAAAAGTGCTGGTAAAAAAGTAAATTTATAGCTATAGTCAATTAAAATTGTCAAAACTTACTGATTCATTTGTTTTATCTATTAATCGCCAACGGTGTAGTCATAACTTGGTTGAACATTTTAACGCAATTCTAATGGCAATAAATCCGGTACAAATATTGCAACATCTAGTGGAAACAAGATATTTTCACACCTCATGCAGGCAGGCAATGAAATGGATAATCTCATTGCACAATCCACTAGGTTTTAACAATGAAAAAGACCTTTCGCCTTTTGCTCTACAAGAGGGTTGCGAATTGCTTTATGAATTGGAAACTTTTATCTGTGTCAGTGACAAGAATTTCAATTCACTGGTTACATCTTTATTATTTTTAATATATCGTGTTCATTCGATTCGCTACTTATATTAATAAGAATTCTGCAATTTCCTGAGTTCAAAATATTCTAAATGAAATCTGTAGAATTATTTTACAAAAAACTTACTAGGGTCAAAGTAGTTTATTTTAATATTCACCCTTATTCTGGAACCCGCCTGCGTGACAGTAAACTGCGATTCACCCAATTTTAAATTATTGAAAACGCGTGAACGATTCATTTTCTCGAAAATTTGACAGTTGAAATCCGTAATGAAACAGTCGCGTTTTTAATCTTTTTTCAGAAAGTAATTGGCAATGAATAAAGAGAAATTTGATATGGTCCATCTCTCACATTTAAAGTATTAGAATTTTGGAAATTTTTCTGCGTTAAAATATGGCTTTAAATACACGGAAAATACGTTTTTAAAGTACATCGATAAAGCAGTTTCCGAACGTTTTTAATAATCGCATGTGCCGTGAATGAGAATCGAATATGAACCGCATAGTCGGCGGGAATAAAAAATCCGCCATTTTGCAGAATATGCGTATGTGCAGTTTTAGGTTATCCGTAACTGAGCTAATTTGATAAAGTTTTGCTTTGTTTTTAACCGTAAAATTTCAGCTTCGTAGTTTAACGAATTCTACCGTTCGATGATCGACTCAACCAGTATTTGAAGAACATTTTTGTGGTAGCTACATAGAGATATATAAATATATATTGAACATGAAGCGGCTGAGTTGAAGCCTTTTATTTTTGACACTTCAAATATGGTGCATCTCAATCACATTTATATTATCTCTTGCTCGTGAACAGGCAAAGCAGCAATGATTCGACCTAGCTTCAAAGCGCCCTATATAAATACAGTACCTTGTCGTCCACATCAGCCGGGAGTTACAAAAAATAGTTTATCTCGACTTTTCCTCTTTACAATCTGCCACCTGAAACTGGTTAAAAAGAAAATAAATACACATATATGCCTCTATTGAAAATTAAACGAAATGTGGCTTGAAATAAAAAACTTGAGAATAATAAAATTATCAACTTTTTGAAAGAAGAAAAGACAGAGGACCAACCTGTAGGGTTTTGTGATTCCTTTTGAACACAGATCATAGGTGAACCCTATTAGGTGGAAATATGGAGTCAGATCTACTAGGGCACTAGGTATAACGAAGCACAAGATTCAATAAAACTGTTTAAAAGCTTACTCAAAAATACTCCTCTAAATGCAATATTCATGAATAAGGCTCTAACAACCTTAAATCCATTTTATTAATTCCAAAAGTATATAAATGTCCAAGTGAAATAAATTTCAGCATCATCGTGCTCTCGGGCTATTTTGTAATCTTTCCCCACTACCAAATGCCACTTTTTTCTCCAAGGAATTTTTTTTTCAAAAGATTTTTTAGCTATGTCTCTTAAAAATCTCAGGTTTAAAGTCGTTCAAAAATCTCAAGACTTCGAATTTTTCTCTCTCTTGAAAACATATTGCAAAAAATTTAAGTTATTATCCCCAAATTTCAGAGTAGCATTTTTTTGAAAATTTCAGTTTGATCCCAATACATACAGCATTTGTACGCGGAAAATTTGTTTTTCAGTTCGCAAATTACATTCATCAAACTGATAGAAACTGACATCTAAATACCCACATAGTACGTAGCCACCGAATGAAAATTCAACTTTCATTCAATAAGCTTTTCATCAGGATTTCTTTGACGTAGGTAATATTTTCAGCAATGCCGCTCATACCTCAACCTGCATTCTGATGCTTTCTAAACTTTCACAATTATTCTGCAAATTAAATAGTTTTAGTCAAGTGTCCATGCTTTCAGGAACTCCGTCCGGTAGACTGAATGTCATAGTAATAGCTAGGTGCTCTCAATGAGAAGAATATGATCTTCGTCGCAAGGACTCTGTCGACTAAAAGAGTCTTTTAAATACCGTTAATGAGTTTTGAAGTTAATTCACGTCCTTATTCGGCAAAAGACTGATGTCTCTTCATAGTTGCTCGAAGTAAGTGAGTCGAATAGGTTCCTTTAGAATTCGCTGGTGAATGATTTCCTGAATGCTCACTAAGGATGAACCATGAGAGCTTTGATTTGGAAGTTGGCACTTTTTTATTTCCGCAGGTGAAAATAAAAGGTAGGTCGTATCCAAAACGCATTACTTTCATTAAAATTTTTAATTAGGTACAGGTACAGTAAGCCGCAAGGGTCGGACGGACATATTTTAGACACATGGAACTAGTTACAGTCTTAACACCACCTGCCCGAAAATTCTCTCAATTATACACGTGGATATTGGCTCGAGGATGGATCAAACAGGTAGGAGGTGTGCAGAAACACATATGAATACCAATGAAGCCATGTTGATTGGAATCGCCCACACAGAAACTGAGACATCAAATATTGGCGGACCAAATAGCTCTAATGCCGTCATACGTGCTTCGAATATGGGCACTTGTATGCTGTACATCTTTGATCGATGCCGTGGCAAAATCGGCAGGAGCGTTTAACTTTTATCTTTCAGCAATGGCATGTGAACGACTAATGTGCATATTTGAATGTGCCTTTTTTCGAGTGATATTGAATAATTGATTTTAATTATTATGGAAGATGGAAGAACGCATGTCTTCGCATCAGCTAGCTACAATTGAGGATTCTTGAGGAAATAGTTTAAAAGTTAAATACTTTCTCGAGTGGACCGAAATCTCTTTGAAGCACACGAAATTATTCTTGCATATACGAAAGCAAATAGTAGAGATAAATGCAAGTTTGGAGCTGTTCTTGGGGTAAATGCAAACTCTCAACGATAATCCTTCCTCAAAGTGGCTTCTAGGAGGTAAAACGCTGTGCACACATGAAAGAGCCGCATAAACGGGCAAGGATATTTCCCCGAAGCAAATAACTCTCTCAATTAGTGCTTACTCTTGGTTCCTTAATACAAACAGACAAACTTGTATACAGCTTTATTTTATACGTATTTTGTTTTAGAATCGTACATTTTAAGATTAACTACTACTTACCATGTTAAATTGCAATATAAGAGCGATATATAGTTGCTTGATGATATCATAAGTACCATGTCGAGATTCATTCCGTAATACTCAACCGAAAACATATCCGTTCTCACATGGCACCACTTTAATAAATTGGAATTGCATTCAGGGAGCATGTTTTTGCCCAGAACGAAGACAATATTTCCAAAGTACAGTTTATAGTTGTTAATGTCATTTGCTTATTTAAAGTAGTTAAACTTGAGGACTATGATGGTCGTAAATTAGTACAGTTGTATAGGAGTTGCATAGCGTATCAGTTGCATATTAAAAGTGGTCGAAATTTGTATTTTCTGAAACCTGAAAATATTAAATTATAAATATTCCCAGTCACAGTGAGTGCACTTTATTCCAATTTCAAAAAATTGCTACCCTGAAACTACTGAAGGACTAGTAAAAAACTGGATAAAAAATTTTAGATTACAATATCTTTCGAAACCAATTTTACCAGAAAGAAAAAAAATTGATTTTTGTATATCGGAGGGGGAGGTGAAGCTTGGAAGTGGGGAATATCCACTTTTCATAAAATGCCAATTTTGTATTGCAAGAACCATACCACACCCAGAGAAATATGTTGTGAAAATGTCGATTTTACTGTAGATTGCTGTAATTTTTACAAAAACCGAGTTGGGGGGGGGGGGGTAAAACTTACAGCAGCTGTGCATGTAACAGATACTGTTGTATTTTTGACAGCAGTATATTGTAATAGAATTTCCTGTTTATTGAAGGGCATTCAATGTTAAGTTTATAACATAAACTGTAATATTTCACAATAAAATTTGTTAAATAATGACCAAATTGTAGTCATCCCTACAACATGTGGTGTCATTTCTAATATGATAACTACATATTTTACGAAACCTTGTATAGTGTACTGTACGTAGAAATCCGCGATTTTGAATAAATAAAAATCAATAAATTCATATTAATTTATAAAAAAATCAATTCATATTTATATATAATTTAAAGGAATATTTTTGTCTGGTAGGAAGATTACTTATTTAGTTCTCTCTTATTTTAATTTTACACTTTATTTATTTGCTGTATACATTAGTAAAATTAAAAGGACTTATTTCTAAACAAATGAATACCATTTGGCAACAAATTTACATTTAGAGCACGGCTTATAAATTCCTCAATAGATAAAATTATTATGTCGTTCAAAATTGCAGACAAATCTACAACATAGGACGAGAAATGGAAATCATCGTAACACACTTTAAATTCAATGAAAATTAAAAATACAATTTCTTTACTAATACTAGCGAACATATTTTTAATTTTAAAGATACGTTTTTCGTTGTTCTTTTTCGTTGTTTTTGGCAAATTTTTTGATGTCATCCCACAGCCGATCGTTACATTTTAAAAATTCTTTAATTTCGAATAATTGAGCAGCATTGATACAATCCTCAGGTAATTCAGTTGATCTTTTTTCTTCAATATTTTCGGTATTTAATGACTGCACAGTGTTATTTGAAGTTCGTTGGCGACTACCTCTACTTGAGTTGTAATAGGCATTGTACAACATCCCTTTGGGATGTCCATATTTCTTTATGGAAGAAAGAAAATATGTTTCCTGTAATGAACAGAGTATTTATATACATATATTTTTACTAAATAAGATCTTATGGCTTACCTTATCTTCTTGAGGAAAACTTTATACAATATCCTTTGATATTATTTCCAGTTCGAACGAATGGAGTTTCCGACCCTTTAGTTTGTAAAACTCCAGTATTAGACGCACTAACTGTTTCTGCTGAGGAACGTTAATTCGACCGTTTCTCTGCTATGTGTCCAATATATTCTTACCAGCCAAAGATTTCAATAAAATATCTTTAACTAACTATTTATTTTTTCAAAGAAACAAGTAAATTGTGTTTATTTTAGTATTTTTTTTTAAAAAAAAAAGTACATACCGTAAGTGAACTTCCCGGTTCGGAGATAAGTGAAACAGTCAACTCAGGTGGCGATTGAGATGCTAGTGATGAAGATAATGCTGCCGACGCTTCTTGTTGATCAATCCATCGAGCGACGGAAGAAAAGGATGACGGTGCAGAAAACGTACTGCATTTTCCAAGCTATTAAAATTACTTTCTTTAAGTATTATGTATAAAAAGTTTGATAAAGGACTCAGTCGAGTCCGAAACGCCGCTCAAAAAATTAAATTTAACAGAACCTTACTCGGAAAACTATTTTTTTTACTGTAGAACTGTGAAGACATTTACCAAACCATTATTTAATGCTTACCTCTGACTCCTTCCACTTTACCAACTCCTCTTCAAATTCAATTTGAAGTTCCACTTCACTTGGAGGACAAATTCTGTCGATATGGGTACTGTTTATTAATAATAAACTTTTTTTTGTTATTCCTCGTCCTGCCACAAAGAGGAATTAGTTTTGATCAATTAACTGACCTGCAAGGAAAGGTACTGCATCTTTATTTAATTAAAATCTTTTCACAATTTCATAAACTTCTAGATCTATTAATGCTACAACCTCTTCACTCGTGTTTATAACTTTATTTTGTTCCTCCATAGCATATACATACAAAATATTCTAGGATAACTAAGATAATAATCAGAATTGGAAAAAAATCTTGCACTAAACAACTACGAAGTTTATTATAAAATTATGCGCCGGCACCGAATGGGAATGGCTTCCTTCAACTAATGATGTAATATTTGATCCAAACGGAATAACACCTTTCTTGGAAACATTTAACAGCAAATATGTTAAAAATGAAAACTTACTGTAAATATAAATGTTTTTATACAGCGTATTGACAGTATTTATTGTAAAATTCACAATGATTAAATTGTTTCTTTTACAGTTAATTATTACAATTAGTATTCAATTTGAGAATTAATTCACTTTCGAATTTGTTGTAAAATCGTAGTCATTTTGTATGCATTAACTTTCTCTTTTACAATTAACTGTAAAATTTACATTTTTAACAGTTTTCTGTACATATTTTTGTGGAATTGTTATTATTACAGCGCCAAATAGTTAAATAAACGGCTTATATTTTCTGGATGCAGATATGATATAAATAATAAATAATATAAATATATAATAGGAAATAATATAAATATATAATAAGATATAAATATCTAATAAGACTGAACGAATTTTCCGATAGGAATTTTAATTTTTCGGCTTATTGTGAAATCTTTAGTTATTGAAAATTTAGTTATGATCTTAAGTTATACATTTTCCAGAATATCATAAAAGAAAATCTCTTGAGACTTGTAGCTTTAATTTCTAATAATAAAAAAATGTCCGTCCGTCGTAAAAATATTTTTAGTCGTACGACAGATTCTCCATTTTCACGAATCTCGTTATATCCATTAGGCATGTACGGTTATAAACTAATTTTGCTTCTGCCACATCTTTATATAAGCGCATAGAAACATTTTTCCAAATTTTCGATGAACATTTTCATGAATTCCGAGGAGGCTAGCTTGAACTATTTAGCACTTTTGAGTTTTTCAAAAAATTCATAATTTAATTTGAGCTCTTTGGGATTGTATCCGGTATTTACTAGAAAATCTCAACAATTTCTTTTAAAAAGTCAGAATTCTTTCATCTACGTTTTTCAGCAGCAGGGAAAAGAAAAAGTAAAAAAATGTCTTGACTTAGTGTAGGCTTTATTCATTTTGAAATTACTTTCTACCTCTATTTTCCTTTTTCGTAATTTTTGAATATCAGTGTAAAGTTTATTGATCACTCGTACATTGGGGATTAGAAATTTCTTTTGCTTAAATTTGAAATTCGAACTCGCGTTTTAAACCGAAAACTATATCGCTTGTCTTATTTCATGGTGGCGAACACTTTTATGAACTCATTAATTTCATTTTACAACTATACCACAACACTTTGTGTTGTAATTCGAGGCTCAAAATTAATAAATCTCCTTAACCACTTTCTCGAGAAAAGCCAAGAATAAGTACTGGAATGTCCGTGTGCACAAGGACCATTTATGGTTGTTCTTAGCTGTTGACAATAAATAACATTACCATTTCAATAACAACCCCATAAAACAGAGTTCTAAGCCATTAAAATTTATGGTTCCTTCTCGCTGTATATAAATTCGTGTTACGTTAGCATAGGGTACTCTAATGGAGAATGTTTCCTTTCCTTGTCGCACCGAGAAATGTTAATGGCAAATGATGTCAACACATTATTTGAGCTACAATATATGAAGGACTATATATAAAGTAAAGTGACAATGTACCTTTGGTTATTATGGAAAAAAAATGAGGTAAAGTTGTAATCAGAAACTTTTCAATGAAATTCCGATATAATTTTTTGATTTAGTGGATTTATTAGATTTATTAATTAGTCCATTAACATGGATCCCGAAAAGTATACATATACTAAGTTGGAAATACCTATGTAGGGAGTATATTTTACAAGATGAACCGCCTGAAAGGTGTCCGGAATTTGCAATCAGCCAAAATGAAATGCTAACTAGTTTTATCATTTTACCAGTCGTATCTACACTAAAATTCATTACTATTTGCAATTATCTTTTTACATCGTGAAATCGAATTTACAAAGCGGTGAATTTGTAAACGATTCTGTCTAACACAAATTCAAGCCAAATGAAGCCGATGGGAAAATGCGGTACGACGAACAAATGTCACCCCTAAGTGTCGTCCGTGTAATGCAACCTCGAAAGCTCGTGTAAAACTTTTTACTTATAATTTCGTTCACAACAGCTGTTCATTTACCACATTCGAACCTCAATAAAATGCCCAGATTTATGGGGTTAATCCGTTTTGGTGATTTCATCTCAATTTATTACGCAATTTACACGACCACATTGTTAAGGGGATAAACATTTCTGATTACGTTTTAAATCTGGTAATTATAGAAGTGGTCGATAATAGAAATCATTATGTTAATTACGTGCAAAATTTATGGTAGTGTAGGTGTCAAGGAAATAAAGTCTATAACATGGAGTAGGGTATCAATGAAGGTCTCGCTTGAAACTACATTAAATTTCGTACTACACTAATCCTGCAAAATACTACAAGAAATAGTTGAATATGGCAATATTATCTGCGTTCTTTTGCGCTCCAGCGCAAAGTAAAGAGGAGAGAGTAAGATGTGTACTTTTGCGCCCCTGACCAGCGCAGAGCAAGTCATGGAAATCAACAACTAAAGTTTAGGTTGTAGTAACAGATGTAGATTCAATCATTTTTAAAAATATATTGTGAACGTACCCCAGAAATTGTTGGTGCCAAAAGTATTGCATAACATAAAAAGTTTGGAGGAGTGTGGCGTAATTTTTGACTTGCTTTTGCCTCGTTAAATTGTATCTTATGCATGGATCTATTGTACACCCATTGAAGTTCCTCTAACACTCATGGATGCACTTACATCTATGGGTGTTTCATGCAACACCTATGCGTGTTCTTACGACAATATTATGGGTCTTTCTAAGAAACACCCAAGGGATTTGTTGTCCAGTTCGGTAGTTCAGAGCGCTTTTTTTGTACAGGCCAAAGATTTATTATTTGAAAAGTGAACAACGTAAACCCTATAGACCCACCTAACCCAAAAGCCAGAAAACACCTGGATTTAGGAACCAGTGTGGACATACACGAAAATCTCCCTTTAAATAAAAAAAAATTCCGCCACGCAAATGTTGAAATGTTTGAAGCTTTAAATCTTTGTTTGCCAATTCTGGCCGCAAATTTATTTATTTTTTTTTTTTCAAATTCCTGGTTGTAGTTCTGCTGGCAATTCATTTTTGGTTGTATGTTCACGGGGACACCTCCTTCATACTCATTAGAAAAGAAGACTGTTTCGCACACGTAACTTTTTTAGTCACAACTTTTTTAAGTGGAAGAGCAATACGAATCAAAAACGCTACAACTTACTCGTACATTATAAATATTTTACTTCCAATACAAAAAATATGGTGAAGGATTAAACTGCTGCTAAACTCACACAAATCCCAATATATCTCAACAAAAAGATTAAAATAACAATGGGAACTGACTTCAAAGACTTTGATTATAATAATGCTCTTATAATTCCACTGATAGTAAGATTAACAACCGAGACCATATCCAGACCGATGTAATTGTAAGTTAAGTCCTTTTGCCTTGAAGACCCTATGAATCCCGACTACAATTTTGTTTTATGGGATTAAAATGCAATTTACAATCAAAACTTGTAATAAAATTGGAGCTTAGAAATTAAGAGTCACTCATTACTTAAGGGATTTCTGTCAGTAAAGATGAACTTCCGGATGAAAAAATTGCGTAGCTGTTTTTCACCCCCGGGATTCAGTCGAATAAAAATATCATAAAAGTGAACCTGTACGCCGTGTTAATATTATTTTTTATGCCATACGTTAGTAGGTACTTTATACTTCACTATAGGCAGTAACCTAATCTGACTTTGAGTAATGATGGTAAAAGAATAGCGAGGGGGTGGGTGTGTGACAATTTCGTGGAATTTAAATAAATTACAAAAATGCTTTATTGGAAGCTGTAAAATTTTATCGATTCTTTTCACCGGCAGAGTAATAAAATTTGGGTAACCTTGTGCTCGGATAGAGAACGGAAGAAGGTTGAAAAAAATACGAAAAACGTCTTCCAGTCAAATGGGGGTAATGTTTGGGGGCGGCTGTATCATCTTTCGACATCGGATGGTTCCACTTGCAACCCTCCATTTGACAATAAAATTATCTGTCATCAGTCGTAAAGTTTGATTGCTTCCTTAAAAGTGCTGCTTGGCTTCCTTATCCGGGGCGGAGTCTTTTCAGAGTCCGACATCTTTGAGCCGGATTTAAGGGTTCGTTGAATATTTTATGGATTCGGTTTCAAAGTTGAGTTGTTAAACCAATATCACTTCAAGATGGATTTAAGACTATTACACAGTTTGGCTCATATTCTGTGTTCTTCTGGTGTGCCAAGATAAAGAACATGTGTACTTTCATATAAAATAAACTCACCTATTTCGAGACAATTCAATTAACCCTTTCCACATTTTTCCTTTTACTCAAATAGGATTTCTCTATTTTCCTATCGTGCCATGGCTGAGTTCACCCTAGATAAGACTACCTACAAATTTAGACGATATCTAGGCATAGTTGCTATGAAAACAAGTGTCACGTCTGGAAAATTTCATACATTAAAGCTAGTGAGTAAAATGAGGTAAGACAAAATAATGACACCATACTTTTACCTGAATCCAAGGGGAGCACGAAGTATATAAAATATTGTTATCTAGAAAAAACTTCAATAAATAATATCTCCGGCGATATTTCTCCGATAGTTTAGAGACCTCCTTTTTCCATCCAATCGGAGTCTTTAAGTGCAATTCCGTCAAATTATAATTTTTTCCGGGGTCTAGTCCTTAGACTATCACCAAACCTTTTTATGCATTTCTTAATTGTTTGATTCAATTCCGTCTCGATAAATAGCGAAGAATGCGGGCCTCATCTGTACATTTACAATATATTTTTCATCCGTGCTTTCCATCCTAGTTTTAGTTGCATAATTGCAGTATGGATTGTGTGGAATTTAGAGGCAGCTCCTGTTTTAATAATTTTGATTTTTAATTATTTTGTTTTCGATATTTTCAATATTTTCATATTTCTTAATTTTGATTTTCAACATTTATTCTATCAATATTTCTGATTCCATTAAAATATATTTTGATTTTGACATCATAATTTTTGTCCTTTCGATTTTTGCTGTTACTCACACAAATCTAGTTCTATCGATTGCTTGTGGAAAGAAGTGATAATAGTAGCATTAAGAAAGTTTCACATTATTGTTTAAACTCGTAAAGCAGTTTTCCAGAAAAAAATGTTGTCACGTTGACGTGAAATACAGTTACTCACATAATTATTGGGTCAAGGGAAATATAATTATTATGTTGCTAAAATCATTGAGAATAAACAAAGTATAAAATATTTTCCAATTCAATTAAAATTATTTGCACTTATACTATTCAGAATGACTTTTTGACTTTTCAAAAGAACGCGTGCATTACATAATAATAATTAGTTTAACGTGACCATTCCGTATTTATGGTCACAAAATTATTGGGTCGACAAAAAAATCAGTTGTAAAAAAGGATACAATTTAACAGTTTTACTTAAAATATTATTTAATCGGTAATTAATAATTCTTACACACACACATAATACTTTTTTTTATTTCAATACATGCATTTTTAGAAGCTAATGGGACGAAAAAACAGGAACACTTCATTCGATCAGCGCCAATTAGTAGTTTTCCATCATGCCAATGGGAAATCCGAACAGCAAATTGCTGATATCGTGAATTTACCGAAGAGTACTGTCGGGAATATTATTCGCCGCTTCAAAAATGAAGATCGGATTGAATCTAAGCCAAATCCTGGGCGACCAAGTAAATTAACAGACCATGATCGACGTTGGATTGTTCGGCAAATCAAGGATAATCCTCAAACTAGTGCACCAAAAATAACAACTGCTCTATATGAGGGTGTGAGGAAAGACGTGAATCCAGAAACTATTCGCCGTTGTTTGAGATCAAATGGTTATAATGGACGAGTTGCACGGAAAAAACCGTTCATAAGCAGCGCCAATAAGAAAAAAAGAATAGAGTTCGCAAAATTGTATTTAAACAGCGACATGGATTTCTGGAAACATGTTATTTTTGCAGATGAGAGTAAGTTTAATGTATTTGGATCAGATGGTCGCACCATGGTTTGGCGAAAACCCAATACCGAACTGAATAAGGAAAATATTTGTCCTACTGTTAAGCACGGTCGAGGTTCGGTAATGGTTTGGGGCTGTATGTCGTCATCAGGAGTCGGGAACTTGGTATATCTTGATGGCATTGTAGATAAAAATGTTTATCTACATTTATTCAAAGCCATTTTGAGGAGTTCTGCAGAAAAATTGGGCATCCTGGAAACATTAAAAGTTTACCAAGCCAATGACCCAAAAGATGCAGCCCATATTGTTCGTGAATGGCTTCTATATAACTGTCCGAAGGTGATCCAAACTCCCCCACAATCTCCAGACCTTAACCCCATAGAGAATTATGGGAGCAACTAGACAGAAAAGTAAGAAAACACCCAATTTCAAGTAAACTGGAATTAAAAAAAGTCCTTCAAGAAGAATGGGCAAATATCGCAGGTTCAGCCAGTCGAACGCTTGTGGATTCAATGAAAAAAAGATTCCAAGCTGTGGTTTAGGGAAAGGGTTATCCAACTAAATATTAAAATGTTATTATCTATTATTATCTATTTAAATAAAAATGAAATATATTACTTGACCCAATAATTATGTGATGCTTAATTTAGAATAATTCACCTATTTTCATTTTTCCTATTTTATCTAACGATTAATTTGAAAAAAGAATACCCCTTCATGAATACAGAATAATAGCAGAAATAAGTAAAATGAACAGTTTAGTATTTACTATTCTGTACAGCTATAATTTTGCTCTTAAAATTTTTTTTGTTTTTGACCCAATAATAATGTGAGTAACTGTATAATTTTTAGAAAAAAATGCAATGCGTTTATGATTTTTTTTCTTAATTCGTGGACGAGGAAGATTGTCTTTGTCTTTCCATCTTTTTGAACTGTCATCGAAGTATTAAGAGCCTCGAACTGATGATATGGTTTTGTAATTTGAACCAAATTTTGTAATTGCAATGGCCATCAATTTGGTCCTGAGTTTTCCTAATCATAAATAACCATTTTTGCTGGATAGAATTTCTTTTTAATTCATTTGAATTATGGTCTTTATTTTCAATACTTACATTAACAGGATGAATTTTTTTTCAAAAAACAAATTGAATTATGATGAAAATATGTAGGTTCAATGAATGATATGAAAGGAGCGTTTTTGAAAATGTTTGTTTCCACCCACGATTTAACTGCTTCATTTGGACCTACATATGTTAGCTCTATTTTACCTATAAGTTAGCTTTACTGAAGAGCGCTTTTAAATTACTTTTAAAGCAGCTACGCAAATGACAGCTGTGAATGGCCACTTTACATACCAACTAATGCAAAGGCTTGCGTTTTTAATATTCGTGGCAATTTCAAAGTAAATGAAAAGGCTTTTTGCCTCCTCTCAACAAATGCAAAATCTACAAAGGAAATCCACTCTAATGTCGAAATGTTTAGAGTGCAGCTTCTCCGTGAATCGGTATGCAATAAGAAAAAGGAATTCATCACAATGCAAAAAGTGCAACTCAACGAACCCGTAAATCACCTCTTAAAAGCGCATTAAAGGTCACGTAGTCTTTGCGAAACGAAGAGTATGGTTCCGAAAAATAAAATAAAAATGAATTCCTCCTGGCCCAGTAGCTGGTACGGTTGCAATTGCTCCATAAAGGAGTACGAGTATATATACGATCAAGTTGAAATTTAATTTTCTTTTTTTATAGGATTCGGTGAAAATTTAGGAGCCCGGAAAAGGACTAGAATTGGCTTCGGCCATCCAGCAGAATAGCGTAGGAGCTGTCTCGGAATTATGGTACCAGCAGCAAATATACGAGTGAAATTTTATAGCATAGCAAAACTGCATTCTCTTAGTTTACAGATTTTGTTGATAGAACATTTCCGAATAAATGCAAGTAGGGGAGGGTGGCCACTTCTATCTGGTGGGTAATATCAAATGCATTTTATGTATATTAAAAAGCTACCGAAGCGTGAAGTAGTTTTAGTTTACTGGTAAGTGTTTAGTGGTTATCTACATAACGTACATAATTGTGTTTTTCTTACGTATTTAGGGAAGGGGATAAAGCCAATAAACATACCAAGAAATTTACTTTTAAAAATAGTGACTGCTTTTATTTTTACACTTTCAAAACGACATTGCACATTTATAGCGACATGATCTCTATATCTATGTACCAAATTATAATTAAAAATATTTGCTTTTAGTATTGGTACTCCAGACATGTTTTTCATAGTGTAGTGTACTTACATTGTCCAGGTTTCAACATTATAGTCGAAGCCTTTGAAGTATTACGCAGATTGAACCTTTGAGATATGAAGTTCAAACTGCAATAGGGACCTTGTTGTGGTGTAGTATTTTCGAAGGTGGGCGGGAGATTACCTTGAAAAATATATATCATGAACCACGTACGCCAGAAAATTAAAATATGGAACCATGTTCATTATACAGAATTTAGATCCGATGAAGTTAAATTTTACTAGATACTTACCAATATCTGCTAATGTAATGTTAGTTAAAGCTCTGGCTAGGTCGGTATTGTTTTATGGCAACGGATTATTCTGTAGGCCGGATCCCATCTTCTTAAGCCGCCTAAGTGTTGCGCTAAACATTTCGGTGATCAAACTGTTGATAGTTCTTATACTATAGATAAAATCTCTTGAGTATTATAAGTTTAATCCGGCCCAAATGTTTGGCGCATAGAATGGAGGGTCGAACGAAAAAAAATAATATTATTTAATGCAGCCCCAAATTGGTTTTGAGCTAAAATTAAGGTCGGGTTTAGTATTCAGTGAAATTCCTCTACTTCTTTAGGTATTTCCCTTATAAAAGCCCTTAAAACCCGTTTTCACCAATATCGAACTTCAAAACGCTTCAAACTAGAAACTCACCTAATTTACCTAGCCAGATCTTTGACTTTAATGATTCGGATAGAAGAATTGAGTAGCTGATACACAAAATTTGTGCATTCAGAAATCTATCGAGGAAGCAGAAATTTTACAGGATTTAATTTTAATCGATTTTGCTATTGAGCAAAATCCCTTCACTTGTTCTAGTAGTTCACGTACAAAAGTGTTTAAAACACGTATCCACTAGAATGCTGTTATGTATAGTGTATGTATGAGTATAGTATAATTATGTGCACATCAATCTTTAAATAGCTCCAATTTTATTAAAGTTCTTCTTTTTCGAGTAGCAATAAACGACAGTCCTTAAAAATAATAAACTTTATGTGCACTCCTCATTTCCCTTTATCACCAACTACAATATAAAACGGACTTCAGTATCTCATCTAAAGTACCGACGCTGTTGTAATGTTTTACTTAAAATGAGAATTTCACAAAAATCTTACATTTCGCGAATTCGGGTCTAGCCTAAAAAGGAATGATAAGAAATGTGCAACTTAAAATTATATCGTCTATTTAATAACATCATGTGGCTATTTAACAAAATAAGCTTCATGTTCTTGAAACATCCTTGAAATCCCCACAATCGAAATAGTTGTATTCAGTTAATTGTTTGCAAAATGTAAAACAGTTTGATAGGTATGATAAATATGTTTCCAATTAAGCAATAACTAATAAGTCAAATTATTGGGCTTACAATAAAATTCGCATCTTAAACAATTTTCCAAGGAAAATCCTCGCACACTATTAATTATTTCCAAGCAACTTGTTCCATACAAAGGGAACCGATAAGCGTAGAAACAACTAAAGCAATCATATTCGATTAGATAATCCAAGAGTTATAGTTACTCTTCCTGAATGGTCAGAAAGGTAAAATTTGGTAGCTATGATGTAGGCTCTTCGGATTTCCATTTATATCTCGAACAATAGGAGTAATAGTGGTCAAGCTTCCTGAAGGGTATCCAATAAGCAATAAAACTTCTCCCAATGAAACCATTTTTCTTTCTCTTATCTCAAATTCCAATTCGGTTTTATGTTTTGGCATCGAATTAAAGGATCGCTATCGCGCCATAGCCCACAGATGTTTGCTCTAAAAGAATGGCGAAATATGAAACAATGCGATCTGGAGTAGGTATACAACTACAAGTGCCTGTCGTAACGAATCCATAACTTCTAACCAAATATCAAAGACTGAACGTACCATGTGCCGTATCCTCCCCAAACATATTCTCGAAGGTCTTTCCATAATTTATGGGGCAACTATAGGAAGGTTGTAGATTCTAGTTTGTCCAAGCTTGAAGGGATGCTAGAAGAGTTATTCCAGGAATTTTTCCGTAAATATCAATTATCAAAACCGCCAAATCTGCATCAAGTTACTTGCTACATTACATGACATTGAACCATACTACTCAAGAATTTGATCGTTTTGACAGTATCTACGAGTGCATGGCCAGTAAACATTTGACGAAAAAGTTAATACTCAATGCCGCGATGCTTATTAAGAACTTCAAACTTCGGACCCGGGTAAGGGTATTGTAATTTATGCAAGGAAATCTATTTCTTCTAAATAAACAAAAAAAAAATGTCTATAATTATAAAATTATAAACGAAACATAGCAATAGAGTATAAACCGAAAAAATTTCCTTTAAATAAATTCATGAAAGATGGTGTCATGTTCAACAAACGTCCATAAAAAACATACTGCAGTCACGATCGGCTGCAAGCCAATCGTATAATACTCTAAGGACTCACTCGATTTTTTACATATTTATCCTTTTCCTTGGAACCATTTAAAAATGAACTGTACAAAATTTCAAATCCGTAGCTTGAAGCGTTCAAAAGTTATCGAAAAAAATTGTTGAACACGTGTCTTAAGGACATTTTGTATGGCAGCTAACAGAAGGAGTTAAAGGATTTCGCTGATTAGTAAACTCAAACTTCGTTTTTACTCAAAACTAATTTGTACAAAATTTCCAATTCATAGCTAAAAGAATACTTGAGTTATAGTAAGTTCCGTAAATTAAGTGAAGACGTTTTGACAGGATATTTGTATGGCAGCTACACGAAGGACTAATAGGATTTTCTTCATAATCATACATTTAGCTCCAACTATTGGAAAAATAACACACACAAAATTTCAAAGACGTAGCTTAAACCCTTCTGAACACATGTTTTAAGGACATTTTGTATGGCAGCTACCCGAAGGAGTAGGACGATTTTGCCCGTTAACGAACTTAGCCTTATAAATTGAACCAAACATCCAGATTCAAAATTTCAGTATCCTAGGTGAAGGCGTTCTTGAGTTATCGTGTTCACGGACAGACGGACGGACGGAAGGACGGACGGACGGACGGACGTCAAGCGGATTTGAGGTTTTTGGCCACAAATAAACAAAAAATAATATATAACTTTTTTTCGTCCGAGGCTTGGTTCTATGCGTTACAAACTTTTGGGCTGGATTAAACTTATAATACTCTATATGATTTCATCTAGAGTATAAAAATTAGAGCCGCTTATGATATCTTTCTTGAATTTGCGTTAGAAAAGTGTGAATTACATCGTCGAACTTTTCCACTTCCCAAGAAACATTTTAGTAAACGTAAAGGGGATAAAAACTCGAATGTTGTGGAATATAAAAACTCGTACAGTATTTTCGTTTGGATTCACTAAAGATGAAAAAAAAACGAATAATGCAAAAAAAACATTAACGAAATTGAATTCGCTTGACACTCAAAATCAAACTTCAAACCTTGACCAAAATGGGTAGGTATATAGCACCTGTTGTGCATTCGCTTTTGTGCAGGTAACGTGAATCATTTTCTAATCGTAATAAGGACTCGTAAGTGGATGTGCATTACGATTTGCTATAGAGTAAATTTCGAGTAGCATGTGAATTAATTTGGTTATTTACTTTTGAATAATTTTATAATATATAAATAATAAAACCGAAAACCTGTGGACTCGAAACAGTGCTCAGCTCCCACACTGCATATTCTACAAAGGGATGATAACATGTGTGTATTTGCAAACATTACTAAGGATTTGACAAATATACTATAACATGCGGGGAGTTTTCCATTACAACGATTTAATGTAAGTGTTTAAAAGGATTTACTCATTCTTTGTTTTTAGTTCATGCATGACCGCGCTAGGCACTATAACTCTTTCAAATATAGGTAATTATATAATTTATTTACTTCGACTACGGGTTTTTTCGATTCGACCACGGTTTAAAAATATAAGGAACCCTTTTACACCGAATTGATGTTTACTGAAATATCTTTTCAAGTATATCACCAAGTTTCAACTTTCTAGCATAGAGTTCATGCGAGGAATTTCAACGTAAGCGCTGTTTTGTACTTCAGTGGCTTGTAGCTATAAATCCTGCTATTTACTTTTTTTATCTCACAAGAGAAAAAGAGTTCAAAAACTTTGTTTTCACCTCATTCATACCAAGGCTGGATTCAGAATCTATGCACGTACTACGAGTACTACAAATACTTTACATACAAAACTACACCACATATTGCTCCCCTTGCATAGGTTGCAGATAAAATTCTCATCTATTTGGGCACTAGGTACTAACATATCTCGATTTGGCAAATATAGGCGACCGCGTCAGAACTTTCATTTGTCCATTCTAAAGATTACAAGAGGAATTCGCCTGCCAACTGGCATTCCATTGCATTTTCGTCTAGTGACATTTAGAATTGCAATCAACATCAACGTTTTCGAGAACATTCTCGAGCGCCGAATAGGAAAAACAGGAGCAAAACTTAAACCAGCATTTGGTGTAGCTTGTAGCGGAATTTCTGCTTTGAAATACGTCACATGCCATTTCGTTACGATTCCCTTTCGCCGTATCCAATTTAGGCCAACGCCGTTATTGGATTACGAAAAGTTATTACGACTCCATGCAATGCCTCAAATAGCCACTCAACCGTATCGATGGAAGCAATAGAAAGGAACAAAAACTGAAACTCAATTTCATTCTGATATAAAAAGAGAAAATAAACACGGATTATCCTCGCAAATCTGTCAAAGTGGAATTAAATTTATCGCACAGAAAGGACTCATATTCGCTTGGTTTTCTTACACAACAAAAGGCCATAGATTAGAGTTAGTGGTCACAGGTCGCAGTACTCGCAAAAAAGGACAACACGAAATTCGGATTGGAATTATTGTGTTGGACCCAGAACACTCTATGAAAATGACAAATGTCGTAATTCGGAAGTAACGGCATGAATTTTGCGAACCTAGACGCATTGGTGGGATCCAAATACCTCCTGCATCACACTCTTAGCAAGTACTTTCAACTCGTTAATGCCGAGTTCGAAATTGCCTTGAGTAAGGGATTAATTCCCCAATCCAAGACACTATTCCACTTAAGACTTTAACATTGAGCAGCTTTTATCCAGGGATCGCAGAGACCTGGCATTGTTCCACAACCAGAAGGATTTCCGACAAAATACTGCTTTCCTGTGTAATCCTTGCGGAGTATAACTAACCCTTATCATCACATTACGCGGAGACAAGTCCTGTCGAAAGACTAATATTTATAGAAGTCACATAAGGATTCGATTCTCGCCACTCGTTTTCACATTCTCATTCACCTACCCTCACGTCCGTACACAAATTACATAATATCCTTTTCTGAATTTTGATTGCTGTTACCAAACTTCCATATTGATTTTCAAGCTTCATGGAGAAGTTTTTTTAGAAGATTATCATCGAGGCCGCCTGGCCTATCTCTCTGGGTTCAGAAATGAGATTTTAATTAATTACGTCCGGAATCAATAGTATTATGTGAGTTTCAATTACGTAATCGTTACCCAATTAATATAATCCGGACAAATAGAATTGTTTTGTGATTATATGCTTTATGCAGAATTGTTCAAATTCTAATAAGTATCTTTTGAAGTATCCACCATATAACGCCCATACTGAAGTGCTGTAATAATTGCTTAAATACACGAAGAAGTGAATTTGTGGTACCTAAATTCGATAAAGCGATAAAATTTGCTTAACCCCTTTTAAGTTCCTGTGGCACAGCCACAAGATGTGGAGGAAGCCTTGACCTGTCACCAGGACTTATTACAACCCTCCATTTTGCGTCCAATCACTAATTGATTCGGTAAGCTCTATGAAAACACAGATCGTTGGAACGAAAGTATTATATGCATTCCTTTTTGTCATAATTCTATTGAAAACAATGAGGAATATACCTATTTGCAAATAATTACAAAACCTTGAACTCGGAAAGGTTCACAAGTTAATAACGAAAAATTGTAGAAACCGTAAAAATTAATTAAAATTATTACCATGTACCTCAGTTTTAAAAATACTGTTTGTGAAAGGAACCTATCTCGTATATTAATTAACAAAGCAAATTCCATCAACAAATTGTTGCGCTGTAATAAGTTCTGTCTTTATTATTACCCTTCTGAAAATGTACAATTTTCACTGCTTCAATTTTGTATTGCAGCCGGAAACAACACATAAATACTCGCATGTACAAACTAGTACCTGTGCAGATGTGGTCCTAAGGGAAGGAAGTGATAGCGGGTGTTTTAGTGTAGCCAAGAGGTGGTACAAGCAAAGCGACTTAACATAAAAGAGGCGGCGTGAGCTATAGGAAGTTGAATTGTAATTGCAGCCTGCACTCCGCTTCTACTTGTAGGAGATATCCATGGCAATTTATTGAAGTAAATTCACCAGAATAACTGGACCCTGAAAATGTGAAAATGCTATCCTGGTCAAAATGTTTTCAATGGAATACTAAAAGGACATCAATTTGCCTTGTCCGAGTAACTCATGATACGAGACTCTATTTAATCTGGGTCGGTAAAGTCCCTTATTATTTAGCTCTGCTACGCAAATTAAAATATTTTATTATAGACTACGGTTATTAAAATAGGGAGACGTCCGAAACTCTGATTTCCTCATAATTTGTCGAGTAATTAACACAGCTATTGCGAAAAGGGCCAATATAATTTGCATATATAAATACATATACGTGCAAGCTGGCACCCTGAGTAAGCAACAATAACAATGTGAAGATTTAACAGCTCATTAGGGCAAGGACTGAACACATATAATATGCGATAATATTGAAGGAGTTTCGGTATAGCTGTATGGTAACCCCATTTCGGTAGCAATAAACCCCTTTTGTGCGGTTGTGAAACTCTTAGGAAAAGTGCTTTCTAGTGTTTACAGCCTTCAAACCACTCCGGTCGGTCATAGTGAAATTACGCTCACAATCAGCGGGAGAGTTTCCTGCTTTTATGGCAAGATAGAAACACTCGTACCAAATACATTAGTGTAGTCCGAAAAACGTTTTCTTCATAACAGCTTTCACTAAAGTGCCTTTCACATAATGATACGACGGGTTTTTCGTTATTTCGGGAAATGGATTTCCTTTCAACCATTTCAAATAGGCACCTTTGATTAGTTATAGTTAGTTAGATAGTTTGCTACATAAGATGATACACATAACACGTGAAACCGTGCCATTTAGGTGCCGTTAAATATTTAAGCTATCGTCATCTGAAAAATCCTAAAAATCCGACTATCATAGTTTTGAAGCCGTCTAAGAAACAATGAAATGCCATTCATAGAGCAAAGAGTGATGGAAACAGTTTCCTTGAACACACTAAAAATCTTATTTTGACCATAAATAATTCAGCGCCCAGGCACATCAATGTCGTCAATTATTTCTACACTCATTACAAGTTTCGTACCTAGCTTCTTCCCTTCGATTAAAAAGCAGAACTCACACTGCCAGAGAGCCAAAAAAATTAATTCACCAAGGTCTAAAGTAAGCAATAAAATCAGAAATGGCGAGCCAAATGAAGACTGCTTTTTTTCTTTTTTTCTGATGAAACCCTAAGATTTAGTCCGTGTCACTTGAATCCAAACAAGTTCATTTCGGTCGGTAATTGGAAAAAATCGCAAGAAGTCGACAAAAGGAGCCAGACCTATTCCGAATACGAACCGTACAAGTAGCATTAATTTACTGAAATAGAAAAAGTTTCTTAATAATTGTAATGAGAAAAGTTATTGCTGTAATATCGCACAGGTAGACTTGCTTTGAGTGCTTAAAGCGAATTCCCTGGGCACAGGGCCCTACATTTAAGCACTTTCCTTATACTTCATTAACGCCATTTCCGACAACAGATGGACATAGTTTAAAGTTACGGAACGGAGCGTAAATGTTTCGAAATAATTTTGAAGGGCGTTTATTTTAAACGAAAATTAAGCAAATAAGTTGAGGATCGTTTCACTGGATTCGCCGTGAAGAATATTTTACTGTGAAAATAACTTTTATTAATTACATAAATTGTAAATTTTGGTAAATGCTTTTACATGGGACAACTTGAAATGTATTCTTACGCCTAAAAATTAACAAACCATTAGTACGTAGAAATAATTGTGCAACAAGTTACCACAACGCAACCTAAAAAGGGCAAGAAATAAGGTTTTAGATAATAAAAAAAAATTGCACGTATGACTAGTAGTATCACATAGTCACTGTCACGTTGCCGTTTGACGAAGACTCGCAAGTCTGCTGGTATGCTCGTTGCCTAAAATTATACGTAAAAGCCGAATTACGATGACGCAAATAAAATTAGATGCTTAGCATTTGAAAAATTATAGAATAAGTTTTAAATTAAAAGTAATGTCGAGTTTACAATCGAGCGAAATTCAGACAAAAGTTCATAAAACTTGGATAACTTCAGAATTCTTCAAGCCAGAAATTTGAAATTTTGAACACATTAATTTCTGAGTGGTTCCAGGTAGATGAATAAACATTTTGGATATCAGATTAGTCCTTCGGACAGCCCACATTTAAAAGGCCTCAAAAAGGATAATGTTTCATTTGGTGAGAACGAGCCATTGTAGAATTGGGAACAAAGATTTTAAAACATGATCTTAGAATTTACATTGACCTCTAGCTACAGCGAAGAGAAAATGTGAGAGCAAAAGGAACACCCTGATCTTTTTACCTCTTGAACTGATGTTGATAGCAAGTACAATATTACATACACCTGTTACATTAGTAGTTATTTATATAACATTGCCGAAAGAGGTTTTACTACACCAACAATGCATTAAGTCGGATAGTTGAAACTTGGTGTCTACATATGTATGTATACGAAATTATGCAGGAAAAATATCTTTTGACGAATCTTTTTGCAGATTTACAGTAGCAGCTCGATGAGTTGGACAGAACATAAAAGTTATACTCCATATCACAAGAACCTCTTATAAAAAACACATCAAATTTCCTCAAAAGTACACTTGGAAATTAATTTTGTTGTATTGACTATGGAGGGAAGGGTGGTGGTGTTGTAACTCAAGAGCTATTCAGCGAGCACTTTTTGACAGAATCTTCCATGCCATCCATTGTTGAGGTGTTTGTGATACTTATACTATGTAATTAAACGTACTCGTATAAACGATTATAGTCGTTGCTAATTAAATTCGAAGATCTTGTCCTGTTCAATCCTACAATGGATATATATAACCCTTATTTGCCTACTGTTTAATCCGTTGAATACTTGAAGTGATATTTTATAATAGTAAACTCGTTTTTTCCCCCGTAAAACGCACTGGACAATAAACTTTCCAATCTAGCAAAGAAACTTACAGACCAGCTAATTTATTAGTATCCATCTCGTTAGAAAATTAGCGATCCACTGTTGGGACTAAATATTTTAATTAACCGCGAAATGAAAGGATTATCATTTAACTTTGGTGCTAAGAATTTTAAGTTTCCGGTCAACATGAAGGCACCGAAGTAGTCGGTTTCGCTTTATCAGAAACATCAAGTAAATCCCGGACCTCACAGAACTCAAACTACACGAGAGCAATCTGGTTCAAATACCAACAGTTGCTTATCTCACTCCAAAGTAACCCAAAAATAATCCAAGAGGAGTAAACGAGGGTAGGAGCAATAGTTAAGAGGCAATAAAAATGCAAACCCGTTGGGCGAAAGGCGCTTACGTACGAAATGTTAAAGGAAACTATACCACTCCAATACGCCTCATTCGCCGAGATAAAAGCATGCGGTTTAGGAAGTGCTTTAGATGGCCATAAAAAGGACTTTATAGGGAGCATTACCTCCTACTATAAAATGAGAAAACTGTTCAAAGGTAGTTCAGTTTAATTAACCGAGAAACAAGTTCCGCACTGTCTCAATAGTTTTAACGGCAGTCTCCCGCTCGTATAGCATTTTCCCATGTGAAATTAAAATCAAATAAAATCCTTTCCAGTAACCGCACTGCATTGGATACAAGTAATCGTAAATAACGTTCTTGCTAATGACTTAATTGTACTTGGAAAGAGGTTCGTATCGAATAGGTTATAAAAATACAATGATAACGACCTCTCTTAGGTTTTAAGCTCGTTCAGTTTTTTAAAGAAAACTTCTAATTTAAACGGTAGCCGTAAGTTTGAACGCAGTTCCTTATATTTGAATGTGTGTTTGAATTCATTTAACGTAAATGCGTTATTTTTTCCTGTATCGGCGCAATATTGCAAGTCCTTCTAATGGACAGCGAATAAAATAATTTACGATTCTGTGAATTTCAAAGACCAGTAATTGGGTGCTTTTCAGATTTCAGCACTGGAGCACTGGTTAAACAACAATAGAAATTCTGTTTCTAATTTGGCCAACGGTCGTAAAAAGGGTCGTTACTATTGTACGCTTGCGATTTAGCCGTAAATGAATGGAAAAACTTTTGTTTGCCCTTAATTTAATTTGTTCCAAGAAAGATATTAAATTTTCCAACATTTCAATATTGAGACCCGCAAATTAAGTACAAAAGGCACACGATTATAAATTAATTTTAGAAAAGAATACAACATTTTGCGTACAAGTTAGAGATTTAGTTCCGCAGTTGTGTGAAAGTGCAGAATTAATGAAAAAAACAGGATGTGTTTTTCTGTTAACCATTTACTGGACGAACGAAAGAAATTTTCACAATTTCGGACAGTATTAATCGTTATCGATTCAAGCTGGTTGAGTGAGTGTGTGTTTTACTATTACGGCATAACGTGTGTAAAATATCTAATTCGATCGAAAAACATGATTACACTGAAACGAACCAGCCAAGAAATTTAAAAGCCGGTTGTGCAATGCACTCGTTAAATAAAACTAGTAAGGCCAAATTCGTTAACGTAGCGGGCAAACGGTTGAATGAGAAGAAAGTCGAATAAGTTCTTCGCGTAGCCTGCATCCATCTTCCGTAATCTATCATAACGCAATCAAGCGTTCAAATGTTGAAACTTTCTACGAGCTAATTTTCAGTTAAATTTTAAGTCGTATTCGTTAAGCAATCGAAATATCCCGATACTTCGGCCTGCACACAGATAAAACTCCTTAAATCACAATATTACACTTTTTGCATGACATTAATTTAAATATTTTCCTTACAATAATTTTGAAAGATTTTTAATTGGTAGATGAACGTAACCCCGAAGTTTACTTTCAGTGCACCCGCAATCATCGACATGTTCGGCAAATGGAACAACTTTAAATTGACACAAAACTGCCTCGGAGAAAATTTACAACTTTGAGCAATTAGGAAACATCGAATTAAGATGTCTATGGTTTGCTTCCAGTTTTCCAGAGGCACTCTTCATCACCATACGACGACCCTTTTTCTCGAACTGAGGGTTGCCGTTTCTACTTGATTTATTCTCAATTCTATCAGTAATTTATAGTGTGGGTGGGGTTGTTATTGATTCTGGCTGAGTCCGCTTGCGTTTTAAAAAGTCCATTTCGTTCGAGGACGCTAGCATGTTCAAAGTGTACGAATTTCCGTACTGTGAGTGGTTTTGTCCCGGATCCGGATATTTCACATACATACGAATTTGCTTTCTCTAAGCTCGAATATGTCCGATATGATACGACAGTCCACAAGGTCTTCTAGCTTCTTTGTGAACGGTTCTCGATTGCTCTTGGAGTTGACATTTAAGTTCCGTCCCTGCTTTATGTTATGCTGTCCAGTGTCGTGCACTGCCGCTCAAATGCTATAGCTATAAAATTCTTCAGACTGCATAATTTCATATCCTGCGATCCTGTGGCCATTCTGTTTATGGTTTAGAAATCCAATTTAATTCTTTTATAGTATGCGATAGCACTTGTCCGCTCCCTGATCCACCTTTGTGCTCCGTTGGTCAGTTACCATTAAAATGGCAAGAGATGTGACATTTGTAAGGTCGCGAAAATTTCTGGTGATTTCTGGTTACATGACAGAGCTCCTTAAGATGAAACTCTTTTACGCCGAGCATTTTTTACGTAATTAGTATGCTATATATGCTCTGGCTAGTATAAATTTCATTTCGAAGAATAACTAGAAACCTACAGGAACATTAAACATTATAAAGCTACAAGAATATCATTTGTACACTCCATCCAAGCAGTTTATTTTCGATTTGCCATGTCTTGAGAATGAGTCTTGTATTTTTGCTGACAAAGTAGAAAGGAGTTTCCTAAGGAAGCTGCTCGGAATTGGACACATCTCATTCTCAATTAATCATCTTATCGAGAGGTTACCCGCAACGATAAAATTATTATATTGAAGACAACATGACTTGATTCAATTTATTATGATCATCATTTCGGGCCCTTTGGAAATAATTATGATTAGCGGAAAGCGTTTAATCCAGGCCGCAATTCCTAATTGTCATCTTGATATTGTTTTCGTATTTCATCAGCTTTGTATCCGTTTTGTTAATTCGTGATCTTACTTCAACATAATAGTAACACATGAAACATGTAAAGTAACAATTTAGAACCATAAATTATGAAATGGATCAGATGACAAGGTTTAGAGAAAATCCCGTATTCCAAAATCTCGTATTCAAAGTACAAAATCCCGTACTCGAGAAATGAATGTAGATTTTTGGAATGCAATTAAATATTACTTGGCTTGATTTTCTTAACAATGAAGTTTTTTAACGAGAAAAAATTCGTTCCCCGCACGAACTTTCAAGCTGAGATCGAGCGCTACTACCATTGACAGCAGAATAGTTGAAAAACTTTCACCAGGAAGGGCAGTTTGTAAACCATGTTGGAATAGGTACGAATGAACTTCGCAGAATGTGTTAGCTCCAAAACACTGCTACAGCCTATTCATCGAAGTGTTTTTTATTATATTGAATTTGTTTCCGTTCATTATAATTTTAGTAATCATTCTTCAGTAGGAGCCTGACTTCAAATCCAGCCAATTGAATAATATTTTTTTTCCTTTACGTTAACGAGAATGAAATTTGTCTCGGTTCTATTGTTTTGTATTTGTTTTCTTATGATTTGTGAAAGAATATAGCTTAAGTGAGTAATATTAATGTACGGGATTTTATACTAACTGAATTTTAATATTTTATTACGTGATCGAGTCTTTTTGTTTTTCCAAATGCTTTGAGCCATCAGCAGGAAAACCTTTAGCATTGAGATTTTTTCACTACTCCGTACCTACCCTACGTGCCTACCGTAGGTATCTATTCTACGTATCTACCCTATGTAACCACCGTATCCGCCGTGTGAACCCCGACTTCCCACGTTAGTCGATTACGCTGGTATCCTAATTCCAGCAACATCGTAACCGGCGCAGGTGAATGCGAGCTTATCATTTTTGATAGGCCTTTAGGTACTGTACGTGGTTAGCCACGTTTCTTACTGAGCGGGAGTTAGAACAAGTAGTGCTCTCACTACAAAGTACGAGTAGAATGTGCGGTTGAAAGGTTTAGCGAGAAAGAAATGTTTTTTGCTCCTTTAAAAAAATAAAAAGCTAGAAAGGCTGACGAAATGTGAAAATTTCAATCATGTAGCTTGTCACCTTCTACATCACACATCTGTTTTCATTTTGAAATACGTTTCATCTATTGACGCGTTTGCATCCCATTTAACTCATTCGGTTAATTAATTGTAAAATTAGCATTATTGTAAAAGAGAATGCCAGAGTCGAATGATAAGACTTTCTATCGAAAGGAAAAGGAGCATCCGTTGAGATAAGTTGTCGTCGAAAACTATTATAATAACCGAAGGATCCCGGTTTTGGTACACAAAAGATGAATCAAATTCGAAAACTTGTTGTGATTTTCCTGCTGATAGGACCATTTTTAAAACCACCCCTCGAAAGTATTTCGGGATTTTGGAGGAGGCGAGTGATTCCTTTCGGTAAAGCCAACCATGCAAAGATAATTTGTCTGCATGTGAATTTAAAAGTGGAAGGCAAAACGCTCTCAGCACTTCTGAGTGGAGCAATCCGGTTCGGTTCCGAGTGGTTTTCAGTTGCCTTTTATTCAATTCTCAATGGACGAGTGTGAATTCAAGAGCAAGTCGGCTTTTATAATCCTTTTGTTACATTTCCGTCCGCATATGTTCCGAGCTCGTCCTTTTTTCGACTGGATAATTCCGACGAATTAATGAATATGTAATATTATGCATGTGTAGAAATGGCGATGTGAAGTACCGGAAGCTGACATTCATCCCTAGTTCTTGACGTCAAGCGAACTGGAAATTTTCTAAATGACCGCAGTAAATGTTCACTTGGTCAATTTTCAATTTTCCGAACTCGCATGAAACGATTTCATTTCATATAATCAAATGGTTTCGCTACATTCTACACCACTTTCGCACAAGTCGAACTGAAAATTTCAGCAACTTCCTTTTATTACACGTACACACTTTAAACTCATCGCATCGCCTAGATTAGTATCTCTTTTAGCGTAGCTACGGGGCGAATTTATCTATCAGGTTAACTTGTTGCCGACAGTAAATTCATTAATTAGCGCTGTCGGCGCTAAGGAAACTTTCAGCCATTCTTAACACTTGAAAGTTTACGAAAAGTTTACATTGCACCTATTGGGTCATTAAGAAAATGGCGAAAAGCTAAAGAAAAAAAGTAAGAAAATTATATAGGACCCGGGAGTAGCATCCATTTAATGTAAATGTTGACGGTGCCACTTGCTGTACTGAGTACTAATCAAAAGTTCTAAGCAAATGAGTAACGAGGGAGTTGCAAATTCTCGGGCAAAGTTTTTGCAATAATATAAAAGTTGAAAGTTGATAAACACCATAACCTAATCAACTTGAAAAGAACTGTCAAGAATTTCATCTAAATGATAAAACATCCCCTGGTGCGTTTGAGCATGTGGTAAATCTTGAATTGGTGCTTTGGATAATTCCAAATAATTCGAAAAGTTGGTTCCTATATGAAATGAACAGCCATTATTAAAAAAATCTGCCAATGGCCTGGGCGAAACTTTATTATTTTCAGGTCAAAGTTCGGGAGCGGTCAAAGTTGGAGTATATATTCAGTTGTTTCGAGATTATGAGGTTTCTTGGAAAGTTAGTTTTGTTCTTAAAAAAAAATATTTAAAATAGAGATTTTTAGCCGATTAAACATTGGAAAAGCCCGTGTATGGTAAACTATTCAAATTTCGGTAAATTATGCACACTAAAAGCCCATAGAATATGTACACTAAAAGCCCATAGAACTAGAATAGACTTTTTGGAGGTTATATAGGAAACCGTAGGAAGTAAAAATTAATTCGATATATAATCAGATCTAAGCAATATGTAAGAATCTGTGAAAACATATGCAACTTCCTTACACCTACTTGGGGGTTAAATATCCAAAAATCCTGATAGGATATGACAGAATTCGTGAAAACGTGTTCAACCCTTTTATACCCTCTTAGGGGCTGAAAAATGAAAAAACCTATTATTACGAAAGCCCTTGAAAGAGAAAAGATATTCGATATCTGATCAGACCTTGGGACATGGCAGAATTCATGCAAAAATATACAACCCCCTTTCCACCCACTTAGATGTCGAATTTCAAAAAATTCTGAAAACACTTTCTAGGTATTTATATGAAAAATCCGTACAATGAAAATTAATTCAATATTTGGAAAGACGTAATAGATATGACGAAAATCGTGAAAATATATGCATTCCATTTTCACTGATAATTTTTTTCGCCTCCCTTCCGAACGTCAATGAATATTTCAAATTTTTTTTATCCAAATTTCTTTTCTACTTGAGTTACATATACAAACTGATTTTCAACTTTGTAGCATAAGCCGTTCTATAGATTTAAAAAAAAACCCCACCGCCGTATCATACTACCACTATAAAAAATTATATTTTTCCATCATGCTACTACAATAGCTCTATCTAAATACCAAGATTCAGCTTTTTATCGTTATAGGTTCTCGAGATATAAAAATCAGAACCTTTTCCTTTTCACCCTCCCCTACCCTGCCCCTCTGCACCAAAACCACCAAAAAAAATTTTTCTGGTTTATTAGGCCTACTTCTGGTAAAAATTGTAAGTATCTTTTATATGTACACTGTTCTTGAGATATGAGACGTATCCCCTCCACTTTCATGCTCCACCACCCCCCACCTTCATTTGTCAACCTGTAGTGACTATACGAAGTTCGCGCCTTTGATAATATTTGAATTCACGAGGACTAAAGACCTTAAATCAAATAATGTACCGAGTAAAATAGCAGGACTATTTTTTTACCTTCACTTCAGTTTGAACTATCGGCGGAGTTGGTCACGCGATCGTATTGAATAAATAGAACGTTGAAATAAACAGTAATAAAAAGAAGTACACTAGTGTGTGTAAAATAATTGAAATTGAATAATTAAAAATGTAATATTAATCGTGTGAAATAATATAAATGAATTATACTATTAATGTGTATTTAAAAACCAAATTATAAATGAACCACAAACATTTACACAGAAACCGAATTTTATTTGTCTAGTGCAATTGGTTCGTGAGATATCGTAATCTAAATTTTTCACTCCCCTCCCCCGTACGCCACTGACCACACTCAAAAATTTGTATCCGATCTATTCTCCGGGTATACCTACAGATATTCATTAAGTTTCAATTTTGTGGCATTAACCGTTTAGGAGATATGGATTTTAGAATGTGTCGATCTCGGCTTTTTTGCGTTTTGGACGCATTACTTTTCCCCCCACTCCCACACCCCTTAACCTATATCGACAATTTTTATGCAAATGGGTCCACTATCAAAGCTCTATATAAATTCCAAGTTTCAGCCTTCTAGCAGAAGCGGTTGCTGCGATCTAAACACCAAAATTATATTCATAAAAAAAATTTCAACTTAATATCTAAAACCGTTTGGGAGCTACGAGCATTCAAACGATTTTGCGTACGGCGGACAGACGTACTGAATTTATTTTTTTGCGTTTTTCGTGTCTACTAGTCATGAAACGTGAAAAAAAAATTTTCAGGCTAGCAAATTTTTTTTTTAAAAATCGATTACAATACTGTATTATTAGAAAATGATAAAGTAAAATGAACTGATCTGTACGGTGCTCTCCTGATTAAATTCAATAGGTTAAAATAAAGCTTTTAACTCTTGTATATCCAGTTTATTAAAGTAAGTGAGGGCACTTCCTCACATCTTCGTTACTCTCGGTTTTTTGTTTATACTCGCTAAATAAAACCCACCCTTCTTCCGGTGATAAACCAAAAAAAGACTAATATCCACACATGGTTGTGTTGTGCTGAGTGAAAAATTCAAAAGCATTGTAATTTTCTCAAGACCCACACATACAAAGTAATAATTTTCTTTATGAAAAATTAATTTTCTATCTCCGGCATTTTTCTGTTGAGTTGGGGTGTACTCGTATCAAGACTGAAGCAATTTTTTTTACAAATTTAATTAATTCATGCTGTAAGATGATCAAATTTATCGTTTAATCGACAAGACGCTTAGGTTGGGTTAAGCGAACTGATCAAACTTTAGATAAAAATAAAAAGAAAAAATTATATGAACTCCTCAACTTTCTGGAAATGCAATTTCGTTAAAGTTTAAAAAGATTTGGCTGTAATACGAGCCGAAACTTGTTTCGTCAGTAAAAAGTACAGAGCACTCCTCGATAAGCTAAAAGTTCCCGTTCAAATAGTCCGAAATTGAATTCGACATCAACATTCATGCCAAATTCTATATCTACACACTTGCTTGTCCTTGCTCTTCTTCCTATCGTCTCTTAAGATTTTCAATTCGGTAGGAAATTCCCTCGAGGAGTTCATCGAGAACTTTTTGAATTGTCACTAAACATTTGTACCAGATGTTGTACTACTTGCAAGTTCCAAGGCAGCCAAACATTTTCGTGTAACAATTTCGGGGGTAGTTTTTTCGGTGGTACGTTCTAAAATGTATTCGACGTGTGCTGACAATAAGGATGCCTGCAATTTATGCACATGCTCCTCATTTAGATCTCGTTAGTTGTGATATGGGTGACTTGGTTCGAGACGTCATCTCTGCTGTTGATTTGCACGTAATCCCTTCAATTCTACAGAAAGGAATCTTCAATTGGGGTCTTGTTCGTTCGCTTACGTAAAGTCAGCAAGTTTTACAGATCCTTACAGATGTTTCACTTCTTTGATGCATATTTGCACCGCATGGAGGTATTCTCTCTCACATCCATATTACGCTACCGTTGCTCCCGTAATATTCTGTCCACTCGGCTTGTTTACCTGCACCGTGTAAGTTCTTGTTCCAACAAAGTTTAATAATGGTACGTATGAAACAGTTTGCGGTGACGGGAAAGTTTCCCTAATTTGAATACATGTCGACCGTAACTGCGACCATGTATCAGCATTGCATGCATGTATAAGTGCGGTGTAGTTGTAGGACCCTACAGTTTTGTTCCAAACTTTACATTTAATCCAAGTATCGTGCTGCATCAGCAAGCCAAACAATCGAGATAAAGCGTTAACATATATCTGGTAGTAGCCAAGGTATGCTTTAAAATTTGTCCATATACGTTACGTACGTAGCCAAAAGTATGCTGATATTTTACGGGTGGATTTTTTCACAAAGAAAACCTGAACTTCGTTTGTAATTCAATTAAAATGATATTATGATGATTTCATTTAATGGCTATGACGAAAAGATAAAAACTTATTATTGTTAAAACAAATGTTCATGTGCGATTTCTGATATGTTGTGATGGTGATCTTCTGCTCGATGTAAAACTGGACAAATCTGTTGAGTATTAAGTTGGATTTAATGCCATTTACTCGTTTTTGTACATCATAAAATGAGCGCATAGAATACTTTATTTTATATTCAGTCATGGCTAAAAACGAAAGTTCTGAAAATATCAGGAATACTCTCACAAGTAGTTCATAGAACATATTTTAAACAAGGTTATTAAAATTTTGTGGTTTTTTGTTTACCGTCATAGAAGTCTGTTTTGAACATCGAAAAAACGCAAAAAAAAATCAAAAATTCGTAAAATTTAAAAAAAATGCCATTCTTGTTATAACTTTTACAGAGGTATGAAAAATTAATATTGTGCTCCCTGCCGTCTATTCATCTACAATCGATCTATAGATGACTTCTTCAAAGGCTATATTTTTGTACCTATCTTTTCACCTTTTTTTAGAAAATTTTCTCAAACGCAATATGGATTATCGAAATCCAGTGTGCAGAAAGCAAACATACCTCAGTCACGATCGACTAGAAGCTAATCGTATAATACTCTAGACGAAATACTGAACTCCGATTTAGTTGAGTAGTTAGAGATATAACAAAAGAATGATGCACATAATCAAATGGTCTGCTCATCTTTGGCACAGATAAAGACTATGGTGGATAGTAGTCTCCAGGGAAAGCCAAATTTAGGATTACCGATTACACCTATCTTCAATGGCCTTTGAGCTGTTTATGTTTCATGGACTTTTTAAAGGACATTTATATGGCGGTTACACGAAAGGCTTCATATTCAGATTTTCAGTTTCAACTATTGGAAAGTTAATGTACGTAAAATTTGAACCTAGTAGCATCAAACATTCAGAAGTTATGAAGATCATTCCATAGAACATGTTCTAAGGACTTTTGTATAAGAAGCTTCCCGTAGGAGTACAAGGATGTTACTAATAAAGGAACTCAGTCCTACTTTTGAGTTAAAACTAATTCCTAACTTAAAACATTGCGGCCAACAATCGTGAATACGTGTGTAAGGAGGTACCCGAAGAAGTGGAATGATATCGCTCATTAACGAACTTAGCCTTACTTTTTCTATTTTGCACGTGGTGAAAAAATTTAAACTTTCGGGCTGGATTAAACCTTATGTAATATGAACGCAATTTTGTGACGTAAGACTTGCATCACAAGGTAGTGTTCGACCACCACTAAAAATTCATGGGTTTTAACGTACAAACTACTACTATGTTAGCTAGCGTACTTGTATTCGTGGCGAAAAACGAAAAGCAAATATTTCCTCATCTTCTCCTCAAGAATGTAAACATGTCGACCTGTTCCGCCTTTAAGTATAGTACTGTGTTCGGCGAAACGAAAACGAACGAAAAAGGTACATTCGAAGTAGAGTGAAATAAACTATACAATTCGCTACTAGATGTCAGTGAAATTAAAGCGCGCGAAATTTGAAAAAAATTAAAATATTTGCAAGAAATTACAATTCCGACACACAACACAACAAAATATAACTCACGCAAAATTACCCGAGCACAAACTGAATTGACAGCGAACGGTTGAAAATTTTGGATTGTCAAATATTTCGCTTCTCATACAAGGGTACCGTACCCTTGGAAACAAGACTTTAACTAACCCAGCGCCATCTATTAGTGACTACTACAAATGTCCGTTCCGCCCATGAACACAGTAATGAAAAATGAACGAAATATTTCGTCGCGAAAAATGAGCGGAATATTAATTTTTTTTATATGAAATTTGACAGTTCATTTCGTTTCGCTCGGAACACAGTACTAGGCTTTAGCGAGAGAAAAAGACTAAACGTCCTACACGTATTATCATCAAGTGCGTACCCGCCGGCAAATGCCATTGCAAACTTAGATGTTCAACTGCGCAGAGCGCTATCATTTTATTTGCGATTATGATGCCGGAACCCATAACTCTGACGAATAGTGCAATGAAATTCATCTTAAGATTGCACTAATCGACCTTTCGTATTGCCATCTCGTTCTTGCTCATTCAAATTTTAAATGCGATGCCCAATAGGGGAACTCTCATATTAATGAGTGCGGATGAGATGGTCGGATGCATTTCAGTACGAGGAAGAAAGAAATACGAATACCTCGCACGTATTCACAGTCAGCAGGTACATATCTTAACTTGTTCCCAAGTGATAATCTTTTTTCAGTGCGAAGTTTCAAAAGGGTTCGTTGCTTCTTCATCGCCTCTTCATCGATGTTTGGTTTATAGGGTCTTAAGCGGCTTTTAAGTATTTATACAGTATAGATGCATATCGCCGTGTCGGAAGAACAGTGACGCAACTGCAAAAAATTCTAATTTTTTTCGGAGAAACAATATCATTTTTGACAATTGCCCACAAGCCATACGAGCTTATTAATAGTTACTATAGACAGCTTAGATCAAGAGCACGTTCGTTTAAAACAACGGGGAACGATTTTATGCAAGAATAGCAAAACCACAAAATATTGAAATGTGAAAACAAAAAATTTTCAAAATTGCAGTTGCGTCACTGTTCTTCCGACACGGCGATATGTAGAAAGAAAAAGTTTTAAGTCAACCTCAAAAATTTTTCACTTCATTTTACTCGTCAATAACCTTATTATCCTTCCTTCCTTCTAGAGGAAATTATATATAAAATATCTTATTTCAAAATATGCAGGCTAAGATTCCTTATGTGCATCAGTCACTGCCTTAGTCTGTCACTAGGTGCATTATGTATGCATCACCCACACACTATTGAATTCCTGATCGAAGCGACCAGACTGCAACTTGAACGCCTTAAGGGGGTTACTCACTTGGAACCGAAAAAAAAAATCTAAATTTTTTTTATATTTTATTATTTTTATACTCTAGATGAAATCATATAGAGTATTATAAGTTTAATCCAGCCCAAAAGTTTGTAGCGCATAGAAACAAGGACGAAAAAAAGTTATATATTATTTTTTGTTTATTTGTGGCCAAAACCCTCAGATCCGCTTGACGTCGGGCCGTCCGTCTGTCCGTCCGTCCGTCCGTCCGTCTGTCCGTGAACACGATAACTCAAGAACGCCTTCACCTAAGATCTTGAAATTTTGAATCTGGGTGTTTGGTTGAATTTGTAAGGCTAAGTTCGTTAACGGGCAAAATCGTCCTACTCCTTCGGGTAGCTGCCATACAAAATGTCCTTAAAACACGTGTTTAAGAATATTTTTTGATAACTTTTGAACGCTTCAAGCTACGAATTTGAAATTTTGTACACGTTCATTTTTAAATGGTTCCAAGTAAAAGGATAAATATGTGAAAAAGCAATTGAGTCCTTCCTGCACCTCCCATGTGAAAGTCCTTCAAAAAGGACATTTTTTTTCAATGACTTACCCAGTTTAAGATATGAAATTAAACACTGAATATTGTCTTTTAGTTTTGAGTAGCAATCTAATGGCATTCCTTATAAAGGACTGATAACTTCAGAAGGGTTTAAGCTACGTCTTTGAAATTTTGTATGTGTTATTTTTCCAATAGTTGGAGCTAAATGTATGATTATGAAGAAAATCCTATTAGTCCTTCGTATAGCTGCCATACAAATATCCTGTCAAAACGTCTTCACTTAATTTACGGAACTTAATATAACTCAAGTAATCTTTTAGCTATGAATTGGAAACTTTGTACAAATTAGTTTTGAGTAAAAACAAAGTTCGAGTTTACTAATCAGCGAAATCCTTTTACTCCTTCTGGTAGCTGCCATACAAAATGTCCTTAAGACACGTGTTCAACAATATTTTTCGATAACTTTTGAACGCTTCAAGCTACGAATTTGAAATTTTGTACACGTTCATTTTCAAATGGTTCCAAGTAAAAGGATAAATATGTAAGAAATCGAGTGAGTCCTTTCTGCACCTCCCATGTGAAAGTCCTTCAAAAAGGTTATTTTTTTTCGATGACTTACCCAGTTCAAGATATGAAATTAAACACAGAATATTGTCTTTTAGTTTTGGGTAGCAATCAAATGGGAGTCCTTAATAAAGGACATACAACATGCACACACGTAATTCTACTTTATCCCCAACTACAATATAAATCGGAGTTCAGTATTCATCTAGAGTATTATACGATTGGCTTGCAGCCGATCGTGACTGCAGTATGTTTCTATATTCAATTCTACGCAAAATAAAACAAACCGCAGATTTTTCCGATCAGTAAAAATGTCCAAAAAATTTGTTCAAAGTGAGAAAGTTCGTTAAAATATGTTGGTATTATATACATTTTCAGATGTATTTTTCATTATATTTCAAACAAAAAACAAAACATAATCTGAAAAAAAACTGAAGAAGGTTGGAAAACAGAACCAATGCCATCTCTGTAATTTGTATCAACAATATAAATAAAAACAAATATAAATTTTGAAAGAAAATCATTGAAAAAAGGTGGAAACTAAACGATTTTAGTTTTTTCGCTATCCTGCATAATTTTTTTTTCACATTTTTTTTCAGGATTTGTACCTTTTCTGGAAAATGATAACAGATATCAAAATGATTTTTTTTTGGTTAAAGCTAATAACACTCTCTAAATACTGAATAAACGAATTTTGAAAAAGTTGATTATAAGTATTTTTTTTTTAGGTCAACAAACATGAAAAAATTTCAATCTTTCAAAGCTTATAAGTCAAATAGATTTTAATATTTCTAAAATTCTTCATTCAGAAGCCTTAAATTCACTAAAATCAAAATTCAAATCGGTTGAGCGGTTCCCGAGAAAAGGTAAATCATTTTGTAGGGAAAATCGTCAAGTGAGTAACTCCCTTAAGGCTAAAAAAGTGTAATGCATGTGTGCTGCGAGAGGTCCTCTCTTGGTATCTTGCATTTACCTTGAATGCCACCAAAGTATGTGCTTAGTAAATTTCTTAAGAATGTTTTACGACTTCAAATGCGAACCAAGCAGGCCAAGTTTGCGACATCAATTGAGTACATCCCGCTAACACAAATGCATTAAACTATTAGGAACTACGTCACTTAGGACGTCGCAATTCTGCTTTAAACTCTAGGCACGAAGTCTCGAAGGTCATTCCGATATAGTTCGGTAGTTAAGTCAGTAATTTCTCCAGGCCAACGTTCAAATTATTTTAATTTTTTCCAAATTAACGGTTCTTTAGTTTTAACTTTTGTATTAGGTCTTTTTTTTTTAAATCATTCTTCATTGTTTTCTTTTTATTTTCTTTCTTCTTTTTTATTACACTTCTTATGATTTTAAATCTTTTTCGTCTCCTTTTTTTTAAACATATTGTGTAATTAGATTTATTAAATCTACGCAGTGTGTCAAAACAACTAAATAAATTGGACCTGTAAAAAAGCCATAAAGGTGAATTTCCATTGTCGTCGTATTTATGAGTCTGTGCGTCGATCGAACATTTTTCTGCCACGCTTTTCAGTTTCGAGTTTACATTTGCAATGCAATTTCTTTAACGCACAGTGCTGTCAAATATAAACTGATAGGAAGTTTATAATTGTTGAATGTTATAATTGTTTAATACTCTGGAGGGCTTAGATAAGGTCAATAAAAATATTAAACAGTCATTTCCCGAGTTTCATAAACGGCAAAAGGTTCTGAAGATGCTTCTAGCGTATAATCTGGAAGAAGAAAAGAAGCGAAGATGCTGGGTTAGAGAAATCTTGCGAAATCAGGAGCATCATTATGAAAACTTAGTGCAGGAGATGCGTTTGAACGACAATAATATGTTCTTTAAATACCATCGAATGTCGATTGACCTTTTCGATGAATTACTCGATCTAGGTGGACCGACAATTGAAAAAGTTTTTCATATTTGTCAACCTATTTCGGCAGGTGCCCGTTTGTCCTTAACGCTCAAGGCACAACTGGCGACATAGTGACAGTTTCAAATATTTTAAAATACATTTAGATATTTAGCATCCGGTGACCTTATCTTCTGCAAGGAAGAAATAAGAGCAGTAACAACACAACTCACAAACTATACAAAAACCGACGAGCATTGGTAGAAACTGCAACTAGAAATGACAAAAAAGTCATAGCAATTTAATTTTGCGGCACGGAAAAAGCTGAAGAATATGCGACTTGTGACGTAGACTCATATTGTTAAACTACAATCTGATTGGTTGATTGTTGTGTCCGACGCTCTGACGCAGAATTGCGACGACAGTGGAAATCCACCTTAAATGTCACAGGTATTTAACCTACCTAAGGAATCGTTCAATTATAAAAAGTTGCTTAATATTCGAAACGCCACTGTTATCTGTAGTTAGTACAGTACCAGTAATATTAAAAAAACATAATTTATATGATTTAGTGCGTATTTTATTTTAACGAATTTGATTAAAAATATAAAAATTGTAGTAAATTTCAGAAAAATTCCATTTCCCAAAATTTAATAGGGACCGAAATTTTCATTCCAAAAAAAGAATTCTTCAAAATATATCAATACACATTTTTGAACTTCTTCTATGTTGATTGAATAATTTCTACCATTTTATTAATATTACTAAGTTTTTGTAGTTGCACTTTAACTCATCGGAGCCGTTTCGTTTCGAATGTAACATGAACATTTCTATAAGGGTAATAATAAAGCAAAAACAGCATGTATCGCAGGAGCTCCAGAAAATCCTATTGATATCCCGCTGAACATTTTCAATTATCCTCCACTGGTTTTCCTACGCTAAGTAAAGTACAAGATTTCCCAAGGGAAAGTGGATGAAATGTCTATTGAGCCCATGAAAACGCTTTCAATGCAGTATCTCAAGCTCACGAAGGACACAATCGGATATCTATATATATAGGACTTGCAATCAAATCAGAAAGTTGTAGTAGTAGTAGCTATTAATTTGTTAGTAAAAAGTTGTTTTTTATTTGAATTTTCAATAAGAAATACTTAATTTAAATATTTTTTTATCTCTCTTTTGTTTACCTAAATATGACAATTAATTAAAAATCTTTCTGAATTAATTTGTTTGAATACATTTTCATGTCGTAAACAATGTAAGAGTTTAATTTCAGTATATTTAAGACATGCAGCGGTGAAAATGGAAGAAACGGTAAACACTCCATACTTACATTATATCGATTCAGAACAGAATTTTACAAAATAACTAATTAAGCAACGATAAGATTTTTCAGACATTGGTGACTGATCCGTGAACCAGCCGAAGAGAGACTTGAATGACAAAATTTGTGAAATTCAATTTATAATAAATTTAATTTATCGGTTGGTAGTTAAGCTAGTATTACACTGTTGAACCAAGTGGTCGAATTGCATTAATAAGAAATGTGAAATAGCGAATTTGACCGACCGGATACTTTGAAATTAATTCGAATTCGCTATTTCGCATTGCTTATTACTGCAATTTGACAGCGAGGTCAAACAGTGAATAATAAAGTAGGACACTAGAATAATAAAGTAGGACTTATTTTAAAGATTGTTGTTTAAAAATTGTCGCAATATAAAAAAATACGAATAAAAA
The DNA here is from genome assembly GCA_951812415.1 of Beris morrisii. Lineage (NCBI taxonomy): Eukaryota > Metazoa > Arthropoda > Insecta > Diptera > Stratiomyidae > Beris > Beris morrisii. The sequence goes on from OX638310.1 coordinate 631,618, forward strand.
TTATCCTTGAAAGTTTATATTATATAGAAAAATTACAATTATAACATAATTGAGAAGCACTGATGTTCTTCGATTTTTTTGACCCCGATCCCATTCAGATCCCAAGTTAATTTTTGGGTATGTTTTGTAAAACAGTATAATCTATAAAATATAAAAAAATAAAAAATAAAACAAAAACTGATTTTGAGATATTCAAGGATAAAAGATAAAATCGTTATCCTTAAAAAAAAATTACAAGGATAATTTTTATTCGTATTTTTTTATATTTCCACATTTTTTAAATAACAATCTTTAAAATAAGTTCTACTTTATTATTCTAGGATAAAAATTACCAGAGATATGAATTTTCAAAGAGGACTCGGACATCTTTTTTGCAAAATCTTTAACATACTACACAAATCTCCTGGCCTCGACGGTATAATACCAATTATGCTGCAGAAGCTACAAGACATAGTAGCCCCCTGGCTGGTGACGATTTTTAGAAGTTGCATTTCCCTAAATTATGTGCCCCAGACTTGGAGACAAGTTAAAGTGGTGTTCATACCGAAGGTGGGCAAGCGTAGTCATGAACTCGCGAAAGATTTCAGACCCATTAGTTTGTCCTCTTTTGTACTGAAAACACTAGAGCGCATTTTAGACATCCATTTGCGACAGATCCTGGACAGATCTCCGTTCTCAAAATCCCAGCACGCATACCTCAAGGGAAGATCCACAGAGACTGCTCTTCATGAGGTTGTGCGAACAATTGAATACACAATGCATTACAAACAGTATACCCTAACTGCCTTCCTAGACATTGAAGGTGCGTTTAATAACGTTCATACTGAGGCCATTCAAGAATCTCTCATCGAGTTCGGTGTCGAGGAATATCTCAGCGACTGGATAGTATCCATGTTGAGTACAAGAATTATCCACTCGAGTTTAGGGAACAGCCATTTGAAAAAATCTGTGTGCAGAGGAACACCCCAGGGTGGTGTTATCTCGCCCCTACTCTGGCTAATGGTCATGAACAAGATCCTAGCAAAACTGGAGAGGGAAGGGGTTAGGGTGGTGGCGTATGCGGATGACGTGGTTATACTGGTATCAGGGATATTCCCTTCAGTGATTAGTGAAATCATGGAAGGTGCGCTGGGTAAGGTAAACACGTGGGCTGCTAGCTGCGGCCTGGGTGTAAACGTATTTTGAGATATTCAAGAATAAAGAACAAAATCGTTATCCTTGAAAAAAATTTCAAGGATAATTTGTATTCTTATTTTTTTTATATTGCGACAACCTCCCTCTTTAAAATAAGCCCTATTCTATTATTATTATCTATCAGAGATATGAATTTTCAAAGAGGACTCGGACACCATATTTGCGAAAACTTTAACATAATATACCTAACTACCAAAAAAAATGAGATAGAAAAAAAAATGTAAATTATATTGTTTTTTTACTAATTCTTCGAGTACATAAATTTTCAAAAGAATCGGCGAAGGTAAGGTAACAAATTTCGTCATTTTTGGCGATTCTTGATTGAATGACCCTAGTATTACACTGTTTGACCATGTGGTCAAATTGTAGTAATAAGCGATGCGAAATAGCGAGTTCCAATTATTCTCGCAATATCCGCTCGGTGAAATTGTGTAATACTAGCTACAGAGAGAATATTCTCAGATAACGAGTGACATATGAGAAATCCGTACCCGTTTTTTTAAATTTATCCGACAAACGTTTGTCGGCTTGAGGCTTGGGTATACCTATAATGCTTTAAAAATACAATAAAGCTTTTAAACATAGATCAAATAAACCTCTTCCTTATGAAGTTCTATGTAGAGAACGAATTTTTTACACATGTCACAAATTTCCCTATTGCCGTTCTTCATATGGAGATTATATTGTCTATGCGTAAAAAGTCATAACATCCACGTATTATAGAAAATTTAAGAATATTGTACATATACCTCAGATACTAAATTTTATTCAATACCGTCAATACTCAGAAATTGAACAAAAGTTTTTCACACTTCTCGTGTAACATAAACCGGAGTTTTCTTCACAAAATTTTTTTTATAAATTCAAATTGATACAGGAAAAATCAACTAAAAATTTCCGTTACAAAAGAACAAATTGAACTGTAGACTTCCTAGTCTTTCTGGCGAAATAATAACAGACATAAATCTTGTCACTTGTAAGTTGCGAACATTATAGCACGCAAGAAGCTCGCGTAATGTACAAAGTTTTCACAAAACTGCTAATCACAATCGTGAAGAAAGTCCTTGATATAATCTGAAGAGCAAAGTTTGCATACTTTCCAGTTTCCACACGAAACAGTGCGAACAACACAGTAGTAGAACACTTCATAAATCATATTCGCCAGCTAACGCTCTTCTCATCTATCACTTGATAAAGTGTAAAAGCTCTATAAGACCTTTGCACTTGATTTATGATCAAAGTGTTTGGTACATAAGGTCTCCGTGTTCAATACACGTACATTTTAGAAGGAATTTGTAAGATGTTTACCATACCGGTCTCGAAGGGAGTGTGGAAAAAAATGGATTCATAGGGAATGACTGATGACCAGACATGAACCTTTCGCTATGAACTAAGGGTTGCTGGGCCTCAGACGCCCACCACCCATCTTAACTCTGGATACTTTAAAGTTGTTTTTTTGCGAATCAGCAAGACAAGTTGAATGGTAGCCTTTTTCTTTTTCTTCTAGTTTCTAACCAACGACCATCCATCTATTACCAAGGATACCCGAACAAGACATAACCTGGAAATGTGCAAGTTTCAATCACAACGTGCCATGAATTTATTAATAACGGGGGTAGATACTAAAATAGATAAAATTGCCGGGATTTTATTACTTCCACGTTATCATTATAAAACAACTATATGATACATGGATGGCTTCGGTATCCAAGTTGGATGCGCAGTTTTGTACTACATCCAGAGGCCATGGCATCATCTCACATAACTTTTGATGATGTTGAAACACTCCCTCAGTTTGTAGATAAGTAATTTACTTTTTCAGGTCAGGTCAGAACCTTCTGCCCAGCGACTGGTAAATAATTAACTTTGTAAATTTCACCACCAAAGTCTATGGAAATTTAGTCTCCAATTAAATTTTCTTGCATTCCCAAAGTAGTGAAAAGGGGCTTCCTCACGAATTCTATACATTTACCGGCTCTTTACACAAACGCTTTAAGATTACTTATTTCGATATTTCGCCCACTATTCTTTTATCGAATTAAAAAAAAATTTAAATCAGCCAGTTTGGGTTCATCTTTATTATTTGGAATTGCGATTCGGTCGCTCCCTCACCAGAACTCCAGAATAGAAAAATACCTTTTACTTTTTCTTGAAAAATACTACTTGAAATAAATTATACATCTTAACATCAATCCACATGTGTATATAAATTGGGTAGCACACTTGGTAAATTTAAATATAATGATTCTAAATACCACGACTTGTCGCTATCTAAGCGTTACCGTGTGAAAAAACTTAATTGTATGATATCTTATTATAGTTTCGCTTTGGAGTAATTTATCACATGTGATATGATTTTTTAACTTCGATGACTTCTGTTTTAAACTACGAAAGTACTCCTCGCCATCTTTTCTTTCATCGTCATTCACTGGGGGTGTATGAATGTGTGTGTGTGAATAACCTCAGGAATTCAGTGAAGTATTTCTATATGTTTTTGCATGTACACTGCGGTGCAATATTCAGAAAATGTTATATGAGCGAAATTTTAAGCACCCGACGACCGCTACATTTTTACTATCCGAGACACTGTTCCTGTTTATAGTAGAATTTACTTATGTGGGCCATGGTGATAAAAGCTTGTGTCGAAGATTTCTTTTGCCTTTTCGAGGGCAAGCAGGAAAGGTTGTGAATGTATTAAGCCTCCATAGCGCAGAGAGAGTTCCGTCAACATTCGTAAATAATTCAGATTCTATGCAATAATGTTCTGATTTTCTGTGTTATTCAAACAATGTTGTTGTATTCAAACAATGTGGTCTGGCAGATTAACTTGTGTTCTCCAGTTTACGAAAAGTGTGTACACATATCTGCATATGCACACAAACATGCGTTCGTTCTTCTCTTTGAATCCTTTCTAAATTCTATCAATTATTAACATAGAGTGAAAGGAAACAACACCGAATGCTATTACTTAGAACTTTACCCAGTCCCTACATCTAGACACGTAACTATAAAAGCACTTATAACGCCACCTGAATTTCAAAACGTGAAAATAATTTCACCAACACACAATTATGTAGGCTCAAAAAAAGGAGAGAAGATAAAAATATGGAAAAAAATTAAAACAATTTTCTTACAAAAATATTTGGTCTGCAACGGCTAAAAGTGAGAAATTGTTCATGGCTTGTGCTTATGTTTGGAGAAAATTTCACAGAGGCATGACGTTGTTAAACGACGTTATCATTACAGCACACGGGGGAGGAATTTTTATTAGCTCAAACCCGACAAACCCGCCTAACCCACAGGAAGAACAACGCTTACAGCCCTTCGTACCCGGGGTTCCCGGGCCATTTGTTCGCCCGCTATAGCAACGGATTTTCGAATGGGAAGTTCCTTCCATAACAAAGTAAGGCGCTTGCTTTTGTTTGGGGATTCGCTTGTCTCATAATTGCCGTGCTTACGTTCATTTTTCGAAATGAATAACGTTAAACGAAATCTTTTCCTTCTAATTTCCTCAAGGATATTTATCCTCGAATTCATTAAAAATTTATTAACACACTTATGTGAAAGCAGAGTTGGTGGATGCCTGACGATTTACGCGTGATACCCCGTTTAATGCAGACAAGAAACGACGTCGACATTAAAGAACATTATTTACGGCACTTTCAAACTTTTGGATATAAGAATGTTGAAAGTTTCCTTGCCAGCTGTTTTAAGTCTTAACAGCGCACATACTCGTATATTTCATGTGTGAATTACATTTTAGTATGTATCATTACACGGCCTTACATATGCAAAATATACGAAAAGGTTGAGATTTAACCTTGAACAGAATTTTGCTGACAATTTGGTAACTTAACTTAATGGTAATTGCATTCGCTTACTTATTTAGGCAATTTTTTATGGCGAATAACATAAAATTCGTAATCTGATGGAAGCGTATCGCTGACCACGTTCTCTGAAGAATGTTTAGACCCGTGAGAACGACTGAATTATGTCAGTAAAACAGCAGCATTAAATATTGAGTAAAGAGGTGTACTCGTATTTTGACGATCATGAAAACCACATGGACCTTATTTTGAAAATACTGCATAAATGCAATAAACGATTATTTACCTTCGATTTATCAAACCTATTTCCCGTCCACCGCTTATCTAACAGAGTCTGACCTCACCATCTTTCTATTAACTAAACACATATGTATAAAAATATCTATATAAAACAAATCATTTCCCTTAGAGTTTAAAAACACAGAACAAGTTTTTTGAGTTTAGTTGAGTGTTGTATTTTTCAAAATTTAATTTTCCTTTCTTAAGAGAAATTTTTAAAAGGTTTTTAGATTTCAAACAAGGATCTTGAAACTCTGAGAGGAAAGGCGAGGAGGCTTTTCAAGAAAGCTAAAAGAACTCAGAATGATTTGGACTGGGACGCATACAGACTCAGCCAAAAAGAATTTAAATCGTCGCTGAACTTCGCCAAGCGAAGTTCATGGAGAAAGCTCTGCGAGGAAATAGAATGTATTAATGAAGCATCTAGAATGCGTAGGATCCTCGCCAAGGACCCCAGTGTTCCGGGGTACTTGAGGAGGAATGACGGAAATTGGACGGAATCAAGTCAGGAAAGTCTGGATCTACTGATGGAGACGCACTTCCCGGGGTGCATCTCGGAGCTTGGGAACTCATCTCAGGTAGTAGATCTCCCTGTGGCGGACGTAGACATTGTAAATCGGACAATCTCTCTTGAAAGGGTAAGGTGTGCGGTTATGTCCTTCTCTCCCTTTAAGTCTCCGGGAGTGGACGGTCTGGTGCCCATTATGCTGCAAAAGACCATGCCACTTATTGGTCCTTCCTTGGTGAGGATCTTTAGAAGTTGTCTAACTCTCGGGTATGTCCCGAAGATGTGGCGTGAAGTCAGGGTGATTTTCATTCCTAAGGCTGGTAAGCCAAGCCACACCCTGGCCAAGGACTTTAGACCCATTAGTCTCTCATCGTTTTTACTGAAAACAATGGAGAGACTGATGGACTATTATCTCAGATGTGTTCTGGACGCGAGAGGCTTCTCAGCTTCTCAGCACGCCTATATGAAGGGAAAATCTGTCGAAACGGCCTTACATGAGGTCGTCTACACGGTTGAAGAATCTTTGAATGTGAAAGAGTATACTCTAGCAGCGTTTCTAGATATTGAGGGTGCCTTCAATAATGTGGAGACAAGTGCGTTCAAGAAGGCATTGAATAGACTGGGTGTGGACTCATTCATTTCGTGCTGGATTGTGTCGATGCTAGGGGGCAGAATTATCAACTCCTCTCTGGGGGATGGATGTAGCAGAATGAAAGCAACCCGGGGAACCCCACAGGGTGGGGTGCTATCTCCACTGCTGTGGGTCATAGTGGTTGACGAAATTTTACAGGCTCTATCTTTGACCGGAGTCAAGGTTGTTGCCTACGCGGATGATATCGTTCTGATGGTGAGAGGTAAGTTCCTGGACACCTTGAGCGATTTACTAGAAGTTGGGCTCAAATCTTTGAGCAGGTGGGCTGGTAACTGCGGTCTCAACATCAATCCGGAGAAAACCGACCTTATCCTCTTTACGAGGAAAAAAGACCGAGAATTCAGGCTCCCACGCTTGAATGGCGTTACCATCCCGCTCTCCCCTAGTGTGAAGTACTTGGGAATCTATCTCCATCCTAGGTTGAACTGGAAACTCACGATTGACGACAGGATCAAGAAGGCATCGAATGCTTACTACGCTTGTCAGAAAATGGTAGGGAAAACCTGGGGCCTTAACCCGAGAATAGTGCACTGGCTGTACATCACGGTAGTTAGACCTGTTCTTACTTATGGGTCACTGGTATGGTGGCATGCGTTGGAGATCGGGACTAACAGGGTAGCCATGAGCAGAATCCAAAGGATGGCACTCATTGGGATCTCCGGGGCCTTACGTACCACGGCCTTGCAGGCTCTGGAAGTAATGCTCCACATAATCCCATTGGAACTAGCGGTAAAATCGATAGCAGCAAAGGGTGCCTTGCGCCTGCGTGAGGCAGGCTATTGGTTGGGAGGCAGTGTGGGCCACACTAGGATCTTGTCAATTTCCCTGTGTTCCGCCATGCCGGAGCGCACCGACTACAGGACACCGTCTTGCAGTTTTGGACATTCCTATGCTGTGAATATTCCCACCAGACTGGAGTGGCGATCTGGAGTCATCGCCCCAGACACGGTTGCTATCTACACTGATGGCTCCAAAACGGAAAGCGGAACGGGCGCGGGAGTGTACTCTTGTGACCTTGGCATTATGGAATCGTTCAGGCTACCGGATAGCTCGAGCGTGTTTCAGGCCGAGATTTTTGCGCTGACAAAAGCAGCGGAGTGGATTGTGCGAAAACAGTGCGTGAATGGTACAATAACTATTTATGTTGACAGCCAAGCTGCCATCAAGGCTGTTGAGGCGCACATTACTAAATCCAGGCTTGTGGGAGAATGTAAAAGAATATTGCAGATGGTGGGTATGAATAATAACCTGAAGATTAGCTGGATTCCTGGTCACAGTGACTTCCCTGGTAATGAAAAGGCAGACGAGCTCGCCAGAAGGGGGTCGGAGATGAGCATGGAGCTGGCCGACGAGTCGGTTCTATGTCCCATTGAATGTGTAAAGGGAATGATTGATATTGAAGCGCTCAGACAGATGGAGGGGGCCTGGGTGAATCTCTCGGGATGCCGGCCAGCAAGAATCTGCTGGCCGAAACTTGATAGGAGGAATTCTCGCTTCATTTTGTCTCTGGGCAGGGACATTTGCAGACAACTTATAGGGGTCCTAACGGGACACTGTCCCTTTGGAAGGCATGGAGAAAGGCTGGGAATACCCATGGCTGACCTGTGTCGCTGTGGTGACGAGAATGTTGAGCCAACACTGGAGCATCTAGTGTGTGAATGTGATAGTCTGGCGCGCACCAGGCATCGGTACTTGGGGAAATTCTCCTTAACCGATCTATCAGAACTTGCGATGATTCCTTTATGGAGAACTAATCTCTTCATAAGGAAGGGCAATATTTGGAATCAGTAGTATAGAGCCCGGTTTTTATACGAGGGGACCACAATGGATCCACAGTGATCTCTCGTGATGGACTGGGGCACATTGCTTTAGTCCACCCTTCTCAACCTAACCTAACCTAGATTTCAAACAAGATTGAAAAAATTTCACTAGGAGAAAAATACTAGAAAGTTTTTTTATAAAATACATACGACAAGTACGATAAGCAGCAAGCCAATTGTGTGATACTCAAGATGAAATACTGAACTCCGATTAATATTGTTGTTGGCGATAAACAAAAAGAAGGAGTATGCATGATGACATTTTTAAAGACTACGGTTTGATTGCCATTCGCAGAAGAGGACAGAAAATATTTCCTCGGTTTTCAATTCCGACTCTGAAAGTTTAATGACCATTATTACGATCTTCAGTTAAACTCTAACTGGAACTTTAACTGGAAGGTTTGTGTGAAAATCCGTCAGTTAAAGTTCCAGTTGGAACGAAACTGAACATCGTAATAACGGGCCTAAGTAAATCATTGTATAGAAAATTTTCATTTTCCATTTCGATCATTAGCAAACTCGACCTTTCTTTTAACTCAAAATTCTTATAAAATTTTGCATTTCTAAGATGAATGCAAAATTTAATATTTCTGGTGTGAAGAGCACCCCTGTAAGAGGGTGCTAACCGAAGGAGTAGAGGAATTTCGATGATCGATCTTCATGTTAACTTAAAACTAATTTGTATAAAATATTGACTTAATGTACGAGTATAATTCCGAATTTCAGCTTTTTCTGGAGATTTGTATTAGCCGCCATATAATACGTAGTCTTTAACAATGATAAAGAAGGCCACACTATGCGATTATGTGCACTTCTCATTATCTGTCGCCAACTACAATGTAAAGGCAGGAGTCCACTAGGGCGGAAGGGGCGGGCCTGGCCGCATCGCAAAAATCCGCCTGCCATACATTGTTATGGAAGTGCGTCCACTGAACGAGACTCGCGACGGAACGAAGTACGTAGAAAAAAAAATGCCCGCCTCTAGTGGACGCCTGCCTTAAATCGAATTGCAGCATTTAATCTAGATTCTAGAGCATTATACGATTGGCTCCGTCCTATCGTGACTGTGTTATGTTTTTATGTACCGGTTGAAGATCTACAATGTACTTAGTCATAATGAAAACGATACTTTCAACTAATCCAAAAAAATTCAAATATTAATTAGTCAACATATACATAATTTGAGTTTTTACTTATCCTTATTCCAAAAAATTCGAATAAAGAACGAATAACTTACCCTCCTGCTGCGTCACTTGATAAATACATTTTTTTATGACAGCATTTTCGCTATAAATACAAATAAACAAAATTTCCATCCGATTTGCATTGAAAAGCTTCACCGCTACATAACGAATTTAAATCCATATATTCGGACAGGGCTTTTATTTCCGACCATTTTTCTTTTGTAAGTCATCCCTGAACCCTGCAGCCCTCTAGGCACTCAACTACTCTCCAAGGCCCAAAAGAGGTTTTTGAATTATGAGTAGGTACTCTTCTAATGCTCTCGAGACAAAATTCAATAAAAAAGCCACCAAATATTTATGCACAAAAGACGCTACACATAATATAATAAATTTGTATGTCTATAAAAAAGGAAAAATCTACGAATATAAAATCAAAACGATAGAGCAAACTTGAACTAAGTTGATACCACCGAGCACGTTTCATTATGTGTTTTTATGTCTCCTCGAAGGTTTGGATATGGACTTTTGCAGCAGTAAAAAGGTTCTAGGGAGAGAACCTTTACGATTCTTCAATGCTTGTTTCTCCTTCGAAATATTTAGCATCGATTGTTGAACATTATGTATGCTGGAAAGTTTTGTAAGCAATAAGCATATATTTACATACGAGTAATAAAGGAAATATTCCTGAACGATTTACTAAAAAATAAATGCAATTAAAGTAAAAAATATGTTGTTTATAAAATACAACAAATATTAACAATGGGATCATCCTTATAATGGTTTAAACTAGGAGCATCAAATTTTCTACACAACTAAAATTCAATAGTTTCATTTAGCAAACTGAAAATGGTAAAAAATGATTTAATCCGAAAAGTGCTTAAGAATTGTGTTAGCCAAAACGAGCGACAGTTAGTACCTACAAGCGTATCCTAAGGCTTGTGCCTTGAAGCGAGCCCGAATAATCAGTGTGCTCTGACCATTGAATTGCTATTGAAACAGCGACATAGTCATGTTTAGTCAAAAACGTTTTTGACTTAAATTGTTTTTGCTCTTTCAGTGTGCGGCCAGCCTAAGAGGGGAAGCAAGAAGAGGTACGCGCTGCTGGCTTCAGTCTACCAATCTGAAAAATTTCCAATTAAATTTGGCATAATTGTTTTGGAAGTCAGGTTCACTGTAAATTTATTGCTCACTTATTCTGGCCTCCCTAGGTAGCTGGTTCAAATCCATGTCAAAGGAGCAAAATAGTTTAACAATTTTTCATGTATAATTTTATTATCACAAGGACGGCTGAAGCACAAGTCTCTTTCTTTTCCATTTTCGTCTGCGACCTAAGCTACCTCTAATATATTTGTGACATAACTGCATTCTAAGCCATAGCTTCGACCTTTCCTACAAAATGTTGTAGGGAACTCCCAATTACAAATTTGTAATGTATTTAATATATAGCGTGTAATGAACATAATATTCATAACGGCAGAAATTACTCTACTATTGCATGTCGTTCCAATATAAGAGCAATTAAAATGCATGGTCGTGCTTATTGCGCGATACCTAGAGAACGCAAGAATCCGATTTTATGAAGTTTTAATTTTGAAATAAGTCAGCCTGTGTGGCTTACGTCCCTGGCCATAGGTCAATATCACTTAGGAGTACCGTAGGAGTACGTAAACACGACCTCAGAATCGTAGCTATCAAATAGAGTCTAGGAAGTAGCTATGAAATGGAGTCTAGTAAACCATCACTGACAATAAGAACTTATCATGGATTCAAAATTTTAAAATTATTTGGACTACTAATTTTATGAATTCATTCGTTAAGAGTATTAGCAAACGCGGATTTATAATTTTCAGTTCTGAACCAATACTGCTAATTATACTTTTGTTCAAAACACATTTCTTTACAGACGTGTAATAAGTTGCTATTCTTAATTTTGCTTAATAAATAAAAGGATGATTTTCTTTTTTTAATACAATGTTTATTACTGCAAAAATTAAATTCTTCATGTAGAGCAGTAGATTTAATACCTGGCTTTTTCATTTATATGAGTGATTTGGACCACATTAAGGTAGAAGTAGAAATTGCGGACAGGATAATAGAATTAATATATAGTGTAGCTTAATATGGATACCGATGCTATGTCAATACAAAGAAGTTTAAGTACTCTATAAAAGTATACAATAACAATTTCCTTTTTAACTATAGTCTTGCATTTCAGTACTGCTACAATACTCGGATCGAGTATTTAAAAGGAATTAAATATACTGGACTCATAAGCAATATTGATTACGATAATTCAAATTTGCAGGACATTGGTATTCAGAACATAATCACTCACTTAGTTCCGAATTAATTACTGCTTAATAATCTTACGACTAACAAAAATGTTCCGATAGAATTCTGAATGTTTCCAGAACTCAACGGAGGGTGAGTTCAACACTGTGCATTTTCGATTTAGTTTTAATGGAACTATACAAAATCATTTTAAAATTCAAATCATTCGCTTTAATGTTACCACTGTACTAAAGAGTTCCGATTATTCCCACTCCTAGAAGGATTGTGCTAAAATCGCGTAATAAAGAGAAATATTATTCAACCGGTAGAAGAAAGTTCATATACCACGAGTAAACCTGATGAAACTCTTTCTATTTTAGCGCAGAAGCGAATATTATCCCGATTAGGAGAGATTTTGGTACATACGAGTAAAGACCTCGAGTGTCGGATAAAGAGAAGTCTCCGAAATAATCGAAAGAACCCGTCCTATCAACTTCGATTCCATTTTTATTAGCGATAATTACAGAAATATACGAATTGTTTTGTGACAATTCAAATCACAAATTATTATTGATGAGCCGCAGGACAATCGAGGACTACATGCATAAATAATTCATATTTCTTATTTTTTTCTTATAAGAGATTCATCATTTACTACCAATCTATTATCTATCATACTTTGAAAACTCATTTATCAAGTTATATGACATTAACTTAGCTACAAGTACAATGTTGTAGACAAGGTTTCTAAATAGGTCCTGCGTACCACGTAAAGTTCTAGTTTTATTTATTCTTTTTTCTTCAAACATAAAATTATATAATTGATATAGCAGGTAATAATTTGAATTGCCTAAATTTCACTTGGCAATGGGAACGGGAAATTTAAATAATTTTGAGTAAGTAGATAGATAGATTTAACTAACGTACCTTAATTTAAATCTTTATGGAAATAGAGCAATATTGACTTTGGGCTTTGAAATGTAATACAAAAACATTCCAGGAACTTTCAAACTGGAGGTCGGTTGGATGCCAAATAATTTTACAATTTTTCCGTTGTTTGCCGAACGAGGGAGTGATTCTTAAAGCAAAAGAAACCTTGATATACTCGTCCATAAACTTTTTTTACTAAGTTTTCCACTATATTTATTAATAAAATATATCAGTTCTTATTTAGTTACCATTGTATACAAAAGGGCGCCTCGGCGGTGCAATGTCTAATCGCGATAGTCAAACACAAAAGCCGTGGGTTTATGGAAACTGAAAAATTAAAACAGGTACAACTTCCTCAAGAACTTTCTTCAAACTCTTCAAAAGTACACCTCATTTTTTTATTTATTAATGTGCTTGCGGTTAGACGCTAAGATTCTTCTTTATGCTGATTACGCAAAGATCTTTCGTAGCATATCAGCTTCACGTAAGATTATTTTGCTGCAAAACGATTTGCAGCGGCCATTCGACTGAAGTGATCCTTTGCTCGTTGCAAGAACATTGCACCAAGTATGGCCATTTTCTCGAATATTCAAAAAATTATTAAATTTCTTATAAGAAGTAATCATTACATGATGAACTTTCATTCAATAAAATAAAATAAAAATGTCTCTATTGCATATTACAAGAAAAATCAATAACAATGATTCATCTTCATCTGCACTGGATAAGGACACCAACACTAAGAAAGATTTCCGCAAAAATTTAAGGTAAGATTAAATTTATGTTAGGTTACGCAAATTTCATTATGGCTTGAAGATACTGAAAAAATATATATAAAGTCCTCCCTGGTGCAATATCTCTTTACTTCTTGCTAGATTTTAGTATTCTAGACTTAAGTTCTCCAGACTTAATTAACCTTTTAACTGCTTAATATTATCTTATGTTGTGCTCAATATTTGTTTTATTTTAATTTGTTGTACAATAATAATGTTGGTATTGTATACGATTTTAAATTTAAAGAAAATCGCTATCTTCAAATTCTTAATTTTTTTTTTTTTTGTTTTAAAGTTGGTTAATCTTTAAGTATTTTGATTAATTTGTAAACTAAGGAACCGCTTTTACATATTATCGATATTTTAGCAGAAAGTTGAAGTCTTGTTTAAACTAGGGACATCAAATGTAAAAATATTGAAGAGGTCAGCCGAGCAAAAGAATCAACGTATCTCCAAAATTTTCTCTCATATCCAAAAATTTAATTTGATATAGCCATCAATAGACTGCTGTTCAAATACCAACGGGTGGGATATTAATGGGAGAGAGGAAGACTGTGGAAAGCAAAACTATCTATCTAATTCTAGTTGACAATTAGTTTTGTTAAAAATGAATTCTGGATTTTTCGATATTCACCACCAAAGGGACGAAACGGGGTTGAATATGTTTTCATGAATTCAGCAATATCATTCAACCCCGATAAATGGAAGGATACTTACTTATGTGGATCGTCAGTATAAATCGGTTTCGGGACAAACCCCAAGGCGGGGAAAAGGATTGTAATGTTTTCAGGAATTCGCATCCCGACTTTATTCACACTCGAACTTGTTTCATAATAAAGTTGCGCTCCTACTATTGGTAGATTTCACAAGAGTATGTCACTGCGGTACAATTGATTCTAAGGAAGAAGATGAAGATACCAACAATATTTTCGCAATAACTAAGGGATGACGATATTCTATTATAAAAGAATTTTCAGTACATAGGCACCTTTGTACATGATTTTTATTGAGATAACAGGATGAATATTGAAATAATGATAGTCTCAAGTATAAGAATCGCCAAACTTCAAACTACCAAAAATTCTCAATAAGCTCTAAAGTATTTAAACAAATTCATACATTAGAAAATAGTTGAAGTACCCGAAACAGTCTTCAAAATCTAGTTAAGTATTTTCCAACTATTCCACTTTGAACCGCTCCTGAACCGAAAATCAAAATTGCTATTCAATGGCCATTTAAACTAGCAGTGCATAAACTCCTCCATAGTTGAACATTATCCGTATTGAACAATTTAATAAAATATGAGTATATACACAAAACTGAAGCTCATTTCATGCACACTCAAACCAACTTTCCGGAATATTTCAGGGAATGCGGAGCGCTCATCCGGAGCGGCGAATGTAATGAAATTTTACGGCCAATGGCAAATATTGAGAGGAGCAATTCAAAACAGACCGCAAACAACAACGTCTTTAGTGCGAGTACTTACATACGCTTTTACGTAGTTGCTCGTAGACACTTCAGCGCCGCTCGACAGATAGCTGCATTACTCGAGCGTAGAAGATATAATACGCTTTTATTACCACCCTCAATATACGGATCAGATTTCTCTTAATTGATAATCTACCCGAGTTATAATTTAGTAGGTACTTGGCCAGAATCGATTGCATCTTCTGGAATTTTTATGCTTTCTGTAACAATTTCGAATAAATTTATACTGTTGATTAAATCGGTGGATCATAAAAAGTTTAAACAGAGGATCGGACAGAGAAAAAACCGTACAGTGTATCTTTAGTTATATTTTTTTGATTGACAGTCCATTTCGGGCCTTGACCTCTTCGATAATATTTCTCCGAACAAATTTTATTAGGGGAAGTTTGCTAGCGGGGTTTGTTAGTCTCGATCGAAATGACAGGGATACCCTGGGATTATTGCTCTAACACGGGCAAACAAACAAAAATCTTACGTACTTATACTGTAATTTTTTTTTTTTCGTTCGTGTACATTACTGTTACATAAGCTTCACTGGTTTTGAGTAACACGGTCTTAAATGTATGACGAAAGTCTTTGTCAAAAGCAAATAAAACAATTTGGCAAACAATTTTTGACAATTACACTATGTGACTGTGGCTTACATACTTGTAGGAGATTTGGGTTGACTGGGATAGACTGGGATTGTTTAAAACCGAACCTTCTTCGTTAAATGTTTATTCATTACTAACTGCTAAAACTAAATCTTACGACTAACTAAACTTGACTATACTAAATTTAATTATTCATTATATAAAAAGTATTGTACATAATATGAAAAGTACATTTTACCTTCGGTGCATTAAGCCATAGGCTTTACCGTAAAGGGTCGCTATTGTTGAACAATAGCGAACAGCAGCGGACAATTCCAAATTCTATTCAAATGGCTAACAACATTTTGAGGACGGGAGTACAGTGTAAAACTAACCAAAATTAAAAACGTATTAAATATTTTATTATATAATAATATCGTCTATTTACTTTGCATCATACAACTTTTGAGATCATTGAAGTTAAGGTTCCCTCGTTGACAAGATATTGAGGTAAAGTTTTATGAAAATGCAAATCCCTTCTGTTTTTCTTCAGGAGCGTTGCATAAATAATTCATAAGAAAAGTTGCAGTCAACTCGCAATGAATTTTAAAATTACTCTCTGGTCTACTGTGCAAGGATATCTTTTCAGGGACAGTATCCAGGAATGGCTTACACTCCTACATTACAGTATTCTTGGGCCATGATAGCTAATTATATTATACTTAGCACGGAAAGTTTTTCTAACTATAGGTATTATATATTTGGATATGTGATTCTTGTGTTTGCGTGTGACTTTACGTTTTCCAAATGTGATTAATAATAGCATTTTTGGATTTTTCTTTTTTACTTTGTTATTCTTATAAACATTAGACTTCTGAGTTAGGATTGTTCGATGACCGATCGAACTCCATCGATATCCGGCCGCGCCACATAGCTTTAAGGCATTAACCCAACATAGGTATTAAGTAAAATAAAACCTTTTTTTATTTTCCAATAATTTGCTTATTAATGTACTAACCAAAATATCAAGTTCCACACCTGCAATTGCATGGTCTTTTGCTCTATTAGAAAAAGAAAATATGTGAACTTCAGGTGTACAATGTGCACTAATTGCAATTTTGAGGTAATATGTACCATGACCTGTGCATATCACCTGACATAACGAATCGAACAAAAATAATGTAAACATCAGCAATATTAGCGCAATAATTTTGTATATAAGATTTTAGAAATAGTAATAAACGAGTTAGTCAATTTTAAATCGCGGTCGTACATCATTTGAATCTCCCAGTCGCCCAGTTCAACCTGTCCCAATCATACCCCATTAGTGGAGTTAAAGTGCAATAAAAAAATATAATAACTTGAAATTGTGCATCGGTATTTTACCGAAGTACATGTATCATAGTTGAACGGATTTTGCATTCGTTCAACAGAAAGGCGCGGGCAAGTAAAAGAACTTGCTCGCTAAATAAACAAGGATCTCCAAAAAACTAAACTAAAAACACAGTTCTGTTATTTAATACATATGCTAAACAATTAGGCACTTATGTGAATGATGCTTCACAGTTCAAGGTCCCATAAGCTTCTGATATGCAGATTGAATTAATTCTTACCGAATAAAGATTGAAGGTAGCGGTATGAAAGATAGCTGTGAGGTGTAAAACGTATACCTCGACTGGCCTATAGAGCGATTTCATAACTCCTGAACGTCATCAGAACGGTCCTTAATATATTGATGCGTTCAAGTAAGTAAGAGGGGGGTAGGATCATTCTATGAAGAATTATTATCGACTGTATTATAGACCATACCATCGAGAATAATTCTGAACCAAAGATGATTCAAAGAATTCGTAAAATTAAAATTATCGTTTAAATTTGTGTCATATAAGTCATTTTACTTTATTATTTCATTAACACAGTATTGTGTTCGATTTTAATAAAAAATGCTATCTTGAAATTTTTTTTTTCACCCTTTGTACTATGAAGTTGAATTTTTTTGTGGATAGACTGGGTACGCCCCTTAAAGTGGCCATCTTTTCAGGGATGATGATGTCAGGGTGGACGGTGGAGGAGCGTTTTAGACGAAAATTGTGGTTTCTAGATCTCAGCAATCCCTTTTGCGGAAACTTGGAATTTGTATAGATCTTCGATAGTGGACCCATTTGCAAAACATTGTTAATATGGGTGGAGAGGTCTGAGGGTGTGGGGGTGGGTGAAAAAACAATGCATCCGAAATGCTTGAAAGCCGAGCTTGAGACATTCTTAAATCCATATCTCCTAAGCGGTTAATGACACGAAATTAAAACATAATGATTGTCTGTAAGTGTACTAGGACAATAGACTGGATACAACATTTTGAGGGAGGTCAGTGGGGTGCGGAGCTGGTGAGTGAAAAACTTTAAACTTGGCTTCAATAGGATTATAGAGTCATGGTGGATTTAAACTCACCCATGAGGCGAGCCTCGAGGCGAGCCTCTACCCCCATCAAGCCTTCGTCGGCTGTATTCTTTGCTGTGTTAATAGCGATTTACACTCAACATGCCTCTGCGGCGCAACTTGCCTATAAGTGCGAAACGACAGAAATACGATAAGCTGCGAATTGCATGCTGCCACAGTTATTGTATGTGTGTATATGGAAGCGTGCGTCGGAGAAAAAGGTGAAGAATGTTTGACTCTTGCGACTCCACGAGCCATCTGATTGGTTGATTTTATAGTGGGGATAGAGGCGCGCCTCAAACGTGGAGTGTATCATGGGCATGAAGCTCTATTGGAAAAGTAATTTAGATATAAAACATACTGCAGTCACGATCGGCTGCAAGCCAATCGTATAATACTCTAGATGAATACTGAACTCCGATTTATATTGTAGTTGGGGATAAAGTAGAATTACGTGTGTGCATGTTGTATGTCCTTTATTAAGGACTGCCATTAGATTGCTACTCAAAACTAAAAGACAATTTCCAGTGTTTAGTTTCATATCTTGAACTGGGTAAGTCATTGAAAAAAAATGTCCTTTTTGAAGGACTTTCACATGGGAGGTGCAGGAAGGACTCACTTGATTTCTTATATATTTATCCTTTTCCTTGGAACCATTTAAAAATGAACTTGTACAAAATTTGAAATTCGTAGCTTGAAGCGTTCAAAAGTTATCGAAAAATATTGTTGAACACGTGTCTTAAGGACATTTTGTATGGAAGGTACCAGAAGGAGTAAAAGGATTTCGCTGATTAGTAAACTCGAACTTTGTTTTTACTCAAAACTAATTTGTACAAAATTTCCAATTTATAGCTAAAAGATTACTTGAGTTATAGCAAGTTCCGTAAATTAAGTGAAGACGTTTTGACAGGATATTTGTATGGCAGCTACACGAAGGACTAATAGGATTTTCTTCATAATCATACATTTAGCTTCAACTATTGCAAAAATACTACGTACAAAATTTCAAAGACGTAGCTTAAACCCTTCTGAAGTTATCGGCCAATATTCTTGAATACGTATTTTAAGGACATTTTGTATGGCAGCTACCAGAAGGAGTAAAAGGATTTCGCTGACAAGTAAACTCAAGCTTCGTTTTTACTCAAAACGAATTTGTAAAAAATTCCGAATTTGTAGCTAAAATATTACTTGAGTTATAGTAAGTTTCGTAAATTAAGTGAATACATTTTGACAGGATATTTGTATGGCAGCTGCACGAAGGACTGATAGGATTTTCTTCATAATCATATATTTAGCTCCAACTATTGGAAAAATAATACGTACAAAATTTCAATGCCGTAGCTTAAACCCTTCTGAAGTTATCTACCAATATTTTTGAACACCTGTTTTAAGGATATTTTGTATGGCAGCTACCAGAAGGAGTAAAAGGATTTCGCTGACTAGTAAACTCGAACTTCGTTTTTACTCAAAACTAATTTGTACAAAATTCCGAATTCGTAGCTAAAAGATTACTTGAGTTATAGTGAGTTTCGTAAATTAAGTGAATACATTTTGACAGGATATTTGTATGGCAGCTACACGAAGGACTAACAGGATTTTCTTCATAATCATACATTTAGCTCCAACTATTAGAAGAATACCACCAACAAAATTTCAATGTCGTAGCTTAAACCCTTCTGAAGTTATCGACCAATATTCTTGAACACGTGTTTTAAGGACATTTTGTATGGCAGCTACCCGAAGGAGTAGGACGATATTGCCCGTTAACGAACTTAGCCTTACAAATTCAACCAAACATCCAGATTCAAAATTTCAAGATCCTAGGTGAAGGCGTTCTTGAGTTATCGTGCTAACGGACAGACGGACGGACGGACGGACGGACGGACGTCAGGCGGATTTGAGGTTTTTGGCCACAAATAAACAAAAAATAATATATAACTTTTTTTCGTCCGAGGCTTGGTTATATGCGTTACAAACTTTTGGGCTGGATTAAACTTATAATACTCTATATGATTTCATCTAGAGTATAAACAAGATCGGCTGCAAGCCAATCGTATAATACTCTAGATGAATACTGAACTCCGATTTATATTGTAGTTGGGGATAAAGTAGAATTACGTGTGTGCATGTTGTATGTCCTTTATTAAGGACTGCCATTAGATTGCTACTCAAAACTAAAAGACAATATTCAGTGTTTAATTTCATACCTTGAACTGGGTAAGTCATCGAAAAAAATGTCCTTTTTGAAGGACTTTCACATGGGAGGTGCAGGAAGAACTCACTCGATTTCTTACATATTTATCCTTTTCCTTGGAACCATTCAAAAATAAACGTGTACAAAATTTCAAATTCGTAGCTTGATGCGTTCAAAAGTTATTGGAAAATATTGTTGAACACGTGTTTTAAGGATATTTTGTATGGCAGCTACCAGAAGGAGTAAAAGGATTTCGCTGATTAGTAAACTCGAACTTCCTTTTCACTCAAAACTAACTTGTACAAAATTCCGATTTCGTAGCTAAAAGATTACTTGAGTTATTGTGAGTTTCGTAAATTAAGTGAATACATTTTGACAGGATATTTGTATGACAGCTACACGAAGGACTAAGAGGATTTTCTTCATAATCATACATTTAGCTCCACCTATTGGAAAAATAACACATACAAAATTTCAATGACGTAGCTTAAACCCTTCTGAAGCTATCGACCAATATTCTTGAAGACGTGTTTTAAGGACATTTTCTATGGCAGCTACCAGAAGGAGTAAAAGGATTTCGCTGATTAGTAAACTCCGCCTTTGTTTTTACTCAAAACTGACTTGTACAAAATTCCGAATTCGTAGCTAAAGGATTACTTGAGTTATAGTGAGTTTCGTAAATTAAGTGAATACATTTTGACAGGATATTTGTATGGCAGCTACACGAAGGACTAACAGGATTTTCTTCATAAGCATATATTTAGCTCCAACTATTGGAAAAATAGCACGTACAAAATTTCAATGTCGTAGCTTAAACCCTTCTAAAGTTATCGACCAATATTCTTGAACACGTGTTTTAAGGACATTTTGTATGGCAGCTACCAGAAGGAGTAAAAGGATTTCTCTGGTTAGTACACTCCGACTTCCTTTTCACTCAAAACTAACCTGTACAAAATTCCAAATTCGTCGCTAAAAGATTACTTGAGTTATTGTGAGTTTTGTAAATTAAGTGAATACATTTTGATAGGATATTTGTATGGCAGCTACACGAAGGACTAAAAGCATTTTCTTCATAATCATATATTTAGCTCCAACTATTGGAAAAATAACACATACAAAATTTCAAAGACGTAGTTTAAACCCTTCTGAAGTTATCGACCAATATTCTTTAACACGTGTTTTAAGGACATTTTGTATGGCAGCTACCCGAAGGAGTAAGACGATTTCGCCCGTTAACGAACTTAGCCTTACAAATTCAACCAAACATCCAGATTCAAAATTTCATGATCCTAGGTGAAGGCGTTCTTGAGTTATCGTGCTAACGGACAGACGGACGGACGGACGGACGGACGGACGGACGGACGGACGGACGGACGGACGGACGGACGGACGGACGGACGGACGGACGGACGGACGGACGGACGGACGGACGGACGGACGGACGTCAGGCGGATTTGAGGTTTTTGGCCACAAATAAACAAAAAATAATATATAACTTTTTTTCGTCCGAGGCTTGGTTCTATGCGTTACAAACTTTTGGGCTGGATTAAACTTATAATACTCTATATGATTTTATCTAGAGTATAAAAAATATCTATTAGCGTACGTAAGGGGGATAAAAAAATATAATCAATGAAAATTAAATGCACATATTTTCACGAATTTCGAAATTTAAGTCTTCTAAAATATTGAATTAATTTTTATATTACGGATTCTAACATAAAAACCTAGAAAGTAGTTTCAGGATTTTGTGAAATTCTACCAAGGGGGTTCTTCGATATTTAACCCTTAAGTGGATGTAATGGGCTTGTATACGTTTTCGCAATTCGTCATATCCCTGAAGTCTGATACGGCACCAAATTGGTTCTTACTTCTATGAGCTTTAAGTGTAAATTGTATACCGAAAATCGAGTCATCCTTTTATACCTTTTATATGCGTAATCAGCTAAAAACATTTTTATTTTTAGGACAAAATTAACTTTCCAAAAAACTTCCTAATCTCGAAACAACTGATGTTAATTACGAAATTCATGAGTTATATGTGGCAGTGGCGTAAGCATTCTAGCGCGACCCCATTTTAATCGATTCCCGAATTTCGCCCGGACTGTTGGCAGATTTGTTTCGATTCCCGAACTTTGACCCAATAAATAAAGTTTAGCCCAGACTATTGATAGATTTTTTTATTAGTTAAAGTAAATTAAAGATTTAATTAAACTGTCAGAACTACGGAAAACTAGGGCAATATTAAACACAATCGTCAGATGGAACAACTACAAGCGTAAACAAACAGGACCAACGCAGTGCCATAATTGTCAAAGGTACGGTCATGGCTCCTCTTATTGCTATCTGGAAACGATATGCGTGATCTGCAGTGGTCCCCACATACATACACTATGCCCGACAAAGAACGAGGAAGACATCAAATGCTTGAACTGTTCCGAAACACATCTTCTACTGAGTGCCCCAAACGTACGGAATACATCGACATAAAAAACAAACTGAACCGTCACAGGAAGAACTCTCAACGACAATCATCTTCAACCAATGTCCCGAATAATCAAACTAGAACCAATGGAACTAGCACCATAGATCGAAATATTTCACTACCTATAAATAAAAGTCCGGTGCAATCGTACATCTCAGCCGAATTAATATCCAGGCTTTCGAGTTGCCGCTCTAAGCAAGAACAATACCAAACGTTAGTAGAATTAGCAACTAAGTTTTTGTATGACTAACAACACTAATATAGTTTATAATAATCAAAGCATGAAAATATGTAACTGGAATGCTAGAAGTATCAAAAATCAGATCAGTGAATTCTTTGATTTCCTATCAAAACATGATGTAGATGTATGTATTGTCACTGAAACATGGTTCAAACCCAAAAACAAACTCTATAGTAGCAATTATGTGTGCCATAGAGGTGATCGAATGGAAGGTGAAGGGGGTGGTGTAGCAATAGTAGTTAGAAAAAACTTAAATCATTCCATTATCTCGTGCAGTAACACAAATACACTGAAAGAAAAAATGTGATTCTTCCATAGTTACAGTGACCGTAATTTAGTTATTGTAACTATATTAAAATAGTTATGGTTTCCTTGCCATAGCTTATAATTCACACAAACAAACTATGGTTGCAATAAAAATATTTGGTGATTTTAAATTAATAAGGTCGGCCTAACCATGCTTGTCACATGATGTAAAAGTATTTTATGATAACAGCAACTATATTCCATGATCAGTACAACTATAGAAATTTATTGAATATTTCTCACAACTATACTATGGTTTGTACCATTATGTATGATGATATTACAAACATATTATGGTTATCGCAATTATTAAACAAATTATGTCATAAAAAGACGAAAACCACAATTTCTTCCACAGTAAAAGGTATCGTTCGTGAGTTAGGTTCATTTATAGCTGCTTAGAAGTGAATTCAAGTGTAATTGAAATTTTAAAAATCTGCCAACAGTCTGGGCGCAACTTTATTATTTTATGGGTAGAAGTCCGAAACGTGTTTAATAATGAGATGCGGTGTAGGTTACTATGCGACTGACAACATAAAAAATAACGTTCCAAATAGCCTCCTGGTTATTTCTCAGGTTGACAGTCGCATAGTAACCTACACCGCATCTCATCATTAAACACGTTTTGGACTTCTACCCATAAAATAATAAAGTTGCGCCCAGACTGTTGGCAGATTTTTAGTATAATTTACTCTTGAAGATTTGCAAAATAAAAATATTCATAAGAAAATACGCAGTTTTTCCAATTACTATAATTTGTTATTACAAAATCCTCTAGCTGTACAGAAATGTGGACTTCATACATTTTCAGCGATCTGGGAAGACATTTTATTCGGCATTTGACGGGACTTGTCTACCACACCGAGACAAGAAATAAGAAAGTAAGTTTGTAATGAGAAGTGAATCCAATTTTAAAGTGAGTGAGGATCTCCAGTACCATTTTTTATAATATGATAGTATCTTAGTGTTCATAGTATTATGGTTATTGGTTATAAGAACCATATGTTACATCATTGTTTGTCTCAACCTTAGCTCTGTTTGAATCAAACATATTAATGTTTCTTAGGATTGTAATTATAGTTCTCACAACCATGTTCTGTAATTGTTACAACCATTTATATGATTGACGGAATTAGAACATGTTTATTATAACTCAAGTCATAAGATACTGAATGTTCAACAGAACATAAGTTAAGTTGGTAGAACCAAAACTATGTTTGCGTTAACCATACAAAAAGTTTCCGTTTGTTTGATTCAGTCATAACTCATTTCTCAGAAACATAACTTTAGTTGCAATAATCAAATTACGAATATTTTCATGATTGACATAATCATACTATGTTTAGAGAAATAAGACAATAAAGTTAGTACAACTATAACATCAGTTATCAGAACTATCTTACATCTTGTAACGTGGTTTACGCAACTATAAATTCAACCATAGTAAGGTTCTCCCAAAATATGGTTACCACAGTCATATTTTTTCTTTTCTAGCTCAAAGAGTTTGAGAGCTATAAGCTTTCAAACGTTTTGCGTACGGCGGACGGTGCACAGACGGACTGCAAATTTTTTTTGCTTTTTTGGTGCTTATTAGTCATGAAACGTATAAAAAAAATTTCAGGGTAGCAAATTTTTTTTTTTAAAAATCGATAACAATACTTTATTATTAAAATAATAAAGTAAAACATTAATTGAAATGGGTACATATACTCTAAAGTAACTTTATTAGAAACTTACACTGAAATTTATACAGATTAGGAAAAATAAAGAGAATTTGAATTTGAATTAAAGATTTCGTGAAAGTCATACTGGGGTCATCTTTTTATCGTATAATAATAAAATATGGCTTGTGGTGTACAATAGAGAAATATACGAATGAAAATTAACCTTGCAATTTTTTTAGTATAACAATTTTATTCGTTGCCCTTAAATATCTTAAAGCTCCAATATTTATTTTTTTTTTTTTAACTGTTTTTCAAAACATTGTTTCTAACAGCGTGAATGTTACACTTTTTTATAGTATAAATCCAAAAACCAATAATTGAATGCAGGGATGCCGACAGCCACTCTGTCGGGGGAGGTCCACCACCTCGTCGGGAAATCCAAAGCTGTCAAATTTTACATGATTGTGTGAAGTTTTATAACATACTAGCCGCGTACCGCGGCTACGCTCGCTTCGCTCACGTTGTTCCATCGCTCCTGCTATTCCCGTTGCTCCCGTTTCTCCCGTTGATCCATTGCTCCTGTTTCTCCCGTTGATCCATTGCTCCTGTTTCTCCCGTTGCTCCCATTTCTCCCGTTGATCCGTTGATCCTGTTTCTCACTATGCTCCTGTTACTCCTGTTGCTACCATTTCTCCCGTTACTCCCATTTCTCCCGTTGCTCCCGTTACTCCATCCTCTACCCACTATCCTCCATCCCCAATCCACCATCCTCCATCCTACATCCTCTATCCACCATCCTCTATCCACCATCATCCATCCACCATCCTCCATCCTCTATCCACCATTCACCATCCTCCATCTACCACCCCCCATCCTCTATCCTTCATCCTCTATCCACCACTCACCATTCTCCATCCACCATCCACCATCCCCATCCACCATCCACCATCATCCATCTTCCATCATCCATTCTCTATCCATCATCCACCATCCCCCATCCTCCATCCTCTATCCACCATCCACCATCCACCATCCTCCATCTTCCATCCTCCATCCACTATCTTCTATCCACCATCCATAGTCCTTTACCATTTAGTAATAGAAACGCATAACTAATACACCGAAAACGAACAAACTGCCCCTAAATCATATGAAAAACACTCAAATGTTGAAATAACTCGCGTACCACCAATTGTTAAATGATTTTGTTAACGCAGAAACAATCTCGGACGTGCCCTCAACGAATCACCATCCTCCATCCTCCATCTTCTATCCTCCATCCTCTATCCACCATCCTTCACCCACCATCTCCCATCCTCCATCCACCATCCTCCATCCACCATCCCCCATCTACCATCCCCCAAACTCCATCATCCATCCTCCATTCTCTATCCACCATCCTCCATCTTCCATCCTCCATATTCCATCTTCCATCCACTATCCTCTTATACCATTTAGTAATAGGAATAGGCATAACTAATATACCGATAACGAACTGCCGCTAAATCATATGAAAAACACTCAAATGTTGAAATAACTCAATCATCCATCCTCCATCCTTTATCCACCATCCTCCATCTTCCATCCTCCATATTCCATCTTCCATCCACTATCCTCTTATACCATTTAGTAATAGGAATAGGCATAACTAATACACCAAAACGAACTGCCGCTAAATCATATGAAAAACACTCAAATGTTGAAATAACTCGCGAACCACCTACTGTTAAATAATTTTGTTAACGCAGAAACCATCGAGGGCGTACCCTCAACAAATCAAACTTTGGTGAGTGGTTTAGGTGCCTATACAGGACAAACAGACAAACAGACAGACAAACATTCATTTTTATATATAGAGATGGTAACATTAAATACAATTAGACTTAATATTCTGGAATTAAGTATTTTATTCAAATTTTGTATTCTAGTTTATTGTGTCTCAAAAGTTTAGGGACTGCACCATCCAAAATAACCTCTGCCTCATTCTCCGCTGACGAACATATTTCAAGTTTCAGAATAGACAGAGGTTTACTTTGTAAAAACAATGGATAGTTTAATATCGTGGTTTGTGAGACCCCGTCTCGGTACTAAAGAGCTAGAAAATATTGTTTTATTGAAAGAAAAATAAGTTAAACAAAATCTGAATAGAACTGCATTTCGCATAATACCCTGTATCCATTCATAAATAACGCCAAATGTGCTAAATTTTATAACTCGCTTTGGGTAAATAAAAAAACCTCTGAAGATGAAAATTAACCGGGCGCTTTGTGATAGTTCATAACGAGCAAATGCTTTAAAGCGCACTAACAGCCAAACTCATTAAATTTTTCACAGGAGTACTCTATCGTGCAACTCTTTCAAGAGTTGAATTAAAATTAAATACACAATGTTCCTTGGAAGCCTTTTTAATACGCGAGACGTTAGAGACGATTCTTTCTATTGCATTTTTGCTCCTGTAGCAGTCTTCTGCCGGTACTACCAGTCTCAAATTTTCAATTCGTCAAGACACTTCCTTTCCTGAATTTCACAATTAACTTGCAGCGAGCTCTTGAGTTGTTATTTACAGTTGCAAGGTGTATTATATGTTGAAATTAATGATTTCGGTAAAAAGGAGGAGTTGGCACTAATTAGCGAAGCGTTCCTTAATTTATTTTAAAGCTCAAGGAGTGCAACTGTTAATGAGTTGAATGGTCCCGCGAGCACAGTGTTCACATCCGTGCAGAATGTGGTTCGGCTTCAAGAGGATAATAGAGTCTTGAGCATGCTCGTACCTTACGGACTCATAGGAAGAAACAATTCGAACAACGAATAGGGTTCCATATAGAAATGTAGTAAGGCTCGTAGTTTCCATGATCCTATTTCAGTATATATTGTAATACTGTAGTAAAAGAACAAAAAATTAAAATTAAATGAAAAGAAACGTGCAAAGAAAGAAAAATTAAAAATGAAAAATATCAACCATGACCTATAAATTCCTTAAGATAAATTAAATAATTCTAAATCCATTAAGATTGTAAGTTCTTTATAATGTTTTTGATTATATGCATGCAGATATTACGCCGCAATAAATTTGTATACCGAAAGGATACCACACCGTAAAAATGTACTTCGTCTCGAAATTCATTTCAGCTCTAAAATACAGGGACTTTCGAAAACGAGATGTGTGTTAGGTTCGGTACCCTCAATCCATCTTAATACGTTCGTCCGTAATAATTGCACAGTAAAATGTTATGGTCATAATCTCATCGTAAAAGCGAAAAGTTATTTTTCGCAATAGTACAAACACCAACGAATACCAAGTTCTTATCGCTATTTGTGGTGTTAAATACTTTCCGAGATTTATGCCACCTTTTAGAAATCTTAAAAATTTTATTCCGGTCAAAAATAATGCTACGAGTATAATCCACAAAAACGATTTTATAATTCAAAGATATTACTTTATTGTTCGCTCCAGTTATCCACTTCTGTACTTAAAATTTTCTATTTCCTTAGGGTTTGGAATGTGCTTTGCTTATTTCATGATCGGTTTTATGATAATATATTTTGTTACTAGTAACGTATGCACACTGTTTTGTCTCATGAACAAGTTATAGTATAAAGAGGAAATTGAGATTTGTCATTTACCGTTATAGTTTCCCACCGAATATTTCACACCATTGATTCAAGATAAAGCCCGTTCAAAGTCTTCGAATGCAGACGGTAAAAATTAATGCCCTTACATCTATAGTATAGCATTTAGATACTTTGACAAATTATGTAATTAATTAAATTGTTACTTCATGTAGAGGAAAAATTTTTAAAAACACATTGATAAGACTTGTTCTGTATGGTCATGGAAAGCTAATTTTGTATCCAGAATAAGACTGAGATACAATTTTCTCGTTACTTGGTAAAAAATATAATTTGTGTTTTAGACGGGTTTATTTCGAATTTTCCATTTATTATACAAACTTTGTAACAAATCTAACTTGGATTGCAAATTTTGAATATGTATATAGCAGTATCGACAGCGTATATAGCAAGTTCACAATCATGATGTTTTAAAATATCAGTAGATAGTAGTATCACTTCGAGTAATGAAGCAATTATTTTGACGATAAAATTTAGAGAAGAGAATCTCATCAATTTCAGTAACATAAAAAAATTATTAATCAATTACATACTTCAGTTTAAATTCTCCACACAAACCACTATCTTTGTATTGCTCAAATTTGATGTTTCTACAACAATATCTCACGGTTGACTGAAATATCGTTTGTCGGGATTTTTACAAAGACTTTGCTAAATTATCAAATTAAAACTGTTACACTCAACTAACTAACTAATAAAATTTTGTGGACTTAAGATACGAGTTATGAACTAAATTTTGACACTTTGAATAGCTAAAGCGAAACGAACAATTTTTAATTCAATTAAGCTAGTATTACACTGTTTGACCAAGTGGTCAAATTGCAGTAATAAGCAATGCGAAATAGCGAATTCAAATTAATCGCACAGTATCCGCTCGGTCAAATTCGCTTTTTCGCATTGCTTATTACTGCAATTTGACTGCTTGATCAAACAGTGTAATACTAGCTTTAGGATTTCACAAATATAACAAACCGATAAAAAATAAAAAAATTCATTCGACTTGTGTTGCTGCATATAATTCTTATTGATGTTGAAATTCTGTAGTCCATCCCCGGTCTTATTTATGCTAATGAAATGTTTGAGAGTGATTGTAAATTAATTTATTTCCAAATCGTAATATTAAAGTTAAGTCACCTTTCTGCGAACCCTAACGTCCGCTGTCAATTAAGCTTCATAAACAATGATTTTGAAATAAATTTGAAACGCATTTCAGAAAAGTTTTCATTCTATAGCTTCTCCTGGGTCCTGACATTATTCCTTCGTCTTTCAGTCGAATTTGTTTGGTGATGGATCTTCAACAAGACACAAAACTTTTTAGAAATTGAAATCTCGAATTGAGTTGAAAGTTTAAAGTCCACCCGGGAAAAGTTTTTCAACGAGTTTAAGGTACGAGTATCTTCGAGAGCCATCGCACTTTCCTTGACGAGTAGCACAAGCTAAAATCAACATTCATTGATCGGCTCTGTTGTTTTTCGAATATGGACTAGCTACAGAAAGGAAAAAAAGGATGATGAACTTTTGAAATCCCAAGAATTTATATATATATGTGAATATAAAAAAAACTTTTAAACCGAAGAGAAAACTTTTCTCCGTCTTTTCTTTGCTTTCTGTAATAAATTCAGCATGAAACGTAGAATCTGCCGAGGAAAGGTATCTTTTGAGTTAAGGATTCACGGTGACATAGTATTTCAATGGTTGTCAAGGAAACAGGTGGCAAAGCACATTTTCTCCAAAGAAACGATGAGAAAAAATAAACTTTTCTGTTCATTTTGTGGGTTGGAATTGGTTTTTTCACGACTTTTTGAATCACTTCTATGAATTAATTAATTGTTTCTTTCTTTGAGCTACGCGATTCAAGTACTCATTAATATTAATTCCATAAGCAATAAAAAAGGAGGATTTATAATCCTATAATTCTTATAATCACCTCGAAACGAACTGGACTTTTATTCTGAAATCTAATTGAAATTTACTTACCAAATCCGTGCAGATAAGAATTTTGAGTTGATTATTCGTTAACAACGGTATGTCCTTATTTATTTATTATTTTTAGAGAGAACCGTAAACTCCCATCTTCCTATGCTTCCACTCAGCAAGTTTCATGCTAGTAGCATTATGCAATTTTCCGACAATTGAGAACACTATACGCATTGGAGTCATAATGTGCGAGTATTTAATTCCAGTCGGGATTTCGTGTTGGTGTTTCTCACCAGAAACTCCTCTGACGCTGGAGAACAACAAAACTTGCTTAAAAATTAGCTTCTATGGTAAGATCATCATGAAAAAATTGACAACCTAACAAATAAAGTTCTAGATAGCCTCCTGGTTGTCAGTCTCATAGTAACCTACACCGCATCTCAGCATTAAACACGTTTCGGACTTCTACCCATAAAATAATAAAGTTGCGCCCAGACTGTTTTTTTTACTGAGATTGTGAGGGAGCTAGCTTATCGAATTTTCAATGGAGTAGAAGCAACCACTGCAAAAAAATGTTGGCAGAAACACATTCACAGAAATATCGTCAATATTTTTTGCTGGATATAATATCTGTTCGTTTCACTCCTGATCAGACTGTTGGCAGATTTTTTTTATTTATTTACGTATTTGTTTTATCAATAGAATATTCCATAGAAGTTGGAAGCGAATTTGATCACATTAAACTTAAGAGATTTTCGGAATCAGTGAAAACTTGAACAATGCCCCCAGGGGGTATAATAGGGAAAAATATTTAAATCGGTTTTCCCCCGACTATGTTTAAAGCTTATAGAAGTAGAAGTGAATTCCAAATCTCAATATACCTAAGAAATATATCAGGATTCGTGAATATGTACACAACCACTTTACACCCCCTTAGGGGTTGGATATCGAAAAAATTTTAAGAACGTTTCTAGGCGCTTATACAAATAGCCCGCAGAAGTAAAATTGCTTTGATAGCTCGACATGTCTAAAAGTTTTAACGAAATTCGTGAAAATGTGAATTCACGGACATTTTTCTTACTCAACCTCTGAATGCCAATAACAATTTGAACTTTTTTTTTGCTTTAGTTACTCTAATAGCAGATCTACATATACGTACTAAGTTTCAACTTTCTAGCATAAGCTGTTTCTGAGATATAAAAAACCTCCCTTCACCCCCGTAACTACCCCTATGGACAATTTTATTTTTCTGGGATGTCTCTATAGTGGCTCTACATAATCCTAAATTTTTAGCTTTCTATTCATTACGGTTTTTGAGAAATAAAAATCAGAATTTTTTTCCTTTCTACCCCCTTTTACCATCACCCCCTACACCCCCACCCCTAATATTGTTTTCCCTACTAGAAGTCTACCGACCCCAACTCCTGTAAAATTTTCAAGATCATATATGATACGGTTTCTGAGATATAAAAATTACATTTTTTAAGAAATTGCTGTCCCCCACTTGCGTGCTCCATCTCTCCCCTCAAAAAGTTTACGTTCATTACACTCCTCTTATGATCCCATGTACAGAAACTAAATTTCATCTTCCTGGTGTAATTGGTTCGGAAAATATTGTAATCCAAAGTTGTTCACCCCCACCCCCATACCACACTACCGCACTTAAAAATGTTAGCCCTTGTCTAATCTTGAAGGACATTAACGGAAATTTTTTTTTTTTTTTGCTTTTTTGGTGTTTACTAATCCTAAAACGTGTAAATACAAAATTTCAGGGTAGCAAATTTTTTTGAAATTTCAGGTCGAACACAATACTTTATTATTAAAAAATAATAAAGTAAAATATAGAGTGCAACTAATTGGGTCTCCCCAAAACCTAGCTGGGTTTTCCCAAAACCTAACTCCTGGTCTCCGTTCAGTCATCAGGTCACACGTCTTCTAATGAGTTTTTCTTCCTCAATATTTTCCAATTGTTTGCGGTTTTTATCACCTTGGATAAATACGATGTGATTGCAATTGGTTTATAATTAGTAGGAACACTATGATCTCCTTTATTTGGTATAGGGTGGATATTCGCAATTTCTAGGCACTGCGTACAATTTCTAGATGAAATAAAGAAGATGATGAACTCAGTAAAAATTACTGATATCTTGAAAGAACAAAATCAAGAATAGAATCAGCTCCAGCAGGTTAATTTATATCTAGATAGTAAAATATTCAAATTGTGGATCAATTGCACGTGCGAGTTTCGGCAACATACATACCTAATTTGTTTAACTAACAGAAAAATGATTCTAGATTCACAACTTATTCTGCATTCTTTGCTGATCTACACATCACCCTTACGGTTTTTTTTATTCCAGTCAGTCTACACAATATTTTTTACTAACCATGTCCCCTTCCTATATCGTATCGAATACGTACACAAAATTATAACAATCCGATAAGTGGCTATGGACACGGGCAATTCCCTGTACACATAAATTTATATATTTTAATAGGGTCCTCTCTCGAATTGGTTTCGAATTTTGTGTTTATACTAAGAACACCGGAATGGGATATAGTGAAGTACCACGAAATACCATCATCAAAGTTATTTCAGGCGATTTTTATATCACCGGTTTCCCTTCATTTTACGTTTACTACCTATGAAAAATGGAATACATTATAGCCACAAAAGTCCCTTATTCGTTACTAAAGTGAGATGCTATGCTAAAACCTAAACCAGTTCACGAGGGGATACTGAGAATATGATTTCGCATCCCCTCGATTTTTAGAGAGTTTTTTTTCCATTACGCATGGGATCTTCACCGAAGCCGCCCTATCAAAGAGATCCTGAAATCAATCAGCATCAATTTCAAATCACCGGATTGAGTTTGTTACTATAAAAAATGAAAAAAGGGTAACCTTGGGTTACAGACCATAAAGACAAACAGCAACCCCATCCCAGCAAGAAGAAATTTGCTCATCCATAAACATGATGGGTTACGCTTTTTTTGTACCGGGAAAATATTCCAATTACGTACCTACTACATTATATATCTACACAGTCTCAATATACAGATACACAAGGTAACTATCAGTATCAGTCGATGGGAATACCTTTTTAGGGGTGGTTATATGTATACGATGTAATCTTGACAATCGCAATTTTCACTTGGAAAAGTCAACAATGCTTTCTTTCAAATCACGCAATAGATAATAATGATATTTTTCGCCGTCTCCATCTTGGAATCTGGGGTTTTGTAGGGTGGCGAAATAGAACAGGGGATGCCAGCACGTATTATTTACGTGAAGTAAATTATGAATCCGCTAAGAACGTATACAACACGCCACAACAAATTGTAAGGAGTTAATGAGCAGATCTTGAGAGGAAGCGTAGCCCTTATTTGAAAGAAATGCCGGAGCAAACTATGATCCGAGTTGTTAAATTTAGCTTCAGCTCGCGTAATCATTTCATATGCAAATTTTTGTATCTGGATGCAAAAGAATGCTAAGGGATGTGGTTCATTTTGCTTGGCCTATATCTTCGACGCTACAGTGCAATAATTAAAAGCTCTTCTGGCTTTAACTTAAAGCAAATGGAAATTTAATACTGAAGGACTATTAAAATTGCGTAACGAGTTTTATGGTACATAAGAAAGTAATTTGACGTTGCACAAGGCGAACATTTCTGGAGAAAAGTGCACGCGATAATGGAGAATAATGGAGTTAGGGTTACCTAATGGATGCTGCTAGAGCACTCCTTGTGAACCATTTCGCCGTACTCCACCATGCAGTGCTTGCACATTCGTCCTATGGTTTCTCGAATTCTTCGTTGCTTTAAGTTCAACCTGAACTCTTATTTAATTTAATTTTAGACCGCCTTCGAGTAGATGGTGAATCAACGATACACAGTACCTACTCGTTCCAAAGTAAATTTTCGTAATTGCTCAGAATCCAAACTAGAGTAATTTTCAGATCAATTTTCTGGATTGGTCTATAATGGGTTCAGGTTGAATAGCAAGTAGCAAGTCAAGGCACCCGAAGTAATCTAATCTTATGCAGCTTCCCTACATAAATCGAATTTTCTATCAGTTCTGATGATTCCCTGATGTAAAGCTTCTGGCGGCTGATTCTTTTCAATGTCGACTTGAAAGCATTATTGCAAACAAACTATTACAAAAATCTTTTTTAAAATTCACCTACCTAACTTCGCCGAAGGTGCTTCTACCACTACTCTTGCGTTTTCGCTTCGAAACTCTTCCTAGTGAGTTATGCACATACAACATTCAGCATTCCCTTGTTACCATATAGAAGAAGCTCTCTGTAATGCAAACTTCCTATAAAGCATATTAAATGTAATCTTTTAGGGTAAAAAGATTTCGAAAAGTTTCAGGGAACGAAAAAATCTAATGGATCTCCTTTTGACGGTAAAGTGGAAAAAAACATCCACACAATGGTATGGCAGCCTGGCAACAAGTAATAAGATTATTCTTTCAGTACACAAAAAAATGAAGGAAAAAAACGGAAAAACGAAAATCAGGGAAAATTTTTCCCCTAATCTCATTTGAAGAGTCATAGACCATTTCTGTTTAAAATGGATGAACTGTGTAAGTGGTCTTAATGGCATCAAAAGTCCATTAGAGTATTACTTTGCGCTAAATGACCTTCACTAATATATCTGGACTTGATTCGAGCTCAAAATGATTCCCAAGGATGAATGTTGGCAAAGATTTCACAAGGTTGAAATTTGAGAGAAATATTTGCTTATTTTTCAATTTCATTTCA
Organism: Beris morrisii; assembly: GCA_951812415.1. Lineage (NCBI taxonomy): Eukaryota > Metazoa > Arthropoda > Insecta > Diptera > Stratiomyidae > Beris > Beris morrisii. Next base: position 666,759 of record OX638310.1, read on the forward strand.
GTCGTCATTTATTTCACAAATGGAAGCTAACAGATTTTCAAGTAAAATTTAGAAAAAAAAAACACAGCCACCAAACGAAGATAAGAACAATTTTTGTCTCAATTTCATTAATTTTTTATTCACCCTGTAAGGACACAGCCATTTTTAATTTAAATTCGGAGGCTTTTTAAGCTATGGGGAGTTTCAAATCCTTTTTTTCTTTAATCTTTCAAAATGGAAAGCAATCTATTAATTCAAAAGATTTTAAGCAGTTTCTTTCCTTTAAACTAAAAGAATTTTTACAACTATGATGGGACTTCGACAATATTTAATTTTAAACCCAGCAATGAATAGCCCATAACCTAATGATCAGAACATAGGCTTATTTACAACAAAAATTTCAAATTTTAATAAGAGTAGGCACTGCACTTGCACTAAAATTATTTTTTGTGCTTATCTATCATTTTAGAGGTTGTGGGTCAACTACGACTTCTGGTGTAATGTTGTACCTTGGTAGTATGCTTAAAAGTTGAAACTTACAATTTATATAGCAAGGGTAATTCTTACTTAGAGCAGAAGAAATTCTAGATATTACAAAAACTAACACGTTATTTTCTACTCATGGTATCATGTTTGCTCCTTTAGACGTGATAGTGTTTTTATGAACAAGGGATTTTCGTGATTGTTTATTTTCAAAAAAAATTTATCAGGTAGAAATATGATCGTTTTAAAAAGTGGGTTTACAAGTAATCCAAATTATCTTCTTTAAATTCGTTTAAACACGAGCCAAAACGAGACAATGCGTTTAACTTTTTTCATCACACTGAACCACTTTATCTCTGAATACTCTACCCTTATTCACATTTCTGATAAGGTCTGCTGCAAAATTATATAGTTGCACGTACTTAACATGATTTTGCTTGGCCACATGTCGTTAGGTTGGGCGAGATGTGTGTTGGTATTCTCCCTTAAACTTCCGTAACTAACCGATATTTCAAAATTTTTTGTAATCAAAACTTTGCTCCTCCAGCAATAATATTAAACTTACTCCGGGAAACGACCTTCTAATATTCAATGTACTTAAAACCCAATATAAATTCTAGCTATAACGAGGCCCCTAGCATGAGTAAACCGAAATAAGTTCCTATCAGCAGAAATTATCAAATGAAGTTTTTGGCAAAATGAACGCCATAGGACTATTGCAATGAATATGAAAATTCAGCACGTAGCAGAACTGAGAGGACGGCTAGGGAAGGAACTCCATACGCTCGTAAGTGCAATATAATACAAAATCGATGGTTCTTATGCAAATCTCTCCTGTTACGTAACGGACTTGTAACTTTTAATTAGCGTAAGTTGGGATTTTGCTTAAGTAAATGTACGTTGAGCATATGCATAAATTTTACTTTATTTATTGTATTGTGATCGATTTTCAAAAAAAAAAAAATTTGCTACCCTGAAAAATTTTTTTTTTCACGTTTCATGTAGTAGACACGATGTAGTAGACACGAAAAAGGCAAAAAATGTCCAGTCCGTCTGTCCGCCGTACGTCTACCGGTGTACGCAAAATTGTTTGAAGGCTCATAGCACCCAAACCCTACGAGCTATTTAGTTGAATTTTTTTTCGTGGGTAGAGTGGGTTGGCCGCCTGAAGTGACCAAATTCTGAGGGGGAAGCGTTTTAGACCAAAAATTTTGGATTATAGATCTCAGCAACCGCTTATGTAGGAAGCTGAAACTTGGAAATTATATAGAGCTTCAATAGTCGACCCACTTGCAAAATGCTCGAAAGCCGAGATTGAGACATTCTAAAATCCATATCTCTTAAACTGTTAATGTCACGAAATTAAAACTTAATGAACATCTGTAGGTATACTAGGAGAATAGATCGGAAACAATTTTTTGAGTGTGGTCAGTGGCGTGCGGGGGTGGGGGGTGAAAAACTTTAGATTACGATACCTCACGAACCAATTGCACTACACAAATAAAATTAGGTTTCTATATTAAGATTGACAAATAAAGTTTGATGAAAGTAAAATTTGTTAAGAGGGAGGATGAGCATGGAAGTGGAGGGGATAAGAATTTTTTTGAAAAATCACGTCTCATATCTCAAGAACAGTGTAAGATAGAATCTTAGAATTTTTACCAGAAGTAGACCTAATAGACCCCTATCAGGGGTGAGGGTGTAGAGGGTAAGGGTGGGGGAGGGTGATAAAGAAATAGTTCCGATTTTTATATCTCGAGAACCTATAACGATAAAAAACTGAAACTTGGTATTTAGATAGACATGTAGTAGTAGCATGTTGGAAAAATATAATTTTTTAAGTATGGTACGGGGGTGGGGGCTGTTTTTCCTAAATATAGAATGGCTTATGCTAGAAAGTTGAAACTCGGTATGTGTATGTAAATCAACTAGAAAAGTAATTTAGATAAAAAAATTAAATATCCATTCCCGTTCGGAAGGGGGGCAAAAAAAATAATAAGTGAAAAGGAAATGCATATATTTTCACTATTTTCGTCATATCTAGTAGGTCTTTCCAAATATTGAATTCATTTCGCATTTTCAGGATTTTTTGAATTTGGACCCCTAAGAGGGTGTAAAAGGGTTGCATACTTTTTCACGAATTCTGCCTTATCCGCAAGGTCTGATCGATATCGAATATCTTTTCACTTTCATGGGCTTGTGTAATAATCGCCTAAAACTTGTTTTTAATTTTTTTCCTTTTTCTGCCTCTAAGAGGGTATAAAATGGTTGAACACGTTTTCACGAATTTCGTCATATCTTACAGAAGTGATTAGAAATTGAATTGGTTTAACTTTATTATTTTTTAATAATAAAGTATTGTGATCGACCTGAAATTTCAAAAAAATTTGCTACCCTGAAATTATGTATTTACACGTTTTAGGACTAGTAAACACCAAAAAAGCAAAAAAAAAAATGTCCGTCTGTCCGTCTGTCCGCCGTAGACGCCGTCCGCCGTCCGCCGTCCGCCGTCCGCCGTCCGCCGTCCGCCGTCCGCCGTCCGCCGTCCGCCGTCCGCCGTCCGCCGTACGCCGTCCGCCGTACGCCGTACGCAAAATCGTTTGAAGGCGCGTAGCTCCCAAACCCGTTGAGGTATTAAGTTCAAATTTTTATGGTGGGTAGATTGGATGAACCCCTACGGATGGTATCTTTTAAGGGGATGGGGGTGTAAGGGGGGATGAGGGGGGAGCGTTTTAGACGAAAAACTTTGGTTTCCAGATCTCAGGAACCACTTATGCTAGGAGGCTGAAACTTGGAACTTATGTAGTACTATGATAGTGGACTCATTTGCAAAAAAAATTATCGATAAGGGTTGAGGGGTGTGGAAGTGGGGGGGCGGAAACAATGAGTCCAAAACGCTAAAAAGCAGGGATTGAAACATTCTAAAATCCATATCTCTTGAACGATTGATGTCAAAAGATTGAAATTTTGTGGTTGCCCTAAAGGATACCTGAAGATTAGACAGGGGCTAAAATTTTTAAGGGGGGTGGTGAGGTGTGGGGTTGGGGGGTGAAAAACTTTGGATTACAATTTCTTCCGAATCAATTATACCAGGAAGATAAAACTTTGTTTCTGTACATAGGATCACAAGAGGAGTCTAATGAATGTAAATTTTTTGAGGGGGAGGTGGGGCACAAAAGTGGGGGGATAGCAATTTCTCGAAAAATGTCATTTTTATATCTCAGAAACTGTATCAGATATGATCTTGAAAATTTTACAGAAGTTGGGATCGGTAGACCTCTAGTAGGGAAAAAAATTTAGTGGCAGGGTGTAGGGGTGATGGTGAAAAGGGGTAGAAAGGAAAAAAATTCTGATTTTTATTTCTCGAAAGCCGTAATGAGTGGAAAGCTAAAAATTTAGGATTATATAGAGCCACTATAGAGACATCCTAGAAAAATTTCTTATAGGGGTAGCAAGGTACGGGGGTGAGGGGTGGTTTTTTATATCTCAGAAACGGCTTATGCTAGAAAGTTGAAACTTGATACGTATATGTAGATCTGCTATTAGAGTAACTAAAGCAAAAAGAAAGTTCAGACTTTTATTGGTGTTCAGAGGTTGAGTAAGAAAATTGTCCGTGAATCCACATTTTCACGAATTTCGTTAACACTTTTAGACATGTCAAACTATCAAAGCAATTTTACTTCTGCGGGCTATTTATATAAGCGCCTAGTAACGATCTTTAACATTTTCGATATCCAACCCCTAAGGGGGTGTAAAGTGGTTGTGTACATATTCACGAATTCTGATATATTTCTAAGGTATATTGAGATTTGGAATTCACTTTTACTTCTATAAGCTTTAAACGTAGTCGGGGAAAAACCGATTTAAGTATTTTTCTCCATTAAACCCCCTGGGGGTATTGTTCAAGATTTCACTGATTCCGAAAATCTCTTAAGTTTAATGTGATCGAATTCGCTTTTACTACTATGAATTATTCTATTGATAAAAAAAATACGTAAATAAATAAAAAAAATCTGCCAACAGTCTGGGCGCAACTTTATTATTTTATGGGTAGAAGTCCGAAACGTGTTTAATGATGAGATGCTGTGTAGGTTACTATGCGACTGACAACCTACGAAATAACCAGGAGGCTATTTGGAACGTTATTTTTTAGGTTGTCAGTCGCATAGTAACCTACATAGCATCTCATCATTAAACACGTTTCGGACTTCTACCCATAAAATAATAAAGTTGCGCCCAGACTGTTGGCAGATTTTTTATTTTCTCGTGCTGTCTTCATATTTATTTATTAAGTCGTTTCAGGATATTTGGATATTCAACCCCAGATTCACAGATTCCTGCATATTGCTTAGATCTGATGATATATCGAATTCATTTTTACTTCCTAAGGTTTCCTATATAACCGCCAAAAAGTCAATTTCAGTTTTTTAGATATTCAATCCTAAGGGGTGTAAGTGGATCGTATGCTTTTCAAAGCTTCGACATATTTCACGACATATTCACTTCCACAGACTTTTTATATAATCGCCTACAAACCCATTTCTCAATTTTTCGATATTCAACTTCCATGGGTTTGCATATGTTTTCACAATTTTTGCCATCCCTTAGTTCTGATGAGATATAAAATTGGTTATTACGGCAGTTGACGCAATGACCTTAAAACCAATTTCACAATTTTTGGAATTTCAAGAACCAAGGAGGTGTGAAGGGTTTGCTGACTGTTTCACAAATTTTTCAAAATCCCTCGTGTCTCAAGAGATATCAAGTTGCTTCTTATGAAATCGTTTAAAAACCTGTTTCACAATTTTTTCGAAATTCAAACTCCAAGTGGTAGTAATGTATTTGTATACGTTTTAACAATTCGTCATATCTCTGAAGTCTGACAAGGCAACAAATTCGTTTTTACTTCTATGGGCTTTTAGTGTACATAATATACCGAAATTCGAATAGTCTACACAGGCCTTTTCAATGTTTAATCGGCTAAAAATATCTACATATTTTAAATATTTTTATTTTAAGACCAAAATTAATTTTCCAAAAAATCTAATAATCTCGAAACAACTCATGATATACTCCGACTTTGCCGGTCCCGAACTTTAACCCGAAAAATAGTAAAGTTTCGCCCAGACCATTGGCAGATTTTTTATTTATACTACGACCCGATATCGTCCGGTCGATTACAAATCTTAAAACTGAAGTCGACAGTATCCCTACGAACAATTTTTCGATTAAGCGTATGCCCGATAATTCACCGCTTCCGTTTGAAATATTCATTCAGCTAATAGACGTCCTAATTATGGATGAAAATTAATTTAATTTGAAATGATTCCCATTTTATAGGCTTCACAGAAATCACTTAACTACCGCTTTAAGTTGCCCGCAGTGTTTTAACTCAAAAATGAAAGTTTTGTCTTAAAGGCCACCCAATAGAACATTCAATTTCAAATAAGCTTAAGTGGGCTCTTAACACTTTGAAAGCCTTTTCGAGGTTGTGTGTATTTGCCGTAAGCACACTCAGGTGAAATATTCGAAGTCGAGTTTAGTAAAATGGGGGTTTGCTTACGACCATTTTATGCCGGTGTACAATTTCGTTCGTTCTTTCGGCTCTAGGTACACGTACGTAGGTTTAAGGAAGTATTCAAGCAAGCTTCCTTCTTATTCCCATCGGAAGGACCACACTATCCACAAGCCATGAATTGTTAAAGCAGATACAAAACTCATAGGAATTCGAAATATATTACATAGTTCTGTAGTGCGGTCGCCACACATTCCTTGCCGACATTTAAGCTTACGTGTAGGGATTTTTTCCTTAATTGAAATGAAGGATTGTTAAACTTTCATGGTCGATGGATTTTCGTACGTGGAATGAGTGGAAAAAATTTAGACAAATTTCTAGCGTTTACCGTGTAGCTTCAGAGAATACTAAAGATGAAGATGGGATACGTGTGGTAAGTAGCCTTCAGGTGGGCAGATTAATAGTACACCATTTTGACTTTGCATCTAAGGTCGGGTTGTTTTCACACTTGAATTGGTGCTTCTCGAAGGAGTGATGCGAATTTTTATCAAAATTAATTTTACTAACACGGCATTATCTTAAGGTTATAAAACCAGTACCAATGTCTTAATGAATTCTGAATTACACTCTTAATAAGAATATGATGATCATGATAAAACAATCTAACAATGCTATCATGTTTCATGCCGCGTTTCCACTTACGCCTTCATATGCATTGGACGAGGCAAACTAGCTCGTATGCGTAAGTGGAAACCCAGCAAAAAATCGCGTCAGTTATATCAGGCTAAGTTATAAGTAAGGGATACCGCGTTATAAGAAAAGTCGAAAAATTTATTGAATAACCGTACTAATGCTTAGATAAGTTTTATTTTAAGGTATACTTAAGGTTTTGAATACCAAGAATATAACAAAAGTTGACTATTTTATTGAATAACCATACTAATGCTTAGATAAGTCTTATTTTAAGGTATACGTAAGGTTTTGAATACCAAGAATTTAACAAAATTCGAAAATTTTATTGAATATCCATACTAATGCTTAAATAAGTCTTATTCTTAGGTATACCGTTTAAATATCAAGAATAACGAGAACATGCGCTATTTTGTTTTGTCATTCCAGTGCGAACTGTTGAGTGATTGTGCAGTGAAGTGGAATAAAGTGTGTAGTTAAAAAATTAAATAAAGCAAGTATAATGACTTCTTCTACGTTGGGCTACTCTAAATGCCATTATAAAAGACTAATAAAACAAGAGAAAGAGAAAATGCTGTCAGAAGGCAGCAACAGCGGAGATAATAGTAAATTTTAGCTGGCTACAAACAATTTTTTAACAAACAATCTTAAAATCTTTTTCATCAGAAAATATTGATTACAACAAAGATAAAAGGTAAAATTTCACAAAATTTAAGCCTTTTGATAGCTCTGTTAAGTGAAATTAACTGGAACGTTCGGAAAAAAATTAAGGCCATAAATAAATATAAATTTTTTAATTCCACATTATACGGTAAGGGTAAGTTTAAAATATTCTTAGCATAATTATAAAATTTCATTCATCGTTAAATGTATTTTCCAAATTAGGATGCCTACATCAAATTTATGCTTCTTTTGAAGAGTATGAAAAGGATGTGAAAGAAGCCATGAAAAAAGGAAAAAACCGTATGGATCAGCGGCGGCATTAACTACGTCTGCAGTCCGAAAAAGAAACGTAGTTCTATAAGCAACGTTTTTTTTTACTTTCATATCTCTATATATAGGTATATGTATATTATTTTTAAGAATGATAATATTACTTTTTTTTTAAATGTATAACAATAATAAATTTAATTTCAAATGGCATACGCTGTTTTTATAAAAGTGCGCAATAAATTGAAGTTTTTAATTGAACTTCGTATTGTTTTTTTATTATTACTCCCCTTACAGCAACACAATATAAGTGTTTTTAATAACGTGCTTACATAATTCATTGTACGATAACTTCGAGAAAAATCTTCAAGAAGCAGGAAAAAAAATCATTTAGATCAAAGTTCTCATAAGCTTAAGGTGGTTACTACAAAGCGCTTCTTACAAAATCTTTAACCTAATAGTATTACTAAGCCTGAGCATTGACAAAAGTAAAGGTTATTATAACTGGGGTATAAGGCTTAACCTAATCCTTGTATTAAGCCTGAAGAGTAACAAATGTAAAGCTTAGTATAAGCTTTAACCTAATCTTTACATAAGCATTATCATTAACAAAAGTCAAGTTTAGTATAAGGCTTAACCTAATTCTTACATAAGCATGATCATAAGGTATATGTTATGGTATCCGCTTTATACCTGATTGCCAATGACATGGCCCATGTTAGATTCAGGGATAAAATAAGGTAATTCGTTTGCGTTCAAGTTTCCCTTACAATTCATAGGCCTTTTTCACTCAGGAATAGATTGCACGTAATTAAGGCTTATATAATGATTACGGTGTTTGCTGGGAACGGCACATTCGCGTTAGTTTGCAACTCAAATCGAGAATCGCTTACATTTGCGTCGATGGCGGTGTTCGGACGCATACCAAGGGGATGTGCGATGAGCACGAATGTAGCGTTTCCACTATCGCCTATGCGAAGACACTACCTCAGCGGAAAAAAGAGTTTTAACATTCCGATTCAAAGGATGGAAGAATACCATACTTTTCATACTAAATTTTTTCTGGAATGTTGAAGGAATGATTCTCTATACAATTTTTCAGAATGCGAAAAAGACACATATTCTAATAATCTTGCATAAACTATAATATTACATGCAGCACATAATACAGTACTAGTATTCCCGCTGGGACTGAACTGAACACTTGCTAGCCCCCACCAGTGCCAAAAACATTCGCATTGAACATTTTCTTCGATGGCGGTTTTTGACGCGGATCAAAGGGATATGCTTGTAGCACGTATGTGCCGTTTCCACTTACGCCTAGACATTCGCGTTCATCGCACATGCCCTACGCATATGAAGGCGTAAGTGGAAACGCGGCATCAAAGTTTAAAAGAAATTTAAACTTGACTTACTTATCAGATTATTAAATGAATTTGTATACATGTTCTGTTAACCACTTAGGTTATCGCAACACATCCATCAAAGCTGGAAGAAAGTGTCCAAAACGAACGACTGAGAGTTTTCAGTTCTCTATACGTTACATTATGGTCATTCAATCCCTTGTGAAATCGAAGATCCGACTGAAATCTATGGATTGGCTTGTCCTTACGTGTAAAGCTCTGTGATTCGGAAAACCCTAAGGTATCATCGACACATACCACCAACATTGAAATTATGTACCTAGATGTGTGATTATATCTACCCATGTATAGTATCCGGAGATAAAATCGAAAATTCAGCACCGTTTTGTATTTGTAGAAGTTCTGACACATTTTAACCAATTTTCTACATTTGGTTAAATTTATTTTGTTGATTTAAAATTACTTTTACGTATTTACGAAATATTTATTTATTTAAATGAGATAATAATAGATACTATTAGTAGCATAAAATTTACTTATGTCGAAAATCAAAAAAAATACACTAATACACTAATCTGGAAATATACTGAAAATACTTTAATAAAATCGATCACACGTATGTTTTCTTATGAGTAAAATTATGCTATCCCGAGTAGAAAAATATTCAGGCTAGCCTGATTTGCCGTACCCCTGATCAGGGCCATGTCTGGTATAAGTACGGCAAGCCTGATCAGGCTCGTTCATGACAAGAAACGTGATTCGGCAATTTACGGTGGTAAAGCGATCCAGCGGTAAAAAAGTGTTGAAGCGTGATACGGTGTTTTACACTTGTATGCGAGGTAGGTACCCAAATTTTTATATATTTATCATTAATCACAATTAAATTCATCGAAAAAAAAATCCAACTCGAAACTTTTATTATGTGAAACTTCAACAAATAACAGAGGCGTTACTGGCGGGATTCAATCGTACTGGGTACTCATCACGCATCATTATCGAAAAAGACGTCACCGATGCAATTGGCAACGTCGTGAACAACGAGATTCGCAAAAAAAAAAAAAAAGAATGAAGTTTCAATATATGAAAAGTTTATGAATTAAATAAATGTGTTTATGTTTATGAATTAAATTAATGTGTTCTAAAATGTAATTTTATATTACGAAAACCCTCCTCTTTAAAATAAGTCCTATTTTATTGTTCTAGGATAAAAATTACCAGAGATGTGAATTTTCAAAGCGGACTCGAACACCATTTTTCCGAAAACTTGAACATACTATAACTAACAAAAAATTGATTTTCAATAATTTTTTTTACTAGTTCTTCATGTGCAAAAATTTTCAAAAGAATCGGAGATGGTAAGGTCAAAAATTTCGTCATTTTAGGCGATTCTTGATGATTCTTGACCATATAACGAGAATGTTCAGATTGGCCGAGTGGGTAGCGTAGCGGACTTATGTGTGACGGGACCATGATCAATTCGCATTTTTCAAACAAATAATAATAATTTGCAGGAAAATAAATTCGTGGTTGGAAGAAAACAAAAGAAAAAAATTGTAAATATTATTTTTCGTTTTTTTTTTCAAAATCCGGCAAACGTCAGGCGCCATGTCCGGCCCAGATTCGCGAAAGCGTTACACCCTGATCAGGCCCAGATTGGTTCGCCTGATCTGGGCCGGATTTATATTCAGGCACGCCTGATCTGGGCCGGACTTGGGTCAGATAAAATTTCTACTCGGGATGTTACGAAAAAGCATCCAACGCTTTTCTAGTGACGTTTACAGTTGTTGTCAACAATCCTTTGTTAAGGTATAACAATCTGGCTGGTACTGCCTAGGGTCACTAGATACACAACACTCTCTACCTAGGGTTTTGCAGATACGTCTAATTCGGTCGTTTCTGTATTAGAAATAGTAATTTAACCTCACAAAAATCGCTTGTTTTTGTACTACTGATGCTGTTATGACACTGGCTATTTTCCTCGCTAGAAAAAAGTACAATAATAGCCAATCGTGCGACAAGGCGAACAACATTAAAAGAAAGAGATACCGCTCTTTCCGATGCTAGCGGCATCTAGTAAACGAAATTAACAACTGGCTTGTTAAGAAAAATACCGGTTCTGGCGCGTTTCATAACATAACATGGCACTATCCATAATTTATACGTACCGTACTGTCAAAACCAAGTCTGTAGCGGCTGGAAAATCTAGCCACCAGTGGATTTTTCTTGAATTAACTGCTAGAATGTTGCCAAACACTGCTCGAATGCGCTATGTTGCGGCTTTTTTTTGACAGTTATGGATTGTTTTTTGACAGTTACTCATAGTTTTGCTGTTCGGACTGTCTCTCTCATACCAATGTCTAAATTGTATGTAAGAGTCTCTATCCCTCTCCATTTAGATTTTCTAGCCGCTTTAAAGCCGCAAAAATAGCCAGTGTCATAACAGCATCATGCTGTGAGCATTGCTATCAAATTGCGTTTTTGAAGTGTGTTAGTGCGAATATGTGAAGAGTCGGAAAAAAAGCTGTCGGTTCCCTTTCACAATTCTAGTACTTCTTTTTCTTTGGTATGGAAGTGTGTGTGCGCGAAATTATGGTTTTCAATGGAAAGTTTCGGTATTTCTTTCATTTCTTTTATGGAAATTTACAATTTTTGCAGCGAACAGTCAATCATTTCGAATGTTTATAAAGCGAAATCCCATAAACATGAAAAAAATTTAAATGGTTTTTCACCTTGATTCGCATCTGCCAAACAACTCTTAAGGTACAATCTCGCTGGTACTGCCAACCGTCGCGGTCAACAGTAACTGCCGGCAGTAGACTACTGCTTCAGGCAAAAACAAGGTGTCATGTCTGTTTGCGACTGCTCGGCAGTTAACGGTTGTGAGTGCAAAGCAGCCGCGGTGAGCAGTTGAGGTTGACAATTACTTCTGATTGCGACGGTCGGCAGTACCAGCCAGATTGTACCTTTAAGTGATGACAAAACCTACTGTTGCTTTTTGTAAATGGGTAGTTTCCATACAAACCTATTTGAGTAATTGGCAAATTTACCATCCAACCGCTCGAAACCGCTGAAAGATGCAGCTAAAATTTTGAATCCATAACAAAAAAAAGTAATAAGTCATCACACACTCTTTTGTACCACCTATACGAAAGTACTTTTAATAAATGTTTATTCGCTTTGGCCGATTATTATAAAATGCGTGAAGGAATTTAAAATATTCACACAGTTCGCCAGAATATCTAAAAAGTTCCTTAAACGGGTATTTATTTGGGTGAATAATTCAAAGCGTGTTAAGCTGGAAATCTGAAATTTGGTTTACGGAAAATGTGATAAAATCGGTCATCACTTCCAAATGCATGTCAGTCCATAAAGAATATTTTCCATTCTAAGTATCTATGTAAAATAACATAGATAATCTAAAGCCCACTACACTTATAAACTTATTCCAATTTCATATGTAGCAGAGGATCGTATCCCTTTCCCACTGTACAAAAAAGGATACGATCCGCTGCTACCTATGAAATTGGAATAAGTTTAGCATTTCTGCATTTTATTTTAATTCCACATCTGCCGTATGATTGCTTCTATATTCTACATAATACTTGTTTACAACCAAATTTAAATTTTACATCTTCAATAAATCTTAAGGTGTTTCAAGGCAAAATTAAGCTTTAAACGCTTGGCATCCCCAATTGAAATATAATACAATATTTATTTTCTTTGAGTATTGAACATCAAGAAGTCCTTTAGACATACTGTCGATGCTACTCAGAAAACTGCTTACATCACTTTCCAAATCAGTCCAGTCAATTCAATTTCGAGGACCCGTCGTCAATACTGGCTTCGAATCCGGAGCCATAAATTCTAAATTGCTGAAGCCAAAGTGGCCCGATAGCGTTTTGCTTTCATCACCGCCCAGAAAATTGTCCTCTCTTTAATTCGATTCAAAAGTGGTGTCCGGGAGTTTCTGGAGGACACAAACCGAATCAAACACCTTTCAGCTCCCTATTTTCATTTCAAGATAAAAATGTTTTCGTCCCTTTGCGAACAACTAAAGAAAAATATTCCGACTTTGAGGAGCTAAAAAGACGACCGAAATTTATCGAGGATTCAGGATACCGGATCCACAATTCAGCCATGTCCGAAGACAAAAGCGCTTGATGGCACTTTTCCAAAACTGAAAGCCTTTATCAAATTTTTGTTGTGCAGTTAAACGTGTACGTTCTTCTGTTTTCCCATTCGCAAGGAGCAAGGGTAGCCATTTTTATGGTAACAAACTCTGTGTTGATAATCTCTCAGTTTTATGACCCTCGACAGCCGAGCAATTTTTTACTGTTCCAATTGCTACAAGGACAAAGTTTTGCCAGCTCGGGTACAGGGCGGGGGAAAAAAGTAGATAAAATTGCCACGGGCACTGCCCATGTATTCGAAGCTTTATCTCTTGTAACAAAATTATCACATGGGCGGAAAATTTAAAAAGTTTCAGTCCGGTTTTAAGTAAGTATGTGCCAAGAAAGTTGGCTATCGATAACTTCGCAAAATATTTTGTTATAAAATGACCATTAGATAGACAATTTCAGAAGCGTTTATCGCCAGTTGGTTAAATAACGTTTCAGAACTTTATGCGGTTCGAGAGATTAATTTTCGTATTGCGGAAAAAACCCAACACACATTTTCACATGAAGTATTTCCCCAACGGCGGGCGCTTCTGGAGTGCGTTAAGTCCTGTTTTCAGGTTAAATTATGACATGTCGACGAAATTATCATAGTCCATTAACCGCATATGTGAAGTATATCGTAAATATCAGGGGACACTTTGAAATGAATTAATGGATGGTTGCCGGACTCTCGATTATGAACTAGTGTCCGCATTAAATTTTCACTTTGTACTGGAACGAAATTTCGCGCTCCGTAAATCAATCAAAATTTTGGTGATAAATTGCTTTTCCACCAATTTTAAGCACTTATCCCTAATTTGATAGAAACTATACATGAAATAATGGACAAATGGCACGTGATAATGTTCTATTAAATAAAATACTCTAGTTGGAATCTATTAAGTAGGTACACGTACCTATCATAAGTTTATATTATTTTCTAAAACACAAAATGAGGTTGTCCTCTTTGTTCGATAGTATGATAGCGAGCCTTCGTATTGTTGAACAAGAATAGATTTAGATTTGTGTATACAACATTCGTTAAAAAAGGCATGTTCCCACGTCTGCTAGTACACACATCTCAAACCAACCTGTAGTATCAATCATAGGGCGAGCACCACACGGCCCGTATGCTCACTGGAATAAGTCAGTTAAAAAATGTATTACGAGCCTTGTAACTTTCATATATGTTGATGAACTTAAGGAGCATAAATAAATTAATTTCTTGAACCTGCTATGAGAATGCAGAATGAAAACATCATCATTTTTAAAATTTCAAGAACAATAGAAAGTTGAAATTTAGTCAAGCAACAAAATAAATAATAGAGCATATATGTGGCAAATTCTAAAACATATCGAAAGGCATATGTAGAAGACAAGATAATATATCAAATATATTGTGCTCTAGATTGAATTCTGCATTTCTATTTCTATTCAAAAAAAATTGTAATTACCTAATGAGAATTCAATTTCGTTCTGGACAAAATTAAGACCTTAAAGTTACAAACCGATCTGCGGCGTTAAGAAGCATATCCGATTGATAATTTTCTTTACTTTGGTTTACCTTAGGAATCGAACACTTGTCTTAGCAGTCGCAGACAGAAATGCGTGCTCTCACACCACATAGACTTCGAAAAGTAGACACAATATTGGGTGTAGACATATAAAATATGAGTGAACCACATTATGCCTCAGCCTTCCGTATTAGGTGTACCTATATGATTACTTGCACATAACTCCATATATTAAATCTTAAAAAAATTAAATAACCCCGAATTTTCCGGTATGTTAAAGCCACTAGAAATAATATCGTAATTTAAGTCTATTATAAGAATCATACTATAAAATTGATTGCTTCTTGCTCAACGCATTCTTTCTTTAGCTTTAGTAACCGAGTACTGTGATTAAAAATCTCCGCTACGATTAACAATTTAATCAGATCGTTGTTTGCGTGATATTCCCAATAGCTATATCATTCAGCTCGACCCATTGTAATGTAATAATAATCGTTGCCCGTATATAACTGTAACTTCATTCGGCACACAACCTAATGTAGAAACTAATCCTCCAGCAAGGACAATAAAATTGAATGAAATCTCTAATTGGTCTACAATTTAAACCGATGGTTAGCAAGATCAATAACAATCAGGAATAGTTTAAGACAGTATCACTCACATTTGACGTATCACCCTTCTTGTCGGTCTAAAATAATATATACTCGTAAGCCAATTCCACAATAAATTCTGGATTAAGTTTCTGTCCCAGTAGATTATGATGCAAACTTTCAGAAGTATGTAGCAGATATTTATGCGCGCCCTTTGATCGTATAGGATGAGATAAATCACCGATATATTTGGCTATACATTTCACGTAAAGCTCTTTATAAAGCGAAAATTCGCGTTGCAGTTGTTGCTGCATTGTGCATAACATCCGATGCACCCACAGGTATATGTTCTGCTCTGTTCGAGTTAGCGAGATTCGACTATCTCTTCTGAAATTTCGTCGAATCACAAAGCCACAGCCAAAGGATATTATTTATGCAACAGTTTTCAATGGTTAGATTTATATCAGCGCAAAATTTTGCTAGGATCCAAAGCACGTAACGACTAAGGGTATTAGGTGATTATGAAACGTTACATAAGCTGATGCTATAAATCATTGACTGCATTCAGAGTAAAAGTAAAGTTCGGGTGTATGATGCAGGAAATGTTTAGACACAATGTATTTTGATTGTACAGGAACACACCGGGAGCCAAGTATAAATAGGGATTTCCACAGTGCTAATGCCAAAAATAAATAGGTAATTGGGTGGTTCATTGGGAAAGAAAGGGTTCCAGAAATATTCCATATCTTACAGCGATTTTCTGGCCGAAGGTTTTTCGGTGAACTTTGCGTTACTTTTTAACCCGTATCTCTAGGGACTACTCAAAGTAATTATTTAAGGCTTGTCTTAAAGGACATGTGTTCATGTGAACATGTTCCATATTAGTGTCTACTTCGATTGACAAACAAAATAAAAACAATTAAAATATATTCTTTTTTATTTAAAAAATATACTAATTTCTTAATGTCCTTTTTGTATTACATTTTTGGGAAATCCAAGATATTTCCCTAAAGGCTTGTTTTCGTCCTCTTGCATACTTGCATTTATTAATCAGGTGGGGCCATTTAAATCCCTTTTGAGTTGATTGCTTTATTCAAGAAATAATTCTTTGCAGTTACTTTTAGTAAAGAATGCAGCTAACAGAAAAATTGCTATGATCTTTAAGGACTCTCCACAAACGTAATAAAAAATCATATTTTGTTCAACATTTGAATTTTTTTAAAAACTTATTTATCAATGTCGGCACTGAAATGGAGGAAAATAGTTTTAAAATATTACTTAACGAAGATGGTTCTACAGATATAGGTCAAAAAGTAATGCAAAGAATAAAAAAAATCCTTCATGCCTAAAGTTCCCGTTAGTCCTTAACTGAACAAGAAAAACTCTTTTGACCACAATAAATCCAATTTGCTTTTGTTAGCAGCACTGTGAAATAGTTTGTGTAGTGCAGTTTTCTATAACCTAATTTAAATTTTTTTAATTTTTCAAATTTGGGTTTCCAAAAGATCCAGATTTATGCTATTAATTGCAACCTGGAAACAAAAAAGAAATATAATGAATATATTCCTGTCTTAGTTCTGAAAAGTCTATAACACTTGAAAAGAACTCTTCTATACGTATTCTTTTGAGTTTTAATCAGAACCTCAATTGCAGTTAATCTCCATTAGTCTATCTATTGAACATATGAGAAATGGAAACTGATCCTGATCTGAAGTAAGAAAATCTACAACATTGAAGATTTGTGACTTATAAATAACTCAACCTATAGTTTTATTTTTAAAACGAAAAAAAAACAAAGCCCTCAGATTGTACCTTTCTCCAAATTATCAGAGGCAACCTTTATAATTTGCAGAGGGAAAGAAACTCTTTGCAGCATCACAGGCCTGATTTTGGGAAACGGCATTTAGGGAAACGAGAAAAAAACCCCAACCCATGAAGAAGATAAAGTCTTGTACTCTGGTTATCGAGCTATTGGTTTGTATTTATCAATTACATCCAAGATCAGAAATAATTCAGTTTTATGAAATCTAATTCTGCTTCGCTGTGAGCGATTAAAGATGAGTATGCAATTATCAAAAAGGCTGTATCGTTTCGAACTATTTCTGGATAAATATGTGTATGAAAATATATGGACTGTAATAGCTCCATAGCTTATATTTCCATCGCATGCATATTTTATGTGGACAAACTGCATAAAACGATTCCACCTATCGAGATTTCATGTCAGTCATCGCGGCGCTCTGTACTTTTGCACTACAGAAAGAAATGAGTTCGTTTATCACAGCGTTAGATCAGGAGCCATTAATCATGAAAAACGAAGCTCTAAGTATCACAGAGCAGACAATGCAATGCTGGGTAACGAGCATGTGATAAATCGTGACGTTAATATGACAGCAGGAGCCGAACAAGAATATGATTCGCTAGACAGAGCTAAGTAAGTGTATGGAAAAATTCCACTGTGCTCGTTCGGATAATGCGAGATCTTGAAGAAATCAAATAAACTTTTCAAAGTGAAACACATTTATCTCTCCCGAAAAGTACTGTGGTACATTCTGTCGAGAAGCTCCGTATGGAAAGTTACTTCCCACTTGGTCCATATGGAGCTTATGTTGCATGTAATTCGAATTCGAACTGAGCAGATATTCAAGTAAATTGAGCCCTCAGTGAACCGTTCATAGTTTAATAGAAGCATCACTCGGGAATGATATCGATTCAGAAGAATACTCGTTATATGAACAAGAGCATTATCCTGGATCCTGTCTCCATTTTCATATTCACTAAACCGAGAACAAACTTACTACATCCGGTCATTGCGATGTTCGTAAATATTTATTTGAATCGGGTTGATGTAAGTCCTATCGGATATTTGAGGTCTTATCGGGACTATTCCACAAGGCTGCAGATATCGAAAAATTGATATTTTCGTCCTTACGACAAGTTACATTATTCGGCTGGAAATGTGGTAGGTGAAAACATTTCCATATTAAGTAGATACTCGTACTTAGATTAAGTTGATCTTAAAATTCGAAAGATATTTCTCTTTTAGCCAATGCACAATAAATTTCTTTACAACTTCCATTTATGCAGTCAAATTAATCGAAATCAAAACAGTTATTATTTTTATTTGCTAATTCATTGGATACCCGCATCGCTGATTTGTCCTGAAGTAAAAGGAAACAGAAAACTTCCCCACACTTCTTACAATTAAAGCTCGATGAAGCTAAATTAATGAAGTAAATCGACTGAAGTACTTCATACTCCGAACTGCTGCAGGTTCTGTTGATAAAAGTCGACTTTTTATGAATTACTTTGGGTGAATATTGTACACACTTCAAGTTGTTGAAATAAAACTAGAGTAAATATGTTTATTTAATTTTTATCCCTAGCACTCGAATTTTAAATTTTTGACTGATTTTCATCCACTACGTTAAATCGTAAGTTTATAAAAGTCCAATTAGTTTAGGCAAGTCTGTCCCTGTTGCACAGATCGACGAAGGCGTCGTGTGTCTTACTAACAGAAAAATTGATTGTATCATTGATTTCCAGATTTGTGATGAGTTGTAATGATGTAATTCATCGACGATATATGTAGGTGCAGCTAATCTGCACCTGTGAGAGTGAAGTTGATACCAGTCCTGCTCGCCCTAAATATAGGAAAAGAACTGATATCATGAGCAAATATTATCTTCTTAAAACGGGTCCAATGTCTCAGACACATTTAAGATAATACAACGAGGCCACCTGAATTAACAATTTACTAAGTTTTTATATTTTTAAAACAAATAACTATGAAGCTTGTGACATGTGATCTAACTTTTGAGTGTTTGCTTGGTTATTTTTAGTGTTCTATTTTTAGTACAGGTATAAAATAGGAATACATTAAAATCGAATCACGGGATGTGGTCAGTCAGACAGGCAAATCAAATATTAGACACGCAATTGGATTCAGAACATTTGTAATCTTAATATATAAACATAACATAATAGGCTGCAAGCCAATCGTATCATACTCTAGTTGAAATACTGAACTCCGATTTATATTTTAGTTGGGAATGTATCAAAAGAATGAGGAGTGCATATACAATCATTACATGACCTTTTATTTAGGTAGAAACTACTCGATGGATGGTTAAACGATTTCTTGAGTCATAGTGAGTTCCATAAATTAAGTTAGGATATTTTTGCAGAATTTTTGTATGGCAACTACATGAAGGATTTACGGGATATTTTTCATATTAATACCTTCAGCTGCGACTATTATAAAATCAACGTATACAAAATTTCAAAGTCGTAACGTAAAGCGTTCTAAAGCTATCGTTCAATATTGGTGAACACGTGTTTTAAGGACTTTTGTATAACAGCTACGCGAAGGAGTCGACGGATGGCGCTAATTAATGAAATCAGTCTTGCTTTGGATATAAAACTAATTCTAGTAAAATTTTGAATCACTCCTTTAACTCGTACTAGAGTTATAGTGAATTATGTAACTTGCATAAGTTTATGAAGGACTTTTGTAGGCTGCTACACGAACGACTTATTCGATTTGCATCATTTTCAGAACTTTCGCATCAAACAGTGCAAACTTTATGTATGCAAAATTTCAAGTTCCTAACTTAAAGCATTCGAGCAATAATTGTGAATACGTGTTTTAAGGACTCTTGTATGGGAGGTACCCGAAGGAGTGGAAGGATATCGCCCGTTAACGAACTTAGCATTACTTTTTCAATTTTACAGGTGGTGACAAAATTTCAACTTCCTAGGCCAACGCGTTCTTGAGTTATCGTGCAAACGGACGGACGGACGGACAGCAAACGGATTTGGGGTTTTTTGCCACAACTAAACACAAAATAATGTATAACTTTTTTTCGTCCGAGGCTCGGTTCTATGCGTTACAAACTTTTCGAGCTGGATTAAACTTATAATACTCTATATGATTTCATCTAGAGTATAATAATAATGTACCCACTTTCTTCCGACACTTTCTTCAATTTCGGGATAGATATAATACAATATGCTAGCGAAACTACAATATTAACTAGGTCATAAAGTGTAAATATGGCACATTAAATAAAAATATAAAAGTTTGAGCTATTGATAAATTAAATATGTATCTACTGTGTCAGAAGAGAATGACTCTTGACACTTTTAATGACGAATAAAACTTGTGTCAGGATGTAGTTTTATGTTTCAAAATGATGAAGATATAGATATTAATTTACGCCAAATACAATATTTAAACTTTAAATTGACTGTTTAACAACATATGTATAGAATTTTATTCGCTTCACAGAAAATTGAAACTAAATTAACTTACCGCATTACCTCTTTACATAAGTATAATTTCAAGACTAACCGCCTCTAAGGCATTCTCTGGAAACATTAATGAAATTAATTGGCAAGCATTGAACTTTGATAATAGTATCAATATTGTACATTGCTATATGATAGTAATATATGTTCAATGGGTACTCACACTACTTCTAAGGCGTATATTGTGCGTAATTATATCTTCTTTACATTGCATTGTATCGAAATCAATAACAAGCTAATTGAATATAAATGTCGATATATCACAGTCTACATAATTATATTACTCAACGTAACACTATTACCTGTCACCTCATCATGTAAATTAATCCGTCCATCACCGACTTCAAATCGAAGGTTTTGTAATTGATATGATAGTCTCCTAACGCAATTAAGCGCTAAAGATTATTGTTCTAAGTTTTCAATATTAATAGAAACAGTTGACTAATGTGATAAAAGACACATCCTCAATAGACGGGCATCGTCCCCATTTTAAAAAGGAATACATACATGTATAGAATACTGCTAATCTCGGCCAGTGGCGATCATATTGCTTTTCCAAGGGGGGGCCATTGAAGTTCAGTAGCTACTGTAGAAAAAATAGGTGCGGTAGCTACCCGTTAATGCAGTATGGAAGGAAATTATGCAAATACTATGGTCGCTGCGGTTGGTACTTCTTGAAAATATCAACTTTTCATTTCTGCATCTAAATCGCCAGATTTTGGCAACCGAATTTCAGAATATTAAAAAGCATTAACATCGCTCTGAAGGGATTTCTTTAACATCGTTCAATTTATCAGCTGATTGTATGATATCAAAAATTTAACCTGTATTGTATGATTGTAAGTCTTTAAGCAATGGTAAATTAAATTGCATGGGTAGGAACTAGAAAATAAAATTAATTGATTCCAAAGCTTGGTGTACATAATTTTCGATTTCAGTAGAAGTTGATGTCGATCTCGATTTCGACAAAATTTAGAAGCCCAAACAGACTTCAAGATCTCTTACATGTATGAGAAAACTAGTAGATTTTGAGAGTTTTGTTAAAATTTCGAGATTTCGCCAAAACCAGTTTGAAATCTTTGAATGTAAATTAGCTGTTTTTTGAGACCACTAGAAAAGTAGTGTATTTAATGTTTATTAATTCTAATATCATACATATTTGATGAAACTCAATATTAGGCATTTAAATTCAAACCCTATATCTCATAATCTAAAGACTTCAGGCCCGACGAAGAAATGATCACCCCAGGTTTTGAGTTATCCTACAATACTTAAAATCTACGAAAGAAATATTTTATGTTAACTTTTGGAAACGAGGAAATTTAAATTGAATGAACAAGAGTCGAAAGCTTGCATTATCATGCAATTTGAAATTTTGTAATATTTTATACAGGTAGTTGTAGTGACAGATAATTTCAGGACTATTCAGTGACTATTATTTGTATTGAGGATTTTTTCCCAAAGATTTTTTTCGCGGTACCTCTTATAATGGTTGTAATTAGTGTAAATAATATATGTTTTAAGTTTCACCCCGATCAGAAAAAATAAAAAAAATTGGATATAAAAATGGATCCCGATGTATTAACAAAACGGCCAAATAATATTATTCTGTAGTTGATTGTAACTCTAAATATATAGGTTATGTACCATAGTCGTAATGAGAAAGTGAAGTTTCTCATATTCAATCGGCTTCGACCGTATTTTGAATAATACAAAGTTAGTATCGTCGGCAAAAATATCTGATTTCTAATGCTCAATATTATATAATATTATAGAAAGAGAAAACGGTTCAGAAAGTCTTTCACCAAGTACGAAATTAAAACTATAACGGATTAGGGATTAAATGTCAAAAATTATCTTTTCGTACTTGCTGAACGACTCTATTTTTTCTTTTTTTTACAATATTGAGCAGGCGAAAAGAAATGTTGCCGATGACTCTAACTTCGTATCGTTTACACTCAAAAATTAATTTTTTAAGATAAACTTCAATTGCTGAATTTAGGCACTTACGATGGTACACCACTTATATATTTAGAGTTGCAATTACCCACAGAATGATACTAACATATATAGGCCCTATGTCGATATCTTCGGAGTTTTCGGAATCTTATACAATTTTGGTTTCTTTAAGGTCCTTGAGACACGTTTATTATATTATCAAGATGAAACTTAAAACGGGATGGGTGCTGCTAAAGAAATTCAAAATTTTTAAATTGAGTGATTAGCTTTGATTAGAGTTTGAACTACCCTTTTCACCCGGGTAGATTACAAATTCATCCAAATATGGGAAATAAATTAGAATATGATAGAATCTTATCGAAATCTCAACGTTTCAGCAAATCGAGTTTATTTATTTATTTAATGAAATCCATTGTACAGATAAACTTATCCAATTACACAACAGAGTTTTAAATCTTTGGATGTAAATCAGTTATTAATACGTAATAGTTACTGTAAATACTCATAATTAAGTTCTTATAGCTGATTTACAACGCAATATTTCAAATCTCGTGATTTTGACAAAACTACTAAGATTTACTGGATTTCTCATAAATTGGAATAAGTTTGATATCTGCTCTGGTGACTATAGGTTTTCTGAAAACATAGTCAAAACACTGTTGACATAGAGGTCAAACCGACCTGGACAGCAATGATATTGTGTTTCACTGCATTTACCACAATTTACGTCTTAATTTAGGATTAGGATGCACATAATGAAAATTGTCCAAGCATAATCCAAATCCAAATTTTTCAAAATTATAATAATACACCGTAACCCAAAGATTGATTATATATATTTATATTCGAAATTTTATTACTTTTCGATTGAAATATTTATAATTAGTACAGTATTTTTTTCAATCAGGAGATAAAAGAAAAAAGAAGGGAAAATCAGATTTAATTGCATTATACTTTAAACCTTGAAACCTTGTTGAGGGACCAAGTGGACGAACCGCTGCTTTTCTTCTCAAATTGAGCAGACAGGAATGTGGTAGTATGGTTGGTGTCCTCACAGGGCATAACTCGTGTGGCCTACACCTGGTCAGATTGGGAATCATTGACGACCCCATGTGCTCTGCTTGCGACGAGAGCGACGACACAACGGAACATTTCCTTCTCGGGTGTCCAGCTTACTCGTTTGCGAGAATGTACGTATACGGCGTTGATGCTATGAGGATGGAAGAACTCCGTTCTCGATCCCTCCCTACCCGAGCTCTTGAAATTCGTGAAGAGAACGAAAAAGTTTAGGTAGAGACTGGGGGATTCGAGTATAATGGGCCATGTTGGCCTGAATGCTCATGATGCGCTGCTTTGCTGCGTGTCTTCCCCCACACCAAGCAACTACAACACAACAACAACAACATTATGCTTTATTAAGTAATAGTCTCATTTAATTTTCTTTAAAGTAGACATGATAAAGTAATAATGGGCGACGAATTAGGGGGCCATGGCCCCTCCCTCTATGACCGCCACTGATCTCAGCCTCGCAGAGATAAGACGTACATGCACTCAGAAGCATCTATGCAATAATTTTAACAATATTGCTTTCTAAGTCCTTTTTCAACGAAAATGTAGTAGACATTATGATTTTTTTACTCGTATGTAGGTATGCAACGAAAGATGTTTTTAGTTTCAATAGCCACAAAAAGATTTCAATAAATATTAATACAACACAATAATTAAATATAATTTTAAGAAATTTTCTAAAGGCAAATATTCACAATCATTATAATGGAATTTTCCTATCATGGGTTTGCCAAACCGTGTTTCGTGTTTACTTCATTAAATTTGTGAAGATAACATTTTACACGTGCTGCTTCACAGCCC
The DNA here is from genome assembly GCA_951812415.1 of Beris morrisii. Classification (NCBI taxonomy): domain Eukaryota; kingdom Metazoa; phylum Arthropoda; class Insecta; order Diptera; family Stratiomyidae; genus Beris; species Beris morrisii. Next base: position 691,119 of record OX638310.1, read on the forward strand.
AGAAATATTATGACGATGAAAGTCTTGTTTCCATGAGAAATTTAAAACGTATCTTGCCTACAAACCAGGGACCTGTCAATAGATATGGAATACTCATATCAGATTTTCCCATACAATGCAATACAACGATGGGCCAAAAAAACATTGCCCTCTCTGTCCGGCACAAGAACACGGTGTTGTTGTTGTTGTGCGGATTTTGGATTTTCGAAAAGTTTCGAAACTTCAAAGTGACAAAAGCAAATTCATAGTTGAGAACTGTCACAACAGAACAGGTAAGTAAATGCTTTTACTTTTGAATTAATATTTATGTAATAAACTTTATATTAAAGCAAAATTTTTGTATGGTAAATGGTGCAGCGTTACGAAATGAAGTGCACGCGCAGTTGCCATCCAGTTTTAACGATTTGCGGGGCGCCGGGAGGCGAAGAATGATCAACAAGAACGATCGCTAAAGTTACTGTAAGACTAAAAGTAAGTAATTATTTTAATATTGAAAAAAAGTGTCAGTTTTTTAGTTAGATACTATGGGTGTGTGTGGATTCGCGGCTAAATTCAATTTAGTGCATTAAATTAAAAAGTTTTTAATTTAGAAACCCTCATACGTTTATACTAAATTCGTTCATTTCCAATTTAGTTATGAAGAATTTCATTTACAGATAAGATTTAGTGTGCCGAAGGGAATTTAATGCACGTAATTAAATTTAATCAGGAATCAACACACCCTTAAAATCTTCACGAACAAAACTTATTCCTACATCTGCATCAATTGTAGAAATTCACATTTTTCTCAATTGATACATATGTATTTAGAATTGACACGATTTCATCGTTAGTATCATTAAGCCTCTCAACCACGTCATACATTGTCTACTAATATTATTTCTTTATTTAGGTAAATGGATGAATAGTCTTTTGGTTGGGTCTGCTTGAGAAGATGCAGTGAATTCATCCATACTCTTTTCATGTGTCTTAAATAGTAGTTTTCTAATATAAACAAACTCGAGCTGCATTAAATGCATTAATATCCAAATGTAAATACATAGCTCGGTTTGTTTACTGACCTACTGGGAATGCCGGTAATATTAAGTGCGTATTCATAAGCAAGATTGCTGACTTGCGGATTTGGACTTAAGCGCCGGTTCATATTGCCTGATTGAGGTCGAAGTTAAAAACAAAATACGATTGTTTGGAACTTCATGCCTCGTTATGCAATGTGTGATCTAGACTAAGACCTAGATCCGGACCTCGACAATATTGGCCGAGTGACATAGAATTGAGTATTTTCCCAAAGTGGAACACAATACTCAATTCCGTGTCAGTCGGCACTTTTTTAATATATAAGTTTAGTTGTAACTAGCGATAATCTCTTAGTATGTTAGTATTTTTTAAACCGAATTAAACTGACCATCAACTCAACGGTAACTAAAACCTTCTTTCTTTTTATTTCAGCAAACTAATTCGAAATGTTTCCGAATAGAGTTGAGACAGGCTTAATTGCATCCTCGCTCTATTTGGACATTTAGAATATCCCTGCTGCACCTGGATCAACCCCAGGAAATTCAAAGTGATCCCAAATGGTCTTTGAGACGGGCTTAATTGCATCCTCGAGCTATTTGGACACTTAGAAAATCTCTCTACGCGGTGGATCAACTTCAAGAAGTCCACGAAGAAAGAGTTGATCCACCACTCAGGAAAAAGGTGCTGCTCGCTGGACAAGACCACGAGCAAGCAACAGTACTCCTCTCTTTCAGGTCCCACCTCCTCTCGGGACTAACCGCGTGTTCTGGTCGGGTATCCCTCATGCCCACCAAAATAAACACAACAACTTCTAGTATTCTAACTTTTATTTTATTGTTTTATTATTATCTATCAGTCATCTTCGCCTTACATAACTAAAATTTATAATTTTTTCAGGAGAAACATTTTCATTTTGGAATTTGATTAAAAGTTGAATGCTTCGCAATACTTTATCCTTTGTGAACACTTAAAACTTGTACAGTTAAAAATGTGTTGTTTTACAAGATCAACACGACGTAAATTTAGAGTATATTTTTTGAAAAAAGGGAATATTGATGTTTTTAGATTTTTATCCCGCGTTATAGTTTAGTTGAATGGCTAGTGGCTATGAAGATATATGGAGGGGCACACACCGATCGTTTAGTTTCATCCATGTAAAATATGGTGCATAGAGCTGTATCAAAACATTAACCGAGGCACTTTTCGAATATATACTTTTATCTTAAAACATGTCTGAAAATTCGGATATGTATATTTATTTTTCAGTATCTTTGGATATTTTTCTCATGTTTCCATTAGATAGCCACGTATTTTGTTGCTTCTGAACACTTTATTTACAGTTTCTATACTTATTCGAACATCCCCTTTTCTGAGGCGAGCTCTTTGATGAAATATGGTTTTAGAATCGATCGATTTTCGATTCTTAATTATTGTAACATCTAGTTTTAATATTGTTTTTCAGCCTAGGATACCTGATTCTTCTGATTTTTTTCATAAAGTCTTCATCATAATAAATGACGTGACTGTCCAAATCGGGCCCTGACATCCTGAATTTGTCGCCTGCAAACGGCTCGTTCGAAAGGCCGCGTCATCCAGCTCCTAATTTTTAAGATGGCTTTGCTAAATTTATCAACCGAGTATACCTATCGCTTGCGTGGTTTGTCTATTGGCCTGTTACCACTCGCTTTGCCTTTAAAAGCACGTTTGGGGATTCTTCTATCTTCCATTCACTCTACATGGCCAGCTTCTAGCTCATCGTAGAGTTGATACAAATCATGGTTGTATCTTATTCACCATTCGGTTTTTTCCTTCACAAGTCCCAAAATTCTTCGGAGAACCTTTGTTTCGAATCCGTTAATAAATAATAACAAGACATAATTCTATAATCTGCCAATTTCAATAATAAAAAAGAAAATTGAACATTATGAATATTTATAACGGTTTTGATTTGCGAATGCAACGGTCAAAACACTGTTGACACCAAAATTTCCCTTTCCGAGTTCGAAGACAATACACTCCATCTTCTTCTAATACTCTCGATCTGATTGCATTTAACTTTGTCCGGCAGAAGAAGGAAATCAAATTACCCAAATATGTCCCTCAACTTTCGAAGTTCCAAAATACAGCTAAAATCTAGTAAAAATTGTATTTCTGAATGAAACTACAATAAAAGTTATTATCAAAAATTATTTTATGTTGATTGACAATTTAAAAACGATATTTTACCTAAATTTATATTAAAAATGTTCGAGGAGTGGCAATCTCGGCTAATCATGTACAATCTTTCCGAAACTTCAAATCAGAAAACTTGTCCCACATGAGATAGAGACAACGGTAGTCCATTTGTGTTGACAGGTCCCTGCTACAAACTTTATTTTGATGGGTAATGTCGGTTCGAAATTCCATGAATTTTTTCTAAATGCATACATTATTTAATGTATGTACATATAAACCTCGAACGTCTATCTTATACATATAACATGACTTGGCATTTAGATGAAAAATAATACGAACATTACATCCATCAAAACAATTTATGTTTAACATTCTTTTGACAAAGAAAATAGTTTTTACAGCACGTACGAGAAAGTATCCACATGAAATTATTAAAATACCTTACTATGCGTTAAGAGAAGTTGCGATTTATGTAAAGGATTTATCATAAAGTTCCATAAGCGATTCTCTTCATAACAAGCCTATAAATTGTATTATTTAAACTACCCGAACTAAATAATAATACCTTAAAGAGTTCCTATAGACAGGGCTTATTTTTTAGGATACCATTTTACAGCACTTTTTATTAATATAAAGTATTTATCTCCTACATGCGTATGATTTAATACAGTTTATGTATATACATATATCATACATTGCTTGCGTAAGCTGTTCCTGAAATAAACGAACTTTATTGCGATTTTTTTAATGACATTTGTTGCACTTAAAGACTTTCAATTTCAAGTTAAATAACTTTTATTTTATATGAATAATAAAAAAAATTAAAATAACGATGTTGACTTTAAATCAATCTTGAAATAAATATTGAGTACATTTTACTGGATAGGAACAGATTCGAAATAGACCTTCCACCAAGGAAAAGAACAACAATTCGTAAATGTACACTGAGAGAAATAATTGGTTGGCATGCGTTTGCATCAATAAAATTTTTATTGCAGCAATCGAAGTTCATTTATGCTAATAAGAATTTGCTTGAAGCAATAGGTGTTCATTTGTACTAAAAAATATTCCTTCAAGGGAATAAAAAACGAGATACACGCAATAGAATCATTCTGTTAAGACAATCAACTTAATTCGTTTGTGCAGTACTGTTGAGACAACCAAACATAAAAATGGCTAGCAACTCAATTTTGATTATTGCAGTACAATGTTGATCATCACAAACGATTTACGGCATCTTTCAGTTGTGATAACCGAATATGTGTTCCGTCAACCGAAGGTATGCTGCGGTAACTTAATTAATGCGCTAGGTGTAGTCCAGTGGTAGTGTACTAAGTTTTGAAAACATCGCTCCCGGGGTTCAATTCCCACTCACTGCATAATTGATTTATAAATTTTTCAGTTCCTATTGGTTTCGGAATATTAGTATCAATTGTGAACAGTGCGGAATGTTTAATAGAGGTCACTTGTAAAGGATTTAACCTAACTTAGTTAATCAACATTAAGTTAAGTTGCACATAAGAAAATGAAAATGTAATGTCTTCGGTGGCGCAGTGGTTACGCGCGACGATCAAAAAACGTTCAACACTGGGTTCGATTCTTACATAACCATGGGTTTTATTAAGTCAGTAAGTAAGAAATAATATTTGAAGTAGAAAAATAGTGTATTGGAAGAGTACTCTACCTCCTTTCTAGGTAACAAAAAAGAATTCAGTGTAGAATTTTTAACACAAAGAACTCCAATTTTTTTGAGTTTACCAACAACCCGCGCATTTGTGGCAATCAAAATTTTAAGAAATTGTGATTGGCTAGACAAATAATTCAGTTATCGGAAAATATATTCGATTCCAATAAACGATAATTCGGTTCGGGCAACCCAAAATTTCGGTTCCAACAATGGGATAGGAACTTTTCCTGGAATCGATGTAATTCGTTTGGCATATACATATTTCTATTGCAGCAATGAATCTGTTCTCTCAGTGTAAGACCTAACTATGCTAAGCAGACATCTACTAACGATACGTGTTCGGAATTGTTCAAAGAGAAATTAATTTTTTATCAGCCCATATTTCCTGTGGGTATTTTCCGATTCAATTTATTCTATTAAATATCATCGTAGTGCATCGAAATTGGATTCGCAATAATTTATTTCGCCGAATGTCCTTGTGCCTGCACACAACAACTGGTTATATTCGAACTTATTCCCTGTAAACGCGTACAAAGTAAATTGATTGTGAAATGTTTCCGGGATAGCCGCAATACATACAAATGTATGCTATTCCGAATATGTATTTAACGAAGATTAAATTGAAATCGTATTTCGCGAAATCATAGTGGACGAGCGATTCCTTCATTAGTGCAAAAACCAACAAAATCTGAACAATAAAAATATAATTAATATGTCTGTAGGCTGCATGGATGCCTCTGCGGTCCATCTCGAATGTTCATAAAGGAAATAACTTTATAAAAGGACATCTCGCATTATTCTCATATTTTCGAGTGTTCGTTATATTGAGAAGAAGGCGGAATATGGCTTCCGAGCAAACAGATAAGGACGAGCAAGGAAAACAACTGAACCAGTGAAAATCAATACGTGATCGTATTCCTGATGTGCGAGGGAAAGGATAAGAACCGAGAAAATATTTGTTATGGCAGTTACAGCTTAGCACTTAACCTACTTTATTCAAAACACGATTCCGATGTCATGTTATGATGCCGGTCCTGGAATGTCGAGTCCTTGGAATTTAAGTCACATAACCGTACGCATATACGACTCCATTATCGGTTGCTCGAGTAATGGGAGTAATAATTGGTCTACAACTGCGACCTTTTCACCACTTTCAGTAGTTTCAATCGAAAAAAAATTCTAGAAATGACGAGCAAATTGAGAATTCAATTCAGCTCATAGTTAGAATTTTTATTTTCGTACTTCTGACAGGAATATTTTAAAAACAACTGAGTAAAATTTATATTTATTCGTATACTCGTATATTTCATTTATTTCGTGTATATTTTAAGAGTTTTTGCTTTTGCTGACGCAACAGCCATAGGGTGGTCACATTGCGCTTGACGGTGTGAGTTGGATTTAGCGAAGGCTCAAAACTTCCAAATATTAAATCCGAGGTACGGGTCACGCTAGGAAATTGAAACTTAGAACTTATATACAATCTATTATATACATAATTTTGAGCAGAACACTGTCGTTCAAGGTGGGTGGGGGGGGGGGAAGTAATTTTAGAATGCGATATCTTACGAACAAATGAAAATAAAACTCGTGTAGGACGAATATCAATTGTTGAAGTACAACGAAAGAATAAGAACAAAACATACTGGAATAAATAGAACTAGAACTAGAAATTCAATATAATAAATTGTCTCGATAATAAGAACGACTGCCAATCTAAAAATAATTAACTTTTAAGATAGTTTCTTCCTGTACAACGTTTTAAAGTAATTCATATTTTGAGGATTCCAGCGACGTTAGTCTGTTGGTCCATTCCGACTTGACTCCACGTTCCCGAATTTTCAGAGAAAAGTAATAAAATTAGTTTTGGAAATTTGTTTATAGAATGTTTTTATTTCAATGTCTTGACTACAAAATAGAATGCTGTTTAGCAGTTGTGTCGAGTTCCGAAAAAATTGCGCACTAAAATTCGGAAGTTCTTTTTTATTTTGATCACCATCGGTGAATTAGTCAACATTTGCATTCTTTACAATTTATAATTGTAAATAATCAAATTTAGTAAACGTCATAATTTAGACACCTTTGAAGATGTCTAAATTAAAAGATTTTTGTACTAGTGCAATAAATAGAATTTAGTCGTGACTCGACAAACGCCGGTAGTATCAAATATGATAATCAGTACACAATCACACAACACTGGATGCAGTGTAGACAGTCACTCATCATTTGTAAATTAAACTACTAAGCCGGAGTCCCAGTGACACTCATACTAGGGTCCTTAGGGTTTTGCTATATGATTTCCACTGGATAATAATAAATTAGTGTGATTATACAGCCTGAATTATTTAAGTCTTTAAAGTTATTATTATACTTAGGAGTTTGTAGATCATATTTAAACCCAAAAAGGGTTCCATCTAACATTCCTTAAGCAGAAATGAAACTATTTTTAATTTATAAATTCTTTATTTAGCCATAATAGTATCCTTAACTATTTTCTAAGAATATAAATAATGGTTGTTGTGTGTGGTTTCCATTAACCGTGTCTTTTTTCCTCCATTATTTTCTTCAGCCAAACTGAGCAAGTTGAACACCTTTGTTCATTTCAACGAACCAAAGGGCTGAAAAGTTACGTCGAACAAGGGCTCCTTGGAAGTTTTTAGTTTGAAAAGAGGTTGCAAACTTTTTAATTTAGCACGAATGAAAAAACTTCTGTTCTTGGCAACACTTTTTTTTAAAGGTGAAAAGTTTCATGCTATCCGGCTGTGTAAAGCTTTTGTACTTAATATTCGACGAAAGAAAAAAATCTTTATCTCTCTCTCCTTTAAGTTTATAAATTTTGTAAACTCGTACACGAGGTATAAAACGAAAACATAGCTGAACCGAACAGAAATGTCCTTAAGCAGAGTTTAAGTATTATTTGAAAGGAGTTAAGATATGATGGAGTTGAGAATGGGAAGCAGCTCATACGAACTAGTGTATGCAACTGCCAAAAGCTACGTCCTTCACTTACGATTATATTCCATATTCCAATTCAGTATAGCATACAGATACGTAACCTTGACGTATAAAATAGTCGCATATATCAATTCAACTCGTTACGATATGAATCCCTTTGAAATCCTCGAAGCCATTAGGAACCTCATCCCACTGGGTACGGGTAGTTTCGAGAACATAAAAACCGTTTGCATAAAAAGATTTCAAGGATTTGAAAGTGTCACGAAAGTTTTTATAAACGTTTAAATTTCCGCTGTATCTCAAACATATTATTCCTACAACATGTAGCGACAGTTTGCTAAAATTTCGAAAATCGCCGACCATAAATCATGGGAAAACAAGCAGTGGATAACGAATGATCCCTCGCCTCTAGCTCGCAAAAGTGATAAACGACGACAATAAGCAGGGAAAAGCACCACCACAAGCATCACTCCTCAGCCCATATCCTGCAGCTCACACCTACCCTGCGCTATGATACAAAATACACATAAGGACCATAAGGCATAGGCCCATTTTCGTGAAATTATAGTAAAGCAGCGAAAACCCGAAATTCACGCAAATTCCAAATTGAAAGCTTCTTACCATGGCACAGGACGATAAAAAGGACGAGGACGAAGACCCGCAAAATTTCCATCTCTGGGGACCTGAGCTGAGAGTGTCAAGCATGAAGTGATTTCATTCAAAAGTAACCGTTATCCCAAATCTTGAGTAAATATTCATCTTAGCAGACACCCGTGGATTGAATTTCCTTTCTTGGGATACCCTACAGGCCTAAGGCAAGTAAATACCACAAGATATCCGAAAAATTGCTTTATGACTTCTTCGCCATTTCGCACAGCAAAGCCACTTCCTACTCCTGGCAACAATGATATTGATATGCATATTACATGGACGATTTTTTTCAAGAATAGATACGTTTTCGTACGGATAGATACACTCGTAACGTATGACATACGGGACTAGGTACTGTACCGAGTGGTTAGAAACGTAGCAAAGGGGATACAGTTTCTATCCAGGATCTGTTTTAAGCAAGAAACATCAGCAAACCTCATCAAAAGCTCTATGTCATTTCCGACGTTTGAAATATTTACAGTGACAACTTTTCATGTCATTTCTGATGATATACTGTATACTCGTATAATGCGAATATGAACGTGAATGTAGATGGAAATATTAACCGGTGATATAGCCTCTAGCCCCTACAACCCCTAAAGTTTCAAGACATGCTGCACATATTGGCCAGGAAAATTGATGATGTAGATGTGGGTATGTTTACTCAAATCACCCAGATTGGAATTCTGTTTGCAGCATTATCATCACCTGGCGAAACATAGGGGTCACCCCTTAATGCAGAGTTATAAGATATTAAATGTTGAGAAGCTCGATTCAGGATTTGGTATCAGAGCTCTACATGAATTGGATTCTGCATTTATTCAACCACAGCACTCATTCCCCTCCAATTTATATTCTATATTGTCTGAAAAAAAAAATTAAAAGCAGTTCAAAAGATTTCGAATAATTTCGGTACATCCAACTTTGTAGTAATTCTTCCTGAGCCGCTGCAAGTCAATTATATGTTGCGTAGTTTAAGTGTTTTCTTTAAAATGAAGAATTTGGACATTAGTCATGGTAATTTGTACGGTACGACAACAATTTGTTGTCATCAGGAAAAGCATTCATATACCCTAGGGGGTCCAAAAGTTCTTATTCAGAATACCAAAAACATTATTACAAATTTGAACAATGCACTTAGTGCCTCTTTCATGAAGCAACATTAAGCCCCTTCTAAAGTGTGTGCCTTCACGACGTCCTTGAGGAATTTGTCACTCTCAAAACGACGACCTCTGAGGTCCCGATGAAGGTTGGGGAACAGGTAGTAGTCACTGCGGGTTAGATTCGGCTGTTGGGTGGATGGTCTGATACAAGGTTTCGCGGGATTCATTTCATGTAAAAAATTGTTTCTTTTAGACGACCATTATTCAGCACCAGCTGTTCCACCCGTTCAACAATTTCTGGAAAGTGGATCAATTGGTCTTCCACTCCGCGGATCGTCCTCCAACGAATCTCAGCCCCATTTAAAAAGTGTTGATCAATTATTTACGGTAGCCTGGGAGGGAGCAGCAACCCCATAAACTCCAATCAACCGAACCGGGTAGGATTAAGAAGGTATTTGATCCTTCATTGTTAAAAATTTTATCACTAAAATTTCGAAAAATCGTGAAATTCTTTTTACTGGATTAAATAAAATCACGTGGAAGTAAAAACCAATTCGGCTTCTTATCAGATATGAAGGAATTTGTGAAAACGAATACAACCTTACTTACACCCTCTTAGAGTTGAATTAAGAAAAATCCTGAAAATTGTTTTTGTGCGATTATATAAAAAGCTCATGGAAGTAAAGCGTTATTCGATACCAAATAAGACCTAATGGATATGACGGAATTCGTGATAATGTATAAAACCCTTATACATTGTTATGGGTTTGAATTTAACCAAATTCTGGAAAGCGTTTCAAGGTATTTAATTGAAAACCGGTAGAAGAAAACCACCCAAGTCAAAATACAAATGGCTTCACTATCATTGATCTAAGCCTGGCCTCACACTGAAAGAGCAAAAACAGTTTTAGTCAAAAACGTTTTTGACTAAACATGACTAGTCGCTGTTTCAATAGCAATTCAATTATCAGAGCACACTGATTAGTCGAGTTCGCTTCAAGGCTCGCGACTAATCAGTGTGCTCTGATCATTGAATTGCTATTGAAACAGCGACATAGTCATGTTTAGTCAAAAACGTTTTTGTCTAAAACTGTTTTTGATCTTTCAGTGTGCGTCCAGCCTAATGTAGGGGATTAAAATCTTAATCCATTCGTTGAATAATGTAAATTAACAATTCTATGAATTGTAATCCATTCATTGTATAATATAAATTAACAATTCTATGAATTGTAAACACAAACTTTATTAAATTTAATGGAAAAAATAATATTAAATTAACATTTGAAATAACTCTTAATATTGTTTAATTTATTTTTAAACTTGAATATTTCTTTTTATAAGTTATTGTGGTGAAAATTAAATTCAGACTGATTATTTTTCGTTCTAATTTTTTGATCCAAAGTCGTCATATGCTTCGATCGATTAAATTTTACAGAAACAATTTTTTTTAAAACATTAAAAACTAGTACTGCAAACTCAATGTACCGTGCGGCACCACACTAAGTATATAAATTCCAAGTTTTCTGAGATATGAAAATCAAAATTTTTAGTCTAAAACGCTTACCCTCCTTACCCCACCACACCCTCACCCACTAAAAAATCTTAACTAAAGAATTTAATACAATTTAGTAGCTTAAAGGGTTTCTGAACTACGATTTTTGAACCACGTATGAAGGATATTTACAAAATATTGTTGCGAGCTAGGGGTTCGCCGGGATTTCAAGTAAAACACAATTCGGTTAAAATAAAAATAAGTGATAATTTATTTATCCGCACTTTTATTTCACAGAATTATATTCGCACAATAATTCGCACTGTATGGCAGCACTGCCCGCTTATTCCATGTATCGCTTGACTCGATCACTTTCGCTCTCTACCAACACGGTTGCGTATACACGCTCGCGGTCACAGTCGACGTAATAAAAATTACTATGTCCCTCGCTGAAAGCTCATCTGCTTTTATACTACTTGATTGTAGTCGAGACTGTTCTTAAGTCTTTGCTCGGTGGTGTGTGTGGACTCAACTGGAACGCTTGAGAGCATTCCATTTGGTCTTCTAGGCTTCCAGTACATTCGAGCGCATTCGATTAGAGGAGAGATATAGTCGTGTTGTTTCGTTCTCTTACTTCAACTAGGTTTCTGATTGGGTTATTTTGCAGCTTAGGTATTCGGTTGTTGCTGTTTCCTATTCGTAATCGATCGAGTTGCGCGGTGGCCAGGCTTACATGTAACAATATGAACATTCTCCTATAAGCTGTTCTAGAGAATTGATTTCCAGAATGTGCCACTTTGAGCGTTGAACTCGCTAGACATACACGATTGTTTTGTCGCCAACTCACATCCCCCTGAATCCTTGTCTACCATTTTTCGTGCAAATGGGTCCATGCAAGTTTAAATTGTTTAGCGTACGAAGTTCTGAAGATATAGAAAAAAAGTTTTTCGTCTAATTCCATCCTCCACTTCACCTTAGATAGAGCCATCGCGTCTACGTTTCGTGAAAATCGGAATATATTATCTGTTCTAGAGTTATGGACGCTGAAGCAGTTTGCATACGACGTACAGCAAGCGGACGAATTTTTATTTAAAATTTTATTTTAAATTTTTATTATTTAAAAAATAACAAGAGTGAAAAAGTTATAAGTCATGAAAACCGATTGCTTTGTAATCTGACTAAAAGTTTTATCTGGTATTGTTACTTTTTTTAAATATCCTTAACATCAATTACCGTCAGTTCTGTCATTGGCACGGATGCCACTAAGTTCCTTATAGTTTTTTTTGATATATTCTAGAATTTCAATTGAAGGCACCTTTTCACAATTTTTTCGCTTATTGTGCACTTCTGTATATTGAGATCCAGATGATACCAAATATTATCAATTGGATTTCATTCTAGAAACTGTGGCAGGAAATACTCCCTACGAAGTCTAGCTACAAGTTTGGACCGTTGTCCTATTGGAAAACGAAAATGTATGTCGAGTCATTCAATTTAAATTCTCATAGTACAGCGACGTTGATAAAAACTTGTTGAACACAATTTTTTTATCGACATATGTATGTACATATATGAGTGTTATTTACCACCAATGGATAACGTCAGGTTTTTATGAATAGCAGGCTCAATTTCAATTTTAAAAATAAATGCGAATCGTTAGACAACCAACTGATTCTTTCTTGCTTACTTCCATAAGCGTAGATGTACCAAACTTATAATTACTGCACTACCCAGCTCTATTTTTATTTTTTTTCTCCATACAAGGATTTTTTGCCAATTCCTTTTTCTTGTATTAACTATATCTACTCTACTACATACATAGAGTCTTTCAACAAGGACGTTCAATTTTGAAATGTAAATAAAAAAAATTGTGTGGGAGATATCCAATTCTTTTTTTATTACATTAAGTATGGAATATAACGTCGTTCAAATGTCCGCATGGCTTTGCTTGGAGGGAGTACGCAGGGGCATTGAACGATAGTAAATATGTTCTCCTTAACAAAGTAATGTTTTTGTTACTGTAGGTACAGCTAAATTTGTTGACGACTTTGTTGATTTCAGGAATCAATCAAAGTCGTCAATGAATTACTTTTAAAAAAAATGAAATCGTTTTTTTTTAGTCTGAATTGAAACATTCATTAATCAACAGCTATTCATTAATAACTTTTTAATAAAAACTTTAATCAAAAATTGAATTCAATTATAAACGACTCGTATTATAAAAATATATCAATTTATATACCTATTTTAAAATTTTATTGATTTTAAAAAAGTTAATTTATATGTTGTATAATTCTCTATCATTGTTATAAATTATTATTACAAGTTACATTACGAAAGATTTAAAACGTTTTGAAAAATTAATTTAAATTGTGTTGATTCGTGATATTAAAAGAATTTATCAAATCAAGTGAACATCAAAAGAGAATTATTAAACAACGGAAAAGATTCAAAACTCAACTGAACATATTAAGAAGATTATCAACTACATTATATAGCAGATCTCTTCATTGGTGACCCCGAAAACTGAAGGCAGCGTTCAGAGTTGCGCATTTATCAACCGATTCGTTCAACTATTCAAAAAATAGCCCACACTACGCTGAGAGAAGGGCAGAAGTTTATTTAATTCAAAGGAAACAGCCTCAAATTTTTCAAGCTCCAAAAAAAGAATTAATATATTTGTAAGTAAATTGGTTATTTTTATTGATGCGAGCTACGTTTTTGAACGCACATTATTTTTGATTGTTATTATTCAATCATATTTGAGCATTTATGCGGATTGAAATTTAAACGAGTAAAAAAAGCTAAAGCTGTATTGGTTGTGATAAGAATATTAAGAATTATTCGTATTTAATAGTGTTTTAAATTCGGTTTATAGTAGTGTCGTGTTTTTCTCTTCCTCGAACACGTTATTTTTCAGTAAAGGAGAAAAGTTAAACTCCACTTTGTTAGTCACGATCGGGGACGGATTTGAAGCCGTTTCTGGGCAATCCTCTCCTAGGGCGAGCGAAAACTTTTCCCAAAATGCAGGGTCTTCTGGATTGGGAGCAGTTCCTATACAGAAGATCCAATACTGGACTTATAATCCGGCTGCATGGTTCCGTATTTTGGACAGCCAGTTCGCTGCAACGAATATATTTGTCGAGACAACTAAATTCCACCATGCTATAAGAATGTTGAATGACAGTGAATGTTCTCAAGCGATGGACATCATCGAGAACAATTCTGCTTCGGAGCAGTACACATACTCGTACTTTAAAAATCAGATGATTCTTCGATTTGGAGAATCAGAAGACTAAAAACTACAAAAATTATTAAATGGATTGGATCTGCTGGATAAAAAACGTCTCTGGCCAGATCAAATTTTGGTGATTCGGCTTTACAAAAATTGTGGATACAACGACTTCCTCAACAGGTTTAAGCTATTCTGGCGGCCAGTACAGCTCCTGTAGAGGAACTTAGCAGAATTGCAGATCGAATCATGGAGACAGCAATTTCCGTATTCGAAGCAAGTGCTGAACTTGTAGCCAAACCAGATCAAAATCGATTCTTTGCAATCTCTTCAACACAATTGACGATTATTACAAAAAAATGAACCAAATTAGAATCAACGAATCAGTCAAAAAATAATAAAAATAAAGAGTTCAATAAGAATAGGAACATTAGATCTAAATCTAATGAAAGGAAAACTCAATTATCGAATTCCGGTTTCTGTTTTTATCATGAAAGATATGGGCCTAACCCCCAAGTCACAACGGCAACGCAATCTGAGGCAGACAAGCTGTCAAAAAGTTGAGAACAGTGTATTTCCATTGTGTTAGTTAGAACGAACGTAGACGAAGGCAGCCTAACGCAGTCATCCAGAAATGTTAACCTTAAAATCACAAGTGACTTTTTTATGTTTAAAACATCGAATCGTTACTTGACATATCCGGTCATAACCGGACTGAACTAACATTTGCTTAAAAATCGTTTTTAATTAGTTCGTAGGCACGAATAAGAACGCTTTTTTGAAAATTTGAAAGTTATTTAACACTCAAACTGACGCAGACAGTGAATAGTTATCTGACTTGCTGTTTTATTGGCGGCGTCAAGCTGCGCCGTGCTGCCTCATTCTACTTTTTATCTGACTCAAGCATAAAGCTCATAAATGCGTTCAACCATAGAGTAAGTACTAATAGAGAAACAACTCTCTAACATTGTCTGATCCGTTACTTGTGGGCAATGAAAGCGACTTTGGGGGAAGTGTAAGGAGGTTACTGTTTTCGTACTTGAAAGCTTTCTTCAATGCGAACGATTAGACCTCAAAATTTCCCGCCATGCGTGTTCGAATGCGAGTATCTCACAAGCATATATGTATTAGAACTATATTGCTAGCTGTCATATTTTTCCATACAAAATCAATAAGCACGAGTTGAATTGGAAAATTCAGAATCAGCTGTTGATTTTGTCTCAAAAATGTAAAGAATCAAGGAAGGGGAGTACCAAATTTTAATACAAATCAAGTTTTTATGAAATTTGAACATTGTAAATAAAAATATTTAATTGCGAAAAATATGTTTTAAAAGAAATTGTACTGTTCATAATTTCAAATTAGCAGCACTTACATAATTTTCACAAAATTCAATATGTAATGTGAAAAATAGTTTTTTAAGGGCCGTATTATTCACCTCGTGTTATTTTCGCCTTAACCAGCTGTTAACTTATTCGGGGTATTAACTTTAATCACTGATTAATTTCTCTGGATATAAAATTGTATTATTCACCTCTGGTTAGCGATTTAATAGGTCGGGTTATCTTAACGGCTGGTTTTCCATTTTTCCATTATTTTTCCAGTCAAACGTCAAAAAATTTATTAATTATTTACAGAATGTGACATTTTTATTTGTTGTGAATATTTAAATTTGTAATTTCAGGAAAAATGAGAATTTTTGGCTGCAATTTTTTCATGGTTGCGGAGCTGGGAGCAGTACAAACGATGTGTGTGATGCACAGTTCACACGTTCAACGAGAACCATCCCATTTAATTCCGAGAGTTTTCTGAGTGTGTGCTACCGGGTGATTGAATTTCACAGTGCGTACAGTCAATTGAAGGCTTGCATCTCCCAAACCCTTGGAGCTATTCAAGTTTATTGGTAGAGTAGATTGAGTGGACGCCTTCAAGTGATAAAGTTTCTGGTAGAGGGGTGAGGGGCGATGTGGGTGTCGTTTTAGACGAAAAACTTTGGTTTTTATGTTTCAGGAACCAATTACGCCAGAAAGCTCAAATTCGAATCTTACATACATAGATCTATGATATTGTATACCCACTTGCAATAAACATCTTTATATAAGTGAAGGGGTTCGGGAGTTCGGACAAAAACAATGTGTCCGAAACGCTTGAAAGCTTAGGTCGAGACATTCTAATATCGAAATCTCCTGAACGGTTAATGTCACAAAGTTGAAACTTGATACTTGCTTGTAGACTGGACGAATAGGTCGAAAATAAATTTTTGAGAGTGGCCAGCGGCGTAAGTGGGTGGTAAAAAACCTTGCATTGCGATGTCTCACGAACCAATTAAACCAGAAAAATGAATGGCTTTTGTTTAAAGATGGACAATAGGAGTTTACTGAATATATTTTTTTAGTGAGGCGATGGATCATGGAAGGTATAAGAATTTTTATAAAAAATCACTTCTCATATCTTTAGAACTGTTTTACAATTAATACGGGAGTTGGGCCTGAAACACCCCTAGCAGAAAACTACAGGGAGCGGGTGTAAGGGGTAAGGGTAGAGAACGGTGAAAGGGAAGGGGAAATTCTGTTGGTTTTGTAAATTGGAATCGGCAGAAACAGTCTTTGTCGTCACATATGTCGATGTTGATTCGTTGTGCCATTTTGTATGGGCGACGCTCCAGTCGTCTTCTTCGTCAGAATCACCCCAATTATCCCACAAATGAGATCTTGACATAACTTCAATCTTGAATAATACAAAATTTGTTAAATCGCCGGTTAAATCCCTGGGTATCGTAGTAAACTGGAACTTTTTCACCGGTTAAATTTTTTCCTGGGTAACTTTAATCACTGATTACAAAACCAGCGAATCACCGGTTAAAAACGATAACCAGAGGTGAATAATACCAAATCTCTGGGAAAACTGGAATTAACCAGAGGTTATAAATAACCCGAAGTGAATAATACGGCCCTAAATGTTCCAACTATTTGAAATATAAAAAATTTAAAAAATATTATAATATTAATTAAGATCCAGTAACGTGTAAACTACCACTATATTGAATTGGCAAATTCAGAATCAACGATACTGACTGTTAACAACGATACTGACTCTGACAAGTGCCGCTAGCAATATAGTTTACTAATGCATACATATATGCTCACAAGCCCTTCGATCTATTGAATTGAAATTTTTTAAGTGTGTAGACAGGGTAGAGTGGTGACTTTTTGGAGACTGCGGAAAAGATGGAGGAAAGGGGAGGGAGCTTACAAAAGAAAGTTGAAACTTGGAACTTATTTAGATTTTTGACTATGGAGCAATTTGAAAAAAAATATATAATAAAATTGTTCAGGTCCGAAAGGTAGGTATATAACGCAAATTATGGAGCCACAGATAAAAAAAGGTAATTATTATTTTTCGTTCAGCTATGACCAAAAACGCCAAAAACGGTTGTCCGTTCGTTTGTTGGCAGGATAGCTCAGGAGCGGATGACGGTCACATTTTTTCACGATCAAATACGTTTTGCAAGACTAAGTTCGTTAAGGGGCGATATCATTTCACTCCTTCCAGTCCTTAAAACACGTATTAACGATTCTTCAAGTTAGGAGCTTAACATTATGCACCCATTAATGTTTCAATATTTGCACTTAAAAAACAGAATATCAGGCAAATCGAACGAAAAATTACAGAATTCGCTAACAGGATACAGGAAGTCAAAACTATGAAGTAAATTCAGACTTGTTTTTTTTAAAGAATATTTATATATGACGAATGTTAATAACGAACAAATAAAATACGTAGGTATATAGGTTCTAATGGCGAATGCTTTATTAAATGAATGTATGAATTTATAATAATTAAAGGTTAGTAAAGAGCAAAAATAATGAGATATCGATACATATCTATTATATTTGTTTGTACTATTATAATATCTTACATAATACAATAATAAAAAATCTGCCAACAGTCTGGGCGCAACTTTATTATTTTTTGCATAGAAGTCCGAAACGTGTTTAATGATGAGAAGCGGTGTAAGACACTATGCGACTGATAACCTAAAAAATAACGTTCCAAATAGCCTCCTGTTTAATCTTTAGGTTGTCAGTCGCATAGTGATCTGCAACGCATTACTCCAGCTATGTACATCAATAAAATTTTGAATTTTTTTTGCTTTAATTACTCCTGTAGTACTTCTACATATACATACTAAGTTTCAACTTTCTAGCATACGTTTTTTCTGAGATAAGAAAAACCACCCCCCCCCCCCGTACCTTGCTACCCCTATCAACAATTTTATTTTTCTAGGATACTTCTACAGTGACTCTATATAGTCGTTAATTTTTAGCTTTCTATGCTTTACGGTTTTCGAGAAATAAAAATCAGAATTATTTTCGTTCCACCGTTCCCACCCCCTCCCACCATCATCCCCTTCGCCAGCACCACAAACATTTTTTTTCCTGCTAGAAGTCTACTGGACCTAACTCCTGCAAAACTTCTAAGATCATATCTGGTACGGTTTTTGAGATATAAAAATTAAATTTTTTGAAAAATGGTTATCCCCCCACTTTTGTTTTTCACCTCCCCTCTCAAAATTTTTACATTCAGTAGACTGCACTTATGATCTTATATACAAAAACCAAATTTTATCTTCCTGGTATAATTGGTTTGGGATATATTGTAATCTAAAGTTTTTCACCCACCACCCCTACACTCCACTTCACCTCTTAAAAATTTTAGCCCTTGTCCACTCTCCTAGTATCCCTTAAGATAACCACAAAGTTTCATCCTTCTGAGATCAACGGTTTAGGAGATATGGATTTTAGAATGCTTCAATCCCAGCTTTCAAACGTATCGAACACATTGTTTTTCCCCCCACTCCCACACCCCTCAACCCTAAGATCCAAATTTCAGTCTCCTACCATAAGCAGTTCCTGACATCTAGAAACCAAAATTTTTCGTCTAAAACGCGAAGATTTCAATCGTAGGGGTTCACCCAATCTACTCACCATAAATTTCAATTGAATATCTCAACGGGTTTGTGAGCTATGCGCCTTCAAACGGTTTTGCGTACGCCACACGGCGTCTACGGCGGACAGACTGACATTTTTTTTTTTGCCTTTTTGGGGTCTACTAGTCCTAAAACGTGAGAATACAAAATTTCAGGGTAGCAAATTTTTTGGAAATTTCAGGTCGATCACAATACAGTAAAATGAACTAATATAGGTAGTTGGATACATTGGTGAAAATACGTGTAATTTTAAAAGAACAAGTTCACAAAAATCGAAAAAACGTGTTTTTTATACCTCGTTTTAATACTCATATGCATAAAAAAATAAAATTTCTGTGTGCATGTACGAGCATGATTGAAATTTATGAATATAAAAGTAAAATATTGGATGGGGCTTAAATCTTATTCGTGTTCACACCGGATACTACCACACTATTCCGTCCATGGAATAAACTCGCAGGAATTGGACTAGATTTAAATAAAAACCGATATAAATATTTCTTATTATATCTGGTGAGAGAACTTATTAATCTTAAATGTATTTGCGTTAGTACGTAACGTGAAATATGCCATATGAACATTACTAACGCACAAAAACCGCGGATACAACAATATATATAGAAATAAAAAACAATTACAAAATGACATAAAAGTCTATTAAACGGAAAGCAGTAAACATTTACTCAAATTCTAATGAGATTACTGCACCACGTAATATCAACCATTTAAAAAAAAATCTGCCAATCGTCTAGGCGAAACTATATAATATTCGGGTCAAAGTTCGGGAGCGGTCAAAGTCGGAGTATATCATCAGTTGTTCGAAATTATGAGGTTTCTTGGAAAGTTAGTTTTGTTCTTAAAAAAAAAATATTTAATATATAGATTTTTAGCCGATTAAACATTGGAAACGCCCGTGTAGACTATTCGAATTTCGGTATATTATGTACACTAAAAGCCCATAGAAGTAAAAACGAATTTGCCCTATCAGAATTAAGAGATATGACGAATTGTTAAAACGTATATAAAGCCATTAATTCCACTTGGGGTTAGAATTTCGAAAAAATTGTGAAACCGGTTTTTAGACGATTTCATAAGAAGCAACTTCATATCTCATGAGACACGAGGTATTTTGAAAAATTTGTGAAAACGTAAGCAAACCCTTCACACCCCCTTGGTTTTTGAAATTCAAAAAATCGTGAAATTGGTTTTTAGGTCATTACATCAAATGCCGTAATAACCAATTTTATATCTCATCAGAACTAAGGGTTGGAAAAATTGTGAAAACATATGCAAACCCTTTGGAGGTTGAATATCCAAAAATTGAGAAATGGGTTTGTAGCCGATTATATAAAAAGTCTGTGGAAATGAAAAGCGATCTAATGTCTCATGAAAGCTAAGCAATATGTCGAAGCTTTGAAAAGCATACAACCCCTTTACACCCCTAGCATTGAATATCTAAAAATACGGAAATTGACTTAGGAAGTAAGAATGAATTCGATATATTATCAGATATGCAACCTCCTTACACCCACTTGGGGGTTGAATATCTAAAAATCCTGAAAGGAGTTAATAGATAAATATGAAGACAACACGAGAAAGTAAAAACCAATTCAATTTCTTATCACTTCTAAAAGATATGACGGAATTCGTGAAAATGTGTTCAACCCGTTTATACCCTCTTAGGGGCTGAAAAATGAAAAAACTTAAAAGTGAGTTTCAGGCGATTATTACGCAAGCACATGAAAGTGAAAAGATATTCGATATCTGATCAGACCTGAGGGATATGGCAGAATTCGTGAAAAAATATACAACCCCCTTTCCACCCCCTTAGGGGTCGAATTTGAAAAAATCCTGAAAACGCTTTCTAGGTATTTATTTGAAGTAGTTGTACAATAAAAATGAATTCAATATTTTTAAAGACCTAATAGATATGACGAAAACCGTGAAAATATATGCATTCCATTTTCACTGATAATTTTTTTTGCCCCCTTCCGAACGCCAATAAATATTTGAATTTTTTTTATCTAAAATACTTTTCTAGTTGATTTACATGTACTACCGAGTTTCAACTTTGCAGCATAAGCCGTTCTATAGATGGGAAAAACACCCCCTACCCCCGTACCATACTACCCCTATAAAAATCATATTTTTCCAACATGCTACTAATATAGCTCTATCTAACTACCAAGTTTCAGCTTTATATAATTATAGGTTATCGAGATATAAAAATCGGAACCTTTTCCTTTTCACCCTCCCCCACCCTCACCACAAAAAAATTTTTTTTTCTGATAGGGGTCTATTTCAAATAAATTAAATTTTTTTTTAAAAAAATCGATCACAATACTGTATTATTAGAAAATAATAAAGTAAAATTAACTTCAATATTTCTTACCCTCTTGTTATCCTATAAAATAAAATTTCACTAGAATTAAACTGAAACAACGATGAATGAACTTAACATCATTTAAAATTGTTCCCCTTTTCGGCTAAACTCAAGCTTTTTGAACTAGTCGTTAGTGAAGCTTTTTGGGATGGAAGAGCTTTTACGGCTAGAAATTTCAAATCGAATGTATGAAAAACAAATCAGTAGAGAACGGCTATGGGTTTGTTTCTCTATTAGATCTTTCTCTATGCTTCAACCATGCAATTATTAAAATTCAAAAAACTTAGCAAACGGTTAGTTGTGGCGAGTACTGATACCTTCAATTCTACTAATCGCCTTATAATTTTCGACTCATTATATTCATTAAATTTAAAAAAAATTCACTATCTTTCAATGCCACTGCACTGGTATATCTCGTGTGGATTGGTATCGTCCCAAATCCGACAATTTTGGTTGTTCACACATTCATTCATCAAGAAATGGACCTCGTCGTTAAAAATCACGGAATGCGCGGAACGTTTTTTGAACGGAGCTCTGATTTTGAAAAAAAAATTTGATGATTTGAACACATTGTTCTACACTATAACCATCCATGGTGATTTGTCATACACTACTGAACAATTCAAAACAAATTCGACGGATGTTATGATACTTTAACAACATGGCCGCTATAACCTAAAAAATTTCGAGGGTTCCTAATAAAACACCCTATACCAGGAACGTCATTTCAGTTTTTTCTAGGGGGGTCAAGATGTTATGTTTATATAAATTTTTATATATAAATATACATATGTTTTATGTAATCTATAAAAATACATAATTCAGGTGGGGCAAATGCCCCCCCTGCCCCCCCACAAATGACGTCCCTGCCCTATACACTTCAATATTAACTCTTACAAACTCTGTCGATGCAAAGGATCTATCCTGATCACCAAGCAATTAATAATAAGGATAATCATATTGCTATTACTACGGAATTAAATAAAGAATTTCCATTTGAAACTTCACTATCGGAATATTTACTGCATCTAGGTATTAATCAACAACAGAATTGAATATAAGCTTCATATTTAAAATAAATAATAATAACTTAAATATAACTTTTTTGTAATATTCTAATTTCAAGCATTTGACTAGATAAAACTTATAATACCCTACAGGACTCAGTTAACATTCAAAATATCATAAAAGTGACAAGATATATCGTAATATTTACCAAAACGAAAACCGAACAATTAAATTAACCAGCTGGATTTTTTTTTTGTTTTTTGTGACATTTCTAGGTTCTGATTTGCACCCATAAAAATAATGAAAACCTGCACACTCGTTGCCTATAAAATGAAAACAATTCGCCAGTCAGGAAAAACCAATAAACGGCAGCAGCTGCACAATTCATTATGTTCACCTGGGAGCTACCAAAAAAAAAAAAAAATTAATTAAAGCGCACTGAAAAGCCCAATCTAAAACGAATTTATGCCATACCAATTTCAATTTTAAATATTTATTCCGACTCCTTTGACCGTTGATACCTAATGACTGCCATGAGTACGAACGGGTACTTGAGTTTCAAATCAATATTTTTCAATTTCGAGTTATATTCTCTTTTAATGTTGATTTTATTCTTCAGCGTGAAAAGGATTCGGGTGGCAATTGCAATAGAGAGTATATTTACATAATTAAAAATTTATTTATGGTGATGTTGCTTTGATTAATGTATTATAAGGAATTGCAAGTTAAGATTTTGGAGAATTAAAATGAATATTGAAGATTTTTCATTTTTCATTTAGTACAAAAAACACTAAATCTCTGAACTATATATATGAAAAACAACTAAAGCCCTCAAAAATTCAGAATTGTAAAAAATATAAAATTGAGGTCAACAAGATCATCATTTCAAATCTATAATTATAATAATTTATTTAGTCTTTCTGTCGGCTAATGCAGGGAAATCAAACATCCCTTTTAAATTTAGGTTACATATGTGCCTTCACCAGCAATAATAAAAGAAGATACTCGTATACCGATAAATAATTAGTTTTCAGGATAAACAGTATCCATGTGATACCTACTTAAGATAAAATAAACTTCAACATAAATTTCAGTTGAGGACAATAGAAATGTTGGAAGAAGACTGCATATTGAGATCAGGATCGGCTATCTGAATATTTTTCGATGCAGTAAGTACAGATATTACTAAATGACTATCTACTTATTTCTGATCTGCACACTTACAACAGTTTTCCAACCTAGTTTATTAATTCTCAATTTTTAAAAACATTAATATGAGAGCTAACCCAATCAGAAAATCCATTTATGTGACAGCTCAAATTGAACTTTGAAGTCACATAAAAACATACTGCGAAACTTTAAAACTTTATTATACACTACAAGAGTGACAGTGAAATCGACTCATGCATAAGTTAGATGTTGAAATATTTCCATAAACAGATTAAAATGTTTGATTTAATTTAGTGTGATGCTCTAGTCAATGTCAATGTCAATATTTCGGACATAATCAATTATGTTGGTGACCCCTATTTCGCAAGATATAGGATCAATTTCACACAAAATAAACTTATTTTTAAATAACTATGTCGGCATAATGCCTAAAACTAAAAGCTTTATGGCAACTCGATCTCATCTTCTGTTTCACTAAACAAGCAGTGTAAACGAATGGCTTATAAATTCGATTAGACGGTTCACGCTATTTTGCAGAGTACGTAGCTACCCCTGTAGATAGAGTGATCTGGGAGTGCTATTCACTTTAGTCCGTAATTGAGTTACACTTCAAAAATTTTAAACAGTACTTTAACGACGTGACGACTGTAGGATAAAAAAAATTTAGTACATAAAATAAAGCAGTACAGTACGGCACACATCCTTTTAATATTGGAAAGCAGCGAGAGTGCCTGGTTATCAAATTTTATCGAAAACATTTTACCCAAGTTACGAGAGGTGGTCGCTAACTAATCTGATGGCAGTTTACTTTGCGTCGATTTTGGATAACGTTGCCATTGGATTCTATACGATACGGCAACATGCCACAGTTTTATCAGCAATCGAGTTTTAATGAGAAAATATGTATAAAGTGTAAGAGGCAATGACCGAGAGTGAAGTAAAAAAGTAATCCTTCCAATTTTATGCTCATGATTTATTTTAAAGAGTACACCGCGTGTCTTATTTTGAGATGAATTTAAGCGTTTCAGCATATCATTCTCAAGCATCAAATATTGCACTGTACTTATGCTACGACAAAACGGCAGCTTTCTCATTTCGAACAGCAATGCACACGTACTTTTAATACATAAGTTCCGTCTGAACCGATTATCTAAACCGATTATCTAGACCTAAAGACCTTTGGTTTTGTTTTGTTCGAAATAAGTTTTAGTGCCGTTACTATTATTTCTTTCGAAGAGGAGATTAATTGGTGATGGTCTAAATAAATACAGATATGTTTCGTACCAGTTACCTGAGAAAAGTGTGTTTAAATATTAATATTATTTTAAGTTTCTAATATGTAATCGTCTTTATAAAAGATATCAATTAATTTCCAGACGATATCTTCATATCGAAAATAGATAGGTAGGCTTGAAAACTAAAGTTAAACTTCCTGATCAATACAACACCAAAAAAATTAGATTTTCGCGAATTCGAACTAAAATCAAATTATAAAGATGCAGTAAACAGACTTTACGACCTAACTTTTCCTATTTCACTCAAAACATTCCATGCATGTTAAGTACGAACTGAGTTGTCGTTTAAAGTACAGTCAAAGTATTATCGCTCCTTCAGCCGTGTGTGTTTTGAATTGTGCACTCACGAGAAAGGCTTTTGAACGAACGAATAATTTTATGCCATTACAGTGAATAGTGCAGAAAAAACATAATGACTTTTCCCTGGAAATCAATAATGTCCACAATGCAATAAAGGATTTTTTTTCCACAGTACAATGCCATTATTTAAGTGGAAACTCGGTCACAATCATTACCGAGCGTTCTCTTGATTATGCCCAAGACTAGAGACCAGAATTCACGAACCAACGGGCTTTGCAGGAGCCCGGGCAAGGTTCAACCTCAAGTTTTCCATTCCTAGACACCTTTGCTTTTTATTTCTTTTTGAAGATTTTTACATTCCAAATGCAATTTCAACTTTTTACGGTGTCAAAGGCAGCAGCTATGTGACTGCAATACTGCGACCGACCAGGACGAGGGCACTTCGTTACCTCGGATGAACCAGTACCACATCTTCCATTACAGAAACGAGGAGCATAGGAGTATTCCTGTGTACGACATTTGTTTTTACTCCCAGGAATTATGGCTCCACCAAATATAAGGAGCGTGCATACAAGTGCACACTATGCCAGATCACGTTTCACGAACTGCACTCTCAAGAGGTGATTTACGGCTTTATTGCCCACCGTGAATTGTGTGCACTACTTCACTATTTGCGGCGATGTTGGTGGAGGTAAATGTTTCCTGCCCCTGACTCCATCAGGACTGGAACTCCAATATATTTACGGGACGGTTTCGCATGCTGCGGGTCTAGCGAGTCTAGATTTATCCTGGAGTAGTTGGGCTGGTTTAGGTAATGTTTATCGTTCCTGTTCTTGGTTCCAGGTTCCTGATCCTGTTCCTGTTCCTGTCCCTGGTCCTAGTAAACGAACATATAAAAATTTATGTTTGTGTACGATATTGCCATTTCATATATGAAATTCAATTTCGAATTCGTTGACGAAATTATTTTTATAGATCTTTCATGAACGAATCCTGGATATCTTTTCTCGCTCTTCAAAGTGATGTAGAATCGTAAAAGTAGCCAAATATTTCCGGGTTCCGTTTGAAGTAGGCACTGTATATACAGGACAAGTAGGATATTAGCTCCGAGCTCTTCACAGAGAAGAAATAAATAATTATCCATGCTCGAGGCGTCAGTTTACCTCGTAAATTGGAAACGTGAGCAGCGTACAAAGCTTCCAGGGAATATTTTCTAACCATTACCAGATACCAGACAAGATTCATTACCTTCAGCTTTCTGACCTTTCTTGTAATCCATGGTTTAAAGCTATATGAAATATTTTCGTGGAAAGGAACTGCGCAAAACTGATTAACTAAGCAAAATACTAGCTAGGAGGAAATAATTCCGTTCCCTATTCGAAACGGAAACTGGCGTTCTTTCAACTCAGTTTATATCTTCTACTTATAAACCCACTTATTGCAGCGCATGGTGTGGAATAGAGATCAATTACTTTAATTTTGGTTCCTAGATCTCAGTAACCGCTAAGGCTAGGACGCTGAAACTTGGAATCTATATAGAGCATCGATAGTGGACCCATTTGCAAAAATATTGTTGATATGGGTGAAGGGGTGTGGGAGTGGGGGGACAAATAATGCGTCCGAAACGCTCGAAAGCCGAGATCAAACATTCTTAAATCCATTTCTCCTAAACGGTTAATGTCACGAAATTAAAACTTGATGAACATCTGTGGGTATACTAGGAGAATAGATCGGAAACAAATTTTTGAGAGGGGGCAAGGGCGTATGGAGATGGGGGTCGAAAAATTTTAGTTTACGATATCTCACGGACCAATTGCACTAGACAAATAAAATTCGGTTTCTGTATAAATGTTGACAAATAAAGTTTGCTGAAAGTAACATTTTTTAAGGGGGCGAAGGAGTATGGAAGTGGAGGGGATAAGAATTTTTCTAAAAAATCACAGCTCATATCTCAAGAACATTGTATGATAGATGCTTAGAGTTTTTACCAGAAGTAGGTCCAATAGACCCCTAGCAGAAAAAAAAAGTTTTGGAGGTGTGGGTGTAGAGGGTGAGGGTGGGGAAGGGTGAAGAAGAAAAAGTTCCGATTTTTATATCTCGAGAACCTATAATGATATAAAGCTGAAACTTGGTATTTGAATAGAACTATAGTAGTAGCATGTTGAAAAAATATAATTTTTTGTAGGAGTAGTATGGTACGCGGGTTGGGGGTGTTTTTCCTAACTATGAACGGCTTATGCTAGAAAGTTGAAACTCGGTCTGTATACGTAAGTCAACTAGAAAAGTAATTTAGATTAAAAAAAATTTCAAATATCCATTGGCGTACGGAAGGAGGGCAAAAAAAATTATCAGTGAAAATGGAATGCATATATTTTCACAATTTTCATCATATCTATTAGGTCTTTTTATTTATTGAACTCATTTTAATTCTACGGATTCTTCATATTAATACCTAAAAAGCGTTTTCACGATTTTTTGAAATTCAACCCCCACGGTTGTGTAAAGGGGTTGTATACATTTTCACGAATTCAACCATATACCTCCGGTCTGATTAGATATCGAATAACTTTTTAATGTTGTGATAAGATATGGGATTGCTTTTCACTTCCTCGGGCTTTCTTTACATATATTTAAAAACTAATTTCAGGATTTTTTGATATTCAACACCAAAGTGGGTGCAAGGGGGTTGCATATGTTTTCACAAATTCCTACATATTTCTTAGTTCTAATGATATATCAAATTCATTTTTACATCCTAAGGCTTCCTACATAATCGTCAAAAGTTGATTTCAGTATTTTTAGATATTCAACTCCAATAGGACGTAAGGCTTTCGACATATTTCTTAGGATTGATGAGATATTAGATTGGTTTTCACCTCCTCAGACTTTTTGTATAATCGCCTACAAATGCATTTCCGATTTCATGTAATGGCCAAAAACCTAATCACGAAAAACCTCCTAATCGCGTAGAAACAGATACTAAATCAATATCACACCGGGCTGAAGACATTTTGAAAAATTACCAACAGTTTGGGTGCAACTTCCTACTTTTTCGAAAGTTCAGGAAGCGGTAAAAGTCGAAGTACTACAGAATATCGACGCCGCAATTTCATGTTCCGGAACGCGGTTAAAGTAGAAAAAACACTGGTTGTTTCCAGAAATAGAGTTACATAAAAATTTAAATCAATCGAAATAAAAAAAAATCTGCCAACAGTCTGGGCGAAACTTTATTATTTATAAGTTCGAGAAGCGGTTAAAATGACCTCGCGCTAGAATGCTAACGACACTGCTACAGATAACACATGAATAGCGTATTTGGGGTCGTACTCCGGGACGCGGTCGAAGTCGCAGAATAGCATCAGTTGTTTCGAGATAAAGATGTTTTTGGAAAGTAAATGTTGTCTTTATACCCTGTACAGACTATGCATTTTAAACGCATTTAATCAGGTAAATTTAACATGTTAAAAAAGTAGTGTTCAGACTAGGCTACTCGTTTTATTTTAATACATGATAGCTTGATGTGATTTGTTTTGACAAGTAGATATTCAGCTGTGTTTCATTAGCAAATTTATGCTTTCTAAATTGTTTGAAACAAATTAGTTTGTATAGCAGTAATGAAAAGGGAATTTATTAGCTAATGCAGTCGTTGCACAAGCACAAAGTGGAGTTTCTGCAGCATTAAATAGTTTCTTCTAAAGTTTACTTCGATTTCCGCGAGGGTCGCAGTACATGTTTTCGGTTAAGCGCGTAGTAGCTACGTGTTTTCGTAAACACGTCCGGGAAGTGTTTTCAGCGCATTTAACTCGATTTAAACGCGTCAATCTCGTAGTCTGAACATAGTATTAGAATAGAAAGAAACCGATTAAAGATATAAAAAGACCGTGTGTGGACGACTCGAATTTCGGTATATTTTTTACAGTACTCGTATATAAGCCCATTACATCTATCAGAACTAAATTGCTGCCTTATCAGACTTAAAAGATATATCGAATTGTGAAAACGTATAAAAATCCATTACATCACTTCACACAAATCGTGAAATTGGTTTTTAGGCCATTACATGAAAAGCCCGTAGAGGTTATAACCAATTTTATATCTCATCAGAACTAAGGAATAGCAAAAATTGTTAAAACATTTGCAACCTCTTTACACCCCTTCGGGTTAAATATCAAAAAAGCATGAAATGGATTTGTTGGCGATTGGATAAAAAGTGTGTGGAAGTAAAAAACAATCTTATATCTCATCAAACCTAAGAAATATATCGGAAACTCTGAAAAGTATGCAACCCCATATGCATAGTCAACACCCCATAGGGAGTCCTGAAAAATTTTTTTGGCGATCATGCTTTAGGAAGTAAAAATCTATTGAATATCTCATCAGTTCTAAGAAATATGTAGGAATTTGTGAAAATTTATGTAATCCCTTTACTCCATCTTGGGGTTTGAATATTAGAAAATCCAAAAATTGGTTTACTGGCGATAATATAAAACTCTGCAGAAGTTAAAGCCAATTTGATATATCATCAAATGTAAATGATATGGCAAAAAATGTGAAAACAAATCCCAAAAATTGCGAGTTGAAAATCAAAGAATCATGAAAAGGATTTCCAGATAAATATAAAAAAAAGCCCGAGGAAGAAAAAACAATTCGATGTCTTATCACTCGTAAAAGATATGGCGGAATTCAAATTTAACAGTCGAAAAGGAGAAAATCTTGAAAACTGGTTTTAGGCGATTGTAAAACAAGCCCGTGGAACTGAAAAGTTATTCGATATCTAATCAGACCTGAGGGGTATGGCTGAATTCGTGAAAATGTAAACAACCACTTTACACCCCCTTCGAGGTCGAATTTCAAAAATCCTGAAAATACTTTCTAGGCATTTATGTGAAGAATCGGCAGAATAAAATTAATTAAATACTTCGGAAGACCTAAACGATGTGACAAAATTCGTGGAAAATATGCATCCCGTTTTCACTGATCATTTATTTTGTCCCCCTTCCATACGCCAATGGATATTTTAAATTTATTTTTTCTAAATTAATTTTCTAGTAAATCTATTATACATATACCCACCAAGTTTCAACTTTCTTCCATAAGTCGTTCTATAGATAGAAAAAAGCACCACCCACCCACGTACTATTACTATTTTTCCAACATGCCAGCACTATAACTATATCGTTATTTTTTAAAAAAATCGTATCTCCTCCACTTCCATGCTCCAAGCTCCACTGCCCCCTTAAAAAATTGTATTTTCAACAAACTTCATTTGTCAATTTGTATACGCATACTGAATGTAATTTTTTGATAGGGTTGTATTCACAATCTAAAATTTTTCACTCTCCAGCCCCGTACGCCACTGACCCTCATCAAAATTTTGAATCCGATCGGTTTGCCTAGTATATCTACAGATAATCTTTCAATTTCATGACATTAACAGGTTAGTAGATATGGATTTTAGAAAATCTCGATCTCAGCTTTCGAGCGTTTTAGACGCATAGTTTTTTCCTCCACACCCACAGTCCTCGACCCATATCGAACATTTTTTTGCGAATGGGTCCACTACCAAAGTTCTATATAACTTCCAAGTTGCAGTCTCCTCTCATAAGCCGTTACTGAGATCTAGAAGCCAAAAATGTTTCGTCTTAATCGTCTAAATAGTTTTACGGATTGTTCGAATCTCATTCATTACATAGCCATACGCATTTCCTTGTACCAAGTTTTCCTTACTTTTAACAATATTTTATCCAAAAAAATATCATTCACATTCGATAATTGTCCAATTATCCCCCATACATATTCTCCTCTCACCCTCCGTGGTTCCACGATAAAGTAACACAGCCTATTTCAAAAACTTAGATCGGACTAGGGGACGACCGTAATGTCCTAAATAGAATAAGAGAAATATCATCGAGAGACCCATTTAGTCTGTCGCGTGATAGAAGAAGCATGGAGAACTATAATACTTTCCAAGTAATTCACATTTAATCTTACGAGAAATCCCTTTCTTTTTAATGAAATGATGTCGGTACTTTATTTATTGCGCCATAATGTCTTCAATAAAAATTAAATTCGAAATATTGTAAAAATTTTTTTCATATTTTATGTGTCAGATGTTAGTGGATGCCAAATTAAGCAATCTTAAGCATGGCTCTCGAGAATATCTAAATATTAAAAAACCGTTGAATTCAAATAATATTTGCTTTGCGTTTCTATTTTGAAGAACAGTGCAGTGCTCTGGGGTTGCAGTAATCAATCGAAAACTTCTAATCGAATAAAAATTAAGTGATTGTTGAAATCAGAATTCGGAAACAGTAAGCAATTATTGATTTATTAATCTGTTATATCCTAGATTCACAAGTACCTACCCGTCGTAGTTCGTTCATCACAACCATCCTGGGAAAAAATGTCGTATTTCGTCTCGCAGATCTCATCTGCTATTCAATCGGGTTTCTTTCAGTTCCAATCTAGTCACTTAGCTCCCATAGTTGAGGCCAGTGAACACCAACCACTGACACTATGAAAACCAAGTGGGTGCAAGTGATACGAATTTGGTACACCGCAATTATTTATTACTGAAAGAAAGTTCTGTCTTCACCTCATTACACATCTCATTAATTTCTTGATGAAAATTAAACACACAGTGTCGACACATATCAGTGTCAATCTGGCTTAGTATTTCACTAGAATAATTCGGAGATGCCCCGTCCATTTTATAACCAAAAGAAAAGTTTGAAAATTCTATAGCATTGGACACTGATGATATTTTATGAATACATACGCTGATGCCGCTACACTTTATATTATGTTTTTCTCTAACGCATTCCAGTTACGGTATTCATTTTATGTTCTCTAAGGTGTCCTGCATCCTGCATTGTCTGCAGGTCTTTGAACATGAAAGGAAATTTTTTGATCCACTGGTTGTAAAATGTTAGCACCGGTCCATATTCGTATCGTTATCCTCACTACTGGCAATTATATTAGTTACATCATACAAAATTCTTTAAACTCTAAAGAAAACGGTTCTATTCTACCCCAAAACTTTCAATCCTTTGTCCCCGAAATTACAATTAATTAAGTTGCGTATCACGCATAACATAACAAGGAAACCAGCAAATAACTTTACGGAAACTTTGTTACTTTCTCAAAAGCAAAACATTTAGACATTGGTTATCTTTATTTGTTGCCGCCTAAGTGTTCAAATCAGACAATCAATCATTCTTATGACATTTAGGTAAAAGGATAAGTTATGGCGACATTTCCTTTCTGATCTGACTAGTAATGATATCTCTCAAAGCAACACCCTTATCTGTCATCCCCTTGTGTTAATGAGCATGTCCATTAATCAAGTCCTATTTGGCTCCAACAAGAATTAATGTAGTTAGGAGATGATCCCTTTATTCCTTGATGACAATTTGTGTTTAAAGGACGACCACTCGTGTTGACACAGGTTTTTTGTTTTGACTTTCTTAAAGACTAATTTTATGGTGAGTTTATTTTTATTTGTTCAAATAAAAAATTACGCCTTCGTGCGGTGCAAGTAAAATAATAAATTCAAATTTGCTACCTGCGAGACTTTCAATCCGATTAAATAAACCTAGTGCTGAATTCACATTTTTCTTACGGCCAAAGTTAATTTTTGTAAGGATACAAAGTGTAAACGATTTGATGAGAATCACCGAAGAATGTCCACGAAATGTTATGATTTCTACTCGTGCATCTGCTCTTAGCGCACAATATCGCCGTCACAAAGCTCGACTGTCGCTATAAAACGACCCATTAAAATTTATCTGGGCCATAAATCGAAATAGCAATACTGTCTGCAACAATGAAAATTCAATTGCTGCAATTTCACGGGAATTTTCGCTTCCTCTCTACGCCACTGTGTGTCGTTCCTTGCCATTCCCCGGAAATTCAATTTCAGAAGCCTCAACCGAAAAGAGGAGTCTATCTCCGGAGCCTGTGCTCCCAATTTCAGTTTTCTTTTTCCCATCGTTCTTTTTTCTCACTTTGTAATTTAGCGGCATCATCCTCATCGGGATGGTGTAAATTTTCCCCTTTTTACAGTATTTCGGGTGAAATGGTAATAAATGGACCACGATAGGCTTCCCATACTTTCACTGATTATGGATAATGAATGGAGTGGCCCGATTCGAAACTATATTTTGTTCCATCACATTTGCAATTGAATATGTACCAAATGTAATTTTCAGTGGCGTATGTGCAAGCACGATTCCCGAATTTCTCGAAACTAATAGGGAACGCGGAAAGGCAATGAATTGTTAATTCAATCTTCGAGGATTCACCCATCAGCAATGTACTCTTCCAATGCTGCAAACCTTCAAGCTATGCTCATCCTTTTGATATATTTCTGCTGATGTGTATCAGTAGCATATATATGTATGATTTAGATTATGCACCAGCACGAAAATTGTAACTGAACTCTTTAATTTAGCTATAGATAAATTGTATCATAGTTTATGCTCCGTTAATGTAATCAATGATTCTCTATGGTCAATTTTATTACCGTATGCTACCCTTTATTAATATTTATCAAAACAGAAATGTAGCACTATATTCAGCTTGGAATTTATTTCAAAAATAAAATCAATTAATCAAATCGATATAGCAAAATGCTTCAAAATTGAGATTCTATTAATTTGTTTAAGCTGGTTTGTCCACTGATCACTGATCACGGATCACCCACTTTATAAAAATTGTTTTATGCATATCCTGGTAAGTGCTTCATCATTGACATTAAAGTTTCCAGTGAAAACTACAACCTTCCAATATTCAATTAGAATAGTGTAGTAAGCCCTACACACATCTCGTGTGTTTTACACACACCGCCGAAAATGCTATAAATCTCCCGTGTCAACAGGTGTATTATATATTATAAGTATCGCATATTTATCAGTTCTGAAGATATATCGAACTCTTTGTCTATGGCTGTATAGCCCAAATTGTGCTACATTACATGGAAACATTGGTCATCCCATCCTTCAATCTTCATCAACATAGTTGTTTTTCCAGGTATAGGTTGTTGGCCTATCGCACGACTCCTGCGAGAAGGATGAGGTATGAACGAATAAGAAGAAGAAAAAGACCATGGACACGACGTGTGAGATTCGAAACCACAACTACTTTTTATCGCTGCAATAATTCTAATATCGAATTAATTTGTCAATTTCTGTAGATCTTTATGCAGTAATAGATAGAAAAGTACGCTGTTGTAAAACATCGTTCGTCCAAATCCGACCCCATTTACTTTTTACTTTGAACAAGCCATTTCCTCATCGGAACCAAGTAATGTGAAAACAGCACTCCAAAACAACGATCTATTTTCATTTGCCCTTATTGAAAAAAAATGTATACACCCGACTTCCTAGAGAAAATAAAAGACGTGTTTCATAATTGCATAAATATCAGTTCCTGACTGTCTGTATTATACAACTGAATGTGGTACTCACCTTGACTCACCGAAATCAAGAAATTGTGCAGAAAATTTTAGTAGCTCGATAAGCAAAGGGAAGAGCATTTAAAACTGCACTCCTTGATAAATTTGAAGAAAAATATATTTAGCTCTAGAAAAACGTATTATAAATTTTTAAAGTCGTATGTATTTTCAAATTTGCCTTTTGAAATTATATTTTCATTTAAAGGGCATTACGTGTTTATGTATTAAATAAGGTAAATTACTAAATTGTAATATATTACACGTATTTAAATTCATATTAATTTATTTAAATGACGAATGAGTGAAGTAATTCATGGAACTATTCTTTTTGAATTTTAATTGGAAAAGATACATAATAAAATGTTTTTACCCCATTCAATCCTGTGCCGTGTTCATTTATTCGGCATTATATATCTATTTCGAAATTTAAAAAAAAAAAATTTAGATTTTATGCAGTTTTAGAGAGTTTTTCGGGATTTTGTTGTGTCATTAAATTACTAGGACAACAAGACCACTGTGTATAAATTTACTCAATTCAACAAGACCTTACTGTAATTCAAAATTTTACTCTATTTAAAATATAGGTCCAGCCCTTAGTATTCCTTGTAGACATTTATTTTTAAAATGGAGAATTCACCAACTATAGTATATATATATCTTAGTATTTCTTCAGTACGGTCTCCAAAGAAACTAATGAAATAAACCCCCAAATGTGGAGAACACATGATATCAGAATTGTACATATTAAATTGCACATGAATGTTTGTATTTGGGCATAAGTTTTTATTAGAATATCATTACTTTCAAATTTTTATTGGTGTTTACCGAGAGCATCGCATTTAGAGAACAGAACTCTCCTCCGGGACCATAGCTCGATATTTATACGATGATCAAACTCAATGTCCTCGAAAAGCTCTACGCATATACCGTGTCCTCGAAACTTCGGATAAAGAGAATATTTGCGCATCCTCACATACTTTTAGTACAAAATATCAAGAAGACTCTTTTTTGTCTTCTTATGCCACTTTAATTTCCACACATAAAGTGGAGAAAACCACGAGAAAAAAGTCTCAACACAAATCTCCAACTGTTTTGAAATTGTGCGGCGTCACATGAATTTTTCTACCCCCAAACATCGAAAATTTTCTCCTTATTACCCTTTCGGCCAACTTTTGTCATTACACACACCCAAAATCTGCCTCTTGCTCTAAGTTAGGATTGTGCTCAAGGGGAACGACGGATTTATGCCGATTTTCTGAAGAAATCCTCCGGCAGAAATCGTAATCCACTAGAAGAAGCATTGCAAACGCGTAGATTGCTTTTATCTCGTGTATCTCGATCAAATGTAATTCAAAAAAACAATGGATCATTGACTGGTGTTACTGATTAGATTAGGACGTATCCCGTTCGCTGTAATGATGGTAATGCCTTCGACGAAATTCGATACTTTTATTCGAGATCATGTTCACCTGTGTTCTCTCAAATGTTCACGTGGCCCTCATGAGCAGAATACACATTGTGCCAAATCAAATAACGAACTGTAAAAGCTACTTACCAGCTTTCAAAGACTTCAATGAGCAATTCCATGTTTATTTTAATCGGAATCAATTCGGAGTACCTATCGCGAACATTTGGTTGTAATGAAAATGGTTTCCATTACAAAGAAACTCAAAAGGATTTTTTTATTAAATGTTCATTTAAAAAAAAAAACTAATGCGCAATACCTACTACACTATAAAATAGACATGGCCGAAACTAATTTGTATAGCTAGCTTCGAGGGTTGATAATTGAATTCAGATATACCTGATGACGATAGGGAAGCCAGAGCAAATTTTTAGACTTATTAACCCAGGCAATTATTAAATTTTAAATTAAATTCAATTGTACTATAAAAATCTATAAGTTACCAAAATTATTTATAAACTATAAATATATAAGGAAGCCTGGGGCTCAGTGAACCATAAATATTTAATTCCCTTCAAGGTTCAAAGTATAACTACTGGTATTACTCAATTTGAAACTTGTGTACGCTGAGAATGAACTTTTATTCTATAGTAACTTACCGATTTTTTACTTTATTGTTTTTTGACCGTCCTAATTTTCAAAAAATTTGGATTATGATATATTCCGAACCAATTGTACCAGGAAGATAAAATTTAGTATGTGTATATAGAATTAGAAGTGAAGTCTGCAGAATGTTACATTTTTGAGGTGGGTAGTGGGTGGACAGCAATTTTTAAAAAAAAAAAATTTTTATATTTCAATAGTCGTACCAGTTAGACTGTAATGGAGATGTCCAAAATACGAAATACATTAGGTATATACTTTCATATCAGTTAAACCAGAAAATGTGAACACATTTTTGTTCAAGCAGTAAAATTATTTAATTGCCTAGTAACAAAAAGCAATACAAAATTGAATATTTCATTGTGTACAAAAGATATGCAATATATCATTTATTTCGGCCCTATTAAAATTAAAATTATAAATTCCATCCAAGACCATCAGATTATAATACAATAGAATTGAATTCAGTGCTAAATCGGGAAACCGAAATAATCCACACTGAAATTTTAAACCGGTAATTCGAACTAGTTGTGGTGTTTGAAATGTAATAAAATGTTAGAAACAATGAAATGACCAAACTGTAAACATAAATTGTGAAGCCAGTCAGTAAGATAGGAAAATAAATTTCATCAGTATATTAGAAACCACCTACGTCAGAAGTCGTGTCTTTTATTTAAAAAGAGAAAGTTATATTTGGTCACAAAAGACCAGTAGCACCAACATTATCTTAAAAATATTACAGGCGTTAGGCAGACCTCTAGCAGGGAGAGTGCGAGTGTAGGAGGTGATAATGAAAGGAAAAATTCTGATTTTTATTTTCTTGGAAACCACAAAGGATAAAAAGCTAAAAATTTAATACTAGATAGAGCCACAATAGGTGCAACAGTCTGGGCGTAACTTTATTATTTTTTGGGTAGAAGTCCGAAACATGTTTAGTGCTAAGATATAATGTAGGTTACTATAAGACTGACAACCTAAAGAATATCCAAGAGGCCGTTTGGAACGTTATTTTTTAGGATGGCAGATTTCTATATGTATGGTATTGCTTTCATCTTCATATGCTTAAAAGTATTACAAGTGTTTCATTTAATACGTGGGGTAGAGTGAAGCAATGGTGATTTGACGAAATCTCAAGATTTCTTAAAATTCAGTTCGAAATCTTGCGAGTTAACACTAAACCTACCACGACGGGTCAAATGACCCATTTTAAACTTTTTGTCAGAATTTCTTCTAAATAACATTATCACATTTTTAAATTTAATAAATAAATATTTTTGAATCGTTATTTGGAAAAATTGCTTAATTCATGTACCAAATTGTGCTACATTTTTCACTATACATAGTATAATATATATATAACATTTTAAAGACGGGTCACTTGACCCGCTGTGGTAGGAATAGGTATACGAGTACATGAAGTATCGGTAGGTTTAGTGTTAAATCAGATATTTAGAATATTTATTAGCAGTTTGAAAAAGTTAAGCTTTTCGAACTAACTCTAACACCAATCTTTTCATGCATGATATATTCGTTATATCCGTCCATTCGTAATTTCTAGCTATTTTTCAGCTAAAAAAAAATTAGGAGTCGACAGTACCACGTACAGCATTAGCATTTCAATCGCTTTAATTAAAGATGAAAATATTTTTTTTCTTGTTAAAGTTAAAAACCAATTAAAAGCAGCCATCAAGAGAACAAAATGAAATTCCCAAAAATAATAACGATATAAATTGCAGCATTAACTTCTAAACCACACTGCAACACATTATGAATCTCATCACCATTCTTTACATGCTCTCTTTTGTCCACTGCCATTCAGATATTTCAAGGCTTGCGTCATGAGATCTTCAATTCTTTCGTTAAAAAGGACGACGACAAAACATGAATACACGACACACATGGAATTTCAAGTCTTGTCCTTGCTTCTCTTGTTCATCTACAGCAAATCCTTCTCCCCAGAATCCTTTGAGTTCGGGCTTAGTGAATACTGCAAAATGCATTTCATACATTCTTGTCCTCATTCGCATACGGTAGAAAAACACCCAAAGACGCAAAATGTCCTTTCAATGAAACTGCTTCTTTGTTGTCGATGGTATTCAAGTTACAGGAGAGACAAGACCTTAAATTACTTTAATAATGTTCAAGTGATGTCCTCATGGTGCAAGGATATAGAATTCGAGACGGATATTTGTCGGAAAATGATGCACTCTGGAATACGAAGCTCTCATTTAAGTCTGAAGGTATACTTAAAGTTGATTTTTTTATTAGCTCTAGTACGTTCCAACTACAAGTATATCCCTTTTACAAGCTCCAGCAAAAATACTGGCTGTTCCACCTGTAAAAGCAAGCGCAAGCTCTTTTACTGTCGCATCGTTTCACTACTCCAACGAGCCGTTTGGGATTAGTTGGTATGGTAATTGGATGTTTGCTGAAGCTGGTTAACACCTCATTGGAGACGATCCATAATCGTTCCAACTAACGACCATTATCAACAACTGTCGCACCTAACTCTAATGAATAGCAAACATATCGTATCGTATTTTATACACAATAATCATTTATTTTGAGCTCGAAATTCCGTAGCACAGCGCGGCTACATTTCGCATTCGTTTTAATTAAATTCTCTAAAATTATTTTACATATTAAATTTTAATTAAAAAGTTAAACGTCATCAGTCTTTGGGTAGTGCGCTGTCACTTTTCCCTCGGCTATAAGCCCGTGTTCCACCCAACATTCGATCCAGAAGACTTTGTTTCGATTTCCTTCGAGATGAAAGTACTTCTTTGCAGAGATCCTGAAAGGCATCTGCGACCTGGCCCACATGTTCTGCGGCTGACACTTCGCAGAATTTGCAGTCGAAATCCTTGGCTAAGATATCTCCTTCCTCTGTGCTCACCTGTCTCAAATGGACCATATCCACCTTGTTCGCAACTAAGGCAACAGGTGTGTCAGAATGTAAGTCAGCTTTCGCTTTTCGGATAAAGTTGAAGGAGTGTCTATCGGTTATGGAGTAAACTAGAAGCAATCCGTCCGCCCATTGAACTAAGTCACCTGTATTCTGAAGTTCATCTTCACCAGCCTTGGAAGTGATATATAACATTAGAATTTTAGCATGTTCCTATAGCATTTTCATCAATTACCTTCGGACAAGTATCGAGGATTTCGAAGAGAATGGGCTCGCCGTCGACCATTGCCTCATGTTTGTATCGGTTTTCTGGAATAAATAAAAGGAATCACAAAACAAAAATTATACTGAAATTAAAAAAAAAATTATACCGAAAATTTCATTTCATTACACAAAAAGCTTCGCGATACTCCTTCCAAGATGCTCATAGGAAATAGTGGTGCATCAATTGGACAATTCATATTTAACATAAATCTTCCTGACAAACTCATTATTTATTTTCGTGGAAATAGCAAAAATAAGGGGATAGTTCTGTTCCAACTTCTTTGGCTCTTTGTCTAATAAACTTCGTGGTACAGCTCGTATAAAAATATTAAATTGAAAGTTGAAACTTATAGAGGCAAATTAGGACTTCTTTAAAGTTTCCAACATTTTACTAAGAAATTTTAATGCTAGATTCGCACTTATGACACACAATGTTTGTAGTTTCAGTTTGATTTATTATCTATACATATACAAAAAAACTGGGAGGGCAAATTTTTCTGTTGTTTTCGAATTTTCACTAAATGTATTTACCAAAAATCGAAATGAACTAATTAACTAATATTGTATTTAGAAAAAAAATTCGTCTGGGAGTCTATATGTTTGCACAATTACAACTCAAGAAATACTGAACCGATTTTGATTAAATTTTATATACGTGTATTTAACTTTAATTTTAATTTAATTTTTATTTAATAATTTAAACTATAGGTTACTTTATATGGTACTTGTTTCACATTAACCAGTCATAGAGTTTCCGAATTCTTTCCAAAGCCAAAAATGCAGCTCCGCCTTTAGAGACGGGTGCACACCTGTGTACCCATATCACTAGCAAACGAGCAAAAGAATAAATCAGTGGTTCTCAAATGCTTTTCGCTAGTGGCCTTTTATTTTCTTTACAGAAAATCTTGTGGAAAACTCCTGAATCCAGTTCATCATTAACCTAAACAAAATATGCTAAGTCATGCCAGGAATCAGATTTGATCGGAAAAAGTTAAGTGAATAACATGAATGAAATGTATGGATTTTTGCCATGGGCCAGACTGACATCCTATCCAATCATCAATAACCTACTAGATGACAAAATGTGGTTATACAGACGTATGGCAATAAAAGCAATACTGAACAGGTTTTTTTCTTTGCAGTAGCAGACTAAAGCCTCAGTTATAATGGTTCCGATCCGATCCGATCCGGAAAACGGACAGTGTTGAGTTTCTCCATCCTAAACACATCTAAAGGGAATTTCGGAACGACTAGTCACAACCGTTTCGTTAATTAGCCGAGACACAAAACGGAGGGGTAAAATTGACCAACTTTCAACTTCTTTCCGTTCCGACGCTATGAGGTGAATTATTAAATTTCACCACTTCTTTCGCCTCACTAAAAATCAAAATTACACCTCGATAGTGTCACTTTGACGAATGTCGGAACGGAATCATTGTGCCTTTTTCAAATTTCAAATTTCAAATTTTCAAATTTCTTTATTGCCAGGAATAATTTTTATGGATTACATGTATGACTTATTTTAGAGATTAGACAAATATCTGTACAACTACGTTATATTTTTAGTGCATGACTGTAGGATAGTAATTTAAAAAAAAAAATTTATTGTGAGTTTATACAAGGAAAATTGCAAAAAAACCTTGACTATTTAAACTTAAACTATTTAATCGATCTTACTACTAAAACAGATAAATCCACTGAAGTGCTTGTAGCAAATAATAATATAAAGGAATGCAAGTAAACATGTTGGCTATATTCGTTGACGCAAGAGTATGTCAGATTATAGGAAGGATGCTACAAGAGAGTTGTCTAGATGAATTGATTTCCCCAAGAAGGAGCTAAGTCTAGTTTCAGCAAGAGCCGCGATTTCAAGCACATTAGCTGTTTTGTGTAAACGCTTAGTTGAAAAATAAAATGGTAGGTCAAGTATGATTTTCAAGCATTTGTTTTGAACTATTTGTAGCGTCTTTTTGTGGATATTTGAAGTCTGATTCCATACAGGAGCGGCATAGGAAATTATGGGCTGAATCACCTGTTTAAAAATAAGGAGCTTGTTGTCCGTTGAAAGCTTAGATTTCCTTTTTATTAATGGGTACAGGGCATGAATGGATTTGGATACCTTGGAGCATAACTTCTCGATATGGTCTTTTAGTATCAGCTTCTTGTCAAGAGTAAGCCCAAGGTAGTTGATATGGTTAGCCCATTCGATGGGTTGTCCTAAGAAATTGATAGGCCTGTTCGGAAGATTGTGGCTTTTCCGTTTTTTGGTGAAGTATATCGCCTGGGTTTTCGTGGGATTAATTTTGATCCTCCATCTATTGTACCAATATTACAATATACAATATAACCTGTCCAGATATAGCTCTAGTTCGGTTATTATTGAGGCAGGGTATTTTGAGTGAGTGTATATGCTGGTGTCATCCGCAAAGATTGCTAGTTCACAATTAGGGCTGGTAGGTACGTCTGCAGTATAAATATTATATAGTGTTGGACTTAAGCATGACCCCTGTGGAACACCTGCGGGTATCGAATAATGGTTGGATTTGCTTGATTTAATATTTACTGCGAAGGATCTATTGTATAGAAATGAACTTATGATTTTCACAATGTATATTGGAAATGAGAACTTCAATAGTTTACATAATATACCTTGGTGCCAGACAGAGTCAAAAGCTTTTTCGATATCTAGGACGACCATTCCAACAGATTCCTTGGCGTTAAGCGATTTTTTTATGTCCTTCATGACTCTATATAGTTGGTGTGTAGTCGAATGTCCTAATCTGAATCCGAACTGGAAGTTGGGTATAATTTTTTTGATCTCGAGAAAAGTGTTTATTCTATTTAAGATAATTCGCTCAAACACTTTGCTGAGTGAGGGTAATAGGCTAATAGGTCGGAAGTTCTTAGGGCAGCTAGGGTCCTTACCAGATTTAGGAATTGGTATGACGTTTGCGTGCTTCCAAGTTTTTGGGAAATAGCTAAGTTTCAAACAGCAATTGAAAATAAAATTTAGTAAGATGATGGGTTTTTTGGGAAGATGTTTGAGAAGGACATTTGGGAGACCATCCACACCTGGAGCTTTGTTTGTTTTTAGTCTTTTAAGTATACTGCAGATTTCAGTAGGTTTGCAGAGACAGTTGGCAGGTAGTTCATGCGAGTCTAGTATAGTTTCGACTGCGCGTTTGACAATTATATCGGTGATTGCATTACCCATCTGATCGGTAGTTCTATGCGCTGCATGGAAGTTATTTGCAATCATTGTCGGTGTATATGGTTTTGCCATTTTCACCAATAAGGGGTGGTATGTGGGAGTTGCGGTTTTTAAAGACTTTGTTTAATTTCCAGATTTTTTTGGAACTCTTGTTCAGGGAAGAGAGCATTGTGTTCCAGTTTTCGTTTCTGGTTTGGAATAGTCTTGATTGTATGGCTTTAGAAATGCGATTGATCCGGAATCATTGTGCCTTGAAATTTTTCTCCTACGGCATTGCCGGATCGAATCGGAACCATTATAACTGAGGCTTTATATTTATTGAAACAACAAGAAAATCTTTTTATTATTAGATAGACCAAATATAAAGGAAATATTTCTAATTATGAATTAAATCAAAAACGTGAAGAATAATATTGAAAAAAATTTAAATATTTAAGAGAAAATAACGGCATTATTTTTTTAATTATATAGTTTTGTGTATAAGTTTTTAGGTAAAAATTTTCTGAAAATTTGCGCCACTACGATATCATCGTGTGAAGGAAAATGTATTGCGTATCTCTACTTATATACCTTATCAAATAAAACC
This sequence comes from Beris morrisii, assembly GCA_951812415.1. Lineage (NCBI taxonomy): Eukaryota > Metazoa > Arthropoda > Insecta > Diptera > Stratiomyidae > Beris > Beris morrisii. The sequence continues at coordinate 735,062 of OX638310.1, forward strand.
ACTATAATTGTTTATTTTTTATGGTATTTGTACAAACCTGTCTGGTGGTCGTATTCTCCAATATAGCGCTTCGTCAAAAATCGTACAATCAATGCTGAAATAAAAATAGTTAAACTAAATTCGTTTCAGTTCGCATTTTCAACAATCAAGAAATAGTTTTAAATTTATGGACAAAAGAAACTTTATAAATTATAATGGTTGAAAAGATATGCAATCTAAGCACCAACTAAACAGAAATATTACATAAATAGTTGTTATATACATTTTTTGAACGAAATAAACAACTATCGATCTAGCTATCTATCTAAATTAGTTTGTGGAAATGAAAAGTTAATTTTATTTCATTAGAGAACACATTTTTTTATATAATTCTCAAAAACTTTCTCTTTGAGAAATATGACACCTGTACATTATCTTTGTCAATATAGAAGATATTGATTTTCAAAAGTTTCTCAAAATGGAATATTATCGAAAAATAAAATTTACTGGGTTGAATTTTAAATAGATTTTTTATAGTTACAAAATAATTTATTATTTTAGTTTATTAATATTTTAATTTAATAATTTATTATTATTATTGCGAAAATTTAAATAAAAACACGTCTGAAAATTTATTCTTCACGTTTTAGAACAAGCAGGAACAAAGCATAAACAAATTGTGAAAAGTCTGATCGCAACTTTATTATTTTTTGAGCGAAGTCCAGAAAGCGCTTAACTCTGCGATGCGGTGCCTGAAAAATAACTTTCGAAGCAGCCTCCTGGATATTCTTTAGGTTGTCAATTACTATACGGTAACCTGCATCACATGTCAGCATTAATTTCGGACCTCTGACTAACAAAAATAAACAAGTTGTAGTTTTTTATTTAAAATTCAATAGAAAAATTGGGCGTTTGAATAAAGAACCCATAGGTGAAAGAAATTCGTGAGTAAATCCCTTTACACTCACTTGGGAATTGAATATTGAAAAATCAGGTAACCTCTTTTTAGGCGTTTGTATAAATAGTATGCGCAAGTAATAACTGAATCGATATCCCATCAGACCTAAGAGGTGTAAACTAAAGCGATGACCACGCAAACGATAACCAACATGATATCTCATCGGCTCTAAGAGATATGATTGAATTCCTAACAACGTATATATATGTACAAATCAAAAAAAATCTGAAATAAATTTTTAGGCTATTATATAGAAAGTCATTTCAATTAAAAACCAATTCAATATCTCATCATACTTATGAAATATGAGGAATTTTGTAAAATCGTATGTAATAATTTTCGTTGAATAATGCTAAGCGGATTTACTTTTTAAGTATTTAATTTTTATGCGATATGTATTTTTACCTATTACTTCCAAAATGTTAATCGTAACTCATACACATGTATGTAGGTAATAATACGGTTCATAAAAAAATAAAATTAAAATGACATTTTTATAATGGGGTTTTCAGAGAAAAACTACATTGATCACTGAATTTTTAGGGTTGACGTAGCAAAAATTTGTGCTTTCGAGTAAATATCTCATGACTGGGTGCAGTTACAATTTAGACTGTTACATCAAATGAAAGGTAATTCGATTCCCTAAAAAACGAATTATAAGACTTTGCCTTGTGATTATTCGTTTTCAAGTTATAACGTTTTAAGTGAGTGAGGGTACCGGTCAAAAACACTTTTCTTAGCCACCCTGTATCTCCACTGGTATTAAAAATTGACCCACCCAGTAGAACAATTTTTTTCTCCGAATATATCAAGGAATAACCCCTTACAAGGTGGCACACGGAGTACCAAACACCCTGTATAATACACCAGAAATAAATAATACAATGAACTTTATAATTGATTATCGCGTAAAATTTTATCCAAAAAAATTACTCGTCTAGGTAACAATGAAAAACCGAACCACAGTCTTATTTCACTAATTTCTTTAACTACAATACAACCATTGAAATCTTCAAAAATTTAAATTTCCTTTTTGAAGTGTTCAGATATTATAGGTTAATATTCGTTAAAAAGTGTTTTAAGAAATTTTGTACATGAGGTACCCGAAGGAGTGGATGAATTTCGCTGACTATTAAAGTCGACCTTAATTTTAACTCTGAACTAATTTATATAAATTTTCCATTTCGTAGCTAAACGATTTCTCCATTTGTATTGAGTTTCGTAAATTCAGCTAAAACATTTTTCAGGACTTTTGTATGTCAGCTTTCCGAAGTAGGACGTTAACGAGTGAATTGCAGTTCGTCCCGCTTTGGAAAATTAATCTGTTAAGAGGTGGTTTCTCTATAGTTTCTGCAAAGTAGGATGTCATAAACGATACTCAATGCAGATCTTCAAGATTTCCAGTAGTTCTTCAAAAACGTCATTGCAGATTAGATGGTTCATACAAGCCTGTAATTTTTTGACAAGTTTATCGGTCACGGAAGATTCAAAGATTCGAGTTTTCCTTTATTCTTGTATTTCTGAACCAAGGACCGAAATTGTTTCTAGCTTACTGACAAAAAATACCAGGAGAACAAACTCGAAACACTCGCCGAATATTGTCTCTGGACAAGCTTTTCTCATATACAAAACAAATTTATATATATCAATAATTTCTGTTTCTTCAAAGTATTTGAACGGAAACAACTTTTATGTGATTATGCGCTTCTAATGAATTCCGTATTCCATTTCCTTCACATGCGTCGACACCTACCCACCTTGAAACCGAGAGCTAATACTTAAAATAAACCTCAAAAATTAAATGCGAATGTTTACACTCGGACGCTTCACAACGCCAACGGAATGTTTACATCATATCTTACACTAATTGAAAACTTTCGGTATGTTCATATGTAGCTAGTTCTAGAGCTATGTTAAGTTAGGTGCTAAGAAACATGCTATAAATTACGTAGTTAAAATATAGTGATATAAACAAGCAACCAATGCATATTAATGATGTAAATGACTTTATCCCATCTGAATTGTTTGATTGGTGGGAAGATGGCCGGCTGGTATCAAATTGATGTTGTCGAATGACAATATTTAGTGTCAGCGGTGGGATTAAATAGCTTACCACTTTTACCGACACCTGGTGCACCGAGAACAGCAATTTTCACTTCAGTTAATGAAGACTTCTTCCTGCGGATGCCGCGCGTTGTCATATTTCTTCCTCGGCTTCCCAAGCGTCAACGATATTACTATGCAATATAGCCGCTATTTTTCAACACTTTTCTTGATTAAATTTCACTTCCACTGGTAACTTAAAAGTTATTTCTACTTCTTCTCGTTTTCCTCTTCTTTTTTTCTAAACTTTCCTGGAGTGCGGAGACACTTGTTGCAGTTGCGCCCGTAGTAAATTCCTGATGAAATTTTTGTTTTACGTTAACATAAAGCCTCGCCACGTACCAATTCCGGGGGTGAAAATGCGATAAAAAATAAATTAGAAAAAATAATACAAAGTCACGCGAAATTCGCTTCGTGTTCAGAACTAAAAGGAAAGTTTAACAGGCAGTCTGGCAGATCTTGTACCCGATTCCAATTTTATAAATAGACTTTGGATTAAAATTAAACGAAAGGCGGTCGTTACACGCTGTAGCGTAATACGTCCGAGCACTCATTCCGCTCACCTCAATCCGAATTCGAAAATTCCGAACCTGAAATCCGCCGAATCGTGAGGTCGGCTAGTAGAAAGTAACGAATTCAAGTGCACGACGCGACGCTACTTCCGCCGCCATCGCACCGCTCACTGGTCCCTCTCACATTTTACACCTATGTACGAGTATGTTAGCTGTAAGCAATATTTTCAGATGCAGTGTGTTATAGCTGTTTGGTGTGAGGAACAGTGCCACGAGTACCGAGCATCCGTAAATAATGTCCAAAAGTTCCTATTTTTGGCACTAGAATCGAAGCTGCCCCAATTTCGACAAACAAATCAACAACTATTTGTCCGGTTCGACAAAGAATTTCTTGTACCTCAAGACGCCCATCAACGGAGCAGAACAAGTGTGCAAATTTTGCAGATTGGTCCAAGAGTCATCCATCTTGCTCCTGGAGGGCAGAACTACACCTTGGTACGAATTTCTTAAGTGCTCGCTACAATATAAAATGAACTTGAACGTTTGAAAAATGTGCCCAGAGCGGCATTTTCGTCACCCTAAAAATAGATACGCTAAAAATTTATGTCAGAATAACAATTCGCAAAAATTTTTATATTTTCTCTGCTTCAGATGAATTTCAAGTTAATGTCCTCTTCTGTTATTTCGCTGATGTGGGAAAATACATTTTTTTAAAATAGCGAGCGCGTTGTTTATTGTATGAAGGTAAGATCTATTTCTACGGTGTACACGAGAGCAGAGTGATTGATGACGATTGTATTTCTGCGATATTAGGATCTAGGCAGTTTTTTGATGAATGCATCATTTTTCACCCTAGTTCCGCAGATGGTCTATCATCTCAGCAGCTGCCGTCCCACGTCCCTTCACATTCAGATACAAAAAAAAAATTAATTCCATTTCTTACCGTGATGCCTACGACAAAAGAGATGTATTCAAAATGACGGGATGGTTATTATCAAGAACTTCTAGACCCGGTAAATACTGGGATTCTACTCCTAAGACAACAAAATCTAATAAGCCTTCTGTTAAAGATGGTTGTACCTATAGAGATATATGTACTGAAGATGACGAGCAGCGACTGTTTTGAAGCCGGAAGATTCCTCGCAAAGGACCGGCAGTAAACACTATGCTACTATTTGCATCTTACTCACATTTATGTTATACTCCGGTGTTGAACACAAAAAACGCCAAACATTTGAATACTAGGCTACTATTTGCATTTCACTGCCACCTGACATCAAACGCTCCATACAAAAACGTTCAATTTTGCTTCAAAATGCACAAGACGCCGTTTTTGTATGAAGCATACAAAAACGGCGTCTTGTCGTCTCCAGTATTTATATCTCTATGGTTATACCCATGCATGCATATGGTGAAATATTTACGTTGATCTAAGAAACTGTACTGCCTCCAGTTCTTTTGGCTGATAAAGTGCAGCCTCGGGATTAATCTTAAAATTTTTCTGCAAATCAGTCTGAAAATCACATTTTTCTGGTTTTAATGGTAAATGAACAATTTACATTGCTCCAAATATTGTAGATAATCAACTCCCACTCTTGAGATACAGTAATCCTCCCGAGCATTTATTTTTAAGGTCGAATATAATTTCAGCACAAGTGTTCCCTGCCAAGTACATCAGTCGACAAACGTCATAAAAATAAGATTCTACAAAACGGACTATTTTACAAAAATTCTAAAGTTAAGTTAACAAAATTTGATGGATAGTCATGAAGGCGACCATCATTCCATAAGACAATGTGCAGTATCAATAGCTTTATCAGTTGCAGAATTAATCGAGGAGCTACTTGCTAGAAAGAAACAACAGCAACCTGCCAATACGAATAGTCCGCCAGCTGAGAAACCGAATCCAAAACCGAAAGAGATGCGATGCACATGCACGAAACCGGGCCAACGGCAGATTGAACCGTGCTCCATACACTCTGTGGTAATAAGACGGAACCAAGACGGAACCGTAGCCAAAGTTTATACCGCTCGTCATATCGGAAATAAATCTGATTGGGTACAATTTCTTACACATAAGGAGCATATAATTCACACAATTTTTTTAGGATAGCAGACTGACTTTGCCATCAGATCAATCCAGACAAGTGTATCCCAGATCTTATTCTCCACCACCTTTGAGAGGCCAAGATGTCTCACAACCCAGCAGTTCCGAATCTATTTACTATTGCGCACGGCAGCAGCAAATGTTCCGAACCATACCCGAAAAACCACCCAGTTCGCAAGGCCGAACTCCCGAACTATCCTACGGGAAATTAAATCCCAATGCTGGTTCCTCACAAATGGAATGCTCCGAGTGCAGTGGAAAACGTCAAAATGCACATCTGCTGCAACAGTATCAGCCACCAAGACCCAAACCTCCCAACAGATATCAATCAATGCGACCATCTTCCCCACCTACTACTCGCAAACCATACGCCAGACAAAATCCGTCCACTTCCAATGCTTACATTGAATCGTATCCCAAGAAGCGGATGACCGCCTATGAAACCACTTCCAGTTCTTCGATGCGCAGCTTCCGCTTGGAAATATTCAACGACGGTAGAGCCACCACCGAAAATCGACTTATAGAACAGGCGAGGGCCTACGGCTGGCGGGAACCGCCATCCCCTAACAATGGAGACTACGCAGAACGCCAACGGCTAGTTGATGTAGGAGTGAACGCGTTCCGTGGCGAAAATTACCCGGCCAGCCAAAGCAGGAACATTTCCTGCTTTAATGACCTACAGAAGCAGTACGAAAAACGCAAACCAACCCAGAAGCCTTCCGCCTGCCAAGCCAGCGATAATTTGAACGAGGTCAATGCAACTATTAAAGGACTCAATCAGGTCGTCCAGTCCCTTCAGAAGCTTTGTGGTAAATTGTTCCTTGTGAAATTTCAATTCTATCACGAACCATCTTTTAACGTTTTTCATTCTAGATACTGCGGACAAAGATGATCTGCTAAATGAACCCAAGGCCCTTAACAGGTAAAATTTACTTCTGGCTAAACATCTAGAAAAAATACTGAAGTCACAATCGACTCCATGCCAATTGTATGATACTCCAGATGAAATTCTAAACTGCGATTTAAATTGTATTTGGGGTAAGGTAGACTTGGGAGTGCGTAAGTAGTTTGTCCCTTATTAAGCACTCTCGTTTGGTTGCTAATCGAAAGTAAAAGACAATATCTTCAGTGTTCAATTTCATATCTGGAACTAGGTAAAGCACCGAAAGTAGAATTTTCCTTTTTCAAGGACTTTCATATGGGAGATGCAGGAAGCACTAACCCGGTTTCTTGCATACTTATTGCCTGGAACCATTTAAAAATTAATGTGTACACAATTTCAAATTATTAGCCAGAAACGTTCGAGAGTTATCGGAAAATATTCTGTAATACGTATCTAAGGACTTTTGTATAGGAGCTACTCATATGAGTAGAAGTCATTTTCTGAAAAGTAAACTCAAGGTTTTTTTCACTTAAAACTAATTTATACAATATTCCGAATTCGTGGGTAAACGACTTCTTGAGTTATAGTGAGTTCCGTAACTTGAGTTCCGTAACCTTTTTTTTTCCCAGGATTTTGGCATGTCAGCGACTCGAAGGACTCATGGAAATTTTTTCATATTCATACTTTAAACAACGTATTTTGTAATAAAAAATTTCAAAATCGTAGCTTAAGGCGCTCCGAAGTTCAGGCCAATATTCTTGAACACGTGTTTTGAGGACTTTTTGTATGGCAGCAACCCGAAGAAGTGGCACGATTTTACCCGTTAACTTAAACCTTACAAATTCGACCAAACATCCAGACTTAAAATTTCAACATGCTAGGTCAAGGCATTCTTGAGTTATCGTGGGACGGACCGACGGGTTTTGGGCACGAATGAACAAAAAATAATATATAACTTTTTTTGTCCGAGGCTCAGATTTATGCGTTACAAACTTTTGGGCTGGATTAAACTTATAATACTCTCAGATTTCATCTAGCGCATAGTGATGTTCCAATTACAGAGTCCTGGTCGCTAAAATGCTAAACCATCAGCAGGGCATAACTGAACTAAAGGAAGCAATTCAATCAATCCTAATCGAAATGTCGGATATCTTGGGCAACAATAACCCCGAGAGTTTCCGGCACATTAAGTCCCTTTTGAATGACTTGTCTACAGATGATGGTGAGGCCATATATGAATGCTGTCCTTGCACTAAAGGAGCTGCAATTAAATCTGGATCGAACGGTCTAACAAGTATTACCAGAACAAGCCGTTGATTTTGTGAACTAACTTCCAGATTTTATTTTAGGTATCAGCAAAGAGATAAAATCTGACCTGACTAAAGGAAAATCTGAAGGGAACGAAACAAAGTCTAGTCCAAAATCTGAAGATATTCTCACGGCTGAAGATACAAAACCAAAGGAAACCAGCGAACATATACCGGATGTAGTATCCGATACAGCAACCAAAGAATGACGAAAGAGCCGAAAAAGCTCGCAAACTGATGTTTTCGCTAGACTTTAGACTATAGTCAAGACATTTAAGTGTGAAGCTTTTGAACTGCTCCTAGCCTCCAACCAACCTATAGAAAGTTGTAAATTATTTTTTAAAGTGATTCGTTGATTTTCGGCTAAGAAAAAAATTCGATAAGTTTGAATAATAAAATGATGGAATTAAGTCAATATATGAACCGGATGTAGTTTTCTATGATTTTGAAATTACTTGGCTTCCTGTTGAAAAAAATTTATTTCTTTCGGCTCGAAAATGAAATTATTTCATAAGATAACCTTATATGGGAGTAAACAGAAATTTCGTGAACTAAAATCCCGTAGGTACAAAAACCCCTGTTTTTTTAAATACCGGTAAAACGAAATTTCATAACAGCAAAATAGACTAATTATGCGAAATTTTCAAATTCTTGTAAGTACAAAGTCCTGTAAATCGTAAAATTAAAAACAAATTTTCGCTTGCATTCGATATGAATTGTTATACAGAGTGTTTGGCACTCCGTGTGCCACCTTGTAAGGGGTTATTCTTTGATATATTTGGAGAAAAAAATTGTTCTACAGGATGGGTCAATTTTCAATATTAGTGGAGATACAGGATGGTTATGAAAAGTGTTTTTGACCGGTACCCTCACTAACTTAAAACGTTATATCTTGAAAACGAATAATCACAAGGCAAAGTGTTATAACTCGTTTTTTAGGCAATCGAATTACCTTCCATTTGATGTAACAGTCTAAATTGTAACTGCACCCAATCTTGAGATATTTACTCGAAAACACAAATTTTTGCTACGTCAACCCTTAAAATTCAGTGATCAATGTAGTTTTTCTCAGTAAACCCTATTATAAAAATCTTATTTTAATTTTATTTTTTTATGAGCCATATTATTACCTACAAAAGCTGCATACATATGTGCATGTTGATCTACGCTACTTGCTTGAATTGAAAGAATTTAATAATGGTTTTTATTTCAAATATTTTTATTATAATAAATGTTCAAAATGGCCACCTTCATTTTGAATGCACGCTAAAGCTCGTTTGGCGAGTGTTCTCTTGGTATTCATATTCCTCAACTGCTGCCTTACTTCGGCAGCAATGCCGCATCGATCCTGATATTTAGATCTTCCAATGTTTCTACTGGCGTTGCGTAGACAAGGTTCTTCATCCGTCCCCATACAAAGAAATCCATAATAGTAAGATCAGGAGATCTTGCAGGCCAGTGTATCGGTCCATTTCTACCGATCCAGCGATTGCTATAATTGGAATTTAACCAATCTGTGATCTGTCGGCCGTAATGAGCAGGAGCACCATCGTGTTGGTAAAACATGGAAGCCAATCGAACCAGTGGAATATCATCCAACAAGTCCTGTAGATCATTTGATAAAAACTGTAAGTAATTGGAGCTATTTAGAGTACGCGGAAGCCTAATAGGTCCAAGTAAATCGTCACCAATCACACCTGCCCATAAATTAACGCTGAATCTGTGCTGAAATGATACCGCTCTTCTTGTGTGTGGATTGCTCTCAGCCCACGTATGTAGGTTGTGAAAGTTTGTGATACCGTCTCTGGTAAATTGGGACTCATCCGTCCAAAGAATATTTTTGAAAAAATTGTCGTCATCTATTTGTCGTTCAAGGAGTCAATTGCAAAACTCCATCCGTTTGGGGAAAACAATGGGTAGCAGCTCCTGTACTGGTGTGTGATGGTAGGCATGGAAGCGTTCTACTTTTAAAATACTCCAAACCTTCCAAGTAGATATGTTAAACTGCAATGCCAAGCATCGGATACTGATCGATGGATCATTTTGCACTGCTTGCAGTATTCTTTCATCAATCTGAACAGCGATTATAGGCGCAGGATTTGCATTTACTCTCCTTGTTCTAACGCTGCCAGTTTCCCTAATTCTCCTGTAAACGTCTTGAAATACTCTCCTGCTAGGTGTCCGTCGATGAGGATGTCTCTGGTGGTAAAGCCTTCGCGCGGCTCGTGCATTTTGGTCACACTCTCCATAAATTAACATCATGTCAGCATGTTCTTCATTGGAGTACTCAGGCATTTTGAAATAATTTTTTAAATTCTACTGACACCTTCTTCTCTTAGCAACGTAACTAAAACTGATAAAAATATGAAGGTAGTTTTGCTTTTATAGGCTTTTATTTTGTAAGACACCCTATTAAAAAAGGCATAGTACCGCATCTAGTAGTACCTACCACGTACAGGTAAAAGCATCAATTATGTAGAAGCTCACTTACATTTCATTGTTTTCCTTCATACTTTAAATAGTAATAAATGTGCAATAAAAATACTGTAGTACTACCGACAAATTAAACAGGTTTTTAAACGTGGTCCACTTTATGGCACTGACTTTTAAATATTTAATTTTTATGAGATATGTATTTTTACCTGTTACTTCCAAAATGTTAATCGTAACTCATACATATGTATGCAGCTTTTGTAGGTAATAATATGGCTCATAAAAAAATAAAATTAAAATGACATTTTTATAATGGGGTTTTCTGACGTAGCAAAAATTTGTGTTTTCGAGTAAATATCTCAAGATTGGGTGCAGTTGCAATTTAGACTGTTACATCAAATGAAAGGTAATTCGATTGTCTAAAAAACGAGTTATAACACTTTGCCTTGTGATTATTCGTTTTCAAGATTTAACGTTTTAAGTGAGTGAGGGTACCGGTCAAAAACACTTTTCTTAACCACCCTGTATCTCCACTAATATTGAAAATTGACCCACCCTGTAGAACAATTTTTTTCTCCAAATATATCAGGTGGCACACGGAGTGCCAAACACCCTGTATACATAACAATAAATTCCTAATGACATTTCAATTGCATTACAATAAGTGGTAATTTCAATATCAATTGTTATATGACTGGATTTATTTTGATGAGGTTAAAATAAGAACAATTCCAAGTTTGCAGTCAATGTCGAAATCTAAGCAAATTAAAATCATTAAAAATCATTTGTTGTCAGTGTTTTCTCAGATGCAACAAAAAGTTCTTTAATAGGTCTTGGATTACTATAAGCCGATAACTACATCTGAATTTCTTATATTTGAAGCACAAATTAGTTTTAAAAAAGTGATCAATTAATTTTCTCATAATGGATGGATATTTTTGTCCGTAAATATGGCTTCTTTGGAATTATAACCTATAAGCGTCAGAACCTGAAAGTTTTCGATTATATACAGGGTGCGTCATCTTTTATTTCGGTATGTAAACATTGAATAACTTTGAAAAAAAACAACTAATTTTTATATGTGAGGTATTTTTATTCAATTTGGTCCTTTAGAATTTATTTGGATTAGATTTTGAAAACAACATCAATCAAGTGGCTGCCTCTATTGGCCACAGCAAAATGTGCCCATTTTGCTGCGTTTTCCATTACTTTTTCGAGCATCTCGGGCGGTATAGCGATGATTTCGGCACGAATGTTTGCTTTGAACTCGTCAATGGTCTGAGGCTTGCATGCGTACACTTTGCTTTTCAAATAACGCCATAAAAAGAAGTCCGGAGCAGTCAAATCTGGAGATCTCGGTGGCCAGTCATTGTCGCCTCTTTGCGACATCAGACGGCTCGGAAATTTTCGTTGCAGAAACTGAATTGCAGTGTAGCATGGCGCACCGTCTTGTTGAAACCAGTAACCATCCAGACCTTTTTCACGCATTTGCGGGCATACATAACACCGATATCGTTTTCCATCGACTGTTTCGTTTTGTCGGGAAAAAATGGCCCAATGATGGTTTCGGCGTAAACGCCGGCCCAAACAATAATGTCGAGTGGTTTTACGTGCGCACCTGCCACGAGGCTCAATCACACGACCCTCTACGGACACGGATTGATTTTGTGACCACAATCAAAGCCCCTCCAATAATGGTGGTATCAGTCTATACAAGAGTGCAAGTCCTTACATTCATACTGATGGATGCGAGACCTGCCGGCCCAAACAGTCACTTTTTGATCATGCAATGGCGTTTCATGGATCTCGTCTGGATTCTCCGTTCCCAAATGCGGCAATTTTGCTTATTAACGCCGCCAAAGAGTGTGAAATGGGCCTCGTCGGTCATCAAAATTTGCTTCCAAAAATCAGGTTCAGTGTCAATCATTCGAGCGACTGTTTGGCCGTATTCCTAGCGACGTGGACGGTCTGTCGGCAATATTCTTTGTGTTAATTGCATTTTATACGGAAACAAATGCAAATCATCCTTCAAAATGCGCCGCAAAGTGGTTCCACTGACGCCAAAATGCTGAGCGCGGTGACGATACGAGATTTCTGGGTTCTCGCCAACGCTCTCTCTGACCGCTTCAAACAGTTCATTGAAACGTCTTGGTCGTCGATGAACGGCATGTGGACGATCTCCCACTGTCCCGTGCTCAACAAAATTCGACGCCAAACGACGAATAGTGTTGTCAGACGGTGCCTGTTGGCCACGATATTTTCGACGATATACACGTTGAGTTAATACAACGGAACGACTATTCTCAATGTACAGCGTCACTATTTCGGCGCGTTGTTTCGGTGTGAAGCGATCCATGGTTAAAATTCTACTGAATTGACGTTTCCAAAACTTGTCCAATCAAGTCAATCTGTTAAAAAATGTCAAAGTTATTCAATGTTTACATAGCGACATAAAAAATGGCGCACCCTGTAGGTATTTTCATATTAGAAGTGGCAAATCACTTCAAAGTGGGTTCACGTGTCAGCCACCATTATAAACAATAATCTAACCAACAAACTTCAACACTGGTAATTCTTTCCAGCCCTGACAATGGTGCCGGATGCCTTTTAATAACCGTCCTTTAAGTTTTCTCGAAAGCGTCGAATGTCGAAAACTTTATTTATGCGAGGACCTCTGCTCTTGTTTAGTATGCAGGCCACTATTTAGTAATGATTAGTTAACAGTGAATTTTAAAAATAATCGCAACTTTATGGTGGCTTTGATTTTTAGCTTAATGTGGCGAAAACCTGACGATTACAACCAAATATAACCAGCAATTATAATTAAATTTGGTTTATCAGTAGTTTCAAGTACGTAGCAGGACCGATCTCACCTACATACTTCAAAGTCGTCATCACTGACTGACACTTACTATTTTTGTGATATGTTTGATTACTGCAAATCGTTTTTTTTAGTTAATATTTAGTAGTAATAACGTAATAGCCATTCAATCGAAGTTCCGGTATCAGATGCAATTACTATGATGGTAGTTGGGTCGATCTGGAAAGCAATATTTCCTACCCTAATACCCTGTACAGACTATGCATTTTAAACGCATTTAAGTAGGTAAATTTAACATGTTAAAAAAGTAATGTTCAGACTAGGCAACTCGTTTTATTTTGATACATGATAGCTTGATGTGATTTGTTTTGACCATGGATGTAGTAGTATAACTGGATCGGCGATAAATAACCCAGCAAACACAATACTACTTCCATAGTACTGCTAAAGTAATGAACAAACGCCTGAATGCTTTCGCTGCAAATGATAGCGGCTTTGCCCAAAACTTCACCTATTTATTTCTTGTATATAAACGTGTGTATTATGTGTTTTGTTTCATGAATAAACCTATTATCCATATGCGAGAGTAGGACAGAAAAAAGACAAAGGCTAGATGCAACAGTAGTGCTATAGTACTGCCAAAGGCATGATTGCGTATTATAAGAAGTGCTTTTGTACTACTACTAAAAGTAGCTTCGGAAATAGTATAGCAGTGCTATACATTGACTGCGCGTGCATAAATTTATGAGGAGTATAGCAGTACTTCTGTATGCACCATAGAGTAACGATGTTTGTCACGCTCAAATTCGAATAACTGATTCCGCATCGTATTAGAGATCGTTCTTTTAGACATTTTATTTAAAACATTAGATTTAATTTTTTTTTCTTGACTTGTTTTTTTCACTTGATGATGCTGCTTCGAGTCCACACTTTGACTAACTGATTCGGAAATACTCGAAAAACTAATGAATCAACTAAAAAAGTATGTACATTGACTCGAAAAAGTAAAAAACATGCATGAATATCTGATCAGAAGTTTGGCAGTAGTATAGCAGTACTTTTAAATTTGTTTGGAAAAGTGGAATGCACAAACACACCTAAAACACATCAAACACATAGACAAATGCATTGCACTAGTGTGCAAAGTGCTGAACTCGCGTTTGCTGGGAAAATTTTGCCTAATAAGCTCTGGTTGTGTTAGTTGTCTAATTGCGTTAGTGTAAGTGTGCAGTGGCGCCGTACAAAATAGTATGCTTTCGGCGACATAAAATTCAAATTTAAAGTAAAGGCACGGATTTGAGGATTGTACGTTTTAGATACAGTATTAACTCTGATTTTTGCGAAGTATCTTTCAAAATTTTTTTTAGAACATCCGACAATTTCACACAAAGTATTTTCTGTGTCTTCCTTCATCTATCAGATTTTTCGATTTTAGTTCATCAATTATTTTTTGTACTTTTATTATTTTCTTATTTCGATGCAGTACTCTCTGACGTAATCTGTTAATAACTTTGCCTTTGTTCCGGACACATTCTCTTAATTTGCCTAGTTTTGCCCTAATACTTAAATGCCTTTCAGTCAAATCTAAAGATTTATTTCAGACGTTTCCATAGCTTCTTCTATAGACATTTTATTTCCTAAAAAATTAATAATAGATATTACTTATTAATTTTCTCCAAGTTTAATAATTAACTGGTTTAACAAATAACAAATAACCAGTAACACACTTTACTAGCTAGGAACATTTTTTATTTTAACAGAAATGGAACAAAAAGCATTTTTATTCTAATTAAACTATGTAATAATAAGCAGTACGCACAAACGTAACTGGAGTGGGTCCATTTTCCACCTAACCCCACATATGATCAGAGAGAAATAATTATTATCATTCATAATTCAAATAAACCTTCAGAAGTAATTATAACATACATTTGATAAATTTTGTGCAGCTATATTTGTTGAAACGTAAATAGGTAAAGGAAAAATTTCATGTACCAATTCTACAGGAGTCTAAGACCAGAAAGATTAAATAAATAAAAAATTAATACAGAAACTATAGCGTTATATGAAATTATATTTACTGATTCCATTCTTACACAAGAAGTAAACAGCCCTGTTTCACCATCGTCAGTGTCAGGTTCAAAAGAGTAACTCTATAATATAAAACATATTACATTAATAACACAAATAAAATTTTTAATAGTATGTAGTTAACCGTTCCCGCTGGTACATCGTAATATGGAAGCGATATATTTCCATTACATTGAGATTCCATACCCGTTTCGAATCCCTAAAATTTAATTGGCAATAGAAAGATTTAATAATAAATAAATAAAATTACGAAAACAGTATTGCTCAACACTGGCCCTTCAATATATGGAGAGTCAATTTATTTTATATTATAGATATTTGAGATTGGCTAGATGACCTAATATACATATGTATGTAATTTTTACTTACCATATTAATGCTCAGGGAAGGAACTGCTACGCTTATTTACCTTTTGTAGCGTTTACCGGGAAATAACAGAGTTTCGGATTCCAAAAAGGGATCTTCACATATCACACTTCCTTTGCTTAAAATTAAGTTTGGCTCCCTTATTGCTTCCAACCACATTTTCCTCATTTCAATAATCTTAGGAAATCTGAAGGAGGTAATTTATTGGTTAATTTAATTGTTTATTATTGGTTTTAAAATTGATTCTCAATAGCACTTTTTAAAAATTCACCGATTTTATTCATAGTTTTATTACTATATAATATGTACTCTACCCCAGAAATGTTTTTGCTCCGACGTTGTGATGAAAACAACTGTCAGAAATGATTGTCATTAAAACGTAAACAATTTTTTTTTTATAGATAAAACGTTTAAATTTTCACTTAAATTAGCACTAATTTCGAAAAGTTGGGCTATTAATGTTTTGATCAATTGACTAAATTGTAATTTATATAGTGTAGGGTAGAATGGGTAGCCCTGCACCATAGGTAGAAATGCACCACTCGCCATTGGCGCTCGCCCGTAAGTAAAATCTGCAAAGCAGAAATAGTATTCTCTTCCTCTTTGCTATCCATACGATCGCGTTCAGGAATCGTTAAAATACCGAGTAATGCCGATCAGTTATTCGGAGAAAAAGAAAAACGCAAAGGAAACTAACTTTTATTGTATATGCAACATTTTTGTTTAAGGACAAATTATCGATCGTGAACCTTTCTAGGTAGGCACATAGATAGCGTGTAGTCTAAGGTGTGTTTTAGTAAAGTGCTAGTTTATTATTTGTTTTTACTTATAAAAAAAATAATAAAATATATCCATCTGGTCGGAATCGGTAGAATTGCACCACGAGCATATAGGGAGATATGCACCAGATTGTTATGCCTCCTTTGCCTGAATTCATGGTCACAAATCTTAATGATATTCAAATTTTTGCAGCAACCAGAACGAATTCGTGCTACAAGGAGACATCAGTAATATATCAAATTTGCAATCGATTTTTCAAATTTTAATATCCGTTGATTTATCAAAACTTATACAAAACCATTGAATTATTATTATTCGGTATTTTCTATTATTTTTTATTAGTATAAAAATCGAAAAAGGTTTAATATATTTACTGTTTAGTTCGTTATTGTTTGTTACTTTTATAAATATATTTCATGTTTTTTGTTGGCTTTATATATAAAATGTGGTACATTTCTCCCATATGATTGGAGAAATGCACCATTTGGACTGACTGCGTTCTTCTTCATTAGTCCTCAAGTTCTGTTTATATTTTGCTCTTTGTTATGAATAAAATATTTGCGCAAGGTGTTTGATCAAATAAAGAAAGAAAAATTAATCAAGTTCCACTATTTTCTTCGGAGATATGGAGTAATCAATGAAAAATGGTGCATTTCTACCTAGTCTCCCCTACTTACTTGAAAAACGATTTTCCTTGCCGGCAATGCGATTTATTCATACAACCGTTCACTTCGCACTTCATTGCAATGTTTTTACTTTTTCCTGAATGGTTCTTACTGAAAATGTT
Source organism: Beris morrisii (assembly GCA_951812415.1). Taxonomy (NCBI): domain Eukaryota; kingdom Metazoa; phylum Arthropoda; class Insecta; order Diptera; family Stratiomyidae; genus Beris; species Beris morrisii. Next base: position 752,189 of record OX638310.1, read on the forward strand.
TAGAAAAAAGTTTTGCGGTTCACTCCTCGCTCATTTTGATCAAAAACTGGTTATTTACTTACCGTTTAACTGCAGAAAACTACTTTTTTATTTCGTGCTTTTTACAAGTCCAAAATCAATTTGACATAATAGAACAAATGTTCAGTATATCTCTTTCACATCGATGTTTTGTCTTTCTCTTGACAAATTAGCCTCACATATAGGAACTTTACACAAGACAGCCGATCCAGTTATACTACTACATCCATGGTTTTGACAAGTAGATATTCAGCTGTGTTTCATTAGCAAATTCATGCTTTCTAAATTGTTTCAAACCAATTAGTTTGTATAGCAGTAATGAAAAGGGAATTTATTAGCTAATGCAATCGTTGCACAAGCATAAAATTGAGTTTCTGCAGCATTAAATAGTTTCTTCCAAAGTTTACTTCGATTTCCGCGAGGGTCACAGTACATGTTTTCGGTTAAACGCGTAGTAGCTACGTGTTTTCGTAAACGCGTCCAGGAAGTGTTTTCAGCGCATTTAACTCGATTTAAACGCGTTAATCTCGTAGTCTGAACATAGTATAAAAGAGTATACTTTTGCGTTTTTGAACTTGCAAAAGTAAAAAAAAAGGAAAAGAAGTTTTTCCCTGACCTTCTGATGTACATCTGGATAGCCACATAAGGCGTCGTAAAAAATTTCACAGCATTCGATCGTTGCATGATATGTCTTCTGATGAGTAAAAACGTGCAACCAATATCCTGAACAACCCATTGAACTATTTTTTCTTTTCACGTTTGTAACTCGATGTACTCATTTGTTTAGTCTGGACAGTAGCATCTTATTCAATCGTAGTGGAGTGATGTACATAAACTGTCCTGACCTAAAATTAAAATTAAGGTCGCCACCATAAAAACTATGCTTAACAAAATCGAATATCAATTGATATTAGATTTTGTTACCGATATTTTGAGTACTTTCTAGTAGGAACATATTCCACACCTACAATAATTTGAATATAAACTCGTAAATAGTAGCCATTATAATATTCTCGATAAATTTATCATCAAGAATTTTTATATAGATAAGCTATTGAATGGCATCAAATTTGCATACATACTCGTATATTCGTCTCCGAGTCAAATGGTGGCCAGACCTATCTAGCTACCTTTCGTGAGTATGTTTCACAGCTAGTTATCAAAATGACTTGTTAATATCCTTTTATATTAATTTAGGTTCTAAGATACAGTAGGAATTTCTCGCCATTATATTACCTATCTGTGAATACATTACAAATTCTATAGAGTGTTTGTATCGTTTTCATATTCCTAATTTGACAGATTTTATGTTTCGCAGATCAAGTAGTTTGCAGATTTAACATAACGATGTGGACGTTATGCCGCTTCCGATTCCAACGTAGTCATCGTAATTGTTGTGACGCTGAAAACTGAAATTTTTGTTTGTGCTGACAAAATAAATCTATGCATGGGTATGGCATGTTTTTAATTATTCTTTGTGTATGACCTCTTGCAGAGCAAAGGACAACAGTAGCATTGTTATTAAGGTTTCGTTCAAACTACTCTATTTGTATGATATATTTTTATAATATATATAATATTTCTATTAAGATAAGAGTCATCCTAAGGCAAACTATCGGATCATTTATTTGCTACATCGCTTTATTTTCAATAAATCTTAAGTAAAGGAATTTCAAGTTTCGAAACTAAGTATACGTATGTAACTAAGTCTATGTTCGCTCCCAACTGCATAATGGCCACGATCTTCTAATAATTTGTCTGCTAATATAAAGAATTTCTTCGAATATCAAAATCCAGAAATCCACTAAAAATCTAGATATCAGTTTTGCATAAGGAAACAACATTTGCTATATCTTAAGATTTACTGCCATCAACTTCAATTCTTAAAAAAATTTTTGACAATCTCAAAGTCAAATGAATTTCTTTGTTTCTGAAAAATTTATAATTATACAAATACATCCACAGAATGGGAATATTATTTTCAGTGCCAATCATAAAACCTATATCGGAATTTAGAACGGAAAAAGTAGTCCGAAATTCTTTTCTTTTTTCGAGGCTTCCAAAATCCGGGACTTAATTCAATCAAAATAATTTTATTCCGGATATATTCGAATCTTAATGACAACACATTGTGACGGTGTGGATTTTATGGGGCAAATTTGGAATACTAAAAAGACGAAGAGCCTACTGAAACAGACGAGAAAAAAAAAGATTTAACCTTTTTTTTTGAAACAAAAATAAAAACCTGTAAAGAATAACATTTTTTTCATCTTAAGGATGACAATAAATCGTAGTAAAAGGAATAAACAAACATGTTTGTGTTTCATGTTAAATTTAGTCAGTGGACTAGCCTAATTTGTCATATTTTACGATTTGTTGAACAAAAGACTTAAGTAAGAAACTCGATTGTATTTTTCTGGCTATTTTAATTTGCAAGTCGTGTGACTCTGTCGGTATATGAAAGGTTATTCAATAGGTAAATAACAATTTTGTATTTTAATACAAATGCACGCTTAAACTTTTTTGTTGGTCTGTCAATGTCAAAACGTCAGTCAAGGCTTCCATTTTTATCATGGTGAAGTTCACGAACGAGCAACGTTTCGAAATTATCTCAATTATTCCGTGTTTTATTTAAATACAATACAAAATTGCTATGTCCTTATTGAAATTTTCTATGTAAATGCTAAGGGTTATTTGAGTAATAAAGCTAAAATATGAACTGTAGCGACGTGCTTGCGAGCTTCCGGGCTAGCTACAGGTGGGCAGATTACATTTCAGACCATAAAACCCTTGGCCTGGAAAAATTTCACACCGAGTTACCGAGAATTGGGATAAGATTAACAATCGGTCATAAGAGACCGAGGAAAAATGCCCCTTGCAAAACATAGTCCATTACTCCAGAAGCTGCTTTAAGATCACCCACGATCCATGTAACAGGAGTAGGGTAGAATGGGTAGCCCTGCACCATAGGTAGAAATGCACCACTCGCCATTGGCGCTCGTCCGTAAGTAAAATCTACAAAGCAGAAGTAGTATTCTCTTTCTCTTTCCTATCCATATGATCGTTAAAATACCGAGTAATGCCGATCAGTTATTCGGAGAAAAAGAAAAACGCAAAGGAAACTAACTTTTATCATATACTAGCCGCGTATCGCGGCTACGCTCGCTTCGCTCACGTTGTTCCATCGCTCCTGTTACTCTCGTTGCTCCCGTTAATCCCGTTGATCCATTGGTCCTGTTTCTCCCGATACTCCTGTTACTATCGTTGCTCCCATTTCTCCCGTTACTTCCGTTGCGCCCTTGCTCCCATTTCTCCCGTTACTCCATCCACCATCCCCCATCCTCCATCCACCATCCTCCATCATCTATCCTCCATTCTCTATCCACCATCCTCCATCCTCCATCCTCCATCCTCCATCCTCCATCCTCTATCCACCATCCTCTATCCTCTATCCACCATCTTCCATCCACCATCCTCCATCTTCCATCCTCTATCCACCATCCCCCATCTACCATCCACCATCCCCTATTTCTCCCGTCGCTTCGTTGCTCCCGTTACTCTATCCACCATCCTCCATCCAGCATCCACCATCCTCCATCCACCATCCTCCATCCTCTACCCACCATCCTCTATCCACCATCCTCCATCCACCAGTCTCCATCTTCCATCCTCTATTCGCCATCCTCCATACACCATCCCCCATCCTCCATCCTCTATCCACCAACCTCCATCCACCATCCACCATCCTCCATCCACCATCCTCTATCCACTATCCACGTCCAACTTTACCATTTAGTAATAGGAACGCATAACTAATACACCGAAATCGAACGAACTGCCGCTATATAAAATACACTCAAATGTTGAAATAACTCGCGTACCACCAACTGGACATCAACAAAGTTTCATCGCAATCGGATGAATGGTTTAGGAAGTCATACGGGACAAACAAATAATTAGAGCTAAAGTCGCGAAAAAATTTGGAAAAATGTTAAAAAACAATTTTTTTGATTTGATCGGTACCAAACTCCATCATCCATTCTCTATCCACCATCCTCCATCTTTCATCCTCCATATTCCATCTTCCATCCACTATCCTCTTATACCATTTAGTAATAGGAATAGGCATAACTAATACACCGAAAACGAACTGCCTCTAAATCATATGAAAAACACTCAAATGTTGAAATTACTCGCGAACCACCAACTGTTAAATAATTTTGTTAACGCAGAAACCATCGAGGGCGTACCCTCAACAAATCACCAAAGTTTCATCGCAATTGGATGAGTGGTTTAGGAGCCTATACAGGACAAACAGACAGACAAACATTCGTTTTTATATATAGAGATGCAACATTTTTGTTTAAGAACAAATTATCGATCGTAAACCTTTCTAAGGTGTGTTTTAGTAAAGTGCTAGTTTATTATTTATTTTTATTTATAAAAAAAATAATAAAATATATCCATCTGGTCGGAATCGGTAGAATTGCACCACGAGCATATAGGGAGATATGCACCAGATTGTTATGCCTCCTTTGCCTGAATTAATGCCCACAAATCTTAATGTTGTTCAAATTATTTTGCTGCAACCGGAACGGGTTCGTGCTACAAGGAGACAGCAGTAATATATCAAATTTGCAATCGATTTTTCAAATTTTAATATCCGTTGATTTATCAAAACTTATATAAAACCATTGAATTCTTATTATTCCGTATTTTCTATTATTTTTTATTAGTATTAAAATCGAAAAAGGTTTAATATATTTACTGTTTAGTTCGTTATTGCTTGTTACTTTTGTAAATATACGAGTATTTTATGTTTTTTGTTTTAACTAATTTGGTTTGGGTTGGCTATATATATAAAATGTGGTGCATTTTTACCGTATAATGGGAGAAATGCACCATTTGGACTGGCTGCGTTCTTCTTCATTAGGCTCAAGATCTGTTTAAATTTTGTTCTATCTTATGAATAAAATATTTGCGCAAGGTGTTTGATCAAATAAAGAAAGAAAAATTAATCAATTTCCACTATTTTCTATGGAGATATCGAGTAATTAATGAAAAATTGTGCATTTCTACCTAGTCCCCTCTATCACTAGCAGTCGATGGGTTACCACTTACTACAAAGAAGTATCTGGTTACAACATTATAATTACAATCGTACTCCCGCAAGTAAACGATCTTCAGCCACATATTTACAACGTTTCTTACATAACAATTATTTTCACTTTCACAAAACATTTACAGGTTGATATCAAACCATTGAATACGAAGCAATGTAATCAAAATTAATTTCTCAAATTTTATAATAAAATCTCTGGACGATAGACAGCAATTCAAAAGAAAGTGAAAGATATTCTAGAGAGACGAACGTTTTAAAAACTGTCTGACCTAGCCGTACTAATTAAATTCGTTAATATTAACAGAAAAAATAACCCATACTATAGATATTCTATTTAAATCATATCGAAAACAAGCTCCTTACATTCAAGGTAAAATCGAATATAAAATTTGCATAATATATTTGCATAAATAAGCCATCTGTAGACTCGAGATCTTGCTTCACAACTTATCCAGTTTTTCGGTCGGTTCGCTTAGAAACAATATTTTTTCTGAATTTCGTATTTCGGTAAAGAACACACGAAACTCAGCTTCAAAGTGCACTAGTATCACCTATCCGTAGAACGGTACAAAAACAGCATAGTTCCGGATATGACCCAAATTGATCCCGCGATATTTTAACTTTCGCGCTATGATCAAGAATTGGCTGCATTGGTGCTAATTGTGTCTTATGATCGATTGTCGCTGATTTTGACAAGATACCGACAGCCGGTCAAAGCCGGAGCAATTTTTTATTTATTGCAATATTGAACTCGAAAATGCGCAGCATAGACAACATTTCGATGCATTCTAATTTTGCATAAGAAAAATCAACTTTGGAAAGTAGATCAATTTTTGCGGATACAAATTAGGCACAAAAATGTATTTAGAAATTACAATTGTTAATCCATCACATGGCAAAAAAGTCATTGAAGATTTTATGTTGCAGTGGCAGCGAAAGCATTTTACGCATTTTATTTTGCAGGTATTTTTTGGAGGACAAAAGAAAAAAAATTCAAAGCCAATGTCCAAAATGATTTTTGTTGTTTGATATGTTTAATTTGTTTGTGGATAAAAACCTTCATCTGGTAAAAAGTGTGCGTCTCGATATCATTAGTTTCTCTTTGGCCTCCGGCAGCACTTTCAATGCAAATATTATTTAACTTTATGACCAAGTTCAATGACTTGACTGATATATGAAATACTGTATACTATTAGCAGAACCCTGAGCAAGATGGACACATAAGGTATCGAATCAATCGAATGAAATATGGTTTCATCTGTAGGTAATTAGCATTAAAATTTTAACAATATTTTTACAGTGGCAAATATACTAATTTCATAACCCAGAGATCGTTTTTTTATACGCTTTTCACTGGCGGTATATAAAAAATACAATCATGGAACCGACGGTACCTAGAGCGGCAAGTTCAGTGACATTTAATATGGAACTTTTAAACCAGAGACTTACATTTAAGTGGTATAGAAAATATTTCAAAAATACAATATCGGACAACTGCAATATATTGACGTCAATTTCATCCAATTCATCTTCATTTCCTAAAATCTCTAATAAGACAGTAGCAGCATTTCTTAATTAAGACTGCATATTTTCATTCTTATTATCAGATATGATAATAATAATACAGAAAATACTAAAAGAAATTTTAAAAAATTTACTGTCCCTTATATCAAGAATAACTTTCCATTAAATTTTTATAATTTCTAAACCATGACAAGATAATCGGAAGTTTGTCCAAATACCTTTCTCCGGTTTTCGGCTAATTATTTAATTAATTTATTTTTGCAATCTGACAGCCTATACCCATGTACGAAAAGCAGAACGGCACAGCACAGGCTTAGTACTGGAGCTACTCGTAGAGTTGCCAGTACTGGTTAATGTTTCGGGGCCAGTATGTGGCCTAGACCAAATCATTGCCGAGCCAATGTCGATTTGATCACACCGGTCCTACTCTTGGTGAAACTCTGGCCCGATACTGGGCGTCAGTAAAAAAAGAAACGAAAATAAAATTGATAAAGAACTCAGTCGAGTCCGAAACATCACGCGAAAATAAATAAGAACAGTATTGAACCCGGAAAACTTGTATTTTCATTTCAACATGTACTGTGAAAACATTCACCAACAAAAAATAAGAAAATAAAATTATTAATTTTTTTTTTTTTTTTGAAAAATGCGAATTGATTTTGCTATTATTATTTTTTTGAAAAATGCGAATTGATTTTACTTACACACCTTGCACACTCTCGGATTCGAACCATGGTTCCATCACACATTAGTCCGCTACGCTACCCCTAGACCAATCTGACACATTCTCGTAATAGGGTTGAAACCGAATCAATTGATATGTTGAGAAACAAAAAATATTTCTACCAAGATGTGCCCAATACAGAGCCGACCGTCGAGCCAATGCCGAAAGATCTTAGACACCAATAATAAGCCAATTCTAGGCCCGACATAGGCCCAGTATCTCGGACCAAAGTCAACTCAGATCAAGTGGGAGTACTGATCACCAGGATTGGCCCGACACTGGTCTGGTGGTTTGTCAGTACCAAAACAATACCGGCCGACAAGTCTTGCCAATTCTGGGCAGTGTACGGAACTCTGGTTGGACTCCGGCATTTCGCACATGGGTAGTTGAAACTCGTATGTTTGTTCTAGAGAATCCCGAGGTTTCAAAGAAAAATTACTCACGATCAGTGACGTGCAGTACAAATCAAGCACGTAACTTTCCTTGCTCCATTTAAAATTAAAAGAAGTCATTCTAATTTTTGTATTATTTACAAAGCTAAGGAAAATTACACGATAAAGCTGCCATTGAAAATCATTTAACCAATAGTACTGCTAATCACGTATCTATCTAATGACGTAAGGACCCACAGGAACCCGTCTCGTAGCCGTGTCAGCCAAATGCGAAAATGTACGACCGAAGGCAAGCTATGAAGTACCACCTTCCGTCTGAAATAAATTCTTTAGTATGTATAGTATAACCGAAAGCCAGTGCTATTAAAGCAATGATCATGATTGCATATGATTGATTGGTATATACAGATATTTCTAAATTTTATAATTAGATTATTTTGTAAAGGAATTATTAATCGCATAGAAACAGATATTTTTGCTAAATGTGGTTAGAATAACAAGTAATCTCATGATCGAGGGATCTAGTAGAATCCGTTTTATATTACTTAATACATTTTGATCAGTAAATCTTAATTGAAAGGCAACTAAATTTAATGAAATTGCAGATGTAAAGATTAAGATCTTATCACTGAACTATTTTTACTTGTTACTATACAACTTAATGAATTTCAATAAATCATCTATCTATCTATCTATCTAAATTTAACGACAATATAATAAAAAATTTAACTTAAGAATATAGTATAATAGAAATATATTAATAGTTGTAAATATGTAAAAGTTCTTTGTTGTAGTTATTTACTCCAACGTTTTAAAGTCAAAGAATTTTTTTACACCAATTCTTAAGCTCATGCCTTTTGTTATTCTCTAATTATGAATTCGTGAAATTTCTGAATGCAAATAGAAGAAGTACGTTTAATCTAAATAATTATACAATAAATAAAATCAAATATACTTACTTCAGGTACTTAACTAAATCAACACAGACAACTCTTAAATATGTTTTTGTTTGCATTCCATCCAGTAACGAGTGATTCTTAAAAAAAAACTTGCTCAATTTCATTTCGATTTTCTTATTGATCAATTCATTCCCAAAACAGATCAAGACAAATTACAACGAAATTCGATCCTGAAAGTAAGACATAAAACTTCCCATCTCGCGACACCGAAATTTCAATTTGCGATAAATTCAGTTGATTTATAAACCTTCACTTCGCTTAGCTTAATTTAAGTAACTGATTCACACTGAAAAGTGTCCAAAAATACTTATTCCAAAATACGACAGAAAGAAAGGTGATTCGAAAAGAGCGTTAAACCCAGGATACTAAGAGGTCAATCACTGCACAAACCAACTGTAAAGTTAAAATTTGTATCGGTAATGTCAATGACACAAAAGCAAGCGAATCCAGGTGAATTTTACACGAGAACGTACGGTTCCCGTAGGATAACACCGTTTCTTTTTCGAGCCCACAAATAAATGACCCCAAAAACATTCGATTTTATTATAAGCCGCCATCGGTACGGGTATATCTACAATTTGTAGATCTTTTTTTCCTTAAAATAAGCGTGGAACCGGAACCAGTTCCAGGGCAACTCGGGTTTCCTGAATTATGCAAATATAATTTCTTTTAGTCGCTGGCGAGGGCTAAATAATGATTTCGATTCGAACGTAAATTTCCTTTTTTGACATTGTCGATTGTCACATTCGAATCATTTCACCAAAGAAAATGAATTTGAGCTACATGGGATTTATAATACATTTTGTTTATATTCGGAATTTGTGGAAGAAAAGAGGCAAACCTTATAATTATATATATAAGATATATAACCGAAACTTATAAGGTAATAATACAGATTTCATTTTTTTTTTTTTGACATTCGGCAATTATCATAAATCTCATCGGTATTTTGTTTATTTTGACTTTGTAAAGAAGGGAAGATGCCTGGTTTTTGCAAAGCAAACTCCGACAAAATTTACATTCGATAGTGGTTAATTGCATATTTGAGACCACTTTGGCCCCGTTTTATCAAAACACAAAATTATGAATGCCCAAATTGATTTTGTATAGCACTTTGACCACAATAAAAAACCGCCACGACGATTCATTTCGCATTCCGTACAGTTATTAGAGTGTTGTTTTAATTTAAATATTTTACATACATATGTTTTCTAGATAAGGCATCCATAACCTGCGCAATATATTTTCTTGTAACCTGCCGGTCGTCCAGTTTTATAAAAAATTTGTGGGTTGGGTATTAGCCTCCTAATCGCTTAATCTTTTAAGGAGAACTTGACTATAGCTATATTTTAGATTATGTTATTCTTTTTAAAAACTAAATAGCTATCAACGACGGCAACGAGTTTTTATTGATGTTTCTGGGGATTTCCTTATCGGAAATTATTAAGTGAGACACCCATAATATTAACGCCGGTAATTTCTGTATTCATTTCGTGCTCCATTCACCTCGACGATTAATTATATTTATATAATTATTACACAGATTTGAAACTATGTATTGTACTTGAATTTTTATTCAATGAAAAATATTTCGTGTGAAGCACAATATTTTAAAGATCAATATTTGGTTTTTTTCACTCTTTGGGTATAAATATTCCAGACAATTTCCTGTTGCCTTAAAGTCTTTCGAAAGTGGACTCGACTCGCTCATAATCATCAGTAATTTATTGGCGATGATAATAAAACGGTAAAAATTGTACGTTACGCCATATTATATTTACACCTTTTCGAGAATAGCCTTTTCGATTTATCAGAGAAAAAGTGAATTAGGGTTATTGACTACAGTACTGACGGCATATTAATTTAATATTTTATTATATTTTATTTCTGTCCAATAATGAGGACAGAAATAAACTGACCTACAATTGAAACTTTTGCGTCAGTTGACCAGTTTCTGGTTGACATGTAGTTTTTTTTATTAATTCGTCAAAGCTTTGCGGAAGATATGTACTGAAACCCAGTACTGAAAAGAAGATAAGAAATTGTAGACAGGAGGGTTGAATAATGGTCGTCACATCCAAAGAATTATTATTATATTATATTCATATATTTATTATTCGCATTCAATAATCTCACCACTTGCAACGTTGCTCGGTTTTATAACACCTTGATCACTTTTCGATCGCTGCGCCAATCTAAATCGTTTTACCAATACTTTCGCGTAGAAACTGATTGTCGTCCCGCTGTGTAGTACAAAACTGTCTTGGCTGCAAGCTCTGCCGTGCTTATATAGTGCGTGTGTTGAGTCGAGAGCTTTCTCGAATATTCGATGGTGGATGTGGCATGTTTTGGAAATGTTAAGTACAACCGACAACTTTGCAGGATTTTTTACGCCTTTCTCAGTGAGTATTGCAAGGTGGCCAATCGGATATTTTCTGACGCTTTACAGTTAGGTATTGGAAAGTTGTTGCTTTTCCCACTTGAAACTGATCGAGTTGTGCGGGTTTCCAGGGTAGCATGTAATAATATGTAATTTTGAGGCTCTATTGTTATGTCAGTTAAATTCATTTTAGTAAGGAAAAGTTACTAATATTTCATCCTCAACCGATTTTGACCCTGGAAATCGCTGGCGTCTTAAAATTTTCATAATAATTTTTATATAAAATCTGTCTACCATAATATTTAATAAGATATAATAAATTGGATTGGTAATAATAAAATAAAGTAAAGGGGTCTTAAATAGAAACTTAGTTTTAAAAATTCGTTGGTTTAAAACTGGGATGAATCTTAGGTACAGTGTGTCTCTGAATTATAAAGTAAACTATGGAAAATTTTCCTTAGTTATAATTCACTGACATGAAATCGATTTTAGTAGGACAAACCTCAGCAATACCACCAGCTATAAATCTTTTTCAGAATTGCATAATACACGTTCTGATGATTCAATATAACCCTAAAGAAACAGCCCTTTAAGCACAAACTGACCTTTCCAGTAAAAGATTTTCAACTACAATAGAGAGCATATAGCAGTAGCCAAGTTAGCGATTGATCCTAGTTATTCGGTTCGTTGTCTTCAAAGACTCTTCGGACGCCTAAAAACAACTAAGTAAAATGCTTATATTTTAAATTTTGCAACTAGAAGTCTTTATACCGAACTAAAGAAATAGAATCGTTGTTGTAGCAGTACTTAGTTATGGAAGCCATCCACTCTCTTATGGCAATTTTAAAAACTGCGTCATACGTTGTATCACAACTTTGCCATTTAATGTCGTTAGTGATCTTTAACACAAATATTTCACAATTGTCTAAATAACCGGAAACCAGATTGACTTCTTGGTAAAAGATTATTCGATAATGGTTGCTCTTTTAACTGTGTTTTCATTATACGAGTATTTCCAGCATTTTAGGTATGTACCTTGGAAAACTAATAGGTTTATGACTCGAAGCTTATAATGCGGAAGCCCTTTTGCAGTAGGAAAAACCTTACATCTCTTCGACGTCTACTTTATTTAGTAAATTTAATGAAGAGCTATGAAAAGTGAAAAAAAAATTGTTTTGCTTTCAGGCTAAAGTTTAATGTGAAGTACCCAAGCCGTCAGATGTGGGGCAGAATTTGATGTTACACTTGTTGGCACTTAATCACATCAGGCTCAAGTCCAGATATCCTGTATTGTTTAATAGTCATGCATTTTTTATAAATTTATTAATCTTAACTTCAAAGTTATGATAATTTAATGAGAATAAATTTTTCTTTTGAACTCCACTGAATAAATTCTTTGTAAGACTGATATTACGTCCTACTAAAACTTACCTATATCAAAATACAAGTACCTATGGCGACTAATTTTTGCTCAGCAATTTAAGCTAGAAACCTTCAACTCAATCAGCTAACGACATAAATGAAGGTAAAGTTATTGTTATTACAATCGATTAATTTAGGAAATTTTTATCTAGAAATATGTTACAACTGGTTTTCTTCATCATACATTTAACTCTATTCGTTTTTGTGATGTAATTATGCCCTATGAAAAGACAAGGACGCAAATGATAACACAAATGGAAATTATTTTGAAGATCACCTGTTAAAAATTTGAATTCTTATCGAAGTGATATTTGAATTTTGTGCTAACATTTATTATAAAAGTGCGACTTACTATGAAATAAATAACTAGAAGATATGCGTTTTAATAATCAAAGTGCTGATAAATTTGGAGTTGTCTTTATCAGCTGATGCGTACTAAATGATTTCGTTGATGTCGAACATGTGGCTAACATAAAATTTAGTATTATACCAGAATATTGCCAGAATCTCAATCTATGAAAATAACATTGAAAAGTTTTTTGTCTGTGGATAGTGGATCAGATCGAACACCTGGGGAAAATACCTGAACAGAATTCTATGAATTTCAATATTTTAGTGAAGTGCGATATACGTGAACTGTTGGGAAATTTTCTTTATTAGCATCAAAAGAGAGTATAGCTTCAATTCCTTTAAAAAAAATTAGTAATTTAATATATATTTTGTTTGTTTATTTAAAATCAATAAATCGCAGCAACATTGCAGTAAAACTTGAGATTTGATTGTTTCGTACAAACCAACTCAAATTTTACTCGGTGCCCAAAATTTTCCATCGAGGTGACCAAAACCAGTCAAGAATAGAGAACGTATTAAACTAGCCTAAATTCAAAGTCAGAAAAATAATATTAATCAAGAGAATAGCAGTCATTTCATTATAGAGATGCAGATATAGAGAGAAATTAAGTTGTCAGTAATTAGTAATTATATTGGATGTGAATAAACTTCGCATATAAGCTACTCGTTTTAATAATAAGAAAAAACTCTGATTAATATTGGCTGCAATGATTGCAAATAATTCGCTCGATCTTTCCCATATAGGGTTCCCCAGCACTTACTACAGGGCCATTGCTTGGGCCAAGTGCTGGCTGCCAAGCGTTGGAAGCCATCACTGGATAACCTCCGGGCCATCGTTGGCTAGCGAACTTTTGTAGTTAGGTACTAATAGGAAGGTAGGCATAATTCGTAAGGTAGGGAGTTCAAGAACGCATCGCAGGTCATTCATCGCCAAAAATGCGTTCCTGTCGTATCGTCTTTTTTTTCAAATTTTTGGTACCAGGGTAAGCTAGGACGTTTAATTTATATGACAAAATTAGGTAAAGAGGAAATACTTTCATTTTCTTGCAATAAGCGCCGAGAGTATAGGAACTGCCAGCACTGGCGCCAGTATCGATCGCCAACACTGGACCAGTATAAAACACCAGCTCCAAGCCCAAGTTATCATTCAGCAGTGATCCAGCAATGGGCCAGTGCTGGTTACCACTGCGCGCCATTCTTGGCATTCTGGCTACCATTATTGGCCTATACTGGGACTATTGTATGACTCTATATGGGTTACGCAGCAACACATCGTCCATTGATTGAACCATACGCTTAACAAAAGTTTTGAAAAACTCTCATTTTTCGCAGCTTTTAAGGTGACCGTTTCCAAATTTGGTAAAGCTCTTCAAATCCAATTGAATAATGTGTAGATGTGTTTTAATATGCCCAAATTTGGATTCACATTGCTTCGCATTATTAATCTTACTTCGACATTCGATGACAATCGAACTGATGTATGAAGGCTTTTATATTGGTTTATTAAATCAGTTTTTTTTTCATTACTTTCATAACAGATAAACTGTTTAAGAAAAAAAATGAAGTTCTAGATTTTACAACATTAATAGCTAGATACCTAATATATGAAGATTCTTTTTTTTCTAATTCTTTTTATTTATTTCAAAAACTTTATCAAATACGATATCGATATTATTTCGGCAATATTTACGAACAAAATAATAATTGTTGCAAAAATGATGCCTTTCGATTTCGCAATCTACAAGTTTTTGTTACCTAATCAAAACATCAACCGATTTACATTTTCATGAATGAAAGTTTGATTTCTTTAGTTGGTACCTTCCCGTAATTTCTTTTTACAGCACCGGTCCCGTTCAGTAATTAAATCTAATAGTAAAACTGCAATCTTCCATCTATGATTGTTAGTGATGAAACGTTGATGAATGTTCGATCCATTATCACAATTTAATTTGTAAAGCTATGCTTTCACTCCCTCCAACTGAATCAATTTGAAAGTGGAATTTAATTTATTAAGAATTTGGTATTCAGAAAAAACATCGATAATTGTATCTCCTATCGATAATTTGAATTTCCTAGTTGAAACAAAACCAGCTGTCCATCACTTCCATCACAAAATAACTTTAAAAGATAACAACCAAATGAGCAAGAGAAACCTGAAATCAATCATCTCTTAACGTATGAGGAATTAAAAATACTTTGATTTATTTTTTAATTTTTATTTTATATTTAATTTAATAATAGCTAGTACTACTTTACTCGAATCATGTACACTTCTACAAGAATACAAATAAAAATAATACAAAACAGTAATAAATAATTATAATGGAGGTGAGGAATATTAGGTTAGTTAGGAAACTTACTGAACTCATAGAGGGTGCAGAATTGATGTGCTTAATTAAATTCATACAAAATATAAAAAAAAACTGTAAAAAAATAATTACAAAAAATTAAAATTCACACTTTATACAAAAATAATTTAAAAAGAAGTAAGGACACGACTGCCCTATATCGGCTTGTGTGAGAGTAATATAGGAAAACATGTCCTTAAAAATCTCCTACTCAGGATTTTATTTTAGATTGAATTTTGATTTCGAAATATTTGTAAGCCAATTTTCACCGAAAAGCTACTAACACTGGTCCTAGTCTTTCCATATTTTCCATGTTAAAAAATGACAGATGCCTTAAATTCTAAACATATTTGGTCCAATAATAAATAACTCAACAAAATATACAAGTTTTTTTTACGAAATAATCCGATATAGAAAATAGTGTAAAATTGTGGTTCTAAGATCTAATAGAGTTTGAGGATTCAGACAAACCAACTATTTAGAAGGGGGTTCGTAACTTAGAAATTGCATTTGTCAAGTGAAGCAGTTCGGTGTTCATTTGAGAGATAAGAGTTTCCAATTTGTCGACCGAATCGAGGACCTCGACGCGTTCAGTGTGTGGATTAAATCGAACTTCGAATGGTCGGGACATGGTTGAGACCCAACGACGGAACTTGTCTTTGGCGTCTTCGAAGCTCTCAGCCACGTAGTAGATTGGTTGGTATTCCTGATCCTGGTAGGGTTGGACTGCTGTTGAAGCTGGTTCGAATGGACGAAGTTCTGGTTTGTCGCTCAATGCATGGAGGAGTTCACCGTATGCTGATAAGAGACCAGCACCGTAAGCCTTGACTTGTCCTTGTTCCTTGCAGAGTCCAAATTCAACTGTGAACCAGTAAACCTATTTCGAAAAGAAAATAAATCAAAGAACATCATTATTTTACCGCGCAATAATTTTACTTTTTTTTTAATTCGAATGTTGATCAATTATGTAAGTCGACATAACGCCGGCATTGAATGATAGTAAAACCGAATGAGCGCTCAATACTTGGTCACCTCATTTCCAGCGACTAGAATAACTCAAGAGCGTAGGCAATGGCTTTGGTCTTGGACGTCGCACTTTCGCAATTATGCTCTTGGCTTTTAACCATGCATCGAGCGCGCATGCGAATTATTTGAATTTTAAAATTGCAACCACTGCAAAGTGCAGAACAAGAAATGCCTATAGTTGGCAAGAAAGCCGCGCAACCATCGATGGTCAGCAAAATAGCCAACAAGAGTTGGCCTCGACATAGTCCATCAAAGCCTGGCTGCACTTTAGCATGTAACTAGGCAAGTCACGTTCACGACGACATTTCGATGATGCATTTTTGTCGTAAGACCTCGACGGTTAATTAATTGAGTCTTTAATAAAAATAGCGCATATGGCCAAGATGTTTACATAGTTTACTGGCCAATGGCTAGAGGCAACTTAGCCAATAAGAAACGTCGACTTTGCCCGTCTGCAACATTCTAATTTCAAATCAATTCCAAATTCGGGACCTCTTAATTTTTTTCCAACATTTTCAGATACTTACGGTTGAAAGTTTTTCGATTTCTTCGTCAGAAGCACCCAATGATGCGAGACCGATTTCCTGTGAGAACTGAGCGAAGCTAGGGTCAGCCAATAATGGCATGTGTCCGAGAAGTTCATGGATGCAATCTCTGTAAAATAGAACACAAGGACGTTTAAACGATAGTCGATTAAAGGCTCCTTCGGAACACCGATAATTGCGTTAGAACATTATAAGTGGCAATTCCCAACGCTTCAAAGGACTTTTGTTACCAGCCTTTTCTAACGCAATTAAGACGCCGAGCGAGTGGATTCTCATGCAAAGGAGACAGGAGGATAGTGCGGTACTTACGGTTCTGGGGTGTGGTATGGTGAAGTGACGTGACGTACGTATTGTGTGCTTTGGAAAATTCTGAAAGCCAACGATGCCAAGAAGTCCCGAGCAGTAAGTAATCCTGCAGCTGGTCGAAGTGAGAATCCGGTGTTACGGCGTAAAAAGTTGCTCATTTCTTCCAATTGTGGGATACGATTTTCGACGAAAATGTTCTCGTCGCGGAGTTGCTTAAAGGTAGTTCGGTATTCGGAGCAGGCATGTTTTGAAATCAAATCAACAACTGTGTTGAAGACTGATTTCCAGGTCTTATTCTCGACCTCGGTGTACTCGATGAATGGAATTGGATCTCCGTATTTGTATGCGAAGGCAATTTCAGCGATTTCCTTACGACGTTGACGGTACACTTTGTCGGCAAATCCGGGATGGTTCATGTCCAAATCGGGTTCGTATTTGGTCATCAGATGGTTGCAGTTGTCCAATTCGGACGCATGCTTTGGGAACCACGGTGCCTTAACGCTGATATTGTTCTCGGCCAAAAGATTAATTCCGCCAAACGAACCAGATTGACGAAGTGATCGGATCAATTGAAGCAGATTGGCCCGGGTCATGTCCAACTTGATAAGGACATCGTGTTCCACACTATCGAATCGGGATGTACGGGATTCCAAGTGCAAAACTGCACCGTGATATGTTTCAATGGCTTTCATAATACGTCCCAACGAGCCCATGCCTTCTTTGAGATGAACAACAATTGCAGCACGTTGTACGGAATTTTCGGCTTCAGGCGATTCCGAAGCGGCATTCGCCAAAACAATCTCATCTTCGGTAACCCCAGCATCTGAAAAATACGAACAAAATAAAAAACTCGCATTCATTGAATTTACCAATTCCAGGCACGCGTCTTACATAAAAGGGAAAATCCTAAAGTGGTCTCGGATTGTGTAAGGGCGGTACCGAATCAATTTTTCACCCTCCATTTAACCCACTTTCAACCACTTTAGGATTCATATTCGACGCGTACTTTTTTATCATCGCGGTAGATATCGCACTCACACCATTCGCTCGGTTACTTTGTGTCTGAAAGTTAATCTGGTTCGAATGCGATACCTCCCCATAGTAGAAACGGATTTGCAGACATTTTTAGACCAAAAATAGAACAAAATTCCTTTTCTTCTGCATAGTGCTTGACCTAAATCAAGACTACAATTTACTTTATATTTTTGAAATTTGTAACGAATTTACTTGAGTAATCCAAGACATGTGAAGTATAAATTGATTTAATAGTTTCCGTCGAAGAAATAATTTGTAGCTTTCTAAAGATAATATCTACCGATGTTTTCAACAGTATATACAAATCCGTTTACACTAGTCCAACACAAACATTTATGTGACAAAAACTTACCGTCAGAAGTGTTGCTCTCATACGTTTCGTCATCGTCATGCAAGTCTTCATTAACTAAAATTTCATGCAACACATTAGGAAAATGGAAAAACAAAAACACGGACTTGGGTTGAAAACACTTACCTTCAATATTCAAATTTCCTTCTTCTTCATCATCGAACTGTTGTTCTTGATTTTCAAATTCAATTTTTTCTTCTATTTTTTGGAACAAAATTAAATAAAAAAAAATAATTAAAAAATAACAAAAACATAAGTGCAAGCAAGAAAACCGTACCTTGTGGAACATGGTGTTCCTGTTGTTGGGCTTGAAGAACGCAACTTTCCAAACTATCATCTATATTTCGTATTTAAGTAACACATACAATAATCAAGCGTAAACCGAAAATAAAAGTAAAATAAATCAAAACATTAACACATTTTGACCACAACAAAAATATCTAAAGGACATGACAGGATTACGAAAAGGACTTACCGTTTGAACGTTGACGGGCCTCCTCCAGCACCGATTGCTTGGTCTGCTTAACAACTAAAGTCTCAAATCGGGCATCATCTACTAAAGATCGACGACGAGATGGATATCCGTTCTGTGAAAATAATAAGACAAATTTAAAAAATAAGGAGTCGTAATTATAGTCCAATAGATCATCTTCTCTAGTCGAGTTACATAAGGCATATCGTGCAGAACATTGTTAAGAACTTTAGCAGTATGACGTACTTTCTCTTAAGGCGGATTTAATATCGCACTACCGACTTCGTGATGGGTCGTCCTTTTCCATTATCCTTGAGTCACTAAGACGACGACTATACGATGACGACCTTCTCCCAACAGTCAGAACGGAAATGTGACAGGAAATAAGTTCTTACACTCAAAATCTTTTACTTAACTGCCGGGAAAGGACTTTGACTTATTGCCTTAGTACGTAGATTATATCCAACTTAGTGAAAATTGGTTGCAAAGACAATGCTTATTTTAGCGTAATCTACTTTCATGGTTTTATATAAGGAACGTAATCAATAAGCCTTGAGGTCTTTTGATTCTTCAAAAAATTTTATAGACGCTTAGACCGATAAATTCTAACAGAAATTCACGTACTTATTCATATATAGCATCTGTGTACAAAGAAATTGTAAGAGAAGTCAATACGGATGGAAAATGTTATTGTACATGCAAACGGTGAATTCATCAAAATTAATTAATTTAAAAAAACTTTAAATAATTAACAATGAAAAAGTCCATCGTAATCTTTCGAAATGCGAATGAAAGTTTTCTCGTGCGCTTCTTATCAAGAAATTTTGCACTTAAAATTCCGAAAAATATCCACTACAAGAAAAAGTGTAGAAAGCATCGTCATCTCGCTATCGTTGTAGTTTTGTAATTTAAAAATCACGAGTGCTCTATCGTCTCAAAAATTTTACTTTCAGTATAATGTGATCGCATCCTTATGCAATTAGTCGGACAAACGACCAGCAGAAATCGCTCTTTCTACAAGTACCTACAATTTGGGCGAAGTGCAAATTACTATATCGCCCAAATGACCATTGAAAATGTGGACAACTTTCACCGAAGTTCGATGTATTAAGTACCGCGTCTGGGCGACGTGCTAATTAACACTTAAAATTCGATTTTCTGTAGGGTGCTTCTAACAGGCGGAAAATTGTACTTATAATTTCGTGTTACAAGTGAAGTTAAATCATTCTTCAAATCGAAATGTTTGTTACATTTCGGTTTCAGAAAGGGTCAAAAGCGATTTGTTCTGCATAAAATATCATTTCTAAAGAATGTTTCAAAATTGTTCGTTCTGCCAAATTATGAACCTCGAACTTATTTATATAAATCGAATATGCCTTAAATAATTATTTTCTTTTATTTGATTTCAAAGAACTTGCAATTTACAAAATCTTGGCTAATATTTGAAAATACTGAACTTGATTACAACGCAATACATGTCAAATGATGTTACTGCGTTCGAAATGAAATCTGCCAAATTTAACGGCATCTTTGATAAATTTTGACAATTTTGACACATCCAAGCGTCAATATAATAACCAAAATTCTAAAATTTTAAGTTCAAAAATTTCGGATTTGTTTAATATAAAAGTTCCTTACCTCAATGCTGTATGATTTCTTAATAGCGAACATTTCGCGGTTCTTTTGTGCAGCAGCAACGGCCATCATATTTGAAGTAGTTTAATATTTTTATCCACAAGTTAAACCACACACGAAAATTATGCAATAAAATCCCGATTGCACTTTATTTGAAAACGCTCCTGATTCTTGATCCTTGCTCAAGCCTGATATTTAATTCTGCACACTGAATTCTTATTTTTATCACTGCTTTTAAACTTTTTTACTTTCGTAGAACTGTTGTCTTATTGCTTCTTTTTTCTATAAATCGCGACCACTATCGAAGTTTTCACGAAACAAAATTAAAGAACTTTTCTTAACTTTTCTTTTCGTCGAAGTGAAAAAAAACGTTACAAAATCTTTGAAAATCTCTTGATAGGAAAATGCAAAGAAGCCAATAATTACGAACAGCTACTACTCTCAAGAAACGAGTCTAGAGCGGATGAAAGCGAACCAATGCATGGGGCTCCGCTGGGCTGCAATCAGTTTAAATACCCGCCAGCGACGGGTCCAGTGCGCCGCTAAACGGCCCCTACTACCGCGTTTCGCACCTCTCATTCCGCTCGAACAGTACCAGCGGTCGCACGACCGCGCCAAATATTGTGGGCTCCACCATAATCGTCATACGTCAGAGCTACGCTACACAGCTTAAATTGCTTGTGGGGCCTTATGTTTCAGGGGGCTCACACTCGAGATTCTCCTTTGTGTTACCGTACCGTACCGCTGGACCACTTGTGACATCACGCGTGCGTCACAACGCTTCATCTTTTCATTGGAGCATACCCACAACATTAATCTTTGGGGCACCCCCAAGTGTCGACAGGGTTGTCTTAAGACCGGGGCACATTCCGTCATCAGACGTCGACCTGCATTGGACGAGTCATTACATTATTAGTTAGTTTGTTTTTTTTCCCAAAATTTTGTACCTATTTTCTTCTAATTATTTTGGAAACTAGTTTTAGTGTTGATTAAAATTTTCGTAGAATTTTACACTTTGCTTGGGGATCCCATGCTCTGGGTTTCTTTCGGGAAAAAGAATTCCGCAAACGGCGTTCGATTCACAAACAAAAAATTCACCTGAGGTTTGGTTTCAGTTTTTATCGTTACGCTGCTAATTATAATTTATCCGAAGATTTACTGCGTTTTGTTGTTAAATTTTTTCGTATTTTTCGTATTGCGGTGGTTAGTTTTCGAGTGAATGTTAAATGTTATTATTAGTCATTAACTTGAACTTGATTGATTTCAAGATTGTTTTCTGTGCCGAATTTATTTATATTTATTCCGATTGTTCTGTAAATTGCCTTCTTATGCGTTATTCTGATAATTGCAATAAAGTGTTTGTGTTTTTACGTTTGACACGATATTGTTATTATTTTTATCAAAAGCAGTCAGGAGATGAACAATTTGGTGTTTTGATGATGCAGCAAAGATTATTGATAAGTGTCATGATCTATTGTGCATTTTTAGTTTGATGCACCCTTAATATTAAATAAAACTTGCTTGTTAAGGAAATGATGAAATGAAACTTTTAATGAATTGCATTTATTATTTTGTCCTTTATTATGATAATCAAAAATATGCTGTGGCCGATGTCAATTCGGATGCAATAATGGAATTTTGTAGGAGTAGGTAAAGTTTATGTTTATTTTATTATACACAGATAATAGCTAAATATATTATTTCATTAAAAGTAGACTGTTGATGTCACGTGTATACCTACTGTCCAACTGTATAACGAACCAACTAGACCTTGTAAGATATAATAGCCACATTAATTATAAAAACATATATTACATAGCATAGAGAATATTCATGTCTATGCTGTAAACGACAAACAATTCGATAAGTACCATGTGTTTTTAATATAATTTGCAAGTTTTAATATAACTCGAAACATTAATGGCTACTGCTTCGAAGATCTTTCCAATTTGATTCCTTCATTGCATGAATTTACACTGGTCACGCAGGAACTACTAAATATTTTAATTGCATATATATTAAGTTAGTTCTGGAAAATGATAGAGTGAATGTCGTAAAAACGGAATTCATTCTTTGGCCAATGGAAAACTATTTTGAGTACTAAATACGGAAGAAAAGAAACCGGAATTTCAAAATTTATTTCTTCCTAACTTTTTATGCTTAGTAATTTTTTTATTAATACTGTATCGGAATTGCAGCTAGCTCTGAAGCAATTCAGTGTTTCAGTATCGAATACCGTAAAATTTTTATGTACTTGCTATAGGAATTTTAGATTCCCGGGAAAACGTGTCATTCCTAACGTTTTGGAGGTTGTTAAAGATTGTTAAGACAAAACGTTTCAAAAGAGTTCAACCACGAAATAATAACTAAAGAACAACCTAATAACAATATTATCTCAATTTAATATCAATATTATATCATATTACTTCAAAAATTAAATTAATTTTGAGAAAAACCATTTTACTTACTACCCTTTACTTACTTTAGCGCACTATCTCTGATAATTTATTAGTGTGCCTGCTGAAAAAAAATATACTTTTATTTTGTTTCATAA
This sequence comes from Beris morrisii, assembly GCA_951812415.1. NCBI lineage: Eukaryota > Metazoa > Arthropoda > Insecta > Diptera > Stratiomyidae > Beris > Beris morrisii. The sequence goes on from OX638310.1 coordinate 775,351, forward strand.
ATTTTGCGTTTCAGTGCATTTGATTCATGAATTTGCAAAGTAAAATTTGATATACAAGATTTAAGGCTGGAACAAATTTTAGGCCCTTCTGATTTTCCAAATGATATGGACTATCAACAACTGGCAAACTAGGCAATTTCCACTTTATTATTTATTAAAATAGTTTGCAAAAACTTGACGTTTTCGAATTCTTAAAGTCAGTACTGAGCCAGTACTAGTGAAATATGAAACTCTGTACATTAGTGAAGGGCGTTGTCTTCAGATGTGAATGGTCCAAAGCTCGAATCCCGGAAGACAGCTTTCATCCATGGAAGACAAGACAGGTACAACAACTTTATTATTTTTAATAATAAAGTATTTTTATATAGACTTAATATTAAAAAAATAATATTAAACCAGCAATTAGTTCGTTACTCACAAGAGTTATATTTAAAGAAATACAAACTAAAAAAAATATTTTTTGTTTTGTTTTTATTGTGAACAAAATTAAATATCAGTACAGGTGGAGTACTAACATTTGATGCTAATATAATTCTGTATATGGAAAATCAGCTAGTACTTAAAATTATCAAGCTCTACGTGTTTTAGTATTAAGAGGGGAAAAGTTCAGTTCTGTTTGAATTCCACTGGAGTACAGATGTGTCATGTGGGTAGTACCGCAAATGCGTTGCATGCACGAGTATGGTCTAGTCTGAAACCGATTTCGTCAATCACGCAAAACGTTCACAGATAAAATCATATATATACATATAAATACGAATGAATCCAACCGTAATTCAGAACATTTACAACATGTTTTAAAAATTCTGTGACGAACTTTTAATACTCAGTAAAAACTAAAATTTTTATTGTTCTGAAAAACAAAGACAAATTACTAAAAAAAACAATATGAGCCATTATCAGTACTGTTAGCTATTAAGTCACTAGTAAAATTTATCGCAAATGTTTTTGAATATTGTTTTAGAACAATTCAGTTGTGACTTATCGACAACCCAGAAGTCGGACTAAAACTGAATGACAGTGAGTGGTTTTTGTCCACTATAATCGTATATATTTCGACTTCACTAGTGACGATTTTTAGTGAATGTTGGTGAAGTATTTAAAGATAATTTCAAGTGAAGAACTTAATTCTTTCTTTTTACATTTTCTGACTGTGTAATTAATATCTATGATTAATTCGCTGTTCCAATTTGATTTCGAATCGTCTTAAGGTGACTTAAGGTGAAAACATTATGAAGATCAGGAAATGCTTAGATATTTTATTTAATACTTATTATATCTAAAATAATTTGAACTGTGGATAAGCAAGGGGGAGGGCGTAGTTACATTAGATCGCACATGAATACTTGCAACGTATGATTTTGGGGGAAAAAATTAAGTCGTCGGTTATGCGGCGTATGTAAAGAGAGGTTATGTGAGTAGGAATCTAATTTCAAATTGTAAATTAACGAAACGCGTATTTATCCGTTTCAATATTATTTTGACACTGACTGTGTATATGGAGGAGTTTATTGTTGAACAATTTCAAGGGAAAAAATCATTATAATTTCATTTTTCTCGAATCAATTCTACGATCTGAAATTACCAAAAACCTAAAATTACTCCGAAAAAGGAACAGGACAAAAGGTTTAACAATTTAACCTTGTAAAATCTATTACTCGTAGAGGGGGAAGATTTTTTCAAGACTTTAAGCTTAATTTATAATCTAGACGTTTGCCTTAACGACAAATGTTGTTACACCGTTTCGCTACATAAGTTTTTGGTACACTTTGATCTTCCCAATTCTATAATTTTATTTGGTGTATATACCCGTGTCGGCATATAAAAAAGGATCTAATTTGACTGAAATTTAATAACAAAGTATCTTAGAATAATAATTTACATTATTTTACTTTTTTTGCGAACTCCCTTAAAATTTTGTAATCCATAAGGCATAATTATATACACAATTATTTATTGTATCTTAATAACCACGTTTGACAGCTCTCATATTAATATTTAAAAAAAAAATTTAATATAAATTGTCTGACTGAATTTGTGTTATATAATTATTTCTTTAAATATGTTTTTATTTTAGATTTTATCTCTTACAAATTTTCACGATCTCTCCTAATAAATATTTCAAAAATATTTTCAATACAAATCTACCCCACCTCACTATTGTCTTCTCGTCTATCGTGACTGCTGTTTTTTTGTTGGTAGTTTTTTCTTGATTATTTTGTCGTTTATATCGTTATATTGAATTCACAATTTTTATTACTATTAGCCAAAAGAACTTAATTCAATTAAGTTTTTTATTCTTTGTGTATTTTATTTGCGATCAAGTTAAAACTTGATGTAATTTGTATTTGTCTAAATACCTGTATTATATTATAATTCTTCTATTTATACTGAAGCTGCAAATACAGAACAGCATTCACATCTTAACCTATCCAAGGTTGTTTAGTCTGCACAAAGTAAAATTGAAATACAAATGTTGGACTGAATACTTGTGAATACTTTGTGCATTTACGCTATCACCTGGTTACTAATCGTATACAATGCAGGTTTATCCGAAATTTATTCCTTTAAAATCTGATCTTTCGAATGACGATCGCTGATCATCAGCATTGTTCCTCTTAATTTAGATAACCAGTTCGGGGTGGTTCATTTGACATTTATTATGATCAAAGAAAATCAACAATTGATTTAAAATATTCTAACAATTTATTAAAAAGACAAATAAAAGAAATAACGATTTACGAGAAAGCCTTTTGCGAAAACAAAAATTTATTTTTACCATTCGCGACAATTTAATTTAACGTTTTTTTTTTTTGAAGAAAAAATAAACTGATCACAGGTGAAGGGAACTAGTAAGCAAGCGTACGAGCTGCATTAATCTTGGGATTTCCTAGCTTGGGTCGTTATACTCAGTGATCGACGCTGATCTTCTGATTGTGGGTCATCATCTTGGATTCAGACTTGTATTTTACAAAGTCACAAGACTCTCCCGGCTTGTGGTATATTTTTTTGGCCAAATACATTAATCATGAGCTGGGATATTCCAAGATCACGAGTGCCTAGAGCATAGAACTTATAAACACCAAATCCAATCGAAAACTGCAATCTAAGAAAAATGTGAAAATAAAATACGACTGAAAGTAATTAATCAGATGTGGAATCGGTATGTTAATCAGATCTAATTAACCAACTTTAATGTAGTCAATTTCATTGGCATTTTTTCTTTCCTCTAATCGAAGGCAATTAAAGCAGGTGGCATAGAATATTTTTATAAGCTATCACAGTAATTGAAAGATTTCAGTCACCCACAGACAGAGCGAGAGAGGGCGAAACTTTAACTTAGTATATTGCCAGCAAAACGTGTGTTTCAGCTTGTTGTTTCCAAAGTGGACACTGGAAACTTATTAGAAAAGGCACTTTAGTGTTGAGCTAGATATGCGTTTTATCGGTTCCAAAAACGCGATAATTATTCAATGCCACCCAGCCTAGGTAAACTGGCTAAATCGCATGAAAACCACGATCGCGCGCGAATCGAAAGAAAATCGATCGAATCGAATTCAGTTTCTTACCCAGGTCATTCATTATTAACATTATGAGATCATCGCAATCGTCAATCGTTTCCTAACCGAACTGAATCGATTTTCGTAACGATTTAACGAGATTTCCGCATCGATTTGTGAGATTTCTGTCATATTAAATGTTCGATTGGCTATAGAATCAGTGCAAGGTCATTCTGACTTCCCGTTTGCTCGAATCATTGAACTCACCTTTCATCAAATCGAATATCTTTTGTTTGAGTTGGAATTACAACCTTGCACTTCAATACGTTACAAAAACTAATTAAATCTGCATAAAGCTAAGTTGTAGCGGAGACTGAACAATGGTTACTCACATGGAAATGTGTGGAGTCATGCATTCGAAGTTCATAGCAATATTAATAGACGCTGCCAATAAAATCTACCCTATGAACTGTGATCAAAACAATTTCTATAGAATATATGCGGCCCTTATGCAGCAGATGCACATCGAAAATCCTAGATTTTTCCTTTCTTGCCTTTCATACTGAAAGTTGCAAATCCTATCTAGCCTGTTTTCTTTCATAAAAACAGTTCTATCGCATAACTCCACCGTAATTCAACTATGCCCATCTCGCGACCTCCACGACTAAAATTTGAACCCCATTCCATTTGAACCCCACGTTACTTTACATCGAATTCAAACTGCGATCGCTATAAATGCCTTGTTTCAGATTACTCTAATCAACGCTAGTTACAGATACATTGTATATTGTATTCCAGTATCCACTTCCGCAATTCGAACATGAATGCAATCTGTGCACTATCGAAAATCTTGAAAAGGCTGTAGATCGAGACATCTTTTCGGATGTTAGATATTCCATGATAATCTACGTATGTTCAACAAATTTGTACAAAACACAGCACATCCTGAAACCTGAAACAACTAAGATAATAATTGTGTGTATTCTATTCGAAAAGCAGTTTTTATGCGATCAAAATAGCCTTGTGCTGTGATTTTGTCCGCCATGGATAATCTCTTGCTATTATAACGTGACTATTAATCAACACACCTTCAGCAATTTAATAACCGCGAAAAAATTATAAAGTTTTCTTGAATTTTGGCCGAACTTGCGCAATCGAATCATGGATAAATTTTTTGCAGCCTTTTTTATAATTTTACATTATACGAGTACATAGCAGCTAGTCGCTGTCAATTCAATATCGAGATGTTAATTCCTTGACAGAAAAAAACCTGCCAAGAACAAACTACACTCGAGCACTTGACAGATGTTAGAACTTTTTTCTGCACTTACCTGTACGAGTTTTATAATGCTGATTAGCATTAAATTTAACATTTTATACTATTTATAACGTCCATTCTTATGGAAACATTTCAAGGCAGCCACTTGATTTTGAAAATTTTAATTAACATATCGTTAGCCATCACGTCCAGAAAACGGATGTACTTTTTTTAGCCAGCCAATTACGTAAACGAATTATGTAATTGATTATTACAGAATTAAATCAATTATTCATCATTCAATAATAAATTGGAAGAATTCTTTTTTTTTAAAAAAAAAAAGTTAAATATTACGAAATATTTATAAGTTTAATTGCATTGAGGATTCCACATCATAACTTAAGAAACCTGAGATATAACCTTAAAATGTTCGCAATAAGTAGAAAAGTGCGTGTGAGGAAAAAAGTGGGCGGGGGATTAAAACGAAAATTTGAAAGTTTTGCATCTCAGGGACGAATTATTGTATATTAGAAAGTTGTAGATAATTAAACTGTCATATATTAATGCGCTCGATGATAAATATAACAATAAATTTATTAAACGTGGGTGACAGGAAGCGACAAAAACGCTCTCTGATTTACATCGCAAGATTTCGAACTGGATTTCGACAAATCCCAATCGAAATCTGTTAGACTTCCCGTACATTTGGGTGATTTTAAAATTTCTTTGAGTGACTAGATTTTGTGGGAACCCAGCTCGAAATTTACTGAAACCAGCCTGTACTCGTACTGCCCTGAAATTCATGTTTCACCACGTTCACATTTCACCGCAATATTAACTGTCGCATATTTTTAATAACTTGCTAAGAATGCAAGCTTTAGAACTTAATAATTTTTGTATTTGATTCCTATTGATACTGATCAATTTTCTATTGCAGAAAAGCGTAAGATCATATAAAGGAAAAAAGAAATTTTGATACAACAGTCACCTGTTAAAATTTGAAATCTCGTCAGCGCAATATAAACGCTTTTGTGATTTTGAAATATATGTAGATACCGAAATGTGGCAATTTACTTCGCTACTTAGCTATATGCTTTTAGAACCACATACAGAGGTAAGAACTTAAGCTAATAAATTTACAAACCGATGGTCTTAGTCACTAATATTTAATAAATAATACTGTATATTTATATGCTTATTATTGAAATATAATAATAATAATAATTGAGTTATTACTCCCTCGTATCGTTGAGTACCGGGTCCCTTATCAGACTCGAGCGAGTGATATAATAATAAATTGACTTAATAATGACAACAATATATTTGTAACATATAAGTAAATAAATCTATTCTAATAATAAATCTTAGAAGTTGTTCTGTTTGTCGGGATGTTCGCTCCAAGTTATATTGAAAATGTTAATCATCACACTGCTCATGTTGTTAATGACCACACTGCACTTGTTCGTTCCTCAAATCAATGAGGTTATTATCATTCGATTTTACTGGTTTGCTTTCCTTAATTTACCATCTATTGGTTTCACATGTTTCAAATTGGTAACACTGGATAAGATATGGGAATATGAAATCACTTAGTGGATTTTCTTGATACTTCTGAAAAGATAACAGCAACCAACAAACATTAGGTAACACAAAAGAGTCTGAAGATCTCGCGAAAAACTACTGGATCACTTTATGATTTTTTTTAGATATGTATAAAAGGTTGGAGTATGAAAAATATCTTTTTTTATTACTGCAAAATACAATGTATAAATCCTTTATATTTTCAAAGTACTTCAAGTGATCTTAAAAGTATAAACGATAAAACCGAAGTTAGCTTAATTAGTGTCACAAGAGTTCGACGCGGAGATTTTGGTAAACTAAATTGTGAATGTGGCATAAAGGAAGGTCTCTTATCAAGTGAAGCCGAGGTGAGTTCCATGTAGGCGAAACAAAGTTCGTATGGCGCGAATTTCCCTCTTCACCGGACTCGCTGCCGTTCGTTTTTGCCGTGAACGATTCGAAAAACAGAAATCTCTAAAAGTAGAATCATTTGGTAACACCGTTCGACACACTATAAGGAAAGAAACCTTGTAATCGGAGTGGGGATTTGTAGTCAAATTAGAATCGGCTTGAAAAAACTCAAACTGAGTCGTAAGACTGAAATTCCTGGGATTTTGGCGCGGGCCAGCCTGACATTTTCAGGTTTCCCAGTCCCAGAAAAGACGGCTTAGATTGTCCCATCACATTTTACTTTATTATTTTAATAATACAGTATTGTTTTCGATTTTTAAAAAAAAAAAATTTGCTACCCTGAAAATTTTTTTTTCACGTTTCATGACTAGTAGACACGAAAAAAGCAAAAAAAAATTTCAGTCCGTCTGTCCGCCGTACGCCGTACGTCGACCGCTGTACGCAAAATCGTTTGAAGGCTCGTAGCTCCCAAACCCTTTAAGCTATAAAATTGAAATTTTATGAATAGACTGGGTAGGCCCCTGGAAGTGGCCAAGTTTGTATGGGTGGGGGTGTGAGGGGGGAGGAGGGGGAAGTGTTTTAGACGGAAAATTTTGGTTTCTAGATCTCAGTAACCGCTTATGCTAGGAGGCTGAAATTTGGAATTTATATAGATCTTCAGTAGTGGACCCATTTGCAAAAAAATTGCTGATATAGGTGAAGGGGTTTGGGAGTGGGGGGAAAAATAATGCGTCCGAAACGCAAAAAAGGTGAGATCGACACTTTCTAAAATCCATATCTCCTAAACGGTTAATGTCACAAAATTGAAACTTAATGAATATCTGTAGGTATACTAGGAGAATGGATCGGAAACAAAAATTTGAGTGAGGGCAGTGGCGTACGGGAATGGGGGGTAAAAAACTTTAGATTACGATATCTCACGAACCAATTGCACTAGATAAATAAAATTCGGTTTGCGTATAAAGGTTGACAAATGAAGTTTGCTGAAAGCAAAATTTTTTAAGGGGGCCGTGGAGCATGGAAGTGGAGGGGATAAGAATTTTTAAAAAAAATCACGTCTTATATCTCAAGAACAGTGTAAGATAAAAGCTTAAAATTTTTACCAGAAGTAGGCCTAATAGACCCTTAGCAGAAAACAAAATATTGGAAGTGAGGGTGTAGTGGGTGAGGGTGGGGGAGGGTGAAAAGGAAAAAGTTCCGATTTTAATATCTCGACAACCTATTATGATATGGAGCTGAAACTTGGTATTTAGATAGAACTATATTAGTAGCATTTTGGAAAAATATAATTTTTTATAGGGGTAGTATGGTACGGGGGTGGGGGGTGTTTTTCCTATCTATAGAACGGCTTATGCTACAAAGTTGAAACTCGGTACGTTTATGTAAATCAAGTAGAAAACTAATTTAGATAAAAAAAAATTTTAAATATCCATTGGCGTTCGAAGGGGGGGCAAAAAAAATGATCAGTGAAAATGAAATGCATATATTTTCACGGTTTTCGTCATATCTATTAGGTCTTTCCAAATATTGAGTTCATTTTTATTCTACGGCTTCTTCATGTAAATACCTAGAAAGCGTTTTCAGGATTTTTTAAAATTCGACCCCTAAGGGGGTGCAAAGGGGGTTGTAAACTTTTGCACGAATTCTACTATATCCCCACGTCTTATCAGATATCGAATATCTTTTTACTTTCACGTGCTTGCGCAATAATCGACTAAAACTTGTTTTTAAGTTTTTTCCTTTTTCAGCCCCTAAGAGGGTATAAACGGTTTGAACACGTTTTCACAAGTTCCGTCATTTCTTTTAGAAGTAATAAGAAATTGAATTGGTTCCTACTTTCACGTACTGTCTTCATATTTATTTATTAACTCCTTTCATGATTTTTGTATATTCAACCCCCAAGTAGGTGTAAGGAGGTTGCATATCTAGTGATATATCGAATTCATTTTTACTTCCTAAGGTTTCCTATATAAAAAAGCCAAAAAGTCAATTTCAGTATTTTAGATATTCAATCCTAATGGGTGTAAGGAGGTTGTATGCTTTTCAAAGTTTCGACATATTTCTTAGGTTCAATGAGATATTAGATCGCTTTTCATTTACACAGACTTTTTATATAATCGCCTACAAACCCATTTCTTAATTTTTTTATATTCAAACCCCAAATGATTGTACATGGTTTCACAATTTTTGCCATTCCTTAGTTCTGATGAGATATAAAATTGATTATTACGGCCAACCAATTCACGATTTTTCGAATTTCCAGAACGAAGGAGGTGTAAAGGGTTTGCTTAAGTTTTCACAAATTTTTCAAAATCCGTCTTGTCTCATGAGATATCAAGTTACTTCTTATGAAAGCGTCTAAAAACCTGTTTCACAATTTTTTCGAAATTCAAACCCCAAGTGGAACTAATGGGTTTGTATACGTTTTAACAATTCGTCATATCTCTTAATTCTGATAAGACAGCAAATTCGTTTTTACTTGTATGGGCTTATAGTGCACATAATATACTGAAATTCGAATAGTATACGCGGACTTTTTCAATATTTAATCGGCTAAAAATCTCTATTTCAAATATTTTTATATTAAGAACAAAAATAATTTTCCAAGAAATCTAATAATCTCGAAGCAACTCATGATACACTCCGACTTTGACCGCTCCCGAACTTTGACCCGAAAAATAATAAAGTTTCGCCCAGACCATTGGCAGATTTTTTACTATGATATTATTTTGTTCACCACAGGAAATTAAGGTATTTTGTAATGGAGGGCGAACTTCAATAAGCTGGACGCAATTTCTTGAGATTTGTTTGAACTGTTTCCCTTCTAACATCACGTCTTCTCCAGTTTTCATATAATCCCTGGAAGAAATTTACCGCTATAGCACTAACCGGGACAAAATTAACTTCTATACTTCATATCGGTGTACATACGTGCGATTCTCTACCTCTATCTGTCAATATCTCCATCTCTTTTACTCCTAGTTAATGATATCCGGTAGCTGACCGTTAAATTAACCCAATCCCATACTGTAAATTACTTAGCGAGGCCAGTACGATTTAACGGATATATTACCAGTGAATGGTACCCGATAGTTGAATACTGAATTAACTATATGGTGGCATGGAAATTTGGAAGCGAAGCCAGTACGATTTAACGGTTATATTACCAGTGAATGGTACTATCGGAATACTAAATTAACTACATGGATGCATGGAAATTTGGGAGCGAAGCTAGTACAATTTAGCTATTCGTATGTGTCCATTCCATTGCAGGTACCCCGGTACCTTTTCGGCCTGATTAAGGTGTAGAAGAAAAAAAATCGTTTTTTCGCAAGGAAAAACCTTAAAAAACAATGATAAGTATAAAATAAGAAATAAAGCAAGAAGTTTAGAGAAAAACGTCAGGTACTTAAGTGCAGTAGAACAAAAATGATAGTAGTGCAGCAGGGGTTACGGCGTTGCGGGATAGGTCCGCTCGACTAATTTACGCGAAAATTTTATGGCATTTAGGACTAGAAAAGGGTCATGTATTCAAAGTTTAAATGTATCGCATACAATTCTGTGGTAAAAAGCGATAACAGCTTATGTCGAGATAAGAAAACATAATTTTTCAAGTTTTAAATTGCATTTTTTAAAAGAATTGCCATTGTTTGATAGATTTTTTTCTCATATAATATATTATTATTGTGTTGTATTATTAAATTCAATAAAATAAGATCTCCTAATATATTTTTTATTAGGCGTAACCGACTAATTATTTTCTCGACTTAAGCTGTTATCGCTTTTTACCACAGAATTAAACAAATTTCATGTCAGGCTGTTGGATTTAATGCATGTGCTTGTAGTTTCGGGTAGCGCTTTCTGCAGGGATGTACATTAATAAATTGGACACTCACATTTTGAAAAGGTACCTTCCTGCACTTTAACATTGTAGTGCGCATCGTTTTTTTCAGATCAAACCAGATGCTAATATGAGTTGTATTTTCTAAGACCAATACCTTTACACAATTTTTCTGGGAATTTTCTCCAATGTCTAATTGCACTCTCCAAAACCAATTCTTCAATTAAATTCACCGACAAGCCAGAGTCTATAGAACAGGCTCTATAGCCAAACTAATATCGAAGGCGTATAAGGGCCATTAAATCTATTTCTGATATTCTTTTAAAAGTGTAATATAATCTCGAAAGTAGGATCACAGGACTTTTATTTAAATAATTGAAAATTATTAAATACACTTACAAATGTTCCTTTCATCATATTTTCTATATTTACAAACAACGATAACTACGCAGATGTCTACAACGAGACTGTTGTTTATAGTGGCATTCATTACCGCAGTTTAAAGTCTACCGACGTAACGCGTCAACTTAATAGTTAACACCCTTAAGCTTAAATTCGAGTCAACTCATTCATAGCAAATACGGTTACCTAAAAGAAAGTAAAAGACATTTTCAGTTTAAAAACGTAGATATGCAATTAAATACGCACTTAAATATACATCACTCATAAGTACAGGTAAGTATATAATACGGTATGCATTTACGATTCGTCTGCACTATATTAAAGTTTAATTAGCAGAGTAAATCATTGATCACCTATCAAATAATAACAAAAAATAACTTTCCCGTTTCCGACTCGGTTGTTATCATTTATTTTGTCACGTATGCCATATACGACTCTAATTGTCGTCAATTCTCGCTTCGACACTCCACTTGCGAACTTGCGCTGCACACACCGGCCAGGTAAAATGTAAACAAACCGAGAAAAAGTTCACGCTAATAGGAAATGCAAGCAACGAGGCGTCAAGAGTAAAAAAATTGACTTGGTCAAAAATCGCAGGTTGAACGAAAGCCAAAGCAAAAAGAAAACCATTCAAAAAAACCGGAGCGCGTGCTGCTGACAGATTAGATGAGCAAAGGTAAAACCGACCGTAAAAATACGTAGAAAAAAACAGCAACTTTCGGCGAAGAACTCGTTTCTCGTGTGATTCCCAAGGTAGGAAATGTCGACCATCGACAGGTGAATCACTGCTGCAGAAACGCACACCGAATAACCAAAACTGTAAACCGAAAGCAGAAAAATCCCCCAAATACATTTGGATGCTATTTGGTCATTAGTTTCCGATGACCGTGCCGCCTGACAACGACCAGTGACCGCCTACTCACCACACTCAAACCACCTGACTCGCAACCGGGAAGCACTTGACACCCCACCTGTCGACCAGGAGGACTTATGTAAAAAGTTAATTGCCAAATCGGTGACAGTGGCAGTGACAACACAGACAATTTCTCCACTTGGCCAATTGGGTAAGATTACCTGTGAAATCGACTCTCCATCATCAAGGACCTGTCGCAAACAGACACTTGATGCTCGGCATGCGTCTGGGAATCCCCTTATGGTGCTGTTGCCTTTATGCTTTCCGTTTTACATACGATATTTATGCTGCAATCAGAGCCAGAGTCAGCCAAATTCATCGATAACAAACCCTTTCACGTTTTGTGATTTTCTGATGCTCTCAAAACAATCATCAGAAATTGATTAGTGTGGAGATTGTTTAACCTTGTCGTTTGTCGGTCACCTGCAAGGTGTCATCGGTGTTGTTATGACTTGATGCCGACTATTTTGTGTTGTTGACGGGTAAAGACATATAAATCATATTGGACTGTAAAGTTAAATCAGGTGGTGCATTGTAAATGGACTCGACTCGAAGTGAGGTCAGAACGACGGACCAGACACCGCCGTAGCAGAGACGTAAATATTTTCGAGCCGATTACAGCGGGATTCCCTCGTAAACAGAAACAGACCGACCTACCTTGTGACGATTACGCGTTCCGATTCCGAGTCACTGCTTTTTATGTTGGAATAGGTTCGAATATTGAGGTGTACGAGGTGCGAGTACTTCGTGTAAATAGTAGCTCACGAGATGGCTCATGCCCAGGTAAGTGACTAAACATTGGGAACGAGTTCTTTAGAGGAAAATCCGCGTTTTATCTCATTCTAGGAATTTCAAAAAGCTGTTTTCTTTCCTGGTTTGATGTGATCCGATGTCTTTGAAAAGAAAACCGCAATATTTTCGCTTATTTTGACCTCTACCTTGACTATTTTTTCGATCCGGAATTTTAACAACTCTACAATATAGTGAGTCATTTTTAAGATTAATTAACTTGTATTGTCTTGTCAAACTTGTCAACAAATCTACACAATCTCTCATGTACTGCTGAGTGTGACTTTCTCATACTTTGGATTCAAGTTTAGAGGCGATTTGAATAAAGAATTTTTTTATAGGTTTTTATATTCCACAGAAGTTTTGAATATAAACAAAAATATTTTGTATCATCAAATTGTGTTTTTGTTAATTTAAAGGAAAGTAACTTATTTTACCCATTCGCTGTACGTACATATTTGAATAAATAAAGATTTCATGTATTTAAAGTGACTTTCTTCAATAGATATAAGATTAAATGGATTTATCCGTTAATAAATTAAAATAATTATAATTTTAATTAAAAAAAACAGAAACATGGAATATTAGAACAACCTATTGTACCTTTTTGCTACATATGAATTAACAAATAAAATCAGGTAATCACAAATAGTCTAGTTTACCAGGTCGCATTAAATATCGAAAAACGTACCTAACAAAGGAAAAATATAAAACAGAAGAAAAATAAAACTATAATATATTTTTAAAACACTTTGTTATTAAAAAAATAATAAAGTAAACTACATATAATAGTAATGAAATTGAAAATAAAATATAATATATAAATATAAATACGTAATACATGTTATGCTCTATATTATAAGTACACTGAAAGAAAAAATTTGATTCTTCTATAGTTGCATAATTGACCATAATTTAGTTATTATAACTATATTAAAATAGTTATGGTTGTCCTTGCCATAGCTTATAATTTACACAAACAATAAACATATTTGGTGATTTTAAATCAATGAGGTTGTCTTAACCATGCTTGTTACATGATGTATTATAAAAGTATTTTATGATAACAGCAACTATATTGTATGATCAGTACAACTATAGAAATTTATTGAATATTTCTCACAACTATACTATGATTTGTAGCATTATACACGATGATATTACAAATATATTATGGTTATTGCAATTATTAAACAAATATGTCATACAAAGATGAAAACCACAATTTATTTCACAGTGAAAGGTATCGTTCGTGAGTGAGGTTCATTTATTGATGTGCTTTAAAGCGAAATGTATTCAAGTGAAGTTGAAATTTTGAAGTTGAAGTGTTAATAATTAAGAAATATGTATATGTATATTGAAATTTCTTATTTTTTGTATATTGAAAATATTAAGTATTTTTTCAACTTATTATAAATCTTTAGTACAATTTACTCTTGAAGATTTGCAAAATAAAAATATTCATTAAAAAAAATGAGTTTTTCCAATTACTATAATTTATTATTACAAAGGCCTCTAGCTGTACAGAAATGTGGACCTTATTAATTTTCAGCGATCTGGGAACACATTTTATTCGGCATTTGACGGGACTTGTCTACCACACAGAGACAAGAAGTAAAGTAAATTTGTGATGAGAAGTGAATCCAATTTTAAAGTGAGTGAGGATCTCTAGTCCCATTTTTTATAATATCACAGTATCTTAGTGTTTAAAGCATTATGGTTATTGGTTATAAGAACCATATATCATTGTTGACCGTAATTATAGTTCTCACAACCATGTTCTGTAATTGTTACAACCATTTATATGATTGACGTAATTAGAATATTTTTATCATAACTCAAGTCATAAGATACTGAATATTCAACAGAACTTAAGTTAAGTTGGTAAAACCAAAATTATGTTTGCGTTAACCATACAACAAGTTTTCACAACCTTTCATATGTTTGACTCAATCATAACATATTTCTTAGAAACATGACTATAGTTGTAATAATCAAATTACAAAATGTTTTCATGATTGATATAATCATACTATGTTTAGAGCAACAAGACAGTAAAGTTAGCACAACCATAACATCAGTTATCAGAACTATCTTACATCTTGTAACGTGGTTCACGCAACTATAAATTCAACCATAGTGAGGTTCTCCTAAAATATGGTTACCACAGTCATATTTTTCCTTTGAGTGTACTATTGTTTTAAGGTTAGGATCGGAAAGACTGAGTAAAAGCCCAAAAAATACATGCCTATTTTCAGTAAATGTTATTTTTAAATAAGTATTATGTCTCTTCTATGATATGTTATATAAACAGTTGGTGGAAATGTGCAGCATATAAAAACTATTCTGTTTATTGTTTCGCATACGAGGATAGTCGATAATAATTGAATTGTATATCTTGAAAACGGTACGAAAACAGGTATGTAGGTAAGTTTACTCAGTTTATCGACCACAACAAGATATATTTCGCTGATAAGTTTATAACAATACGTATATATTAAAACAAAATAAAAGAATGGAAAAAAAAGTTATACAAATTTATTGGTTAGCAGCAGGCTCTTACCCATCAAAAACAACAATTTGAACTTATTGTCTCAACGCGTTTGTGAGCTACTAACTGACATCTGTGATAATTGTGCAAGACCAGTTCTCACCTTCAAATACTGCATTTACAAGTACACCTATAAAAGAATTAATTTTCGGACACCTCTTCCGAAATTTTTTTCCATAGTTTTATTAAGTTTCGCTGTATTAAGTTGGTTCTATTGACTCTGAATCCCATTGTAGACAGATATCTATAAAGCCATTCTTTTGCTTCAAAAATATTCTGAAAACGTACCAGCTACAAACATAATTCAAGAATTTAGTAAATCATATTTTTTAAACTAATCAAAACTGCAGCCCAATTGAAGTTATCTTATGTTTAGATTGAAGATTGAAAATATGTTTTAATTTTCTTTTCATAAAAAATTTAAAATTAAATTGACATATTTAACACCTTTCATCCTCTTTTTTTTATTATAAGATTGTGAACGACCTTCCATGGGATCCCGAACAAATGTATCCGAAGGAATGGGATTATTCCGCCTAATGAACTTTTCAAATTATATCTCACGGTATTACTTATTATTATGACTAACATTTGCGGTATTTATTAGTTTAGTTCTAGATACATTGTAACTTCGGAACTAAAAACACGAAACACAAAATCCAAGATTATTGCTAAACATTTTCATACATGGTTTTCTATGAAAAGATATAGCACATATTATGCTATTATTAATATTCCAATAAATGCCGCTATCCTGTAAATTATAAAATATCTATTTTAAATCAAGTCAAAAGCAATCTCTATTGTCTATAAGTCTACAAGATATAGATAGCAAAAGTGTTTATTTGAGAATCGTGGTCTTTATTATTTTCTAGTAGATTATTAATAACAAAATTCTTCTAGTTTTAATTAATTAATTGTTTTTATTCGACCGGATTTTTTTTTTGCATTTCAGCCAATTCAAACAACTGAAACCATCCATTTAAATTAAAAGAAGCAAAAACTTTAAAATGTAAAGTTTAGAGGCAAATAAATAAAATTAAATCGACTTGACTTTATCAATTTCCTGAAGCCTCAACAGGTTTTTTGAAAGTATCTAAAACATTTCCGTAGCTACCGTTACAAAACTGGTTAACAATACATATTTTCCTGAATTTGGACCTTTCTCTTAATAAACAACAAATTAATTATAAATTTTGAATTAAGATTAATAAAAAGAGTTGCAATAGAACCTTATAAATCAAAATGTACGTCTAATATTCAAACATTTATAGAACAAAAAAACGTTCATGGAAGACCGCTAAAAAAACAAAACAAAATTAGATTATGGGGTCAACAATGATCTGGAAATTTCCTAAGCATATACAAATTTAGTCGGAATAACGTTCAACGCACACTGAATTTAACATTTCAGCATTAAATATATTCTGTACCTGTAATAGCGACATGGATCCACTTGGAAAGGATTTACCAAGGAATATGTCGTTGGCTTACAAGCGAAACACATTAAGCAAAAAATAATAATTAATGGGTTTTTCAGTTTTTTTAGATATCTAAGTTGTTATCGTCAGAATGGTGAAGTCTACGAAATGTTATTTTGCATTAGTTGGAAAACACATTTAGTAAGTGGTGAAGCACAGTAAAGAACTGTTGACGTAGCGCCTTTCACTTGTAAGCCAACGATATATTAAACCGAAATTAAAAACTTTTTGAAACAACTTAAAAAAAATTTTAACCGTGGAAATTTAAAGTAAATAAATTTAGGAAGATGAAACCAATTGCAAAATATAATATAACAAATTGTAATTTATTGTTGCTTATAGCAACATCAAGTTTGAAATTATAATTTATAATTATTGTTTTTTATATCAATATCAATTTTGAAATTAACCGCCGTCAGTTATAACTTTGTGATTTTTTTTCCGACCAAATTTTGGGATATAAAAAAGTTAGGCTAGTGCTCCTGATATTCTGAAATTAATTTTTGAAGGTGACGTTTACATAGGAACAAAAACTGTACTATATACCTGTATTCTATACGTATTATTGTTTTTTAATGTGTACCATTTTTTGTTTTGACATTTTTCTGGGCGATGATATCTAAATAAACTATACCTATTGTTTTAGTTATTGCACATTGTCATAAACATATACATACATATCTCGTGTTTATCCAAGACACTAAATTTGCACACTTCGTTCGCAGAAAGTGTGGAATTTTTAAACATAGGTCTTTGGTCCCTGAGCAACCTCTTTAGTTAGTTAGAATATCATTTTATTTTACAATAGACGGATTTTTGCCATATCAGGCATTCATTCAAATGAAATATTTTATGCTTCTCTTAATATTCTCGCCAATAGAATAAAACTTAAATTTAATTTCGATCGTGCTTTAATTTAAAAACGATTATTTTCCCAAAAAAATACAATATCATATTAATAAATGTTTTCAATTTCACTATTTTGCTCTTCTGCAGTCAAATTCAATATACAGCACACATCACTCTTTCTCAAAAGGAATTGTTTGGTAAGAATTTACAAAAAAAATTTTTGATTTAAACTTATAATAGTTCTTATTATATCAACGAGAAGTCTATTCTCTTAAAACATTAAAGTTATGCCATGTTTTCAAATTCAAATTTTATTGAAATAAAATTTAAATTCAATTGATGGGCTATAAGTTTATGAAGTATAAGTTGATAATTTATACGAACTACATATTAACCAATTTTCATTTAATCTACTTGTATAAATGCTACACGAGAAATTGTAAACAACAAAACATACTAATTTCGTGTGTATGTATTTTAGTTCTTCTAATAAAAAACAGGCAAATCCTGTTGTGGACCAAATAGTTACATTTCAACTTAAGAAAATTATAATATTTGTAATGGTTTTCACGCGAACTATGTATCTAATATACCTAGAATTATCTTCTTTTAAGGCTACTCGATTTCGAAAGGCGTAAATAATAACAAAATTATTTTATTTTAAGAACGCAACACAATAAATTATATGTGTAATATCCGGATGTACACGTATATATAGCTCGATCAATCTATACAAAAATGCTTAAAGCCTCCGTATTTCCATTCTATTTCTAATTATTACTATTACTATATACTTGTACTATTTCGTTTTTAGTTTAGAACATAAATCGATTCTATCACTATCGCAAATCACAAAATAACTAATGTGGCATGTAGACTGTTGATTGATGTTGCTTATGTTAGTAGTTGCTTATTATTAGTTAATATTAGCTTTCTTACATATAAATAAAATATTTAATTGCAAATATTTATTGAAATAGCGGTCCAAGTAAATCTGAACACCAAATTTTCCTTTACAAATACCAATATTTCAATTTATTGAATATATTATTATTATGTTGTGTATTCCACATAAAAATAAAAGGCTAACGGCCCCACCGAAATAAATATCTTCGGAGCGAATTTACAAAAACCCATAAAATCTAAATATCGGTCATCGTAATAAAAATAATTTTTAGGATTTAAATTTACATACACTAAACTAAAAAAATAGACCACTCACTCAGGTTATAATATCGCAAGAGCAAAATAGTACGACTGATCTAGATCAATAGTTTGAAAAGACCCCGATAAGTAGAACATTTAGTAATTATAAATTGGGCTGAGACCTGAGAAGTCACGTAGACTCATATGTTGATCAACTACTATAGATACATCTTTCATTTCAGATTATGTCACATTAGCATAACGTTTGTTATGGCACATCAATGCCGACGGATAATACAAAATATAGTTAAGTGTCATAAAATAAGTTTAATTTGAAAACAAACCGCCGAATTAGGTAAGATAACTTACATAACTCGGTAACTGTGGTAAGTGCATAGTTTAGTTTAATAATGAAATATTTATTTGCTTTTATATATATAGCAACATTTGTGATTTTCATTTCGTTGCTTTCTTTTTCTAGATAGCAATTAGTAGTTTAGAATATTGCAACGCTTGTCATACGAAAAGATTAAATAGATAAAAGTTAGAAAAAAAACATTTCAAACTGCCTCCTGGCTATTCCTTCACCATGCCCACCCACTAAAAACGTTTGTACTCAAAAGTCCAGGCCAATCTGCAAACTTTATTATAAAAATAACAACGTGAAATTGAAAATTAAAAATAAAGTAAAAAGCCCATTGAAATATCGAAAAATACTGAAATCTATTTTGACGATTACATAAAATGCACGTAATGGTTAAAAATTATTTAATATTTCATGAAACCTAAGAGCAACATTTGTGAAAACGTGTACAATCACTTTATACCCCATAGAGGCGGAATATTGAAAAAATCTGCCAACAGTCTGGCCGCAACTTTATTATTTTATGGGTTGAAGTCCGAAACGTGTTTAATGATGAGATGCGACTGACAACCTAAAAAATAACGTTCCAAATAGCCTCCTGGTTATTTCTTAGGTTGTCAGTCGCATAGTAACCTACACCGCATCTCATCATTAAACACGTTTCGGACTTCAACCCATAAAATAATAAAGTTCCGCCCAGACTGTTGGCAGATTTTTTTTATTTACTTACGTATTTTTTTCATCAATAGAATAATTCATAGTAGTAAAAGCGAATTCGATCACATTAAACCCTCTTAGGTTTCGGAATCAGTGAAAACTTGAACAATACCCAAGGGGGTTTAATTGAGAAAAATACTTAAATCGGCTTTTCCCCGACTACGTTTAAAGCTTATAGAAGTAAAAGTGAATTCCAAATCTCAATATGCCTTAGAAATATATCAGAATTCGTGAATATGTACACAACCACCTTACACCCCCTTAGGGGTTGGATATCGAACAATTTTGAAGATCGTTACTAGGCGCTTATATAAATAGCCCGCAGAGGTAAAATTGCTTTGATAGCTCGACATGTCTAAAACTTTTAACTAAGTTTGTGAAAATGTGGTTTCACGGATATTTTTTTTACTCAACCTCTGAACGCCTATAAAAATCTGAACTTTTTTTTTGCTTTAATTACTCTAATAGTACATCTACATATACGTACTAAGTTTCAACTTTCTAGCATAAGACGTTTCTGAGATATAAAAAACCACTCCTCTCCCCCGTACCTTGATACTCCTATCAAAAATTTTATTTTTCTATGATGTTTCCATAGTGGCTCTATATAATCCTAAATTGTTAGCTTTCTATTCATGATGGTTTTTGAGAAATAAAAATCAGAATGTTTTCCTCTGTACCCCCTTTCACCATCACCCCCAACACCCACACCACCAAATTTGTTTTCCCTACTAGAAGTTTACCGACCCCAACTCCTGTAAAATTTTCAAGATCATATCTGATACGGCAATTTTTCAAAAAATGTAATTTTTATATCTCAGAGATATAAAAATTACATTTTTTGAAAAATTGCCCCCACTTTCGTGCTCCACCTCCCCCCTCAAAAAATTTAGTTTCGGTAGACTCCTCTTGTAATCCCATATACAGAAACTAAATTTTATCTTCCTGGTGTAATTGGTTTGGAAGATATTGTAATACAAAGTTTTTCACCCCCACACCCCACCACCCCTCTTAAAAATGTTAACCCTTGTCTAATCATGAAGTATCCCTAAGGACAACAACAAAGTTTCAATCTTCTGACATCAATTGTTCAGGAGATATCGATTTTAGAATGTTTCAATTCCGTCTTTCATGCGTTAAAGACTCATTGTTTTCCCCCCACTTCCACACCCCTTAACCAATATCGAAATTTTTTTTGCAATTGAGTCTATTATCATATAACTATATAAGTTCCAAGTTTCAGCCTTGCATAAGTGGTTCCTGAGATCTGGAAACAAAAATTTTTCATCTAAAATGCTCTCCTCTCCTCTCCCCTCATACCCCCATCCCCTGAAAATATACCAGTCGTAGGGGTTTACCCAATCTACCCACCATAAAAATTTCAATTTAATATCTCAACGGGTTTGGGAGCTACGCGCTTTCAAACGATTTTGCGTACGGCGTACGGCGTCTACGGCGGACAGACGGACATTTTTTTTTTGCTTTTTTGGGGCTTACTAGTCCTAAAACGTGAAAATACAAAATTTCAGGGTAGCAAATTTTTTTGAAATTTCAGGTCGATCCCAATACTTTATTATTAAAAATAATAAAGTAAATCTTGAAATTGATTCTTAGTAAATTATATAAAAATAATATAGAAGTAAGAATCTTGAATACCTTCTCTAATCATACTTAAAAGAAATGGCGAAATTCGTGAAAACATATACATCTCCTTTACACCCACTTGGGGATTGAATATCGAAAATCCATAACTATCCGGAATTGCAATTAAATAAAAAGTAATACCTAATCATATCTAGGAGATATGGTAAAATTTTTGTGAAAATGAATACAGCTCCTTTAACCCTCTCCCTTCCCTTCAGGAATTGAATATCCAAAAATCCTACGACAACAGTTTCTACTGATTTATACCAACAACCCGTATAAATGAGTTTAATACGATTTTCGAACGTGAAAACTTTCGAGTATCTTAATAAAACTTTAATATTAAAATATTAAATATTAATACCTTCAGACATAAGACACAGTACGTTCTTTTTAATATTTTTTAATTTCGATCTAATAATATAACCATCGGTTATTGATTTCGTTTGGCTCCAAAACAAACTGGGGACTTACATAGATTGCTGCACAAATTAAAATATTTTATGTAATGACGGAAACATGTCACAAGAAACAATGAAACTTTTCTTTATAAAGAAAAAACTTGATCAAATAAATTAATCGTAAACAATTAATTTCAACCATTCAAAATTTTTGCTGATTAATCTAAACACATCACTTGCAGTCAATAGGACAAAATTATTGAAAAAAAATGAAGAAATCACCTACACTGCATACTGTAATTTAGCGCGGTTATTGCTAATTTTTTTTAAAAAAATTATGTGGTCGATACTCATGTTATTATAAAATGCTCAAAATTTCCAAATACAAAATATCAAATTACTGTTTTTGTTCATAATCAATGGAAATTGGAAGTCATAAAAAATAATGAATACAAACTTCATTGGACATAATTTGTCATATTGATAATAAGACATAATAGTTAAGACGACGTGTGATCAACTTCATTTCCCGAATTTAACAAATTAATTTCCACTGTGGCCACTACCGGTGTGATCCATGACAAATTAATGCCTATCGGAGTTTTTTCTTTGTTTTTTTTTGTGCTATTGAATTTTTATTTCATAGTATTTTTATCCGGCTAAATTTTTTAGTGGATATGGCATGGAAGTGCTTTGTTTAAAAAGAAAAAAACAATAATAATTATTATTTTGTGTTTGAACAACGTAATGATCAGATCAAAAACAAGGCCAATTAGGCAGACATGTTCTACGACAAGAGCCAATCGAATTATATATAAAAGCGCGTTTAACTCTTCAACTGACCATAAAAATCTCGAAATTATCTTATGAACCTGTAACTAACCGTTTATCTATGTAATTCACTTTTTGTCCTCGCCATTAGCCTTGATTTTTTTTCTCTCTTAAATTTGATTTCTGTATCCACTGACACCTGGTTTTTCATTATCATCAAAAATCTATATAAAAAAAGATATTACCGGACTATTATATACATTATACAGTCCGTGAGTCATACAACTGAGGCTTTCGTCGACCACTTCACCTAGGTCACCCATCTTGTTAATTTAAAGACAATATTGTTGTTCTCTGTATTATTAAACTTAATATTATACTTAAATATTCAGATTTTTATAAAGTAGGTAGCAAAAAAAAATTTGTGACTATTGAAAGTTGTCAAATGCCCACAAAAATTAACCCAT
The DNA here is from genome assembly GCA_951812415.1 of Beris morrisii. Lineage (NCBI taxonomy): Eukaryota > Metazoa > Arthropoda > Insecta > Diptera > Stratiomyidae > Beris > Beris morrisii. The sequence goes on from OX638310.1 coordinate 798,416, forward strand.
ACACCTGCACTATTCTATTTACTTACTGGATCTGAAACCGGCCCGGTTCTAGATTTTAATGATAGTAAGAATCCAATCGCTAGATGTTGATAGTAACATATCACAATGTTGTGGAACGAATTAATAATACGTGTTATAAGTTGATCTATTCACGAGATTCATTTCTGACGATTCAAAACCAACGTTCCATAATTTGAATGATTTATACATATATGTTTCTACGCTCCGCCAAATGTACATATTTATATTTGTGCGCTACATCATCGATATTATATATTTTTATATTTTGATGGACTTAACTTGAGATTTCTGTAAAATATTTATAATTGGTATCTTGCGATCCTTGCAAATTATGAAAATAACATTTGTTAACTGTAACATGAATGGCAACCTCTCCAATTTTATTTCCGCGATTTTACTTAGTTGTTAAACACATAGCTACTTACCGAATTCAAGGTATTCACTGCATTCCCTGACAACCCAAATCACTAAATCTAGGGATAAAATCCAGCTTTCTCTATTTATTCAGGATGGTCTCATCTACCATTAAAGTCGCTAGAGATTTCGCGATGCGCCGTATGTATTGTAAAAAGTACTGTGGAAATTCATGTTCCCCATCAGTTCATTCATAAAGGCGACAGACGGCAGTGTGGGTAGTATGTGGTACTGTTACATGCTTCCCTGGTAACCCTCCAACTTGATCAGTTTCCAGCGAGAAAAACAACAACCTCTCAATACCTAACTGAAAGCGGAGAAAAACATCCGATTGGCTACCTTGCAATGTAGCAAGAAAGGCTTGGAAAAATCTGTAATATATACACTTTCCCCTACTGGTATTGTTCTTAATATTTCCCGAACATTCCACACGCCTACCAAATATGCAGGACTCAACACATGCAGTATATAAGCACGACAGAGTTTGCAATCAAACCCAGTTTTTACTACGGTGAAGCAAGACGACGATCAGTTTCTACGCGAAAGTATTTGTAAAGCGATTTTGATTGGTATCAGCAATCGAGCAGTGATCAAGTTGTATATAAAATCGGGCAGCGTTACCAGTGGTGCAATTATTGAATACGAATAATAAAACGTTGTTATGTCGATCGATTTTAAACGAATTCAGTTTTACTTGAAATATCGGCGAACCCAGCTCGCAACAATACGTTTGCGAATCGTCAGTTAAGCTGTAGAAAATAAAGTGAAATAAGTTCTTGATAAGTGAATTTGAGTGGTTTTACTTGAAATTTCGACGAGCTCCTAGCTTTCAATGGGTAGCTCGAAATCGACACTTGTCTATTATAAAATAATGGTCACCAATCTAGATCTAGTACTACGTTTACATGGAGGATTGAATCTGGATTCAATCCTCTAAAATCTCATGTAAACGCAGAACGGATTGAAATGAGATCGACTCGATCCGGACGAACTTCTCGACCTGGATCGAGTCGAAATCGGATCGAACTTCTCATGTAAACGCGGATCGAAAGATCGAAAGCTCAATCGTCGCAAATTCATTAACAATAAAAATTTAATTTCTTTCATTTTCATAGTATTAGCACACAAAACTGCTAAATTTGACATTTTTATGCACTGCACTTCGAACTTGTGCGATTAAAGAAAGATGTCAGGTTATGTTACTTGTCATTTCGATCTCATTTCGATTTTGCCATGTTTCGATATTTCGATCCGGTGTAGTCATATACGCGATTCAAATTTGGATCTTTCGATCTTTCGATGTTTCGATCCTCCAGTATATATTGTTGTTGTTGTTGTTGTTTGGTGTGGAGGAAGACACGCAGCAATGCAGCGCATCTTGAGCATTCAGGCCAATATGGCCCATTATACTCGAATCCCCCAGTCTCTACCCGAACTTTTTCGTCCTCCTCACGAATTTCAAGAGCTCAGGTAGGGAGCGAGAACGGAGTTCCTCCATCCTCATAACGTCAACGCCGTATACGTGCATTCTCGCAAAAGAGTAAGCTGGACACTGAAGAAGGAAAGTATATGTACGAGTATATGACATGATACAACTTTTGCGTGAATGAAAAATCTGCTTATCTTACTATTTGGATACGATTTATGTAGATTCATAGCATTACGAATCGAAAAGAGGAAAAACGATTCGATAGCGATTTCGAACTAGCTCCTTCAACGCTCTTCCGGTATATTTTTACACATAAAACAGAGTCAGGAAAAACAACTTATCGAATGCAAACAGATTTTTTTTTTAAAAAAAAACACTAAATAACTCGCTGAATATTAATTTTGCTAGATAGTATAATATAAAACAGGTGCACTATTTTTGAATTATTTACAATATCTTAATTTCTAGTATTCGGATCGGCTTCAAAAGTTTTTCCGTTCCTTTATCGATTTATTTATCGCCATGCATTCAAGGTTACTTAACAGTTTTTCAACTTTATGCTATAAATAAATGCTCAGCAACGGCACGTAGACCATAATCACACCGCCTTCGATTTTAAATCTCTCGATTGTTCTTAAAAAAATTCTAATATTTTTTCCAAGTATTGGAGACAATTCTCATCTGAAATATTATCGATATGCGCTCTTGGATAAATTATACAATTGGATATTTTCGAACTTCAAGGTAAGCGGCCTCATTGATTTGCAACCAGTCCACTTAGCAAAACCTTAAATGTTACAATACTATTGGTGTTAAATCTCGTGTTTCACTCACTCTCTTCAACTCGCAGCAAATCGCATTTTTCCAAACACATTAAGAATAAAAGTTCTAAAGCAAGTAGTGCGTGAATAATGCGTTAATCTGGTTTACGAGCCTCCTGTTTTTGTCGATAAAACTTAACATTTTTTTTATTAAGTTTCAAGCTTTTTGAATATAAAGTAGCTGAGCTAATTATTTAAAATGGTCCACACGCCGACTTGTTTACTCTTTTTAATTTTCAACAATGAATATAATTGCTAGGCTCTAAAATGAATAGTGAATTAATTCTTTGTTAGTATAACATTGACGGGCGCTCTTTAGGATTTGAAATAAGGAAAAGATATTAAATGTACTAATAAATTAATTGCGATGTACGCTTTTTATTAACTACAGATACATTTTTTATGCTCTTTAATTGCAGCTGGTTTATATTCGGCCGGTTTTATTAAACCTGAAATTGTTCAATTGAGATGATCATTCTGTTTTAGGTAAATTTCTTGTGGTTTTCTGATATAAACATTCAACGACGTAAATCAAGCGGCATTAAATGATTCTTCAGATTGAGATGGACATTTTTTTCCAGTTTATTTTAATAAAAGCTTATAAAACAAGTTTTAAAAACGTTACTATTTAAACATGCGAAAAAAAGTTTCAAGATCACTTACAAAAACCTACTCAGAAAAAATACCTAAAATCTATTTCAGAACAAAAACAAAAACAGGGATAGTATTACCTAGTAGATAGATTACTGCACTTCTTATTTCAATAATGTGCTTTGTATGGGATGACTCTCAAGAAGGAAGCGTATATAGGGGTTTGGTTCCTGTCCGGTATCAAGTACCACACATTTCGCCCAAAGAAATGGTTGATATTAGTCGAAACGACGATTTAGTTTCGGCTAATATCAACCAATTCAAAGCGAAGAAAGTTCTTTGTAAGGTCTAAATAAACTCGTCCCTATTCCCAACGAGTTCTCGGCCATTTCATCTGTCAGCTTTTCATGCTTATTTGGAATCGACAAGGAGTAGAGCTCTCGAATGCTAGAATCGTCACATTCCAAAATTCATATCTCCAGAACTGTTCATGCCAAAAAAATCTAAACTTTGTGACTATTTGAAGTCACCTTGGTGGATAAATATATTAGAAATAAAATTTGTATGGTGGAATTCCGTGACGGGAGAGAGGTGAAAAAAGAAGATCAAAGGAGATTAAAACTCAAACTCAAACAATATTTATTTATAATAATTCAATGTGCGTTAACAGAGCAAACATGTTTTAGAGATTAGACTTTTCATCTTAACAGCTAAGTTGTAATAATTATAGCACTAGGCAATGAGGAAAAACAATAGAAAATATATAATAATTTGCCAAGGAAAAGTACAGAGAAAAAACCTTGCCTGCAAAGGAGATTAAATTTGGTTTTTAAATATAGATGTAGAAGGAAAGTGCAATGAATATAAAATTGTAGACGGTAAAGTGGAGAGGAACGTACAACAATTTTTCAGGAAAATCACGTCTCACAAAGTAATGTAGATAAAAAAGTTTAAATTTGCATCTTAAGGTGATACATATGATTTCACGATAGATTTTCACATTTTTCCTTCTGCGGGCTCCGTACATAAATGCCTCGAAATCAATTTCACCATTTTTCGATATTGAACCCCTAAAGTGGTGTCAAGAGTTATTTACGTTTTTACGAATTCCGTCATATCTGTAAAGCCTGATTAGATATCGAATTGGTTTTTACTTCCTCGTACTTTTGTATACGCCGAAACATCAATCTTAGAATTTTCTAATATTCATCGCCGAAGGGAGTGAGTGCAAATGGGGTTGGCACACGAATTCTGCCATATTCTAATAAAACAAAGGCATAAAAATCAGTTTATTTCCATCCCGAAATAAGGTGGAAAGGGTATACATGTTTTCGCGAATTACCATATCTCTCATGTTTCAATAAATTTTGAATTTACGGCGCGGTAATATTTAGACACAGAACGGCTGACTTATTTCAAAACCTAGTAAGTGATTATTAAAAAATTTTAGAGAAGAGTTTGAGAACCTATTTTCCGCTCTGAAAAATAAATATTAATAATCCGATATTTAGGGGCTTATCCAGATAACCTGGGATAACTCCCAACATATCGGGATATCGAGATCTATTTATGAGTACTGACTAATAGGCTAATAGGCAGTTTTTGGGCACTTCTTTAAAATGTTCTAAAAAGCACTTACTAGGTTTTGAAATGGGGCAGCCGAGAAGGAAAAAAAAACATATTTTACTTTTCGATATATATTTTTTTTTTACTTCACAATACGATTTTTCGTTTCGATCGATTAATGATTGACAAGATATAATAAAAAAATCTGATTACGAGTTTCACCCAGGCAAACGAACTTTTTACAGTGTCGACATATTAAATCGGCGCCCTTGGCTTGGTTTCGCGTTATAGACAGGTGCATGTAATGGTATGAATCTTTGTTTGAACTGGAAGCTAGAAGTGCAGTTTGAATGTTGCACAAAGAAGATGACAAAAAGGAAAAGTATTGATCAAGTCTGAATATGACGGATTCGGAAGCGTCGTAATCGACCGGAAAAGTCAGTAAAGCGCAACGATATTATCCTCCCAGTAGATAGATTGGTGCGTCGATCTTAAGGTCAAGAAAAAGGTTGCATTCACACCTGAATGCTATGCGGACGCCATCCAAGCGATGATATTGCTGGATATATACTTGCACGGTTTGCAATAGCACTAGGATATTGGGAGCATATAGAAAAAAGAATCGAAACGGCCCTCGTCAAACTCAAATTCAAGTTCAATTGAGTGTCGTATCTTAGTTGGTCGACTTTCAGTTCCGCTTCTTCGATCACGACTTCGGCCGGATTTGAATAGCCGCAAGTCCAGAGAAACCACACACCGGTACGTAGGGTAACGCAAGCCCAATATGTGAGCCGCCCACCCGGTTTTTCGAGCCGGCGATGGTGGTAGTGAGTGGCTGCTTGCAACATTAAATAATAAGATAAAGACTTTGCTAATTGCACCATGAAAATCGATATATTGATCAGACCAATCGAGAATCGGAGTCGTGTGAATTGAATTTGCATTCGAAAACAGATAGCACGCGCATAATACTGTCATCCGGACGAACAGGTGTTACAATTCCCAGGTGGAGAATGCAAGCCAAGCTCAACAAGAAAACTATTTAGCGCGATTAGGAGAATTAATCAAGGGCGCACCTATGAATCGATTAGTCCAGCAGCACAGAGCATACCACAAACTCGTTTGGCATTTGACTTAGAGAAATTCAAAAAGATCCTTCTGTCCGTCACTGTGTTACTTAACACGGACTGCTACACACTCTTATGAATTTTTATTGAATGTGAGATTATTTCACTTTGATTCGCTTCCAATTAGCAAATGTTGTAATTGAGTGTGTTAAAGGTCGCTTAGAAATGTCGGATTCATGTTCGAGCCGTAGCACTGCTGTACTCGTATCGTACTCACGCGCACTGGATTTTTGTAAAACAAGTAAAACGGCCGCAATTAAGCTGTTTCGTACTACGAGGCTAAACAAGTCATTAAGCCAATTAAAATTTTAGTTTTATGAATAGCATATTATCTACATTTCGCGATATCGCGATTAATCTGTAATTTAAATAGCGTAGGAATCGGAAAGTGAAAATGGTTCTGCAGTCAAAAGCTTAGCCTAATAAACAAACTTTCGTAAAATAATTAAGAAGCATCGATTCGAGAACTAGATTCCACCTTGCACGAGGCGTTGGTGGTGTGGTGACTGCGCTGGCCAACTCAAACTTCGACCTTAAACTAGTCTCGATTTCAATCTTTCTTGGTGAAGGGCACAGTGTTCCTGATATGAAACGGTCAAACGCTCGCAACTGGGCATTTTCTCACCTTCCCCCATACGACTCACTGACTAATAGCACAAACGTTCCACAACTTGTCACGATTACTAGGCGATAGATTTGCAAGTCGTCAACGATTTTTCAGTCTTCGGATTACAGGTTTAATGCTAATCATGAATTTTTTTTCCCGACTCGGACATACGAGTATGTACATACATACATACCCTATTGATCGTCGATCTTGTCTGTAGGATCTTCGATAGTGGATAGTGCAATTCAATCTGCATCGACCACGTCAATTACCTATGTCATTACAACCGTAGCGATGTAATTTCAATTTCAGGGCCAAGTTTACTAACTCTTCTGGTGTGACTGGCGGCAAAAAAAACAGATAAAATAGTTAAAACATAAAAAAACTTATGATCGATCCGCGGCAATCAATACTTCCTGTACACTACATAGTGGAAGTGTTAGTTCGGTAAGAAAATTGAAGGTATGGTCAGTGGGTAACGTATTATCAGTTATGTACGCTACTTACGTAGGTTAATGCTGTGTGAATATTATATGGTATGAGGATTGATAGGTTTTATAAATGTTCAATTTTTTGTGGCAAGTGGTTCAAAGTGGTTCGGTACAATACGCAATCCTGATGAACATATGAAAAATGTTGGAAATAAAAGGAGCACTTAGTAAATATTTATGAATAAAGCTTGCTCATTGATTTATTTAAGACCAATACATATGTAGGTATACTCTGTAGCAGCTATATTTAATCAATGAAATTCTAAGAATTATAATAATAAATGTATTTTATGTTAACTAATTCTATTTTTAAAATTTTATGAATAAATAAACCATTATGTTAAATATTTAAATATTTGTAGTGGCAAATGCTGGCCATTAGTGTAATCGTCAAATTTTTGTTTTGCCAAATAGTAAAAATATGTTGTGTACATACAAGCAGTCTTATTGGCCAAGCTTATTTTTATTACAATTAGACTGTACTACTTAACAAAGATATATTGGACAAATTTCGAGGCCAAATACGGTTTTTTTAGACTGTGTCATTTACCTTAAGTAAGACTCTATTCTACCTGAACCATTTGACTAGTTTGTTCTACCAAATTTTTGTGATAGTACATTTGACACCAAATACTTAAAATTTATTTGAATACAGTTCAAATCGGGCATGGAGCTCTTCTTAATATCTTCTTAATATTTCTTTCAATAATCAAGCTCAGTATTACAGTTCTTATTTCACGTCAATATGTGTGAAGATCTGTTGACATGAACAATGTGTGTTGAAAAGTGCAGGAGGGCGAACAACAATATCTAAAATCTTCCTCCCTATTTTGAACGTCTTAATCTTCTCTGTCTTGAATCGCTTAATGACAGAAGAAAAGTTCTCGGGACTGTCTTCGCATGTAACATTATCACTGGAGGAATTGATGCCCCTAAACTGGTACAAGAAATTTCTTTCCGTATTCCGGGTCGTACTTTGAGAGACTATACGAGGGCGGATTGATAATGACGTGCAAAAATTGAGAAAACATAATTTTATCCGGAAAAATTTATTTTATTTTTCAACGTAGTCTCCTTTTAGCTCGATACACTTAGTCCAGCGTTTTTCCAATTTTTTGATCCCTTCCAAATAATATGATTTGTCCAACCCTTCAAAATAGGCGTTGGTCACTTATGACGTCAGTATTAGTGGTAAATCTCTTTCCAGCAAGCCATTTTTTCAAGTCTGGAAATAATAAAAAGTCGCAGGGTGCCAAATCTGTAGAATACGGTGGGTGAGGGAGCAATTCGTACAGTAATTCAAACAGTTTTGCCGTTGCAACAACGGACGTGTGAAACAACACTTTTTTCTTCGCGAAATGAAGCCTTTCCAGCCGATAGAACGGTTTTGCCTCCTTGAACCGACATCCTTCCATTGTTTTAACTGTTGTTTGGTTTCTGGAGTGTAGTGGTGAATCCATGCTTCATCAACAGTTACGAATCAACGAAAAAATTCATTTGTATTACGTTAAAACAGTTGCAAACCGTGCTGCGAAGTTGTCACACGATTGCGTTTTTAGTCGATTGTGAGCAAACGCGGCAGCCATCTTGCGGATAGCTTTCTCATGTCCAAATGGTTTTTCAAAATATTCCAAACACGTTCAAATGAGATGCTTACTACGTTAACTATCTCACGCACTTTTACTCGACGATCTTCTATCACGATATCATGGATTTTATCGATCATTTCTGGCGTGGTGACCTCATTTGGACGACCTGGACTTGGTATGGTTTGTGTGCTCGTACGACCACACTTGAATTCAGAAAACCATTTGTAAATCATTCGAATCGATGGTGCAGAGTCCCCATAATGCTTACCTAATTTTTCTTTGGTTACTTTAGCTGTTTTCCCTTTTAAAAAATTGTGTTTAATCAACACACGAAATTCATTTTTTCCATTTTTAAAAATTTTTATAAGTCGACTTGCTTAGACGGCTGCTTATCGAAAACTAAACGAGGTAATCTATTTAAGGATGGTCCAGGTAAAAAAAATAACGAATTCCTTACCTGCCCACTCCTTCTTGATTTTTGCACGTCATTATCAATCCGCCCTCGTACACAACTAAAAATTTCATATCATCGGACTAATTATGGGCAACATGAACAGATCACATCCATTTCACGTCTTGTTAACCGTTTTTATCATGCTATTGATTTTAACTTGAGCGCGACACAGCTGAAGTCAGCTTTAAATAAAATAATTAAATAATTGGTTTAAATAGTTCATGTAATTGTTCTATTTAATGATCGCTTTTATTTGTTATAAAACTGTAATGAACTTGATAAAGCTGAAATAAATAAAGATAAAGAATGACTACAATTCGTATATTTGCGAAAAAATGATAATTTCTATATATCACAAAGTATAAACTTATTGCATATTGTAATATAATATAATTACACTGCTAAAATATTTTTGTCAAACACAATTTTAAATATTTTTCCGACGTCGTGGTGTTTAAAAATATGCCCGATTCGCAACAATGTTTCGTATCTGCAACGCTTTAGGGTCTTCAATTTATCGAAAGTGGAGCAACGATGTCTATTTAGTTTTGCATCAGAATGATGGAAGCCGCACACTATGAATGTGTATTTAAATGTATGTAATCAAAGGTGTCCATAGAGATATATGTACTGGAGATGACAAGAAGCGACTGAGATGGAGGCGGACGTCATCGCATTCACCTACACTCAAAACAACAACAATTGACACCAGCCATTGTTTTCTCTCACTCACATTTATGTCCACTCTTGAGACACGCGAAACAACAACAGTTTGACACTAGGCCCATGTTGGATTTCACTATTCTGGCTTCAAATCGCTTTATACAAAACCAGTGGCTTGTCATCTCCAGTATATAAATTTCTATGATTGTGCCCAATTAGACGTGGTGTCTAATTTCTTTCAGCAAGGCTAAAGACAAAGTAACCCTTTCCAATACTGCGCCTAAAATGGTTTTATAGTAACACACTGACTACAAGGTGTCTACATAGGTAATCCATTGATAGATTCAATTATGATTCACCTCAAATAGGAGCGATGAATATTTTCCGCATAAATTGCCACAATTCCCAAAGAATTTGGCGGCGATTTGGGAACTGATACTATTTTGGGCATTTTTTGTATATGGAATCATTTTTAGGAAGACTTACGTTTTTGTGTTACTTAGACTACCTAAATGGGAAGTGTTACTGACAAGGCACGAAAACTTAATTCCATAAAAAATGGTAACGAAAACATTTCAGTGACGTCGATGTGTTAAAAATGTGACTGTAGTAACAACTGGGCACAAAATTCTTGTTGGCAAAATGTAAGCTTCCAATTGTGTGTATCTATTTTTTACTACAATTCCAAAGTGAAACTTTTTATCAAACAAGCCACCACAACACTTAATTAGTATTAGATTTAATAAACTATTTACTTTTGATGCTCACGTCGATCATATCGTCAACAAAAGTAACTTCGCCTGGGGTTTCGTGAGACGAAGGTCTAAGGAGTTTAATGACCCTCATATGACGACTCTGTACTGTGCTTTTGTTTGGCCTGTTTTTCAGTATGTCTATCTGAACCAATTTTGTTTTTAGTACCTTAAGCAGAACTGGAAAAAGTAATACCAATTTCTTCACAATTTTATGCTGCAGATATTATAGTATTTAATAGAAACCAAAAAAAAATGTACTAGGTAGATACACAAACTTGAGTGAAACTTTGGAGGACCTTCATACACCAAAAGCATAATCCTCGTATGCACACGTTCTAATAACAAGTAGATCTGCTTATTACCTTGAGTGGTAGAGTACTGTTTTAGAATCATGCAATCCTCGGTTCAATCCCGGTGGTATGTGTAAGTTCATTAACTTACGCGTGTTATACATTTGTGGGTTTACATCGCTGTACATAAAGAACGGTAGAAAGAAAAATAGCAAACCACATTAAGAATTATTTATTATACAATTTCACCATTATTACGGTATCCATGCATAGTACTGAATTCGAAATAAGGACGAATCTTTGTTCAGTACAGAATGAATTTAGTTTTTCAACATTTCACTAATTGAAATTTGATGGATACTTGTATGATGTGAAGAATGAATTATAATTTGGCGGGTGCACTATAATTAAACACAACACGAGAAAATTAAATGGTACGATGAAATTTAAATGAAATTAAAGTTTTTTTCCCCTTAAATTAAGAGGTTCAGAGGCTGTAGCCATATTGGAGCCGTGGAAATGTTTATTTAAAATAATATTAAAAACGTATACTGTTTGCTTTGGCGAAGTTAAACAGCACTAAAAGAGGTTTGTCGTTATTTTGCATGTAAGAGATTCCAGTCTGAAAACATTATTCTAAGTGTCTGTAATTTTTATTACTAACTGTAATAACATTAAGCTATAAAATACTATTAAACTATCAGTCACGGTTAAACATGACAGAAATAAGAAGCGGAACTGAATCGCAGATCATGAAGTCCGCCAACTACTTAGTTAGTACATAAAATATTTCCGTTTTTGCTGGTTTTTCTTTTTCATAAAAAACCGTTTCAATTAGAACGGAAACCTTGAACCCTTGAATCGATTGCACGCCGACCGGCCGCACTAACAGTCCGCTTAGTATATATACTATATCCCTTTCACTAAATTCTACGACCGATTACTAAGTTTACTAGTGATGGCATTGCTCCATTGTCTATTTCAAGAATATAATATTCGTACTACGGATTCGAAAGAATCATCATTTTTTATCCAAAGAAATTTTCATGTCATAAAAGCTCGCACGTTTTCTTTTGCCATCAAAATCGATCAAATCGTCAAGTGACCTTGCTCTTGACGTCTTATGTCTAATTTGTCATTTATAGATTAAATTGGTCGCGTTTTTTATTATCATCTTGATGAGGAGCGAAAATCTAATCCGGTCAGATCTTTTGTGGTAGTTTACATTCTCAAAAAATGTCCATATGTATTATATGATCACGTTCCACATTAAAAAGGAAAAAAATTGGCATTATATTTCTAGTTGCTAGTTAATAGAGTCCATTCGATGGCCTCCATTTGAGCCGTTTTCTTACCAAACCCGTTTATTTCGAAAATATTTGACTGAAAATTTTGGAATTTATGGAAGACTAAGCCACCACTTTAAAAGGAATCTTCTGACATTTCTATTAATCTAAAATGCTATTTTTCATCGCAGATTTTTAGAAAGTATGCTCCACGTCTTGATTTAGTGGCTGATACACTTTTGAAGGGATCGAAACAGGCAGGAAACAATGAGAATTTTTGATCGGTATTCTGATTCCAATCTTATTCAAATTTTAAGTGGTCATCAAATAATTATAGAAACAGGATGCACTTTTTCGACGAAACACAAAAAACTGGTATATTTTGTTGTTTGAAAAGATTTTAATTGTTAAAAAACAAAAAGTCTTAATGCCGTTTCATTTTATAATAGTTCTACATCTGTTCGGTAGTTATTTATAAATTTTACAACTCCGAGAGGTGTGTCAGGGTCATCGATTTTTATGGATATCTCATAAAGCCTTAGTGATATAAAATACGTCCAGGTAGACTTAAATGCGAGGATATCATGTTGACCTTGACGTCCAAGAAAATAATGTGTCAAAATATCGATTCTTACAATTAGTCATAACGGATCTAAAAATCCGGTCCGATATCCAGAAAGAGAGTATTAATTTCAGCACAGTCAAAAAGATTCAAAACCATAACTCTAAACAAAATAAAATTTCACATATTTTATAAGTGTTTTAAAAAAAAATTGTAATCCTATATATATTTTAGAGAGCTTGATGGACACCATTGTAAAGACACTTGACACAACTCAAATTCGGTTACAGAATTACAATCTAATATCGGAAAGAAATATCGATTCATTAGTAATTCTGATCTTATCTGAGAGGAGTGAATATGAAAATTGATTTTTCCGCAAATATAATTGCCAATTCGAGCAATATTTGTGAACGACGGACCACAATCGATAAATTATTAAAATTTTCTGCGCGACTAAGCCCGGAATCAGAAAACGTTTGTTTAAGAAGTTGTAGTGGAAAATAAGAAAAATAACGAACTAACTAACGTAAATGGAAATACCGAAAACCTAGTGCGAAACCTTAAATAAATACTTAAGATAAATACGGTTGCTTAGACGAAGAAGTGAAAATTAATAACGAACAAAAGGTATTTTATTTATTGTACGGGGCCGAATTGTGGAACGAAGCGTTAGGACTTTTAAGTCAGCGTAGTAACGAACAGTTTTGGGTGATCGAATATCACGGATTCTTACGCGACATAACGAACATTTGGGTGCGCGGAAGTTTCGGCGTGCGCACACAAGGTAGACAAAAATAGAATCTAACCGTCTAAGGTACGAAACGCGGTGCGGATATAAACGGAAAAATTCGCGGGACGGTATCGAAAATAAGCTCGGCGGAAATTTATATCACGCTAACTTTCGAATCGACGCGGCGCCTTCTGGGGCATCCTTTATAATTGAAGATAAAAATTGTGGCGGTTCGCGGCGAGACGAATTTGTCCTGAGGACGGAGCAGACACCAGTGGTACCCTAGCTTAAGATCTTAATTTAGCTATCTTTTTTTTTCTTTTAACAATTTCATTCACATATTCATGTTACTTCTTGAACTTAATTAAAATAATTCTTATAACCACAGTACAATTCTTTTCAAAAGCTTCCGTATAAATTTAGTGTAACGTCCTCCGATTACAGATCCGCGAGAGAGAGTTCCGGTGGTAACTTTAACCTACCTCGCTTCACAGCTGGCTAGGTAGTTAGAACGACGACGAAAGCTTTAGTTGTGTGGCGCCCACCCCGTCTCGACGGGCTAGTCGGACTGTCGTCGTTCGCCCCTAAGCGGATAGGGGTTGGAAGAGAAGAAAAATTACACGTGAAAGCACATATGACAGTTCGTCGTCAGAAATGCCTCGTTTTTTATGTGATGTGTAACGTCACGGATCAAAACGAGAAAATACACCAGTTCATAGGAGAATCTTTTTTGGAATGAGTTCGTAACAATATATTATTATCCCAAAGCGCGGTGTTTTAATACAAAACTTTGGAATTGACGAAGCCTCTAGAGTTGATACTGAATAACAAATGTTCAGAATCATAGCAATATGCAATGTGTTTCATATAATAAAAATTATCTTTCAAAAAATAAGCAATTTAACTGCACATTTTTTAAATAGCGGAATGCTGAAAATTGCGATATTTTTTTGAACCTAATTTTTTCTATGAAAACTCAATTCCAGATGAAAAAACTTGTCTAATTCTCATTTTTAACTATGTTTATAAACTATATAACTTGGCTTTGCCTAACAAAGAAAACTTGGTTTTTATCATCCAAGTCATGCACCCGCCATACAAAATTGTTGCGATTTGTATGCAGCTGTCATGTTTGTTATGACTCTGGTTTTTTATGTTCAATTCAGCTGCGCGGCTATATTTCAGAGGGCTCTGATATGGTATGATTTGACAGTATCTGATACACTGCTGGTATTGATATCATAATATCGTCAATGCCAGCAGTGTATCACCCAATACTAATCATATACGAGATAAACGAACTGGTATATATCTAGTATTGAACCTGTTTCATGGTATACAAATGCGATAATTTTAGTTAGAATACTATGCATTTTACTGCTAGTAATGCCATTCCCCAATTGTGTGGAGAGTATCGGAACTAAATGTCGTTGCTTGCTCCCAGTTGGTCGCTTGTCTCTTTCGAGACATAATCTCGATGGTTTGAGCCCTACGAATAAGAATATAAGGAAATGAAATGGGCCGAGAGAACTGAAGCAGAAACGAAACTGCTTTTGGCAGAGTGGATTTGCTGTTTGTTTACATAAAAAACACAAGTTCAGTTAAAATTGAGCATGTGTGGAGATGGTCTATGGCATAAAGGGTTAGAGATAGTGAGACAAAACCAGAAATATTTCAATGTGTTCGTGTTTTTTCAATAATTTCAAGGGCAAAGCGGGAGCAAGACGATAGGTGAGGGGTTCTTATCAGTTTTGTTCTCTCTCGAAATATGATGTTTATGTGGTAAAATAACAGATATATGGTAATTATATCCGCTTGTTTGAGCCTTAGGAATCACATTGCTTATCTTTCTTCATTACTAGATAGAAAGAAATAGCAATAAAAACATGTGCTCCCACCACGATCTATTTGAAGTGCGGAAAACAGACGCATCACGTTCACGCCGAACGCTACAAATGTTATCCGCAGGAACGTCACTTTTTGGGGGGGGGGGGCAGGGGGGGCATTTGCCACCCCCTGAATTATGTATTTTTATAGATTATATATAACATATGTATATTTATATATAAAAATATATTCAAACATAACATCTTGCCCCCCCTAGAAAAAAACTGAAATGACGTCCCTGGTTATCCGCTACTTACACGATGAAAATTAAATACGCGAAAAAAGTTACCATTCAAGTTTCCTTTTCAAGTGCGGTTGCAATAAAACGACACAAGTGTGATTTGAAGTGATTGGAAATAATGGGATATGTCACTACATTATTTGTTTTTTACATTTATTATATTGCAGTAAGTTAAATTCGCCCGTGCCTCCACGTTTCATTCAGGGACGTCATTTGTGGGGGGGGGGCAGGGGGGTCATTTGCCCCCCTCTGAATTATGTATTTTGATAGATTATATATAACATATATGTATATCTATGTCAAAGGGTACATATGGGGTCTTTTTCGCATTCGTTTCATGCTCTAAGGGTACATATGAGGACATTTGGCACATATGGGGACGGACCCGGTATTTTTCTATGTCAATCGGTGGATATGGGGTCCGGACCCCATAATTTTTCCTATGTCAAAAGGTGTTTATGGGGTTCTTAATTTCTTTCAGTAAATGGCACTTATGAAGACCGGTGTATATATCGAAATTTAATAAATTCTGTAACGTATTGGTAGATATCGGTACCGTTTCTGATTGATTGTCTATTACTGGAAACAAAAGATTGCACCAGAAACACTACAAGGTATGCTTGACAGTTTGCTGTGTTATGAGTGTGACGTCAGCAAATACTCAGGCGAGAAGTAGATATTAACATACGCTTTGGAATTGAAAATGTGTTTACGGTTGTTTGGTGCGAAAGTGTGTAAAATTAAAAAAATACTACTTAGCAGTAAATTTGAAGATAAATATTTATTCTGCGTCAAGTAAAATGTTTACGAAGTAATAATAAAAGAATGAGAGAGTTCATTTGAATGTTTTTATTTTCTTGTGATTTTCTGTTTTTTTGAAATTGGCATTTTATACATTTAGGTTTCTTATTCTAAAATATAATCATAATCTAAAAAAAGTTGTTTCATTACCATAGGGATATTTATATTTTCAGCTAAAGATAAATGACTTAATAAAATTTTTACTTCTTTTGAGATTTCCATCCTCATTTAGATTTTGAAATATAGTATTTGATTTACTTCAAAAAATCTTGAGAAGGTCCCTCTGATAACTCATCCACCCAAGAAAACGAAGTCCCTTGCTGCTCAGTGTACAATTATTGATATTCGTCTTTTTGACATTCTGTTTTTACAATATATCCCGTAAAATTTTCTATAGCGGTTTGATTAAGCTTATTGAAATCTATATATTCGAGTTCAACAGATCTGTAAAAAAAGTGTCTCGTCTGCAACTTCAGATCTGTTATCTGTAACCATAAATAAGGATGTACATTATAGCAAAAAGACTTGCATGCACATCTTTTTTCTATAATGTGCTTCCGACAAACCTACACAATAGACATTCGCACGCATACTACTGTACCAAGTTATGGCAATTAGGACCTTGACATTTGTCGAGCCGGTAATTGTTTTCTTAGAGGTGCATGCATAGATCATTCTGCTGTCTATTCGCTCGACGTGAGAGATACGTTGCAATTGACAAGTCGCAGATCGGTTTTATCTTACAACAGTTGTCGAGAAAATTCTACTTTTTCTCAACTGAAAGCGTACAAACAGCAAAAAACACATGACATTTTAGGTGAGCAATTTCTACCTGTCAAAAACTATTGCTATAATTTTGCTGTAAAGTCGAAAATTTTGTCGCTTTCTTCCTTATTAAAACCAATTTGCTATCTCTTTTTAGTTTTCTGCTATAGATCTGGAATGTGGGAGTAATGAAAACTATGTCTCAGTAATGAAAACCAGCCTTTAGTGCAGAAACATGACAGATCAAATTTCTAACTTTTTTATTTGCTTCATTCTTTCAATTCTGTCAATGCATATTTATTGCCATTCAATATTCTTGCATGTATTCATTGAAACGGAAGGAAGGTTCCGAAATTTGACACCAGAGAACACGGTATGTTCGACATTATTTTACGAAACTTTGCCTGCTGGGCTGTTACCATTTCTCAAAAGTTAAAAACAAAAGACGATCATTTCAATAAATAAACTGTGTTGTAAAGATAATTACCGGGACCAATACCTTCTGCCTTAGTTCATGTAATTTCATTATATCATGTAAAGGTAGATATGGGTACCGACTTTGCATGTATATATGTAAAACACATCCAAAGTCGGACCCAATATTTACCATTACGTAAAATATATGAACAACTTTTAAAATGCCCGGTCAACGTAATTACCATCACAGGGTGTGTCAATTTACAATATCCGTGGAGATACAGGGTGGCCAATGTAGTAGGTCAATGTAGTTTTTCTCAGAAAATCCCATTATAAAAATGTCAGTTCAATTTTATTTTTTTATTTGCCATATTATTGCCTAAAAAAGTTACAAACGAATCGCATCCCGATTCTTTCTTAATATGAACGATTTTAGGCAGTACTCCCACATGATCGCTTATAGTCCGCGCTCTCCTACATATTAGGCTAACTTCGCCTTGTTGCCGCCATTATTCCAATTGCTGCCTAGCGAGGAGAAAATTCCGAAAAAACGGCCGTATCGTGTTTCTTTTAACTACTCGCGAGTCACTAGGTTTGTTCCTTTCGCTTACACCTAGTGTACACTACACCAAATTTGAACAGCCAAAAAGAACGCGTTAATGTAGAAACATGACAGATTAAATTTTGAACTTTTTTATTTGCTTGATTTTTTCATTTATGTCAAGGCAAGGTTAGGTTAGGTTGAGAAAGGTGGACTGAAGTAATGTGCCCCAGTCCATCACGAGAGATTACTGTGGATCCATTGTGGTCCCCTCGTATAAAAACCGGGCTCTGGACTATTGATTCCAAATATTGCTCTTCCTTAGAGTAGTTATCCATAAAGGAATCATCGCAAGTTCTGATAGATCGGTCAAGGAGAATAATCCCAAGTGACGATACCTGGTACGTGCTAGGCTTTCACATTCACACACTAGACGCTCCAGTGTTGGCTCAACATTCTCATCACCACTGCGACACAGATCAGCCATGGGTATTCCCAGCCTTTCTCCATGCCTCCCAAAGGCACAGTGCCCCGTTAGAACCGCTATAAGTTGTCTGCAAATGTCCCTGCCCAGAGACAAAATGAAGCTAGAGTTCCTCCTATCAAGTTTCGGCCAGCAGACTCTTGCTTTCCGGCATCCCGAGAGATTCACCCAGGCCTCCTCCATCTGTCTGAGCGCTTCAATATCAATCATTCCCTTTACACATGGGACATAGAACCGACTCGTTGGCCAGCTCTATGCTCATCTCCGACCCCCTTCTGGCGAGCTTGTCTGCCTTTTCATTTCCAGGGAAGTCACTGTGACCAGGAATCCAACTAATCTTCAGGTTGTTATTCATACCCACCATGCGCAATATTCTTTTACATTCTCCCACAAGCCTGGATTTAGTAATGTGCGCCTGAACAGCCTTGATGGCAGCTTGGCTGTCAACATAAATAGTTATTGTACCATTCACGCACTGTTTTCGCACAATTATCTCCGCTGCTTTTGTCAGCGCAAAAATCTCGGACTGAAACACGCTCGAGCTATCCGGTAGCCTGAACGATTCCATAATGTCAAGGTTAGAAGAGTACACTCCCGCGCCCGTTCCGATTTCTGTTTTGAAGCCATCAGTGTAGATAGCAAACGTGTCTGGGGCGATGATTCCAGATCGCCACTCCAGTCTGGTGGGAATATTAACAGCATAGGAATGTTCAAAAATGCAAGAACGTGTCCTGTAGTCGGTGCGCTCCGACATGGCGGAACACAGGGAAATTGACAAGATCCTAGTGTGACCCACACTACCTCCCATCCAATAGCCTGCATCACGCAGACGCAAAGCACCCTTTGCTGCTATATATTTTACCGCTAATTCCAATGGAATTATGTGGAGCATTACTTCCAGAGCCTGCGAGGCCGTGGTACGTAAGGCCCCAGTGATCCCAAGTGCCATTCTTTGAATTCTGCTCATGGTGACCCTGTTAGTCCCGACCTCCAACGCATGCCACCACACCAGTGACCCGTAAGTAAGAACAGGTCTAACTACCGGGATGTACAGCCAGTACATTATTCTCGGGTTAAGGCCCCAGGTTTTCCCTACCATTTTCTGACAAGCGTAGTAAGCGTTCGATGCCTTCTTGATCCTGTCATCAATCGTGAGTCTCCAGTTCAACCTAGGATGGAGATAGATTCCCAAGTACTTTACACTAGGTGAGAGCGGGATGGTAACGCCATTCAAGCGTGGGAGCCTAAATTTTCGGTCTTTTTCCTCGTAAAGAGGATAAGGTCGGTTTTCTCCGGATTGATGTTGAGACCGCAGTTACCAGCCCACCTGCTCAAGGATTTGAGCCCAACTTCTAGTAAATCGCTCAAGGTGTCCAGGAACTTACCTCACACCATCAGAACGATATCATCCGCGTAGGCAACAACCTTGACTCCGGTCAAAGATAGAGCCTGTAAAATTTCGTCAACCACTATGACCCACAGCAGTGGAGATAGCACCCCACCCTGTGGGGTTCCCCGAGTTGCTTTCATTCTGCTACATCCATCCCCCAGAGAGGAGTTGATAATTCTATCCCCTAGCATCGACACAATCCAGCACGAAATAAATGAGTCAACAACCAATCTATTCAATGTCTTCTCGAACGCACTCGTCTCCACATTATTGAAGGCACCCTCAATATCTAGAAACGCTGCTAGAGTATACTCTTTAACATTCAAAGATTCTTCAACCGTGGAGACGACCTCGTGTAAGTCCGTTTCGACAGATTTTCCCTTCATATAGGCGTGCTGAGAAGCTACGAAGCCTCTCGCGTCCAGAACACATCTGAGATAATAGTCCATCAGTCTCTCCATTGTTTTCAGTAAAAACGATGAGAGACTAATGTTTCTAAAGTCTTTGGCCAGGGTGTGGCTTAGCTTGCCAGCCTTCTGTCAAGGCAAAGATATTGCTAAACAATATTCTTGCATGTATTCATTGAAAACAGTATTTCCCTAAATACTAAAAGTAAATTTTATCTGCATGCAGCCATCAATTTTGACAGATGGAAAGAAATTACACCTGCTCTCGGGCGAGTGGTGAAAGTGTGCACTTTCTACTCTACACTCGACAAAAAGAACAACGGGCTCTGACACCACTCGTCAAAAAGAACAGTAAAAGTGTACACTTTATGCACTTGTGTAGATAGTATAGACAAAAAGAATCCTTCTATTCTAAATGTAAGGCAGAAGTAGTAAAAATGAGTATGCAAAGTGTAAGCTAAAATGAGACTTTAAGTTTCATTTTAGCTTACAATTTGCATACTCATTTTTATTACTTCTGTATTTTTTAAAAATACACTGCCAACTCGAAACCTTTGTCGCATTGCTAGCACGTGCTCCAAAGCTGAAAGTAAAAAAAACATAAATGCAGCTTATCGAGCCTTGGGATATCCTGAAACTTTCTAGAAAAAATATACGTAATAAAGTCCGTAAGAATACGATTGAAATTCGTACGTATCGACATGGAGAGTCGAATGATTAACCTTCATCCTTCACTGAAAATGAAAACTCAAACTCGAAATGCGTCGCTATCAAAATGTCATTTGACTTGACGCATGTGTGTGGCTACGCAGGTGATATCCCTTTCTTACATTTTGTGAGAGATGTATTCCTTACATTTATACGGAGTCTTTTGTAATAGCTGAGTATATGCCATCTCTATCGTTCACATGGACTTATATGTCCGTTGAAAATGTGTAGAAATTTCACGACCATTCGATAGTCATGGTTCGCTGGATGGGAACCTTCCTCACATTTCCAAGGAGACGGTTTTCGTTCGCTGTCCCTTTCTTACACATGAAGCTCAATGGCAGTAGAAAATGTGTAGAATTTCGATTAGATTTCTACAGGTACAATCTGCCTGTTGGGTAGTATACGAAACTTTGCCTGCTGGGCTGTTACCAGTTCTCAAAAGTTAAAAACAAAAGACGATCATTTCAATAAATAAACTGCGTTGTAGAGATAATTACCGGGACCGATACCTTCTGCCTTAGTTCATGTAATTTCATTATATCATGTAAAGGTAGATATGGGTACCGACTTTGCATGTATATATGTAAAACACATCCAAAGTCGGACCCAATATCTACCATTACGTAAAACATATGAACAACTTTTAAAATGCCCGGTCACCGTAATTACCTTCACAGGGTGTGTCAATTTACAATATCCGTGGAGATACAGGGTGGTCATGAAAAGGATTTCGGACCTGTACCCTCACTCACTTTAAACGTTATATCTTGAAAACTAATAATCAGAATTCGAAGTGTTATAACTAGTATTTAGGGAATCGAATTACCTTTCTTTTGATGTAACAGTTCAAATTATAACTGCACCCGATCTTGAGATATTTTTTTCAAAACTAAAATTTTGACTACTTCAACCCTAAAAATTAAGTGATCAATGTAGTTTTTCTGAGAAAACCCCATTATAAAAATGTCAGTTTAATTTGTTTTTTATTTGTAATATTATTCGCATTTATTCGGACGTAATTTTTGGTTAATTGCAGAGCGTAGAGAACTATTGTTGTTTTCAGAAAGTCGTCAGCGCCTATTGCTATAACTAGAATGGTCTATACCTTGTATGTCATTTAAAATATGTTGGCCGAGGTAGTGGTAGTTTTATAAGGATTTCTTAACTAGGTACTAAACACTATTTCTAGGTAGGTAGGTGATAATGACTACTCTTTTGATAGTTTTCTGTGTCCCTGAAAAGGTCCTTTTGGTTTAGATTAGTTAGGCTGTTAAAAAATCGGAAAAAGCGAAATATCTAGGCCTGATCTTGAATAGGAAGCTAAATTGGAAAGACAATGTTGGAGAGCGTATTCAAAAGGCCAACAACGCGCTCTTTGCGTGTAGACATGCCGTTGGAAAGAGCTAGGGTCTGAAACCATGATTACACCAATTTTGAACAGCCAAAAAAAACGCGTTAGTGTATAAACATGGCGATAAAATTTTGAGCTTTTTTATTTGCTTGATTTTTTCACTTCTGTCAAGGCAAATTTGTTGATATACTATATTCTTACATGTATTCATTGAAAACAGTATTTTCCTGAATACTTAAAGTCAATTTTATCTGCATGCAGCCATCAATTTTGACAGATGGAAAGAAATTACATCTGCTATGACGTCACTCGTCAAAAAGAACAGCAAAAGTGTACACTTTCTGTAAATGTAATGTAAAGGTAGATATCGGCACCGTTGCTGAAGCGGTGAAAAAAAAGGCAATTATGACAGTCAAGGTGAAATAAAACTATGCTTAATTCGCGTGTTGTAAGGATGATTACCGGGACCGGTGCCCGCAAACACACTCACATATCAAAATGTGGTACCGATATCTACCATTACATAGCAGAAATTAAGTAATTTCATTTCTGAAATAAATAATTTAAGCGGTTTCCGTTTCTACCACTAGACATAATATCTCGGTCTTCGTATTAACTGTTGGACATACGAAAGCTAAAATCCTTTATATTTTCTTACGTGGTGTATACAAAGTGTTTTAATTTAGTTTATATACATCAATTTCCAAACGTAGATCGATGTATACTATCTGTGCCATATGTACACTCGGACCCCATATTCACCCTTTTACATATAAATATATTTATATATAAAAATATATACAAACATAACATCTTGGCCCCCCCCCCCCTAGAAAAAACCGAAATGACGTCCCTGGTTTCATTTGATAACCCCCTTTCTTATTTCCAGCCGATGTCAATCTCCGCGAAATATTTTTAATAAACTTGAAGTAGTACGAGTTTTTAATTAGAAAAACAACGTAAATCTTTTGAATGTCCATCTCGATGTGTATGTAATAAACAGTTACATTAAATATTCTTTTTGTTTATTTTATTTTGAAGTACGCTTAAGCACAAAGCTTAATCCATAACAAGCTATCATGAAACAGATGGCGCTACATCGATCATAAATTTGCTATCCAGCGCAGACATGTCTTCGAGATTTCGGGGTGCATTTGTCTCGATACCGTGTATTTTTCCCATAAGGCGTCTCGAAGAAATCTCGCAGACAGGCCGACATGTCTTCGAGAAATTTGCGAGATTCTCGCAAACGCTACCAACTGCGCTTATATCAGATACTGTCAAATCATACCATCCCTATAAACCAAACATCGATGAAGAGGCAGCGAACTGCGAACAGTTTCGAAACTTGTCGCTGAAAAAAGATTATCGATTGGGAACAAGTTCAGCTATGTACTTGTTATCTGTGAATACGTGCGAGGTATTCGCATTTCTTTCTTGCTCATACTGAAATGCATCCGACCATCTCATCCGCACTTTTCGACATAACAGATCTCCTATCGCTATCCAATTTTTGACCACGTTTTCCAATAAATCTGGCCGTATGGCGTCAATAGTGGCTTGAATATTGGCTTCCAATGCTTCAAGAGTTGCTGGTTTGTCGGTATAAACGCATGACTTAATATAGCCTCATAAAAAGTAATCCAGAGGCGTTAAATCGCACGAACGAGGGGGCCAGTTAACAGAACCACTTCTGGAAATCAAGTTGTCACCAAATTGATTTTGCAATAAATCGATTGTTAAGCGCGCTGTATGGCAAGCTGCGCCGTCTTGTTGGAACCAAATGTCGGCGATATTTAGCTGATTAATTTTTGATTAATTTTTGATCCTTCCTCATTTTGAAAGAAATAAGGACCGATGATGCCGCCAGCGTGTAAACCGCACCAAACTGTCAATTTTAATGGATGTAATGGTGATTCGTTAACGGCGTGAGGATTGTCTGCGCTCCATATACGGCAATTTTGTTTATTGACGTAGCCATTTAACCAGAAATGAGCTTCATCACTAAACAAAATTCTTCGATAAAAACGCTCATCTTCGACTAGTTTCAAATGAGCCCAATCAGCAAAAATGCGACGCAAACGATGGTCATTTCGCTTCGATTCTTGCACGAGCTGTATTTCATAGGCACGTAAGCCAAGATCCTTACGTAAAATTTTCCACGTAGTCGAAGGACAAAGGCCAACAAGTTGAGAACGGCGACGAATCGACATTCCGTCCTCTTCTTCAACACTTCGCGCTACAGCAGCAATATTCTCCTCGGTACGCACATTCTTTGTCTTGTTGATGGTTTTGAATCGAGAAGAGTAAAATTAGTGCGAAAACGATCAATAACTGCACGAATTGCTTGCTCACTAGGCCGATTATGTTGACCGTAAAATGGACGAAGTGCTCTATGAACTTCGCGAACAGATTTATTTTTTTCAAAGTAAATTTCCACAATTTGGATGCGTTGTTCTGGCGTTAAACGATTCATGATGACTTGGCAAACCTTACTGAACAGAAATGTCAACACAGTTTGACATTCTCAGCTGCCAAATATTATCGATATCGATAGTTCTCATGCACCTAAAAAAACATCCTTTATTTGAAATTGGAATGAGCAAGAACGAGATAGCAATGCGTGCACTCAGTGAACAGTGAGTTTGAAGTCAGTATGAAGTAGAGCCTACTGGTCATCGATGGGGGGTGAATCTGAATTGCATACGAAGTCCACCTGAACGATCATCAAGGATCGGTAGAATGGATTTACATATGAATTGTGTTCTACCGCTCATCGAATAATGGAGGGATGAAATTGCCTAAGAACTCTGTGGCATGTGGCACCTTCCGGTTATTCTTTGCCGGTTGACACTGCATCGATCCTCGGCGTCGGGTCATGGCTGCGAATGTAATTTTATTGTTCGTCGACTAGTGCAATCGAAACACGACTTCCATTGCACTAGCCGGCAGAGTTATTTGTTCCGTGATCAGTTTCGTGTAGAGTTTCACGAACTGAACAGTTGAACATCTAAGTTTGTTATGGCATTTGCAGGTCGAGTAGATACGCACTTTGATCGGATGTATAAGCATTCGGTGATCATACTTTAGTCTTTTTCACTCACTAAAGGTGGAAGAGGTCGGCATGTTTAACATACTTGAGGAAAAGTTGTGGAAAAGTTTTCGATTTAACCCTCAATACCGCCACGAACACAAGGGCGCGGGCTAACAATGTAGTAGTTTGTACATAAGGACCAATGAATTTTTCGTGTTTTTGGTTTATAGGGATATATGCAGTGTATCATATGTATGTAGCTAGTTTCAATACTACGATTTCAATACCATGGTTTGTATATTAGCTGTGTATCCATGGTATTAAGTGTGAACATTTTATTTATAAACAATTTACAGTTAGGATTTGAAAACATGCATATGTTTTGATCAATTGAAAATTGCTCGATAAATAAAATTTTATATTTTGTTATTATTTTTTTTTAAACAAAATCAGACTAAAGAAAAAAACGAAAAATTGACTTATACCACTTTCAAAATAAACGGTTCAACTATCATCCAATCGTATTTTTAAGGATATCACATCGTCCTCTCAACCGAGTTTTTCATTGAATCTCGCCAAACACAATAGATTTTTCCGTCGATTAGTTGTTAGGCTCATCCCCAAACCCTCCAATCGGAAGCAGTCTATTAGTCGCGATCGTGTAATCCCGTTTTCCGATATCCAAATCTTAGCTGTTTTAAGAAAATTATTGATTCTCTATTAGTTTGGTGAATTTTTGCAATGTTGAACGAGTGTTTTCTAGTAAAAAAGTACTCTTGTGTTCATTTAGTGTAACGTTTCGAACTCGACTGACTACTTTATCAAATTGAGCCTCTATTAGTCACGCGGTTTTTATAGCACGGTCATGTCAGTTATTTAGCGCCATTATCTTGGTTTCTGTCACCCAAGTTCAATCCTTGTAATATGTTGATACAACAGGTGGCCTTCATAATATCAGGTGTGACTTTTTTCGCATTATGTAAAAATAATTCAGTTCGATCGCTCTCGCTCGTATTTATAATTATTGATCTGTCAGTCCTACCGTTCAATTATTGCACAGTGTTTCTTATTTAATCGTCACAAGATTTAGTATCGTAATATACTCCCATTAATTAAGTAAATTAATGGAAATACGTATGTTAATTTAAGAGTTTAGGAAAATGTTTAAGATGGTTAGAATAAGAGTAATCACTTTACATATTCCATTCTAAGATCCGTTCGATAAATGGCTTATTAATGATTTTTTCATCCAGAAAAAATCAGTCCTGTAAAAGTTTATTGATTTATTTGTCCCAATTTATTTGTTGTTGGCAGCACCTAAAACTTTTTTAAAATTTAATTTTCTATTAAAATTATGACATCGTAAGATTTCAGGTGTTTTACACATTTTTCAAAAACTATGGAACATTCAACTGACATTATTAAATTATCATATTTGTTCGATGGTACTTCAGTACAAATCGGGTTCTGATCTTCTCGTCCTTAGTTATCCAGTCCTCTAGGTTTCAAAAACTCGTCCGCCAAATCGATACGGTGAACAGCAGGTTATAATCAGGAAATCAACGACGACTACATTTTGAAAAATGCTAATAAATTTTTTTTTATTTATGATCCTTCGTAAAACCGAATGCTTTTTTTTTAATTCTTTCATTTTATTTAATGACTCACTTAAATCTTTTTTTGCGATAACTTTCGTGCAATACACAAGAAGACAGGTGTTCTCTGTCTGCTAGCAGTCTGAAAGGAATGTAGAACTGCAAGATAAGATGTAGCTAACCATGGCCATCACTTGGCCACTATTGTGCAATATAATAGAGGTG
The DNA here is from genome assembly GCA_951812415.1 of Beris morrisii. Classification (NCBI taxonomy): domain Eukaryota; kingdom Metazoa; phylum Arthropoda; class Insecta; order Diptera; family Stratiomyidae; genus Beris; species Beris morrisii. The sequence goes on from OX638310.1 coordinate 825,664, forward strand.
AAATATAATCCTAGCCCCGGTTATGAATAATTTAAAATAGCGATAAATGCAGTGAACCGGTTTTCAATTTTCAAATTAATTGTATAAATTTGGGATGATAAATCAAGTAACGTTCTTTAAACGTAAATTGACTGTGGGCCAAGGAAAATGTTAAATGTGTACAGATTAGTATTGGTGTTATGGTCGAGAATGACGTCTTTGCAGTCCCCTTTTCCGAATACAATTCTTGAAATTGCCGCGCAATGTAGGCATATTAACTCAATTGCAATTTCTTTCATATTTTCAGTAATTAGTAATTTTATTAGATAAGTTGTTATACTTGGTCTCGAAAAGTTTCTTCTGATAGCAACTTACTTTTTTAGTCATGTTTCTTTTTATTTTTACATGAAATTAGTAGTGATGAATACCCTAGAAATATCATCATCATCATCAATGGCGCGACAGCCCAAATCGGGCCAGGGCCTGCAGGATACATTGTCTGAAGTCATCTCGGTTCAGCGCCCGCGTCCTCCAATTTGTGCATCTAAGAAGCGATCTGCAATCTGCGTCAATTGAGTCCTCGTATCTTTTCCGCGGTTTTCCCACCGGTCGTTTGCCATGAGCTCTGCCTTTCAGTGTGCGTCTGGGAATTCTTCCGTCGTCCATTCGCTCCACATGGCCTGCCCATTGTAGCTTACGAAATTTTATAAGAGTCGATGCGGATGGGTCGTCGTAGATGTTATACAACTCGTTGTTGTACCGGATACGCCATTCAGTACCTTCTCTTACTGGTCCCAAAATTCTTCGAAGAATTCGTCGTTCAAAAGCGTCTATTGATTTTTCAGACGCTTGGGTGAGAGTCCACGTTTCGCTTGCATATAGTAGCACAGGTCTTATTATGGTCTTATATATGCGAAGTTTGCTCAGCCTGTGCACTTTTTTCGATTTTAAGATCGGGAGGACCGTGAAATACGCCTTATTTGCTAGTGTGATCCGTTGTTTTGTATGAGAAATGATCCACATTCTCCAGGTTGTAGTCCCCCACGGTCATATTTTGTCTAGTTGGCACGTTTCTTCTTGTTTGGGTCATGAACTTGGTCTTATTCTCATTGACCCTTAAACCGACATCCTTTGCCGCTGAGTCTAGACAATGGAAGACTTCTTTCGCGTCTGGAACAGACCTGGCCATGATGTTTATGTCATCCGCGTACACCACTAGTTGAGTGGACTTGATTAGTAGGGTACTTCTGGTATCAACGGGTACCTTTCTGATGACATATTCTAGGGCGAGATTGAAGAGCATGGGAGCGAGTCCATCTCCCTGCTTCAGGCCGGATTCTGTACGGAAGCTTTGGGTAAGCTCGTTTTGTATCCTTACTTGAGATTCAGTGTCAGTCATGGTCATTTTTGTTAATCGGACGAGTTTTGATGGGATTCCGAAGTCAAGCATTATTTTATATAGTACATTACGATCTATACTATCGTATGCCTGTTGGAAGTCCACGAAGATCTGGTGCACGTCGATGTTATACTCCCAGCTTTTTTCTAGCACTTGTTTGACTGAGAATATCTGGTCAATAGTCGATCGTCCGGTTCTGAAACCACCTTGGTATTCGCCGATAATGCTTTCTGTATAAGGCTTTAATCGATTCTGAATTACTTTCGCCAGTATTTTGTAAGACGTAGACAACAATGATATGCCTCTGTAATTTTCACATCGCAGTTTATCTCCTTTCTTATATATTGGGCATATAATGCTCTGGCGCCAGTCGTCGGGTATTTTTTCACAAATCCAAATTTTTTCCATGATTTTGTGTAGGAGATTGGCGAGGTATGGACAACCTCCCTTTAGAAGCTCCACTGGTATTGCATCAACTCCAGGTGATTTATGTATTTTTTGGTCGCGCAGGGCTGCTTCCACTTCTCCGACAGTGGGCACCGTAGTTCATGCCTGCTCATCAGATGGTGCACTTGATGTAATAATTGGGTCGGCGGCCGTTACTCCGTTCGGGTTTAGCAGCTTTTTAAAGTACTCAACCCATCTTTGTTTAATTTGTTCTGCGTCACTAAGGATACGTCCTTCCTTGTCTTTACAGAGGTTTGTTCGTGGCTTATAGCCTTGTCTTATTTGTTTGACGGCAGTATATGCGGATCGTAGATTATTTGAGTTCATGTCGGTATTTAATCTTATAATTATGTCATTATTGTGTTTAAGTTTCTTTCGTCTGCAGATTTTATTTGATAATCGCCTAAGCTCGTCGTATCTTTCCTTTTTGGCTCTCGTCGGTCTTTCAATGTATTCCTTGTAAGCTTCATTCTTTTTCGTTATTGCGTCACTACAATCATTATCGAACCAGTCATTACGTTTCTGTTGGGATTTTAGTCCTATGATCTCTTCTGCTGTCGTTCTGATACCATCTCTCAACTGTGTCCACTCTTGATCGATGGTTGTCACTTCGTCAGTTAGTAACGCTTCAAAGCGTGTTTGTAGCGCTGACTTATAAGCTAACGCGACAGCCTCGTCCTTTAGTTTATCGATATCAAATTTGGGTGTCCTGCTCTTTTTCGAATACCCACATAATGCCACTCGACATCGATATTTCACTTTTACGAGGTAGTGGTCGGAGTCGCAGTTTTCTCCGCGAAAAGATCGTACGTCTAGAATGCTGATCGCAGCCCTTTTCTCGATCAGAACGTGGTCAATTTGGTTGAAAGTGCGGCCATCCGGAGATGACCACGTTCTTTTATGAATGTTGCGATGGGGGAAGCATGTTGAGCTTACAACTAAGTTTTTGGTGGTTGCGAAGTCGATTAGACGTTGTCCATTGTCATTGGTGGTATTATGGAGACTGTGCCTTCCTGTGGTTCCTCTATGTGTCTCCTCTTGTCCAACTTTTGCATTGAAGTCTCCTAGAAGTATCTTTATGTCATTGGAAGGTAAAGAATCAAATGTTTGTTCTAGGGTGTTGTAGAATATGTCCTTCACTGCGTCATCTTTTTCCTCTGTTGGAGCGTGACAGTTTACCAGCCATATATTGAAAAATTTTGTTTTTATGCGGATCGCACACAACCTTTCGTTTACGGGTTTGAAGTCGGTGATTAAGTTTTTAAATTTGCTATCTACCACGAAAGCTACTCCAAATTCCCTGCTCCCCGAGGGTTTTCCACTGGTTAGTATTGTGTGTGTCCGCAAGTCATTAATCTCACTGCCAAGCCATCTTGTTTCCTGGACCGCCAGAATGTTGATGTTGTATCCTGAAACTTCATTAAGAAGCTGTCGCAGTGCGCCTGTTCTCCCTAGAAATATACCGGGTATTTACCCAAAAACAGGTATGTAAATTGCCGATGAATACAAGAATTGCTAAAGTTTGAAACTCTGACCATTAAAAATAATTGAACTATGATTCATTTATTAATTTTTTTTTTGTAATTTACCTTCCTTGAGAGAACTGTTACTAAATTGTTTTATTACTACTATTATATTTGTGTATGTTTATGTTTATTTATATATATAGTACTACAAGATTGTATATCTTATATACAAATACTATAAAATCAAAATAGAACCCAATAAATTCAAAAAAAAGGAGTAATAATATTATAAGAACAAACAAAATAAGAAGAAAGAAAAGGAACGATAGTTAAAAAGCAAGAAATAACAGTAATGAAAAATAATATTGTATAAATGAGAAAAAAAAAATCTGCCAACAGTCTGGGCGCAACTTTATTATTTTTTCGGTAGAAGTTCGGAATGCGTTCAATTCTGAGACGCGGTGTAGGTTACTATGTGACTGAAAACCCAAAAAAAAGTTCGGAAAGCGGTTAGAATGGGGTCGCGCTAGAATACTTACGCCGCTGCCACTTATAACATGTGAATTAGGACGAGGTCTAAGTCGTAGTATAATATCAGTTGTTACGTGATTAGGAGATTTTTCATGATTTGGTTTTGGGCCATTGAATGAAATCGGAAATACATTTGTAGGCGATAATATAAAAAGTCTGTGGAAGTGAAAACCAATCTGATATCTTATCAATCGTAAGAAATATGTCCAAAGCCTTACGTCCTCTTGGAGTTGAATATCTAAAAATACTGAAATCAACTTTTGACGATTATATAGGAAGCCTTAGGAAGTTAAACTGAATTCGATATCACATCAGAACCAAGAAATATATAGGAATTTGTGAAAACATATGCAACCCCCTTGCACCCACTTCGGGGTTGAATATCAGAAAATCCTGAAATGAGTTTTTAGATACATATAAAGAAAGCCCGAAGAAGTAAAAACCAATCCGATGTCTTATCACTCCTAAGAGATATGACGGAATTCGTGAAAACGTGTTCAACCCGTTTATACCCTCTTAGGGGTTGAATAAGGAAAAAATTTGAAAACAAGTTTTAGGTAATTATTAAACAAATGGAAGTAAAAATATATTCGATATCTAATCAGACCAGATGGATATGGCTGAATTCGTAAAAATGTATACAACCCCTTTACACCATCGTGGGGGTCGAATTTCAAAAAAATCCTGAAAACGCTTTCTAGGTATTTATATGAAAAATCCGTGGAATAAAAATGAATTTAATATTTGAAAAGACCTAATAGATATGACGAAAATCGTGAAATCCTGATATTTTTTTTTGCCCCCCTTCTGTACGCCAATGGATATTAATTTTTTTTTTAATCAAAATTACTTTTCTAGTTGACTTACATATACATACCGAGTTTGAACTTTCTAGCATAAGCCGTTCTATAGTTAGAAAAAACACCCCCCACCCCCGTACCATACTATCCCTATAAAAAATTATATTTTTTCAACATGCTACTACTATAGTTCTATCTAAATACCAAGTTTCAGCTTGATGTCATTATTGATTCTCGAGATATAAGAATCGGAACTTTTTCCTTTTCACCCTCCCCCACCCTCACCCTCTACACCCACACCCACACCCTTCCTGCTAGAGTTCCATTAGGTCTACTTCTGGTAAAAATTCTAAGCATCTATCGTACATCGTTCTTGAGATATGAGACGTGATTTTTTAGAAAAATTCTTATCCCCTCCACTTCCATACTCAACCGCCCCCTTAAAAAATTTTACTTTCAACAAACTTTATTTGTCAACTTTAATACAGAAACCGACTTTTATTTGTCTAGTGCAATTGGTTCGTGAGATATAGTAATCTAAAATTTTTCACCCCCCACCTCCGTACACCACTGCGCCCACTCAAATATTTGTTTCCGATCTATTCTCCTAGTATACCCACAGATGTTCATTAAGTTTTAATTTCATGACATTAACCGATTAGGAGATATGGATTTTAGAATGTCTCTATCTCGGCTTTCGAGCAAATTTTTTTTTTTTAGAAATCGATAACAATACTTTATTATTAAAATAATAAAGTAAAATAAGAAAGAAATTGATAAACTGAATGAGATACTACAGCGTCGAAATAAATATAATTAATTATTTAAAATAAAATATAACTGCATAATAGATGCTTGAAAGCACTAGAGCTGCCTGCGCGCTGAACGTTGACAGGTAAATTATTCCAAATCCTAATCGACTGAACAAGGAAGGAGCTCTCACCAACTGACCTCGAATATCGTGGTGCAAGAAGCCTTGATATAGCTATGCGCTAACAATGTAATGTAGTTATAAAGATATTTAAATTAATTACTTTATTATTCTAGTAATAAAAAAAAATTAATTAATAATAATTTATTGTATTTTTGCGTTTTAGGACTAATATACCCCAAAAAAGAACTAAGTATAATATATTTGTTGTCCTGCGCACAGATGCGCAGTGTGTTTCTTAAATATTTTTGTGATATATGGGGAATCATGTAAGATATCATCCTGAAAGTTCGCAGTTGGTAGTAGGTAGACCAAGTTAATGTCTGTTAGGCCTTTTAAGGATGAGGGTGCGACCGGAAGCGTAAGACGAGCGTTTTAGCTGAAAAATTTTGATTTTTATGTGTCAGGAAAACTTAAAACTTTATTATTTATACTTACTCTCATTCTGAAAAAAATAAGTAAAATGACACTGACCGCATTCCGGGACTGATTTAGTGTTAGAGCGGAATCGAGTGATATAAATGCACTCCAATTCAAGGATTTTCCAAAGTTTATGACAAGAATTTTAACTAACATACAATTATCAAAGGTTGTACTATTATCGTAAAGTGTACATCAATCTATTTAATGTAAGAGTAAGAGTAAGAGTAGTATTTGTATAGCGTAAAAACTATATACCAAAATACATTGAAACATTTCACAGAAGTACTTAAATTTAAGTGATTCTTCGTAACAATAGTGGCGCAAACTAACAAATGGTTTTTACAATTGAACTGGTTACCTGCAGTAATTAATTACTTGTATTACTACAGTGATAAATCTGTAGATCAAATTGATATTAAATTAAGGGTAATTATCAATTCTAATACTATCATTTAATTGCGTTCCATTCCACCTAGTTATGCAATTTTCTATTAATGACCATCTGGAATGTTTTGCAGTAAATTATTATGTTGGATTATATGTTAAGTTTTGTTCTGTTTTTTTACTGATCAAACAATGAGAATTCAATTTGTTGTTAATTGCAGCCGTATAATTGTAAGAAATAAATTTTAATTTTTCTGTTAACTGTAATATTTTTTATTTTATTTAAATCATGTATGCGTCCATATGTCGTAAAGGCTACAAACAGTTCTGTCGTAGAAGGTTACAGTGCGCAGAAGAAAGCACACACTAACCATCTCCACACTGTCTTCGCATATATTGCAGATATCCGAACGATATCTTTCCGTACTGTGAAATTTTGCAGCAAGGTTCAACAAACAAAAGTTACGTTTTCTGAACTTTTCGTACTAGTGAGAAGAAAAGTAAAATGAGAAGAACTACTACTGCCAAAAAACGAGAAAACCAAAATTAAATATTTGAAATTGTGGTCAAATGTCGCATCAACATTATCCCAAGATTTTAGATTTTAAAAATTAGGTCGCATTTGTGAAAAACAAAAGTTTACCCCACGAATTTCTGGTGTGTTCCCGGAAAGAACCCTGTCGACTGCATTAGAGTAAATATGAAAATAATGGATGAACCACCTCTGTCTTTTCTGATACATTTAAATAAAATGTTAGTCGAGTACTTTATTTTGTTGGATGTTAAGTCCTAGTCTATTAGATTCGGTAACCTCTATATTGGTAGATTTAGATTACATACAAAAATATGTTGTTACTATCTGACTTAGTAAATGTTACGAACGTTTTAGTGTCGCTATTAAATGGACACATCCCATAACAATTTTTCGAAATTGCCTTGTAAAAATGCCGCCGGCGTTTAAGTTTTAATTTTGTAAAGCCGTCAGCAGCTTGGGCGCGAACTCACTTTAAGTTGCATGATTTATTTATTGTAAATTGCTAAAAATTGTAATTATTAGACCAAATTTTTTAAGTCACGTGAAGGTATAATAATAATCAATGGCACAACAGCCCAAATTGGGCCTAGGCCCTGAAGTAATGCTAGAGTTACTTCATTACTAGACCAACGGAACACCAGGAGGTGAAGTGGTCAGCCACACGCTCGTCCGTGATTATTACCCCAATTTTAACTCAGGTACTCATTTACAGCTGAGTGAACTGGTAGTCCGGCACCCAATCCCGTTCTCGAAAATTACTTGTCGCCAAGCAGATTCGAACCTGGTACCAGGTGCACCGAAGGCAAGTGCTCTAGCCACTAAGCCACCCAGACTACGTAAAGGTATAGAGTAATCTAAAAACTTGGAACGCGTTTTCTGATAAAGCACTATTTATTCAGTAGAAAACCAGATTTAAGTCTCGTCTAACGGTTACCGGTATTATCGGATGTTATATGGTTTGTGTACGATGAGAGTGACCACACAACTAACAAAGAAACTATACATAACCTTTCTTTTATAGGACGATTTTACGAAAGATCGTCAGACGTGTTAGTGATAGAGATGCCATGAGAATAATAAGCATACATCAATGAAAGAGTTGAATGTCATCTTAAGCAAATAATGTTTATTCAGTGTCCTTACACATCCTTCCTCCTTAAGATACATTTATTTCTGTTGCATTTTCGCGTCAAAACAAAGATCGCTTTAAAGTGAATTCTCATTGCTTTACCTTGTCACGTTTCTCTTTATCGTCGAATTTCAGTTTTAATTACTGAAGTATCTTTTTTCCACATTGTCCATGTACCTCAGTTTCTTGACATCATCTAAATCAACTCATAACTACAAAGCCGGCTGATAGTTTCACCTGTGCTTTTATCGCATGGATAAATAAAATATATATTGACATTATTCGTGCATTACACCTTAATCAAGCAATATGATTTGGAAATGAAATTGTTATGAATAATTATTATTATCACCTTCAACCTACTTGAAACGAGCAATTTATACTCTATTTTTGTTCCATAAGGTTTTTACTGTGTCAAGATCGCTGGTCAAGTGTGACTTTTCTAGAAGGCTTCCACTATGTGTAATTATGCACAGGCAAATCGGTAAAAGCTAATAACAAAGACCTTTAATGTAAACCGCTTGCTTCTGAGTTAAACAATGTCTTACCGATTAAAATCTTTATCGATGAATTCTACAATATAACCGTGGTGTAAAAAGGTGGACTTATCGTATTGTTATCGAGTTGTCATGAGATATTATGTTGTGTACATAAAAAAAAAAAATAAACGTAATTATCAGCATACATATCATAAGTCAGAAAATATTACTCACAGTCAGTTAAATCCATTTAATGTACCTTTAATTGCTCTGCACTTGTAGTCCCTATCCCAAGCTTCATTTAACAACGAAATCACAATTATTATTATAAAACTAAGAAAACGACGCGGCAGTCTCCAGCAGGATAAGTAAGTAGAAAGTGTAAGTTAAAGTGGCCAGTCAACCGATATGTAGGAACGTACCGGGTAGTTAGCTACAATTACAACCTTGACAATCTTAACATGCTTAAATCTGACATTAAAATTTAATAAGCCGTCGGATTACCGGTCGGCTTTAAGTTTTTGCACTCGTTTTCCTGTGGTAAATGTGCAATGGACCGGAATCGTTAGACCATGTTTTAATCATGCACAAGCTTTGAAACTATCAGATTATGTAATATCCTATATGTTACAAGAAATTTCTAAATGTTCAAGAATCTGGCATAGCAATACCGGCAGCATTTTGTCGAAGGGTAGTTGAGGTGGCTTGCAGATTTACTGCTTCTGGGTGTGAACTTCGCAGTGTTAGCCATAGTTGAGAATGGCGGTGCGAGCATTAAATATTCTAATGGCGATTTTTTCATCTGACTCATTTCAGTTGATTTCCACAGACCTTGAGAACAGCATTATTTCTGTTTTGCTTTCTACAAAAGCTAATTAAAATCAAGATTGGGTACGAACAAAAACTGCTGTAGTATCATAAAATGTTGCAGTCTAGTCGCATTTGCAGTATTCCGGCGAAGAACTTTCGGCGATTTTTAATGATTGCTTCATTCTGACTAAAGTTAATGATAATAAATAAAATTCAAGAAGTTTTTACGAATTAATAATTGCACACAATAGTTTGTACAGTATTCCACACTCAACACACGCAATAAAAAGTATTGAGGAAGTCTTGTTGACCTAATGCGAAATAAAGAACAAGACCGCTACTTCCTTGGCTTATTAATTGTAAGTTGTTATTATTGTTCATTATTATATCGTTACATGTTTATGAGAATTTTGATCTTTTTATTGCGGAATGAAATACTTACTTAAACCCATTGTACCTAATGAGATTATCAACTTATTACCACAGTAACTTGAATTTTTGAAGAGAGTTTGACTATTTTTATAAACTTGTCAAAAAAAATTATATTTACTTTGGCATAGGATATATGTTTATTTTGTGTGAGAAGAGATAGAAAGAGGTTTTCAGACTAAAACTAATTAGGTAGTTCTCTTACCTCAACAATTAATAATAGTAATGCCTTCATTACGTACAAATTGTTGGTGCAAGGAAAAAAAATTATGGAATATTTCTCATGATCTATGAACTATAAATATCATTTTAATGAAACATTCATATAAATTTACACAATGAGAATGCACACCAGTACAAATTTTGATGATCACTCGTATCATATTGATTGAAATGTTCATGTAAATAATGTATCTTTTCCTAGTTTTGATGGGAAATTCTATAATGATTTTGTTTATAGTAGCAATTATTACGTTCATAATAATGAAGAATATATACATAAAAAACTGGTGCAGCACATTATACCGATAAACATATTGGTCATATTAAATAACTACTAAAATAAGGACAATATATCGTTTCATGGAATTTTCTTCTGTTTTAGCACTTTCAAAGGATATTTTTATTAGTAGTGAAAGAAAAGTAGGCACTTATTGATATCAATAAAAATTTAAAAAGTTTAATTTAAAAAAAATATGTATTTATAAAAAAAATTTAATAATTTACCTAATTAAATATAATACATTTTTAATGTAAATATTAATTTATGCATAATATTGCAATATAAAAAGAAATCAGTCATTAATATGCAATACAATATATTGCATTCCAACCTGATGCATTAAATTAATGATTATCAATTTGATTTTTTTGATCCCGAGCAGAATCTTCTGAAGAGTTCAACAGCTTTTGGCGGCTATGCAGTCAAAACAGACTAAAAGAAATATTGAGTGAAATGTGTAATATTTAATTAATTAAGATAATTACTATCTATCGGCCTCGTGCCATTTGCTCTTCTATGCCTAGGCTCTGAAGATATTTTTATGGTCAACAAATTTATATGCATATAACATAATGGTACTTATAATGAAATTTGTCGAATATTCGTTTTTCTTTACAGTTTTTTATAATAGGACGACCAATAAGAAATTTTGTTCTAGATATAATTGTGCTTTAATATAAATAATGCAGTACATTATAGCCAGTACCGCGTTTAATATTAATGTTTTTTTAAAACTGTCTTCTATAATAGATGATTGATGAATTTTTGGTAGAGAAATATCAAAGTTTATGGAAAATAATTTTAAGAAATTTGTTTTAAACCGTTTGTCGATTGGATTGAGGTGAGGCTGTTTTTTCAGTAAAAGCGTTAATAAGTAAAACATGACAATAATAAAAAAATATGCCAACCGTCTGGGCGCAACTTTATTATTTTATGGGTAGAAGTCGGAAACGTGTTTAATGCTGAGATGCGGTGTGGGTTACTATGCGACTGACAACCTAAAAAATAAAGTTCCAAATAGCCTCCTGGTTATTCCTTAGGTTGTCACACGTTTCGGACTTCTACCCATAAAATAATAAAGTTGCGCCCAGAATGTTGGCACATTTTTTTTATTTATTTACGTATTTTTTTATCAATAGAAGATTCCATAGAAGTAAAAGCGAATTCGATCACATTAAACCTAAGAAATTTTCTGAATCAGTGAAAAATTGAACGAAACCCCCAGGGTATTTAGTAGGGAAAAATACTTAAATCGGTTTTTTCCCCGACTGTGTTTAAAGCTTATAGAAGTAAAAGTGAAGAACAAATCTCAATACACCTAAGAAATATATCACAATTCGTGAATATCTACACAACTACTTTACACCCTCTTAGGGGTTGGATATCGAAAAATTTTGAAGAACGTTTCTAGGCGCTTATATAAATAGCCCGCAGAAGTAAAATTGCTTTGATAGCTCGACATGTCTAAAATTTTTAACGAAATTCGTGAAAATGTGGATTCACTGCCATTTTTTTTACTCAACCTCTGAACGCCAATAAAAATCTGAATGACCATCACCCCCTACACCCCGACCGCTAAATTTTTTATCTCTACTAGAGATCTACCGACTCCAGCTCCTGTAAAATTTTCAAGATCATATCTGATACGGTTTCTGAGATATAAAAATGACATTTTTTGAGAAATTGCTATCCCCCCACTTTCGTGCTCCACCTCCCCCCACAACAAGTTTACGTTCAGTGGAATCCTCTTCTGATCCCATATACAGAAACTAAATTTTATCTTCCTGGTGTAATTGGTTCGGAAGATATTGTAATCCAAAGTTTTTCACCCCCAACCCCCACACCCCACCACCCCCTTTTAGCCTTTGTCTAATCTTCAAGTATCCCTAAGGGCAACCACAAAGTTTCAATCTTCTGACATCAATCGTTCAGAAGATATAGATTTTAGAATGTTTCAATTCCGTCTTTAAAGCGTTTTGGACTCATTGTTTTCCACCCCCACTTCCACACCCCTCAACCCCCTCAACCCTTTTGCAAATGGGTCCACTATCATAGTACTACATAAGTTCCAAGTTTCAGTGTCCTAGCATAAGTGGTTCCTGAGATCTAGAAACCAAAATTTTTCGTCTAAAACGCTCCCCCCTCATCCCCCCTTATACCCAAAAATAATAAAGTAAAATGAATGAATAAAATTAGACCTATAGTAATGAAAATTATAAAAGGAGTTGTTTATCAAATCGTAAGTACCATCACCATGTTGAAGTAGAAATTTATTATGTCCAATATCAACAATTAACAGCAATTATAGTACTCCAATTATTGTCGAAATGAATTTCAATATTATTTTAAGTAATGACGTAGACGGGAGTATTTGCAGGTATTTTTGTCCACTGTTTTTCCTGGTCATCTACGTTCTTCGAATGAAATTTTAAACCCAACTATTTAATAATTTCACAACACAAAGAACCCTGTGAATGATGTTTTTGGCATGACGTAGTTACGACAAATTAACAGCGGTTATTTCCATTGTATCTTCATGGAAAGAAATTCATTTTAAAAAATCAGCTCTCCGAACATTAGAAGCTTCCTGATATGTGCTAATTATTTGGAACTTTTGAAAATTGGATTTCCTTTGTTCTGTCCGCAAAGCATCACTCCACTAACCGCTTTGCAATGACCCATTTCTTTCATTTATTAATACAAATTATTTAGAAAAAAACACTGATAGGTACTTCAGGATGAATCATTCACTGTAAACCGATGGAAATTTAGAACAGATGAGCGTCATTTAAAAATCAAAACAAAATCTACCATTTGACACGCATATGCTAAATAGTTTCAGGCAAATTTTACTCGCTGACATATCTTACATACTGTAAACTTATAAAAAAGTATCTACATTTTAATACCTGGAGTAAAAGGATATCTAGCAGGAACTGATTATTATCTCAATCCACAATAGAAAAATAAATTCTTATTTGACTTGTTGACTGCTTAATCAAACTTTGAAATTTATAGATTACGAACTAATAGGGTAATAAAATCTCACCAAATCGACCATTAAAATTTCTTGATTTCACGAAATTCAGAATACCTTGAAACGGTGTTTAACCTTTTTCAGCGTACGTACGTCAATACTTACTACTAATGATTCCCAAAGAACTAAACTCCATTGTCCAAATTCTGAAAGAAAAATGAATTATTAAGTAAACGGAGGACCAGTTTATCTACATGGAATTTAGAAACCAAACTTTCCGGTTTAGCCATAATCTTTTTAACTCGTCTTAAGGACCTTTTAGCAAGGTCTTCTTCTTATAAAAGCGTTTTTTTCTTAACGTATGCAAATAAAGTGAACAATTGGACAAATAATTTAAATCGGAATAGTCTTCGTGAAAAAATATGAGTATCGAGAAACATATCCTCAGATATACATTAAATTTGAAGATTTACAAGTCCAGACACATTCTGAACTCCTTTTCTATGACTATTACAACTGTCGCTGGCCAGTCACGATGTTTTTCCAGTGATGGAGATGTCAGGTCACCCTCCCTAGTCGTTTACGAAAGCGGGCACTAATTTATTTAAATAAAGTAAATACTTAAATTATGACCAATTATCAAATTCGTAGCTGGAAAAATTTAATCAACCACTTTTTTGAAATTTCGAAAAAATTTGTTAACCTAATTTATCATTTCCTTGTTTTGGGTATGGAGGAGGATAAAAGTAACAAAAAACTCTCCTTGGATTAAACTTGCAAAACCTTTTACCACTGTAGTTAACTTTTAACTACCAAGTATCAATTTTTGGTTTTGGTATTTTGATCTAATTTTTTTATGGAAAAAATCATTGTAAAGAGAATTTAGTTATGAAAATAAATACGATTAATGCAAAAATAAATAATAAAAAAAAACATTTTACAAGAAAATGGAACGTAATGTAAATAATTATATATAAAGAAGAATATAACTGAAATAAAGAAGCGAGTATAGCTAAAATCGAAAATTAAAAAATTATTGTAAAAGATTGAAAATACATAAATAAACAGTATTAAACCCGGAAAACTTGTATTTTCACTTTAAAAATGTACTGTGAAAATATTCACCAAAAAATGATTACATTCAAAGTAAAAATAAAAGATAATAAAAGTAAAAAGAAGGTAAAATAGAAAAATATGGAGATGACTAATATGAAGGGTTAAAACAAAAACATGAAAATAAGAAGATCAATAATAATAACTGAAAGAAAAATAAATTATTAAAGACGGGGAAACATAAAATATTGTTGCGAGCTAGGGGTTCGCCGGGATTTCAAGTAAAACACAATTCGGTTAAAATAAAAATAAGTGATTATTTATTAATCGCACTTTAAATTCTATTCGCACAATAATTCGCACTGTATGGAAATACCGCCCGCTTATACCATATATCGCTTGACTCGTTCACTTTCGTTCTCTCTCAACACGGTCGCATATACACGCTGGCTGTCACAGTCGACGTAATAAAAATTACTGTGTCTTCGCTGAAAGCTTCACCTGCTTATATACTAGCCGGTTGCAGTCTAGGATGTACTTGAATGTTCGATGCGTGTGGATTGTTCTAGAAAGCTTTAGAGCTTTCGATTTTGATTCTAATTGGATTCTAGTGCATTGGAGAGCATTCGATAAGAAGAGAGATACAATCGTGTTGTTTCGCCTTATCTTCAGCTAGGTTTCTGATTGGGTTATTTTGCAACTAGGTATTCGGTTGTTGTTGTTTTCATTATGTGAAACGATCGAGTTGCACGGTTGCGCGGTTGCCAAGTTTACATGTAACAATACATAATAAAATTAAATAAATAATACAGGGTACGTGCAGGATAGTACAGAGTGCATAATTTACAGGATTGTGATTCCTATTCCTTTCATGTTTTTTAATTATATCTTTGAATTTGTTGACTAAAATTACGTTATGCAAAATTTCATATAAATTTCTTATTGTGCTCTGATACAGTCACTGAACACTCGAGTTTTAGGAACTTATGTATGAAAGGTACTCCAAGGAGTATACTGATTTTGCTCCTTAAATTTCAATTAATTTTAGCTTTATAGTTTAACGTATTCTCGAATTGGCGAAAGTTTGGAAGAATGCAACAATAAGTGTGAGCTTAAGGACCTTTGTATGGTACATAATCGAAGGAGAATCTCGATTTTACTTCTTCACGTAATTGTAATTGATGGAAAATTATTGTGTGTGAATGAGTAAATGCCTAGCTTTAGAGGTTCCTTTTTTGCAATAGGAGTAACTACGTGATCTAAGTCCTTTAGTATGGAAGGAATGGGGAATTACGTTCACTACCAAACTCGGACGTATTTTTAACTCAAAACTAATTTGTGTAAAATTTAGAATTGTTGGCTTATCCATTACTATTACAACAGAAGGCGCCAGAAATGAAAACACGCTTTTTCAGGTACTTTAGCTTTTTGCAACTACTCGTATTTAATATGCGTCGCCGTCGGTCAAAAATGGTACCCAAAATTGGGGAAGGAGCAGTTTTATCAAGGTTTAGATGACCTCTCATAGAATTGTGGCAGGAGCACTACTGATTTAGTAATGAATCATTCGTCGATTACTAAATAACGTACCTGAAGATAGAAAACCTTGTCTATTTCATAAAAGTGCATTGTAATCTCTTCGTTCTGAGTCTATCTCGCGTTGCATTATTTTTTAATACTAACATATAGCTAAAAATGCTATACTCATAGACATATTTGTGTGTATGACCATATCCTTGAATCAAGTCAATAAGTAGTTAATCTCATTTAAACATTGTTGTTAACTACCTGATTACTGGCTGCCGGTGCATTAATACTTACTTTTTCTTAACTAATTGCCTATTCACCAAAAAAATAAATGAAAATAAAAATGAAAACATAAACGCGAGTAATGCCACGAGTTCTGTTTTCAAGAACGCTCTCCGCTTCAATAAAAATGTAAAGCGACAAATAAAATTTCGGTACAAGGTGATAGCGAACAAATTTCCACTTGGCTTAATAGATGGCTAATAAAATGTTTAAGATTTTTTTTCTTCAAGTGATTGTACCTATATTAGAGTAGGTACTTACATTATATATACATACAAATATGTATTATAAGTACGAGTAGGTGTATACGGTGTACCGCCAAAATCCTTATTGAATTTGAATCTAACACGGTAGCCTTCATTAGAGATTTTCTAGAAGTTTGATGAAAACATCTGCGAAAGGTTCACTGGAGCAAATCGACTGATTTTGATTTCGTGTCATGAGGTCGAGTAAATGGTGACTAAAAAAACATGTCTCGTAGGTATTTTACTAGAATTGTTTTTAATTGGTACCTATGTACACGAAACACGGGACGACGTCTTATAGTCGAATCGAAAGCATACCTATCTCCGTAAAAATTTGGCAGAATTTGACATTGAGCACAAGACACGATTTTTAAAGCGCTAAGCTCCGGAACCAAATATTCAAAACATTAGCATTCGAGATTCGACAGCATGATCGTGACCCTCCATGACCAAAAAATTCGCTGGAAAAACCTCAGCCGGTAGCTGAATGCAGCGGCTCTAGTCTAGGACCGGATTTTGTTTGAAATAGTCGACTTCAAAAAAATAACGATTTTATGAAAGCTTATCGCCATTATGTAGATTGTACGGATTTTGCAGCATAGTAGCTACTAAGGTGATTGAATAGTGTGGACCATTTGTAGCAAACAGGATTTGATGGGTTTTTAACCAGCTACTGGAATTTTGCGGAAGTACATTCGAATTCAGATTAGATGCATTAATTACTTTTATCTCAACTGTGTTCTAATTTCGCCGAAAAGTGAATTCATTCATTTTAATTCCGGTGTAGTTTAATGATTTCGAAAATCAAATCATCGACTGATCGTAAGCGTAGTTCAAAAACACGGGTAAATAAAAATTTCGAATACGTGAATGTGATTTGTAAGAAAATTAAAATAAATGTTGAGATCAGACACATAGGTATTGTACCTGTATGTATACTTCGTGTTTCTTTTTCAGTAGTAGGAATGATTTTAGGAAGGGATCTTAAAAAATATTAGTCACCCCTTTATAGCAAAAGAAAATTTTTGAGTTTAAGTCCGGTACGCGTTTAAAGTTTAGTTGCAATCCAGTTTACTGAATTTCTTTGTTTTGTCTTTTTACCACCATACTACCATCAAATCAAATCTTTCCAATATGAGCCGTTTTTATATCAAATTTTCAATTCAATTCCATACCCAATTCCTCCTTCAAGATTTTCATCATAAAAGTGATAATCTATTCGTCCTCCACTATAGATTACTACTGTAAATCTTCAAAGAAATGTTTGACAGAAGAATCCTGCGAGTATAACACCCAGTACATGGTAATATGAAATTTAAAAAATATTACATGTATTATAATTTTCTGTTCTGTATCTTTATGAATATCTAGAATTTCAAATTCTTAGCTCGCCAACTCTCCCATACGTAGTTTTTTAGAATATGCGCCTGTAACAGACATAATTATATACTAGTTTTCATCATTCAAGCCTTAGCCATTTTTTAGAATTGTAAAAAAATGCAGAAGCTTGCGCCCATCTACCACTCACACCCCATCACAAAGAAGGCGATCTTCAACTTCCTATTGTAATCCGTTCTTGGAATTTAGAATACTAACATTCAAAATCTAATGAAGTTGGCGAGAATGAAGTTAATTTACAACGCCAAAAACAACTTTGTTAAGAGGAACAACACATCAAGGTTTCTATATATTTTATTTATTTAAATAGGGAAAAGCAGTCAAACTCGCTTGCACCGCAATTATTATTATTATTATTAATGACAGTTAAAACTTATCGCCGGGCCGTCCACCGATTGCTCCGTTAGTTTAGACGGTCTACATCGTACAGTGCCGCTGTTCGATACAAACTTAATTCATTTTTTGTTCATAATAACATATATTCAAGAAATACATAACTTCAT
Organism: Beris morrisii; assembly: GCA_951812415.1. Taxonomy (NCBI): domain Eukaryota; kingdom Metazoa; phylum Arthropoda; class Insecta; order Diptera; family Stratiomyidae; genus Beris; species Beris morrisii. Next base: position 843,893 of record OX638310.1, read on the forward strand.
TACGCGGAACTCAAATTTTATAGGACAAGCAGTTCAACCTAGCACTGTCGAATGCATCATCAAACGTTGAGTGTAAATGCACTATCAAGTGCATACTATTCGTATTCGTATTCGTATTCGTATTTGCGAATACAATGAATGAATATTCGTATTTGTATTTGTATTCGCAAATACCGATTTTAGGTATTCGGAACATCCCTACCATACATATCCAGTTAGTAGCTACGAATAAGAATATAAGGAAATGAAATGGGCCGAGAGAAATGAAGCAGAAACGGATCTGCTTTTGACAGAGTGGGTTTGTTGTTTGTTTACATAAAAAACATAAATTCGGTTAAAATTGAGCATGTGTGGAGATGGTCTATGGCATAAAGGGTTAGAGATAGTGAGAGAAAACCAGAAATATTTCAATGTTTTCGTGTTTTTTTAATAATTGCAAGGTCAAAGCGGGAGCAAGACTACAGGTGAAGGGTTCTTATCGGTTTTGTTCTCTCTCGAAATATGATGTTTATGTGGTAAAATAACTTCACTAAGTTTCTGTGCAGATATATGGTAATTACATCCGCCTGGTCACGAGTCTCTTTCGAGACATAATCTCGATGGTTTGAGCCTTAGGAATCATATTGCATATCTTTCTTCACTACTAGATAGAAAGAAATAGCAATAAAAACATGTGCTCCCACCACGATATATTTGAAGTGCAGAAAACGACTGCAGAGAAACGAAGAAATCGAAGACTTGAAATGACGTCTGCCACTTAGAAAAGTCATGGCAAATTTAATTCGGAATATCGTTAGTCGCACTTATTAATTCAATTCGCACAGAATACATCTGGATAGTGGTAAGTGACAATTTTAGTCTGATAAGTTTGCTTCAACCGGGTTAAATTTGAGTTTCCTCTTTTCAGATGATGTAAATCTTCTTGCATTACACCACCTCTTAGTCGTATGTTAAGTGGCTGAAAGTGTTCTTGCATGTATCCATTATAATGTGAATTATTGTTGTTCTCAGTGATGTTTGTTTTTTCATTACCAAATAAAGAGTACTTTACATTAGATATTATGTTTGTTTACTTTATTTTAATAAGTATGAGTACAACAAGTAAATGTAGTAAAATCTATTAATATATAGATGGCGCTAATTCTGAAGAGATTTTGCGATCCCAACATTCGCAGACATGTCTACGAGATTTCGGGGAGCATTTGTCTCGATACCGTGTATTTTTTCCATAAGGCGTCTCGAAGAATCTCGCAGACAAACCAACAAGTCTCCGAAAAATCTGTGAGATTCTCGCAGACGCGACCAACTGGGTGGACTTATACACAGAACGTATGACACAATTTGACATCTGTCTACAGTGAAATTCAAGTGAGTGGACACTTAAAAAATAGAATTGCAGTCACAATATGCGCGCAGCAATTGGTTTTTTTATATCTCACTGTTCATATTTATTGACTGATAGCATCTAACATAAATAAAGTAAAGTAAATCAGTTTCTCTTGTCATCACTAGGGTTACTGTATACACACTCACACCAAAACAGCCTCTAAGAGGGGTTTGGCAGATGCGTACCAAGGTGAAAAACCAGTAAATTTAAATTTTTTCCATGTTTATGGGATTTCACTTTATAAACATTCGAAATGATTGACTTTTCTCTGCAAAATTGTAAATTTCCAAAGAAGAAATGAAAGAAATAGGGAAATTTACCATTGAAAACCACAATTTTGCGCACACACACTTCCATATCAAAGAAAAACACGTACTAGAATTGTGGAAGGGAACCGACAGCTGTTTTTCCGACTCTTCACATATTCGCACTAACACACTTCAAAAACGCAATTTGATAGCAATTTCCAGTAGTACAAAAACAGGCGAACTAGTACATAAACAGGCGATTTTTGTGAGGTTAAATTACAATTTCTAGTACAGAAACGACCGAATTAGACGTATCTGCCAAACCCTAGGTAGAGAGTGTTGTGTATATAGTGACCCTAGTCATCACAAGCCGGGAGAATGGCGCTGCTATTGAATTTGTATGCTATGAGAGCAATTCACTCTTATTAGGTACTAGTATTAGATATCGACCATTGAATAAAAATTTGACTTTGATTTGATACAGCACTAAGTATGGCTTCAATTAATTTTAGTAAATAAATGTAGTTAAGTTGTACACTTACTCAAAAGAGAATCAATATTTATAGTTTAGAACTTTTTTAGTATTTAAAAAAAAATCCTTCAATCGGGATTAGGAATAGGTCATATTGAGAGTAAGCGATTAGTAAGCCGCAGTACTTGCTGTTGTCCTATGAGCTTCGAAATTTGCAAAAATTTCTACTCCAAATACAATAATCTCCACATAGTTGAAAAATCTTCGATTTGAATTGAGAGTTTCCCACGATGAACTGTAGTAGATTCGTAGTTCAGTTAACTTATTTTTGTAGAAACTTGTACGTTAACAAAGTAAACCCTGCATAACTGAACAACGATTTATCACAGATAACGTCGTTCCTGCGGGGGTAGAACGTCACTTTACGATGAATCGGTGTTATCGCAGTATTATTAAAGGGCGGACAGAGTTCAGCATTCTCGCCCACGTACATAGTAAATCAGCAACAAACGATGTTTTTTTGTTGCACCTGTGCTGAAACTAAATAAATCCGTTCAAACTAGATCCAAACATTTCGTAATGTCCTAAAATAGACAATACCAATTATCCACGATCGAAAAAAAACATAGGTATACTTTGGTATGTTAAGAATACTGCCTTATCATCGTCGTACACCTTCTTGATCACGTATGCCAGACATTCTTCAACGGACACAGCAAATAACACTTAGATCATACAAAAGACAGGCTTCAAAACAACCGAAATAAACTTATATTTAAAAATCGCTTCGTTATTTCTATAAAAAGACGAAGCTTTCAAAAAAAATTGGTCAGCTAATGCCAAAAAATCGATGGGAATATTGGCATGATCGGTTCACGTGGTAAAATTTTAAGAGGATATTTCGCGCTGCCTGTACATTTATTCACCTAAAACTACTAGGGGAGAGTGGGGCAAAGTGGGCTAGCAAGGTAAAGTGGGCCCCTTTAAAATTTCTAGTTTGCAATAGCGCCATCTCTTAACAAAATAAATTATACGATAAAGCTTCATAAATTGACCACAATGCACTATTAACGAAATCCACTTTAGTTACAGTTCCATGAATTTTTCTGATATTACGAGTTTGGCACCGTCTGATGTAAATATCAGTGTTTAATAATGTACTTAAAAAAAAATTGTTAGCGAGTGAAAATTGTTTGGAACAGTATCCTTGAGATCGGCGTGCGGATTGTGAAACTTGAAAATTAAGCTTTGATGATTATTTAAAAAATATATAAATGTTAGCAGATGCTTGCTGTTTAATGTTCATTCGGGGCAAAGAGAGCGCCGGGCGCATTTTACCCCATACCAATACAATTTTATTTGATAATTAAAAATAATAATTTTAGCATGGCTAAAACATACAACAAAAAATTAATGCAACAATCGTGGACTAAAGATGCGATGCAAAATGCAATAGCTTCTGTTGCTGAAAAAAATTGACCTAAAGAAAGCCAGTAAATATTTTGGTGTTCTCAGGGCTACTCTTCAAAGCAGAGTACTCTCTTAACACATTTAATTTCGCTTGAATTTATTAAAATCATATTATTATCTTAATTGATCCGTTGCTCCAGTTTTCGCTCCAGTTTTGGGTGAAATTATACTATACCCCTTGGAAGGGCTCACTTTACCCCTATAGTGGTGCAAAGTGGGCACTTTGAAGTATGTATAGAAAGGAGTAGATATCTTTTTTATCAGCAGCAATAATTTAATTTCACGAATATATGACTAAGCTAACATCCTAAGCTATCGATTTTGCGAGAAAAGGATTTTATAACTATTACCCATTTTACAGAATCCCGGTATAAACCTTAGTGTGCTCACTTCGCCCCACTTTCCCCTACTGGTCAAATTCAGGTCAAATACTTCAGGATGTTCAAGAACAAAAACTCATAACAGTGGTCTCGGGCTGAATAAACCATTAGCTGATGCTAATAATTGAAGTTAGAATTGAAATATTGATTTTCCGGATTCACCAACTACGTTCTTTTTTTTATCTTATTATTAACAAAACATGAAACGAAGTCAACTTTGGAATAGTAAGTGTATTTTAAGAATTCTTTTTGAAACCAATGCAATGACTTTGTATTAAATGTAGCTGGACCCTTTAGATTATATGGTTGTTCATCCCTTATCCTTCATTTTATTTAGATGGGAACCAGCAGTTCTATGGAGCTATCTTTGGCAATTAATAATCGATTGAACAAAAGAGTTGCATAATTTATTCTAATCGGTATAATAGAAAAAACCGACCGAAATAATTTAATCAGAAGATCGATTGATCGTTGGATTGGCAGATCGCATTATCGATAGTCGGGGAACCGAATGATCACCGATTAATCGGTATACCGAATAATAGATAGATTAAAGATTGATTCAAACATGGGACGAATGAGTAGTATCAGAATAACATATTTTTTGTCAAAAGGAATCCTCCTTGTCTTAAGTAAGTGCTTCTTTATTCCGTGTGTCCGTGAACACGATAACTCAAGAACGCCTTCACCTAGGATCTTGAAATTTTGAATCTGGATGTTTGGTTGAATTTGTAAGGCTAAGTTCGTTAACGGGCAAAATCGACCTACTCCTTCGGGTAGCTGCCATACAAAATGTCCTTAAAACACGTGTTCAAGAATATTTGCCGATAACTTCGGAAGAGTTTAAGCTACAACTTTGAAAATTTGTATGTGTTACTTTTCCAATAGTTGGAGCTAAATGTATGATTATGAAGTCCTTCGTGTAGCTGCCATACAAATATCCTGTAAAAATGTCTTCACTTAATTTACGAAACTCACCATAACTCAAGTAATCTTTTAGCTACGAATTCGGAATTTTGTACAAATTAGTTTTGCGTGAAAACGAAGTTCCAGTTTACTAGTCAGCGAAATCCTTTTACTTCTTCTGGTTTTATTATGCGATTAGAAAGATGTGATCAACAACGCGGGTGGAAGACATTAGAAGTCCGGAACGCGAAGAAAAGTTAACGGGACTTGAACACCATTGTCACAATATTTTCAACATTATTATTATATAATAATTAGCGAAAAAAATTAAAAACACACGTAAAAACATAAAGGGAAACCTTAATTGTAATTTTATTTTCACTAATTCTTCAAGTGTTCGAAGTTTCAAAAGAATCGTACGGTGATTTCCCTTTCGTACACATTGCGATAAATGTGTGTAGAAAATATATAGAATTTTCCTTATATTTATACGAAGACTTTTGAATGGCTGATTGTATGTTATCTCCATCGTACATATGGACTTAAGGAGGCGTTTCCATCTCCGCCGTTTTGCGTCGCCGACTACATTCTACATATTGTTGCGAGCTAGGGGTTCGCCGGGATTTCAAGTAAAACACAATTCGGTTAAAATAAAAATAAGTGATTATTTATTAATCGCACTTTAAATTCTATTCGCACAATAATTCGCACTGTATGGCAATACCGCCCGCTTATACCATATATCGCTTAACTCGATCACTTTCGCTCTCTACCAACACGGTCGCGTATACACGCTGGCTGTCACAGTCGACGTAATAAAAATTACTATGTCTCTCGCTGAAAGCTTTATCTGCTTTTATACTACTTGGCTGTAGTCGAAACTGTTCTTGAATCTTCGTTCGGTGGTGTGTGTAGACGGTACTGGAAGGCTTGAGAGCATTCCATTTGATCTTCAACGCTGTTCCAGTACGTTCGAGCGCATTTGAGCACATTTGATAAGAAGTGGGGTATAATCGTATTGCACCGTTCTTCTTATTTACTCAACTAGGCTTTTGATTGGGTTACTTTGCAGCTTAGGTATTCGGTTGTTGCTGTTTCCCTATTCGTAATCGATCGAGTTGCGCGGTGGCCAGGCTTACACGTAACAATATATAAAACACTAGCTCTGTGACTCGCCGAGGCAATCGTCGGGAGTTGACTACACTTCAACTTTTTCGGCGAGAGCCGTTGTGCCTTCGATAGAGGTTGGTTTGGATCCAAGCTACGCACCTATGGTGACGGAAAAAATACTTTATTATTAAAAAATAATAAAGTAATTTAAAAGTCAAAAATGGCGACGAGCGGCTAATTATCGAGGTTGAAAAAAGGCCGATATTGTTTGACTGCTCCCAAAATCTATACCGGAATAATGGATATCGGAAAACATTCGCACTAAAAGAATTTTTAGAAACTTTCGTCTCCTTAAAAATTTCCGATGTGTTAATGCTCTCATTTTAGCGTTCAGCGTTCCGTTTATAGATAGAAATAACTGACTGATGACGTTTTAGCGTCGCGTCGACCGTTTCGCCGCAGATGGAAACGACAATGTCAAAAGTGTGACGGGACACTCGCGTTGGTGACGCTAAACGACGGAGATGGAAACGCACCCATAGGCGTGCCGTGACCTAAAATCTGGCAGGGGCCAGGAGCCGAATGACTCAGAAAATACGACTTCTTCCGAAAGGCACACATGCTTTTCATACAAGTTCGTCCGTTTCGTGCTTACAAATTAGATGTTCGTATAAACAACGAATGATTAGTCTTAGATTGCAACTTTAAAATGTTTTATACATTGATTTTCCACTAGCTGCAGTTGAAGGAAAAAATTTGAAATAGTTCCTATGCAGTGCCGTCCTAAGATAGTCGGCGCCCGTGGGCTACTAAAAATAATGCGCCCCTCGTCATAAGAAAATACAATTTTGATGGCTAGTGGAAGCGACAAATACAAAATATAAAAGTTTCAGAATTAGACAATTTTATACCAGTCGGATTTGTAAAGGTTAAATGATTCTGTATTTCGTTTCGTTGTGTTGTTCTAAAGAAACGTATAATCAAATAATGCTTTCAATTGTAGTATCAACTTTTTGAAGTGATATATTAGTTTTATCTATGATTTATAATATTTCGCTCCAACATGCTACCATAATAGCAGTTTCCACTGAATTGAACTCATTTAATAACCCCTCATCCTCAAATTTTGTTTCAGGCTTTTGAAAATTATCTTCGAAAATTTTATTCAAGGCATCTTTAAAATTTTCATAACCGGAAACAATTACCTTCACTGAATCAGCTCTTGCTGACCAACGAGTGTCACTTAATTTTTTGGGCACTTTGTTTTTTTATAGCTAGCGTATCTTTCAAAATTTCACATCTTGATGTTGACGCGGAAAAGAAAGTGTATAGATTTTACAGAAATAAAAATAATTTAGTTGCTTGTACGTAATATTCCGCCGCCGACTCTCCAATTAAATGTAAAGAATGTGCTGCACAGGATACATAAATGGCAAGAGTTTTATAGATTTATGCGCGCTTGGAGGCCACTGTGTATACTCGACATATTAGAAGCATTATCATAAGATTGCCCTCTACAATCTTCCAAATTGATATCTAAATCAGATAATAGTTTTAAAATACAATCTTTCATTTCTGCGCTCTTGTGGTCAGTATTTTCTAAAAAAAATGAAAACATAACATCAATAAAAATTGCCGCTTCCAAAAGGCTTGCGCCCCAGGGCTATAGCCCATTTAGAACTGTGGTTAGGGTGGCCCTGTTCCTATGAGTCCTCCTTCGAGTAGCTGCCATAGAAAAATGCTGTAAAAATGTCTTCACTCAATTTACGGAACTCACTGTTTTTTAGTTTCAAGTACCAACCAAAAGAGAGTCCGTAAAATTGAATTCAATGTGATTGCGAGATTCGAGAATATATCTTGAGTAGTAGCAGCGATGCCAGATTTGAAGATTTTTCTTTAATTCGAAGATTTTTAACATTCCCGAAGATTTGAAGATTTTGATGGATATGTAGAAGCTTTTTTTGTATTAGTAAGATGTTTTCTTCAATTTCGATAAAACAAATTGTATTTATACATACATTCCTAGCTTATTTTCTATTGTTTTCGCAATTCTCACTTAATGTTATTATTTATGATTACTATTATATTTATAATATATATGTATTTAAGCGTATAACCAAAAGTTTTCTGATTTCAATACCATTGTACAAATTCGTGCCTGAATTTGTTCTTCTTTTTTTGTAATTCGTTCCTCTCATTTTTCTTAGCGTTTTGCTTGTTATAAAAATTCAATTGTCATCATTTTTGGTTGCCACAGTAAAGTAAAGTTTTTGAGACACATTCCAAATTTCAGTTCAGTTCATATTTCACTTAAAGTTAATTTCCCATGCTTGCGAAGAATTTATGTACATGCAGGGAATCAAGTTGCATTCAATTTTTTTGTGGATAAGATGTTTTAAATCGCCGACATTAGGTCAGCATAATTTTCATTTGTGGCTAACTGTAAAGTTTTCAAAATTTGTAAATTGTAATCAGACAAAATAAAGACACGGTGCGAGTAACATTAAACATATTTCTTTTAAAATCAAGAGTGCATTGGTTTTGTACCAAGGCACAACTTATAGGAATTCTCGGTAGATATTGCATCTAACGAGAAGAAAGTAAAAGTGAACTCAAAGAGTGAAATTCTAGCGGTGGATCAAAAGAGATCCATCGCTTTATAAACAACCATCAAAGAAATAATTCAAAGTGAGAAATATACTGGTAAGACTTCAGTTACAAAAAATTGTTTCGAAATCCAAATATACGAATCCAATATCGTAGGTATGTATAATATTTCATAAAAACTCGATGTATTCAAAAACCTATTCTACTTAAAAATAAATTATTTATTCTAGGATCTCATAGCATCAAAAAATATTTGATGCAAATGTCGTTATGTTTAAAACCAATTTCTACTTTAATTTGTTAAATTGAAAACATCTTCTAAAGTTCTCGTAAAATTAAAGATATTCTCAAAAAAAGCTGGTTACATTCAAAAACGTTTGTAAACTTGAAGAAAACCTTGTTACAATTTCGTAAAACTACAAAATTATTCATGAGAATCTTGTTATTTTCAAAAACATTTTCCAATTTATTTTGCTAAATTGAAAAAATCTTGTAAAGCTCTCGTCAGATTTATATTGTTTGTATTGTTAAAAAAATTTGACAAAAACCCATTGGCAACAAAAAATTTGCGGATAGGAAGGAATTACTTTTCTAGAAGGGGCCAGAATTATTTTTCTGGGAGGGTCCAGCCGGCGCCTGGAGGGGTCCCGGCCCCTCCTGGCCCCCTCAACGGCGCGCCCTTAAGGTCCGTTGAAAATGTGTAGAAATTTCATGACTATTCCATGGCTATGGTTTGCATGCTGGGTACCTATAGAAAGATATGAAAAAACCATGAGTTCTTATATTATGAAAAGTACGGTATGTGTGAAATTGGAATCCATGACCTTTACTTGATTTATTTATCGGTAAATAATGCATTACAAATTTCTATTATTACGTCTGACTTTTCTATACAGGTATTTACTATTACGCTATTTTTTCTTTCACAAGTTTTTTGAGATTATCTATTTTGTTCTATTATTTTATTTTATAATAAGAGAGCTATTTAATTATACGTTTCCGTACTATGTTGTGATCTCAGACTATGCTAATATTTTTGTTTTTTATAATTTTTAATCCTCGATACTGGTGCAGTCGAACGAAAAGAAATCAATAAAGTGTCTTTAATGAATTGCAAGTTATGTAACCGTGGTAATTTAAGAAAAAAACTTACAAACAAACAATAACAAAATGCCGCGATAATTAAAAATAACAATAACTGCTTTTCGTACCGGTATTTCCCGTTTCCTATTTTAAGAACAGAGGATTTGATCAGAAATATATCGATATAAACTAGCGCGCTGAGCGTCATGAAAACCGAAAAAGAGTGAAAAATACGCCCCATTATGCGCAGTTGAAATGCGAGTGAGAAGAAAAGCAAATAAAAACTATTTTTTATGTCCAACTTTGGAATGTATTTTTTATGGATTTTCAAGTCGCAGCGCTACTGTTTCGCTACTGTTTCCGCTCCGAGTTACGTTGAATGCGAAGTTTCCTTGCGTAACTCTTACTTTACCTCGCGCTTATTCATCACATCATATACTCGTACGTCGTAACTCGTATAAGGAGCTTTATGCGGTTTGCTGATCAATAAAAAAAAACATTTTTAATTTTTTCTTTCGTTCAAGGTCAAGTTCAGCGAAACACTTTCGACTTGAAATAAAATTAGTGATGACCTTTTGTGACAGATTAACTTTAGGTTTCGGGCATTTGTTTGTTCACATGTATCTCATGGGTGTAAATAAAATGCTGCTAATGTAAAAAATTTCGATTAACGCCAAATCGAATCCAGAGATCATTGAACCATCACCGGAGCTTACAGCTTAAGGTAACTAATAAATAAAATGACGGTTGAACTTGGCACAAGGCTATATAAATTGTTAGTTATTACTTTTCTTAATTTTTTTTTTTTTGTTTTGTTACAGTACAATAATAGATTTCGTTGCTTCTGTTGACTTATAATTAATGTGATGCTATTTGTGAACAGGGGAACTTCTCTGACGTATTTGGTTTTCAGGATTCGGATGACACTCTTGAATTCGTATGTAGGTAGTTTAATTGCAAAAACCCAACGCGGGGACTTATTGTTATTTAAAATCTAACAACAAATCTAACATTGGCAAAGAGCACCGTGCGTCATACCTCATTCAACAATCGCAGCAAAAATTTTTTGCGCTGTGTAAGCCATTCTATCTTCTAGAAAATAAAGACATTCAGTCAAACACTTATGAGCTGTCGTAGTGATATTCAATTGGAGATATTTACGGAAGATAACAGGATCTTTTCTAGTGAAAAAATCAAATAATGTGAAAAAAATCATTAAATTTTTGCTTTGCAAAGATAGAAATGAAATAAGATTTTGGCGAAGCTAAATCTTCTCGGCGATAGAAATGTGCAACGATTGGCTGTAAATAATGAGAAGGAGCACATCGCCCTGTAAAATGTAAAATGTATATTTTATTCGCAAAGATAAAAATGAGATTCTGATCCAGTAAATTTCATCCCGAAGCGGAAACCATCCCCTCCAACCACTCTAAAGATTTGAAGTTTATATATCTAGGGTTCTTGAGTTATGACACACCAAACACGGTTACGTACGGCGGATAGTAGGTGCTTCTCGTTTTTCGAGGCTCTAGGTCCAATCGCCAACTGTTTACACCGAGAGAGGCATAACATTGGGCTGGGTTGTATTTAGTCCGTCAAAATATTTCATTAATAAATTCAGGGACTATTACTAAATATCTGCAGTGGTATCTTATGTCAGAATGCATTCCATACATGCCCTGATAAATTGTTGTATCTTTTGCATACCACTGATGTATTAGAATGCAAAAAAACATTTAGAGTGAATCAAACGACCTATTTTAGGACAGGTAACAAAGCGCTAAGCTGTTAAGTCTGTAAGTTCATTTACAAACTTAGCATCCAAATAATAATAATAACAAAACAATTTTTTTTTACGTTTTATAACTAATAGACAACGATAAAGCAGAAAAAATTTCACCACGTCAGTACCCCAACCACCGTACGCAAAATCGTTTGAAGGCTCATTGCACTAAACCCTTTGAACTATTAAGTTGAAATTTGTTATGTGGGTAGCCCCTTTAAGTAGCCACCTTGTGAATGTGCTTGGAATATAAGCCGCCGTTTAGCGTCGCCAACTACACTCTACATACATATATAAAAAAACTAGCTCTGTGCTGCGCCGAGGCAATCGTCGGGAGTTGACTTAACTTCAACTTTTTCGGCGAGAGCCGATACTAATGTGCCTTCGATAGAGGTTGGTTTGGATCCAAACGGAAAAAATAATTTATTTTTAAAAAATAATAAAGTAATTTAAAAGTCAAAAATGGGCGACGAGTGGCTAATCATCGAGGTTGAAAAAGGGCCGATATTGTTTGACTGCTCCCAAAATCTATACCGGAATAAACGAAGACAGGGAGAGCAAAGGCCACACAGAGAGACGAAGACAGGGAGAGCAGAGCAGAGAAGGTCAAGGCAAGGCGAGTGGAGTCGTACCCGTAGAATTACCAATCGAATCACGTTGAGCAGAGGCAGCGATCAGGAGCAAGTCAAGGCGAGTAGAGCAGACGCGCGGAGGTGAGCAAGGAGAAAACCCAAAGGAAATCAAATAACAAAATATATGTCATCAATTATTTCAATTTCAAATATCCTTTGGCATACGGAAGGCGACCAAAAAAAATATACAAGAAAATGGGGTGCATGTATTTTCACGAATTTCGTCAGATCGCTTACGCATTTTGAAATGTTGAAATAATTTTTTTTCCCACGGGTTGTTTAAGGAGTATGAAGGTGTTGCATACGTTTTCACTAATTCTAACATATTTCTTAGATCTGATGAGATTTTGAATTAGTTTTTACTTCCTAAGAGCTGCTATATAATCGTCTAAAAATTAATTTCAGGATTTTTGGATATACAGCGAAGCTGGAGTAAGGAGATTGCATAGGTTTTCACAATTTTCGCCATCCCTTGTGCCTGATGAGATATAAAATTGGTTATCACTTCTACGGGCATTTCATGAACTAGTTTCACTTAATGGGTTTGAATATGTTTTCACAATTTTACTTTATTATTTTTTAATAATAAAGTATTTTCCATATCTCTAATGAGGCTTCGAATTGGTTCTTGAATTCTATGGGCTTTTAATGTATTCGCCTGAAAAGCAGTTTCAGGATTTTTTGATACTCAATTCCGAAAGATGTGTCAAGGGGTTAAAATATTTTACGTCTACACGGGTTTTCCATGTGTATAATCATCTAAAAATCGATATTTTTACTTCTATTCTAGTGATAAAATAAACTTTCCGAAAAACCTCCTTGTCTCGAATTAATCGATGTTGTTGTCAAAATTAAAATTGGCTCTCATTCATTATTGTTCATTACAAAAAAATTTAAGAGAAATTATTTTTGCAAAAAAACAGTAAGGCGGATAACTACAATCTTATTGCCATAAAAACAGTTTGATAAAGCACTCAGTCGAGTCCGTAACACAAAATAAAAATAAAACGGTATTTCGCCTAGAAAACTATTATTTTCAAAAAATAGCTATTCAAAACGGAAGTCGGTTTTTTTGACTAGATCAGGCTCTTGATTATGTACGTATGAAAATTATAATCCGAATGGAATATCGCGATTCCCTCCCTGTTCTCAGTTGCGCTGTCCTTCATTAGGATTTCGACGTCCGGACAGCGCTATTGAATGAAATCTTTTTTGAAATTGTTATTCATCGGGATAAAAATTAACATTCAGTGATTTTTGGTAAAATGGGTGTATCTAAATTTTCATTCCATGTTTTAGCCGAAATACCTGCTTCCTTTTGAGTAAAAAATGTAACGTTCTCGACAGCTGAGTTATGCAGTTAAGTTGATATGATTATGCGATACAGACTTTTGAATTATTTGGAGTAACGGAGAATCGAAAATAATTTGCCGCCACGTGTTGCCCGAACAGTGCCGTTACTAAGCTCGACAAATGTTAAGTAACGGCTTAATTTTTGCAAGGCACATTCAACTTGGAGTAAAGACAACGGGAAGGATTATAAAAATGGCAAAATATCCTGGGGACCGATAAGTCAAAAATTAAATTCTTTGCTTCCCACGACAGGCATGTTGGTAAGAAGGCCGACAGGAAGATCTCAGTTCTTTCCTAAATACACTAAAACGCACGGTGGTGGAAAAATACTGATACGAAATAGTTTTTTTTTAAATTTAAACGCAAATAGATGCTGACGCTTATGTTCGGTTATTAGAGGATAAGATACTGCCGTTCCTGAAGTGAAAACGCAGTTAATGTAGACCTTTCAACAGGAGAACGACCTCAAACATACGTTCAAAAAAGCGAAGTTGTCGTTTCAGAAAAAACAATATTTCCATTATGAAAACGCCATATCAATCGCCAAATTTAAATCACATAGAAAACATATAGACAACATTACGATTAAAAAATCAAAGATTTTTGAGCAAAGGTGCACTTTGGCGCGCTGTAGAGAAAGCCTAGTATGAAAAACCTGTTGAAGAATGTCAGAAGCTAGTGGACCCCATGACAAAAAGATCGGCCAACAGTCTGGGCGCAACTTCAATATTTTATGGGTTGAAGTCCGAAACGTGTTTAATGCTGAGATGCGGTTACTGTGCGACTGACAACCTACTAATTAACGTTCCAAATAGCCGCCTGGCTATTCCCCAGGTTATCAGTCGCATAGTAACCTACACCGCATTAAATACGTTTCGGACTTCAACCCATAAAATTATAAAGTTGAGCCCAGACTGTTGGCCGATTTTTGCTTTAGTTTTAATTACTCTAGTAGCACATCTACATATAAGTACTAAGCTTCAACTTTGTAGCATAAGCCGTTTCTGAGATATGAAAAACAACCTTTATTTTTCTGGGATGTCTCTATAGTAACTCTATACAGTTTTCAATTTTTAGCTTTCTATCCTTTGCGGCTTTCGATAAATTAAAATCAGAATTTTTTCATTTCCACCCCCACCCACCATCACCCACACCTTCTCCGCTAGAGGTCTACTGGTCCTAGCTCCTGTAAAATTTTCAAGATCATATCTGAAACGGCTCTTGAGATGTAAAAAATTAATTTTTTGAAAAATGACTGTACCCCCACTTCAGCGCTTGACCTCATCCTCAAACATATACAGAAACATATATACAGAAACCAAATTTTATCTTTCTGGCACAATTAAGTCGGAAGATATTGTAATTCAAAGTTTTTCACCCACCACCCCCATACCTCACCACCCCCCTTTAGAATTTTAAACCTTTTCTAATCTCCTAGTATCTCTTAAGACAACTACAAAGTTTCAGCCGTCTGACATCAATCATTCAGGAAATATGGATTTTAGAATGTTTCAATCCAAGCTTTCAAGCGTTGTGGACGCATTGTCCCCCCCCCCTCACACACCCCTCGACCCTATCGAAAATTTTTTTTCAAATGGGTCCACTATCATATTACTACATAAGTTCCAACTTTTAGCCTTCTAGCATAAGTGTTTCCTGAGATCTGGAAACCAAAATTTTTCATCTAAAACGCTGCCCCTTCGACCCCCTCACACCCCGACCTCACCAAAAGAGACCACTCCAAAAGAGACCACTCGTAGGGATTCACCCATTCTACCTGCCATAACAATTTCAAATTAATATTTCAAAGGGTTTTACTAGTCCTAAAACGTGAAAATACAAAATTTCAGGGCTGAACATTTTTTTTAAATTTCGGGTCGATCACAATACTTTATTATTAAAAAATAATAAAGTAAAATTAAGGACACGAAATGAAGTATTGATTGTTCAAAGCAGTAAATATGTAAGTAAAGAGTATAACTTATATTTTTTCTTCATTTTTTAACATGAAATTTCATAGCGAACTAAATTACGTTTTCAGACTGAACTGACTTACTTTGATTTTCTAATAATTGTAATCTTAAGTGCTCAATAAATGTTACGCCATTAGAACGTGTATTTATTTTTATCGAAAATATGAATTTCCTGCTATCTCTTAGCATGGCTCTGCGGCAGCCAGAGCTGCAGAACAATGAAAAATTTCAGTTGAAATTGAAATAAAACCTGAACGTGACAACATTCAGTGTGGGCATGATAACAAATTCCAGCTCCATGTGGTTACACCCGAGTTCTGCAGACTAGAGTCTGGTAATGCCTAATCTAATCAGATAATCTGGGGCGTTTGGAGGCTGCCTGCATCCAGGTATCAGCTGCAGCAGCCGCGCTCACCATTTCCCTATGAACCATAGCGACGGCAGGGTCGCCTGTCGCTTGGCTGGAACACGGTAGTTTTGCGACCTGTCCTCATTTTGTTCCGCGCCAGGCTAGACGATCGTCCGCTCAAGTCAAAATGACGGCAACCGAGACGAGATTTCGCCTTATTTTAAATGGAAATATAATTCACACCTGCTGCGTGCACGGATATTCCCACGCTGTCTAAGTTTTTCTAAAATCCGCTAAAACCCTGCCCCAGGGTAGAATTCGAATGGACGCCGGTGAACTCAGGACCGAACCGCATTCGCTTTATGCATTTGCATACTTTCCGGCTATTTTCACTGAATCAAACTGTGTGCGTTCTTGGCTTCCCACTAGATGGAAAGTGGAGACGCAATCCCATACTCATTCAAACCAACGATTTGGGTGAGTGACTTCCTTTCCGGAAGTTGTTTTTACAACGTCACAACGATTTAAGTCTCTGTATGTAGCGACGTAAGTTTCAACCACATCAATGCTACAAATTGAATTAATTAGCGAAAATTACTGAATTCAGTGAAAAGTTCTGTTTGCGGCTGCAGTTTGAGATGTTTGGATAGGAGTAAAACTGCGAGAACGTTCAATTGCACAGGCGCACACCAACTTGTAGCGAAGACATTAAAATATCTTACAATTTTCGTATATTGCAGCAAATTTCTTCGCAGCGAATATGCCCTTCCTTCACTTGGTAATGTGTGCGTACGGAACTGTCAGCTGAGTGTGTGTGCATGATCAAAATGGCGACCGAGTTGTCAGAAGTGCTGTAGTTTTGCTGCCGCGATTTGAAATCAAAATTATCTTTTGTGTTGTCCAAAACTCGAAATAAAATAAAAACCTTCCGCAGTTTACCGTGACTTGACCCAGTGCCGTGTCCGTGGACTAGAACCGTGCAAAGGTGCGTGTCGAACAGAATTCCCGGGGAAAAGTGCAATGTTATGGTCGCTGGTCGCCCTGACCTGCCAATGTTTTTACGCCGAGAACGAGAGTGAACAAATTCTGCGGAACGGAAACGGACATTTAAGTAAAGCGCAGAGCCAACGCATCGCCTGAAATCAGCCCTGCAAAAGGTACGTAAAAGGGTCGTCGCGGGCCCCGAGGGTCGACATATTGTGCATTATTTTCATTTCGATTGCTGTGGACCTGGGAGTCGTCAGCCGTCGTGCAAGGGCTCAAGTCGGGCTGTCGGGAAGCTTCGCTTCGCCCCTTTTTTGTTTTTCATTTACAATAGGAATTACGACGGCGACAGTCGGTCGAAGCGAAGAACGCAGCGAATTGCGGCCAGTCGAAATCGTAACGAAACGTCAAAACAAGATTCACTTGTGCGGGGGTCGGTTAGAGGCGCGGATTAAAACCTACCCTACCCTTGGAAGCCCGTAGACGTTGTTACGGCAGGTCTGAATCCGAATCACACAACTGACAGCTGTGCAACGTTGCGAAATGGTGCGCGAAGCGCGAGCTGTGACGAGTGTGATACGACATACGAGAACATTTTGCAGACGGGTCGGGTAGCGGGGCCAGGTGGAGCGTCTGGCTGTGTGTGTGCCAGCTAATTCACCGGCGTCGATTCGAATTCTTCCCAGGGGTACTGGGGGTTTTAGCTAGCGATGTTAGAAAAAATCAGACAGCGCGGGCAATCGCACACGCAGCAGGTGTGAATTATATTTCCATTCGAAATAAGGCGAAATCCCGTCTGGGTTGCCGTCATTTTGACTTGAGCGGACGAGCGTCTACCATTGCTTGACTTAGCCTGGCGCGGAACAAAATGAGAGGACAGGTCAGATACGAAACTACCGTGTTCCAGCCAAGCGACAGGCGACCAAAGTGAGTGGGTGCCCTACCGAGCTATGGTCCATAGTGAAAAGGTGGGCTCGGCTGCTGCAGCTGATACCTGGATGCAGGCAGCCTCCAAACGCCCCAGATTATCTGATTAGATTAGGCGTTACCAGACTCTAGTCTGCAGAACTCGGGTGTAACCACATGGAGCTGGAATTTGTTATCATGCCCACACTGAATGTTGTCACGTTCAGGTTTTATTTCAATTTCAACTAAAATTGTTCATTGTTCTGCAGCTCTGGCTGGGAATACATGCCGCAGAGCCATGCTAAGAGATAGCAGGAAATGCACATTTTCGATAGTAGCTAAGGAATGTTTTTTTTGGTTTAGCGGTGACACATCAGTCAAAGAGCAGTTGTAATCGCCACTTTTTTCTTATGTGGCGCGACATTCCAATTGGACCTTACCCTCTTCGATGATATTTCTTCGATTAAATATGGAACAATACGACGGCCGCTCTTTGACCGATCTGCATTTCTCTGTTAAAGCTCGTAACGAAGGTTTTTTTTAGAGATAGGCTGGCGGATAGGTTGTTAGTCCATCTCCTAAGCCATAAGAGAGGAGGATGGGAAGCAAAATTCAAAATGGATATTATTGAAAGTTTATAGAACTGAGTATAAGGAAAGCGTTCACACCTGGCTACCGAGGCCACAACGCTACTTCGTCTAGTTCTAAAAATCGAATGTACAGCTCAAAGAAGTAAAAACCTATTCAATATATCATTCAGACCGAAAAGATATGGCGGAATTCGTGAAAATGTAATCAACGCCTTTACACACTCTCTTGACGGTTGAATATCTAAAAGACCTGAAAACAATTTCTAGAGGTGTATCTAAAGAGACCGTAGAAGTAAAATTAGTTCGACATCACAGCTGACCTAACAGACCTCTTTTACTGTTAAGCCTCAGTTATAATGGTTTCGATCCGATCCGATCCGGAAAACGGATAGTGTTGAGTTTCTCCATCCGACACACATCTAAAGGGAATTTCGGAACGCCTAGCAGTGCTACCATATTCCCAACACTAAAACATCGTACAATAATATCAAAAAATCGTACCGAGTCAGATTTCATCGTACAATTCACTACAATATTTAATTTTGTCATGTTTATACAGTGGTTGCCGCTTATTGTAATCACTTTGGGACTTGCCAACAAGTAAAATTCAATACATTTTCTATACTCATCTTATTCCGCGTTTGGATTATTTGTTAGCAGTGAAATTCAACTTTTCCTTCCTCCATTACGATGCGACTTTCCAAAATTCTCACCAGATCACGGATTTCTGTTTATGTACATATTGTTTAGGAAGTTTCAGGATATCCTAAGACTTATCGAGCTACATATACTAATATTGTTTTTTTTGCCACCCATCGAAGGTCTAGAGTTAGGACTATATTTTTTTGAGCATTTTCAAGATTTCCCATTCTCATTTTACTTTATTATTTTTTAATAATAAAGTATTGTTATCGACCTGAAATTTCAAAAAAGTTTGCTACCCTGAAATTTTGTATTTACACGTTTTAGGACTAGTAAACCCCAAAAAAGCAAAAAAAAAAAAAATGTCCGTCTGTCCGCCGTAGACGCCGTACGCCGTACGCCGTACGCCGTACGCAAAATTGTTTGAAGGCGCGTAGCTCCCAAACCCGTTGAGATATTAAATTGAAATTTTTATGGTGGGTAGATTGGGTGAACCCCTACGACTGGTATATTTTTGAGGGGTGGGGGTACAAGGGGAGAGGAGAGGGGAGCGTTTTAGACGAAAAATTTTGGTTTATAGATCTCAGGAACCACTTATGCTAGGAGGCTGAAACTTGGAACTTATATAGTACTATAATAATGGACTCAATTGTAAAAAAATGGTCGATATTGGTTAAGGGGTGTGGAAGTGGGGGGGAAAACAATGAGTCTTTAACGCATGAAAGTCGGGATTGAAACATTCTAAAATCGATATCTCCTGAACAATTGATGTCAGAAGATTGGAACTTTGTTGTTGTCCTTAGGGATACTTCCAGATTAGACAAGAGCTAAAATTTTTAAGAGGGGTGGTGGGGTGTGGGGGTGGGGGGTGAAAAACTTTGGATTACAATATCTTCCGAACTAATTACACCAGGAAGATAAAATTTAGTTTCTGTATATGGACTCAAAAGAGGAGTCTAACAAAACTAAATTTTTTGAGGGGGGAGGTGGAGCACGAAAGTGGGGGGATAGCAATTTCTCAAAAAATTTAATTTTTATATCTCAAAAACCGTATCAGATATGATCTTGAAAATTTTACAGGAGTTGGGGTCGATAAACTTCTAGTAGGGAAAAAAATTTTGGTGGTGTGGGTGTAGGGGGTGGTGGTGAAAGGGGGTAGAAAGGAAAACATTCTGATTTTTATTTCTCAAAAACCATAATGAATAGAAAGCTAAAAATTTAGGATTATATAGAACCACTATGGAGCATCCTAGAAAAATAAAATTTTTGATAGGGGTATCAAGGTACGGGGGAGAGGAGTGGTTTTTTATATCTCAGAAACGGCTTATGCTAGAAAATTGAAACTTAGTACGTATATGTAGATGTGCTATTAGAGTAATTAAAGCAAAAAAAAGTTCAGATTTTTATTGGCGTTCAGAGGTTGAGTCAAAAAAATGTCCGTGAATCCACATTTTCACGAATTTCGTTAAAACTTTTAGACATGTCAAACTATCAAAGCAATTTTACTTCTGCGGGCTATTTATATAAGCGCCTAGTAACGGTAACGGTAACGGAATTTTTCGATATCCAACCCCTAAGGGGGAGTAAATTGGTTGTGTACATATTCACGAATTCTGATATATTCCTAAGGTATATTGAGATTTGGAGTTCACTTGTACTTCTATAAGCTTTAAACGTAGTCGGGAAAAAACCGATTTAAGTATTTTTCTCAATTAAACCCCCTGGGGGTATTGTTTAAGATTTCACTGATTCCGAAAATCTCTTAGGTTTAATGTGATCGAATTCGCTTTTACTACTATGAATTATTCTATTGATAAAAAAAATACGTAAATAAAAAAAAAATCTGCCAACAGTCTGGGCGCAACTTTATTATTTTATGGGTAGAAGTCCGAAACGTGTTTAATGATGAGATGCGGTGTTGGGTACTATGCGACTGACAACCTAAAAAATAACCATTAGGCTATTTGGAACGTTATTTTTTAGGTTGTCAGTCGCATAGTACCCAACACCGCATCTCATCATTAAACACGTTTCGGACTTCTACCCATAAAATAATAAAGTTGCGCCCAGACTGTTGGCAGATTTTTTTTTTAACGTCTTACATTATTTAGAATAGAAGAATTTGAAGTATGGCTGGTTCAGTGTCTACATTAGGTTTTTTTGCGCATTTATCCAGTTCAGAATTTGCATTGAAAACTCTAAAAATAATGTTAATTTTTATTTATTTTCACTGTAGATAGTAGGCTAGAATAAAGGAAGAGAGGACAAATACATTGCACCACTCGTAGAAGTAATACAATTATGTACGTACAAAGATCGTACTTATTTTACGTATATTCAACTAAAATATTATACGTAGAATTGCCGTAAATATTCTTACAAACGATACGTACCTATAAACATATATGACTACCGCGGACATCGTTCCCAAAATTTGAACATAGGTTACATGGCTTTTACACGGTCTCGCATACGAAACTTTACCTGTTTTTAAGAAACATCATGCAATGTTTTCAATTATTTTATTATTATTGTGAACTAACAAATAACAAAGTTAATTTATGTTCGTTATCATTTTTAATTTCGACATAATAGTTGAAAAATCGTACATTTTGAGTACGATGAAGGGTTCTGATCGTACATCGTACATAAGGCGGGAAAATCGTACATGTACGATGAAAATAGTCACAATCGTTCCGGTAATTAGCCGAGACACAAAACGGAGGGGTAAAGTTGATTAACTTTCAACTTCTATCCGTTCCGACGCTAAGAGGTGAATTATTGAATTTCACCACCTCTTTCGCCTCACTAAAAACAAAATTATACCTCGACATTGTCACTTTGATGGATGTCGGAGCGGAATCATTGTGCCTAGAAATTTTTCCCCTCCGACGTTGTCGGATCGGATCGGAACCATTATAACTAAGGCTTTAGACTTTGTATGCCCTTCTTTACAATTTAAAATTTACATATTCCAAGTTCCAACTTTCTAGCGTTAGCCGATCCTGAAAAAGCAAAAAAAAAACACTTTCTCGTACCTTGCTACCCCTATTAAACAGCAATAGAATCATAGAGATATGTACACTGTAGACGACAAGCAGCGATTGAGTTAAAGGCAGACATCGTCGCATTCACTTACACGCAAAACAACAACAATTGACAAAACGACCCTGTTTTTTCTCACTCATCACTCATATTTATATTATGTCCCGCTCTTGAAACACACTAAACAACAACAATTTGATATATCGACCCTGTTTTGTCTCACTTCTCTGGCTTCAAATCGCTTTATACAACACCGGTGGCTTGTCGTCTCCAGTAGCTCTGTGAATAGAATATACAACTATTACTACTCTGTTTTAAAAGAGAAGCAACTGAAACTTGTAAAATTGATACTTTTTTGATGTCGAATTTTTACCATGCATTGCATTTAATTATTATATAATAATTAATCTATTATTATTCTTGTTTATTCTTAATTTAAAATATTAAAAAATGGATCAGCGCATTTAAAGCAATCAATTTTGAGATCATATTAAATGAAAAAGAGAAATAAAATTAATCCGTAGTGTTTTCTGATTGCAGAATATAATTTTGTTTATTTATTATCAATTTTTATACTCTAGATGAAATCATATAGAGTATTATAAGTTTAATCCAGCCCAAAAGTTTGTAACGCATAGAACCAAGCCTCGGACGAAAAAAAGTTATATATTATTTTTTGTTTATTTGTGGGCAAAAACCTCAAATCTGCTTGACGTCCGTCCGTCCGTCCGTCCGTCTGTCCGTGGACACGATAACTCAAGAACGCCTTCACCTAGGATCTTGAAATTTTGAATCTGGGTGTTTGGTTGAATTTGTAAGGCTAAGTTCGTTAACGGGCAAAATCGTCCTACTCCTTCGGGTAGCTGCCATACAAAATGTCCTTAAAACACGTGTTCAAGAATATTGGTCGATAACTTTAGAAGGGTTTAAGCTACGACATTGAAATTTTGTATGTGTTATTTTTCCAATAGTTGGAGATAAATATATGATTATGAAGAAAATCCTGTTAGTCCTTCGCGTAGTTGCCATACAAATATCCTGTCAAAATGTATTCACTTAATTTACGAAACTCACTATAACTCAAGTAATCTTTTAGCTACGAATTCGAAATTTTGTACAAATTAGTTTTGAGTGAAAAGAAAGTTCGACTTTACTAGTCAGCGAAATCCTTTTACTCCTTCTGGTAGCTGCCATACAAAATGTCCTTAAAACACGTGTTTATGAATATTTGCCGATAACTTCAGAAGGGTTTAAGCTACGACCTTCAAATTTTGTATGTGTTATTTTTCCACTAGTTGGAGCTAAATGTATGATTATGAAGAAAATCCTATTAGTCCTTCGTGTAGCTGCCATACAAATATCCTGTCAAAACGTCTTCACTTAATTTACGGAACTTACTATAACTCAAGTAATCTTTTAGCTATGAATTGGAAATTTTGTACAAATTAGTTTTGAGTAAAAACAAAGTTTGAGTTTACTAATCAGCGAAATCCTTTTACTCCTTCTGGTAGGTGCCATACAAAATGTCCTTAAGACACGTGTTCAACGATATTTTTCGATAACTTTTGAACGCTTGAAGCTACGAATTTGAAATTTTGTACACGTTCATTTTTAAATGGTTCCAAGGAAAAGGATAAATATGTAAGAAATCGAGTGAGTCCTTCCTGCACCTCTCATGTGAAAGTCCTTAAAAAAGGACTTTTTTTTTAATGACTTACCCAGTTCAAGATATGAAATTCAACGCAGAATATTGTCTTTTAGTTTTCGGTAGCAAGCAAATGGGAGTCCTTAATAAAGGACATACAACATGCACACACGTAATTCTACTTTATCCCCAACTACAATATAAATCGGAGTTCAGTATTCATCTAGAGTATTATACGATTGGCTTGCAGCCGATTGTGACTGCAGTCTGTTTCTACTACTAAATTAAATTTTTAATAAGTAAATACCAATTTTCATGAAGTCAGTTATTATGTTTTGCATTCATAAAAAAATATATAAATACTAAGTTTCTCGAGATATGAAAACGGAATATTTTGTTTCCTCCCTCAACTCTTAAAACCTTCTGGTATTGATCTATTATTCCATTTATCTTCTGTATTCTGAAATGGGAGATAGAGGAACTTGTCCTGAGTAGAAAATCGTTCTACACATACTCCCGTTTTTGCACCGTTAAGGAGATAGCGCGATTTTAAGGACGAAGGATTTTCATCGTATGAACCTCAGTACTAGTTACACTCTGTATAGCACATGTTGTAGGATTAAAAAAACAAACAAGGGAAATACTCTTACAAACATATCCTCGTTCTTGTACCGTTTCCGAGATATACAGTTTTACTTTATTATTTTTTAATAATAAAGTATTGTGATCGACCTGAAATTTCCAAAAAATTTGCTACCCTGAAATTTTGTGTTTTCACGTTTTAGGACTAGTAGACCCCAAAAAAGCAAAAAAAAATGTCCGTCTGTCCGCCATAGACGCCGTACGCAAAACCGTTTGAAGGCGCATAGCTCACAAACCCGTTGAGATATTAAATTGAAAATTATGGTGGGTAGATTGGGTGAACCCCTACGATTGGTATCTTTTTGGTTGCTGAGGGTGTAAGGGGGGAGGAGGGGGGCGAGTTTTAGACGAAAAATGTTTGTTTCTAGATCTCAGGAACTGCTTATGGTAGGAGGCAGAAATTTGGAACTTATGGTCTACTATGATAGTTGACCTATTTGCAAAAAAATTGGTGATAAGGGTTGAGGGGTGTGGGAGTGGGGGGAAAAACAATGTGTCCGAAACGTTCGAAAGCTAGGATTGAAGCATTCTAAAATCCATATCTCCTGAACCGTTGATCTCAGAAGTGTGAAACTTTGTAGTTATGTTAAGGGATACTAGGAGAGTAGACAAGAGCTAAAATGTTTAAGAGGAGAAGTGAAGTGTAGGGGTGGAGGTGAAAAACTTTAGATTACAATATCTTCCGAACCAATTGTACCAGGAAGATGAAATTTGGTTTCTGTATATAAGATCACTAGTGGAGTCTACTGAATGTAAAAATTTTGAGAGGGGAGGTGGAGGACGAAAGTGGAGGGAAAACCATTTTTCAAAAAATTTAATTTTTATATCTCAAGAACCGTACCAGATATGATCTTAGAAGTTTTACAGGAGTTAGGCCCAGTAGACTTCTAGCAGGAAAAAAATTTGGTGGTGCTGGCGAAGGGGGTGACGGTGCGAGGGGGTGGAACGAAAAGAATACTGATTTTTATTTCTCGAAAACCACAAAGCATAGAAAGCTAAAAATTGACGACTATATAGAGTCACTGTAGAAGTATCCTAGAAAAATAAAATTGTTGATAGGGGTAGCAAGGTACGGGGTAGGAGTGGTTTTTCATATCTCAGAAACAGCGTATGCTAGAAAGTTGAAACTTAGTATGTACATATATGTAAAAGTACTACAGGAGTAATTAAAGCAAAAAAAAGTTCAAAATTTTATTGATGTACAGAGCAGTAATGCGGTGTAGAGCACTATGCGACTGATAACCTAAAGATTAAACAGGAGGCTATTTGGAACGTTATTTTTTAGGTTATCAGTCGCATAGTGACCTACACCGCATCTCAGTATTAAACACGTTTCGGACTTCTACCCAAAAAATAATAAAGTTGGGACCAGACTGTTGGCAGATTTTTTAAGAATTATTAATATTAATAACTGTAGAATAAACGGGAGGCTGTTTGCAACGTTATTTTTGAGGTTTTCAGTCTCATAGTACACGGCATCTCAGCATTAAACGCGTTCCGGACTCCTGCCCCAAAATTAATAAAGTTTCGCCCAGACTGTTGGCAGATCCTCTAATTATGGTTAAAATTTAGATAATAGTAAGTGTAGACAGTAGCTGCCGTTGAGAAAACTCACACAACAGTTAATATCACATGCTGTGCATTAAAATTGGTAGTGATTTAGGTGAACTATTCATGCATCAATTACGTATTATCTTGCGACCCACGTTTTTCGTTTTAAATCTTAGAAATATTTTCATAACTATTAAAAATTCACAATTACAAATTTTCACGACTATCGGTATGGGGAAATTGCGATATTTTTTAAACGATATATCGATAATATCGGACGATATTTTTTGAGCGATATATCGATATTGAAATCCGACTATCGGACCCGATATTTTTTGTTAGGTGTAGCATATTTTCGAACTCGAAAGGCATTTTTTATTTATATGTGCTTTAGCCGCAAATTTAGCTATTTCTAGTTGATATTTTTCATGGCAATCTAATAAGTTACTTATGCCGAAGCATTCGGAAAACAGAATGTCTGAATATCTAAAATTAAGCAAACATCTGACCCGTAACCTAGTGGGAGCTCTGACCATAGGATTAGTCTCTATGAGAGTTAAATATGCAGAATTTACGATGATGACCAGAGCACATTATCTGTGTATGTGAGGGACTTGCTCATAAAAGACTTCATCACTTCGGTTAGGCTATTCCTCTTCGAAAAACAGTAAGTTTCATTGAAAGCGCATGGTTCGAAGAGGAACCATCGATAATCCAGAGAGACGTCGTAATAGGCCCAATTGAGGCTGCAATGACAGAGGTGACTAAACCAAACCTTACACCAAAATTTAATATAATAATGTATATAAGGGATGTCAGAAAGGTTGAAACTAGAAAACTGTTTTTCGATCACGCAAAGTCTATTTCTGTCAAAACAAAAAGATTCAAGACACGTGGTTTTTGTAGGTGGGCAACGAGGCAACTAAAATCATGTCTCGATTTAGTTTTAATTGAACATGGTGAACAATAGATGTGTTTTTTTCAACTGGACCAAGATCAAAATCATTCGTCACAACAAAGAGATGATCCAAAATCATAATGGGATCAAAGTTGGATCAGTTTTTCGCTATTAAAGCTGCTTCTCAATTCATCTAAATTTTTACTATTTTATGATACCATTTTCACAGATGGCGCCCTGCGATTCAGCTGATAATGACAACAGTAAACCCAATCGTCTAGAATAGTCGTGAGAAATCAATACATTTTGCACGGAAATTTAAGTCTATGTATGTGTAATATATAGAGACAGCATATTCAAAATTATTAAAAAAAACTTCTATTTCTGTGCATTTTCTACAGAGTTTCATCGCTACATGCAATAAAGGGAAACAACACGTAGCCCTGCCCATACAGTTTATCCAAAGCATTTACCAACAGGATTGTTAATCCTGCTAAACTACACTGAGAGAACAGATTCATTGCTGCAATAGAAATATATGCCAAACGAATTACAACGGTTGCAGGAAAAGTTCCTATCCCATTGTTGGAACCGAATTTCTGGGTTGGCCGAACCGAATTTTCGTTTATTGGTATCGAATATATTTTCCGACAACAATATTATTTGTCTAGCCAACCGAATTTCTTAAAATTTTGATTGCCACAAATGCGCGGGTTGTTGGTTAACCATTACAAAAGCAGTAAATCATTAAAATGTTATAGAAGAAAAACAGCAAAATTAACTATAGTAATGACTTATAAACAATTGTGTCCTTATAATAAACTTATTTCTGTAAACTCTAAAAAAAAAGAGTTATTTGTGTTAAATCCTACACTGAAATCTTTTTTGTTACCTAGGGTGGAGATAGGAAACTTTTCTAAGACACTATTTTCCTATTTCAAATATAATTTCTTACTTACTGACTGAATAAAACCCATGGCGCTGTAGGTAGGAATCGAACCCGGTGTTGAAAGTTTTTGGATTTGCGCGCTAACCACTGCGTCACCGAAGACCTTTCATTTTCATTTCCCTATGTGCAACTTAACTTAATGTCTAATGTGGATTATCTTTCATCTTCGATATGCCTTCGGATGCTATGACTTCGATCTGTATGCTCAATAAAAAATATCGGGAGATCCCGAGTAGGGAGGAGTGGGAAAACCAGTCCGCATTGCTTAGCGGATTCACTGATATATTCTACACGGACGGCTCAATGACTGAAGATGGGTCGGGAGCTGGAATGTATCTGCAGACTGAAGATGTCAGGTACTCTCTCGTCCTAGGAAAACATTCTTCAGTATTTTAAGCCGAAGTATACACGATCCTTAAGGCAGTAGAATGGATTATAGAGGGAAGATGGAGAGGCAGGATGATCTGCATTTGCAGCGACAGTCAGGCCGCTCTACAGTCCCTAGATAATCCAATCGTCTTTTCTAAGATGGTACGTGAGTGTAAAGAACGGTTGAATTCTGTTGGTAGATTCAATGACTTAAAGCTCATATGGGTTCCAAGCCACCAGGGTATAAATGGCAATGAAATAGCTGATGCATTAGCAAAGGCAGGATCGGAGTCAGCCATGGTCGGACCAGAACCAGTTTTCGGTGTGCCAGTTGCTTCTTTAGGGCTGCCATTGCTGAGTGGGTGAGTAAATCAAACATTGAGAGATGGCGGCTTTTTCCGGGAATGCAGCAGACCAGAAACCTTGTTGACGGACCAAGTGGACGAACCGCTTCTTTTCTTCTCAAATTGAGCAGGAAAGAATGTAGTAGTATGGTTGGTGTCCTCACAGGGTCTAACTCGTGTGGCCTACACATGGTCAGATTGAGAATCATTGACGACCCCATGTGCACTGCTTGCGAGGAGAGTGACGACACAACGGAACATTTCCTTCTCGAGTGTCCAGCTTACTCTTTTGCGAGAATGCACGTATACGGCGTTGATGTTATGAGCTCTTGAAATTCGTGAGGAGGACGAAAAAGTTCGGGTAGAGACTGGAGGACTCGAGTGCAATGAGCAATAATTGTCTGAGTGCTCAAGTTGCGCTGCCTTGCTGCGTATCTTCCCCCGCTTCAAACAACAACAACAACAATGTGGATTAACTAAGTTAGGTTAGGTAGGTACCTATTGGCAGAGATCGCTAGCACATAGACTGCTAGATGGGTCCGCTGTGATCCCACTACACAATGCCACGGCGCCTACGGCTGATGGTTGTTTTGGCTAATTTTCAAGAACAAACTGAGCCCAATTGGCCCCGGTATTCTTCTATCAAATATTTTTCCGTATATCTTGGTGCGAAGGAGAGAAGAGTTGGAAGGAATTGTGGAGAAGAAAGGGGATACCGAACTTATTCAGTTTTAGGGATGGGAAGGAAGATCAGTAATCGGGCCGGGTACGGCAGTGCACTAGCAGGTGTTAATGATAATAATTTTTCAATACTATTAGCTGTGATACGATCTACCAGAACAGCAAAGTTGCCTATAGCAAATCAACTACTGTCTGGTAGCTCTGATGGTGTTTGTGAATTTGAAAAGAATGTAAACAGAACTCATTTTCTCAGGTTTAAATCCTTTACAAGTGACACCTATTAAACATTCCGCACTGTTTACGATTTAATACCAATAGATGATTCTATTGCGTGTATCGCGTTTTTTATTCCCTTGAAGGAATGTTTTTTAGTACAACTGAACACCTATTGCTTCAAGCAAATTCTCATTACCATAAATGAACTTCGATTGCTGCAACAAAAATTTTATTGATGCAAACTCATGCCAACTAATTATTTCTCTCAGTGCAGCTTTTGGGTTGATCCACATCGTTTTTTTTTAACTGTGATCTGATCCAGTTGAAAAACATAACGCAGTCACTATCGGCTGCAAGCCAATCGTATGATACTCTAGATGAAATACTGAACTCCGATTTAGATTTTAGTTGGGATTATATCAAAAGAATGAGGAGTGCACATACAATTATTGCATGACCTTTTATTTATAGGTAGAAACTATTGTATAGTGGCTACTCGATGGATGGTTAAACGATTTCTTGAGTTATAGTGAGTTCCATAAATTAAGTTGGGACATTTTTACAGAATTTTTGTATGGCAACTACATGAAGGACTTACGGGATATTTTTCATATTAATACCTTCAGCTGCGACTATTATAAAATCCACGTGTACAAAATTTCAAAGTCGTAACTTAAAGCGTTCTAAAGTTATCGTTCAATATTGGTGAACACGTGTTTTAAGAACTTTTGTATGACAGCTACCCGAAGGAGTTGATGGATTTCGCTAATTAATGAATTCAGTCTTGCTTTTGATATAAAACTAATTCCTGTAAAATTTGGAATCCCGGCTTTAACTTGTACTAGAGTTATAGTGGATTCTGTAACTTGTATACATTTTTGAAGGACTTTTGTAGGCTGCTACAGGAAGGACTCATTCGATTTGCATCATATTCGGAACTTTCGTTTCAAACATTGTAAACTTTAAGTATTCAAAATTTCAAGCTCCTATCTTGAAGCATTCGAGCAATAATTGTGAATACGTGTTTTAAGGACTCTTGTATGGGAGGTACCCGAAGGAGTGGAAGGATATCGCCCATTAACGAACTTAGCCTTACTTTTTCCATTTTACAGGTGCTGACTTCCTAGGCCAACGCGTTCTTGAGTTATCGTGCAAACGGACGGACGGACGGACAGCAAACGGAATTGGGGGTTTTGGCCACAACTAAACACAAAATAATATCTAACTTTTTTTCGTCCGAGGCTCGGTTCTATGCGTTACAAACTTTTCGGGCTGGATTAAACTTATAATACTCTATATGATTTCATCTAGAGCAATGTTTCCCAACGTGGGGCCCACGCCCCACAGGGGGGCAATTCGATTATTAAGGGGGGCAATTCGAAAATGGACTCGTCCAGAGTTTAAAAGCAACCGCCAATTGCGGTACTGTTGATTTTAAAAATATGTACCATATACCGAATTAAAGGAAACTATGCCATTTACTTTTGCTATATTACATACACACTCACTTACCCGTGCAATACTCAATTTGCTCATGTATTTGGTACTTCTTGAGTTGGAGACGTAGACGATGACGAAGTAAACTATTCGTATACGTCCTTAGTGTTTAATGATTCATTATATTCCTTTTAATTCGAAATGCGTCTAAATTTCAAATTTTCAATAGTAGGTACCCCAGTACCTTTCCGGCCTGATTAGGGTGTAGAAAAACTAAATCGGGTTTTCTCTAGGAAAAACCCTAAAAAACAATTACAGGTATGAAATAATAAATAAAGCAGAAAGTTGTTTAGAGATATCCAAAAATATCAGGTATCTTAAAAATAATGTTTTGGTGGCTCAAGTTTTCTCGTGTTGTCAATCTTAACACATACTTCACTTTTTGTTTTTAATTGATCTTATACATATTTTTATTCTTCAGACCATCGTAAAAAAATTTGTCAATATTCCGAAGAATATTTATGATTTGGTTTCATACCCGCTGCTCACGACTAAAGGTCACCTTTTTGTCTTTCATGCCAACAATGCTTGACCAACGAATCAATGAAACAGGGTCGTATTCAGGCGCATTTGAAGGTGAAACATAGTGCTCATATTAATTCAAATTTGAAGTACTTTCAAACTTAAAAAAAATTTTGAAAAAAGAGTAACTTTAAAGTCTCTATTTACTGCTCATACTGCAACTGTCAACCGTACTTTCGAGGCTAGCTACCAAATTTCCTTACTCATCTCTAAATCTGGGAAAAAAATCATACTATAGGAGAGAATTTAATCAAACCATCAATTTCAGTATTTCTGAAAACAGTTATGGAATAACCAGGAGGCTATTTGGAACGTTATGTTTTAGGTTGTCAGTCGCATAGTAACCTACACTGCATCTCAGCATTAAACACGTTTCGGACTTCTACCCATAAAATAATAAAGTTGCGCCCAGACTGTTGGCAGATTTTTTTAAGGTTTCATTACATTTATTGAATTATGTCAGAAACATATTCTCAAGAAAAATTTTGAAAAGTTTCATTGGCTCTAAAAATGTGAAGTGACTGATACCGCTGTACTTGCTATTGTCGATCATCTGAAAATTCTGTCAGCTGATTTAACAGAAAGATTTTCTGATTTGAAAAAAATTTATTTTCCAAGTTGGATGATGCAGCCAATGTTAGTGGATTTGTCCGATATTTCAAATATCCTGTATCAAGAAGAACTTGCAGAAATGCAAAATGATGAGACAGTTAAAACTTTATTTAATATGAAAGGAGTGATGGCATGGTGTTGTGAGAAAACAGAAATGAAATATCCAAATTCAACCAAATGTGCAAGAAAACTATTGCTACCATTTACATCTCCATATTTAGCTGAATGTGGATTTAGTGCCATAAATGATATGCTGCTAAAAAAAAGAAGAATCTCTTTACATCTAGCATCAAGCGCAAGGATCTCACTAAATTGAAATAATTACTAATAATTAATATAACATAAAAAAAAATTTCATTAAAATTATTTTGTAATTGAATTTTAGTTCTCCAATATATGTATGTTTTTAAAATTTACTTACTGCGTTTTCTCAACAATTTCCTAGTAATTTCTTTCTAAAACCTATAATTTAAGTTTCTTCACTGAATTTTTGAATATTAAAAATTATGTACCATATATGTTGCAGGGGGGCATAATAATTTTTGAAAGGCTTAGGTGGGGCATGGCACAAAAAAGGTTGGGAAACACTGATCTAGAGTATAAAAATACACCTAATGGCAGTTTAACAAATTATGGGAACAATGAACGGCATTAATTAGATTTTATTAAAAAAAAAATTATGAAATGGTTTCAGTTAAATGAAGATAACTTATGCACTAGTAATGCGATAAATTTATCTTAGAAATAAAGAGACCAAGAATAAAGTTGTGGTCAACGATCCTGTTTTTTAGATAAGTGGCGAAAAAATTAAATTTTTACTCTGCAATATAACGTAACCGGGTATATTTCGAATATTTCGTAAAACAAAAAATAAATAGTATTAGTTTTTTTAAACTCTTAAAGTATGAACAAATTACAACGATTAAAATGCTTAAAAACTACATACCTCGAAAACGGTACGAAAACTATTTGTGTAAGCGTTTTCAGTTTTTCGAACCCTGCATCAAATGTCCCGGTCACACCAATCTAATAATACAACAGTATATAATAATAAAAACCTTGTGTACACGAATCAAATTTCATCTTTCCCACATAATTTGTAAGCAAGATAACGTTACCACCCCCTTAAAGAGATAGCCTTCGAGTTAGAAATTCTAAATCACAAGAACGTTTCAAATAAATAATTGTGAGAGCATAAATGAAGTAATTTAAGTTCCGAGCAAAAACGCTACAAATGCTTTTTTCGTTCTTGCTCTGAGTTTCTGTTGGCGCGGGTTTGAAACAAATACCTTCAAGTTATCACACCTAATATTATGTAATTGCGTTTTTTGATCTAGTTTGATTCTGTTCCGTTTTACTCTGAGACAATCCCTGTTGCGTTTTTGCCGGAGACGGTGATATCTTTGGTTTACCTGTTTCGATTTTTTTTATTGTTGAGGTATTGATTTTGTTTTTGATGGATATGCTATAAACACCCTCGGGGTGGGCAGACTCAACGGCTTCAAAATTTGGATCTCGGATCATCAGAACGCTGTTCGAAATTGGATTAGATGCTAACACATCCCACGCAGACGTAGAGGTGACGGCCGAAGAATTGTGGATACGGATAAAGAATGGAGTCAAAACTATTGCTGTCATCAAAACACCCATTGTCATATTTTATTTGATTGGTACAATTTTCCTTTTTTGTCATGACTGCTCCGTTTAGTTTTTTGGCTCTTCCGTAGTAGCTGACTCCGGACATTGGATATTCGGTCACCCTTCACTATTTTTATTCAGATGAGTTTTGCAGGAAATTCAAAATGAACCAATTTTTGCATAAATGAAACGTTTCGATTGATATTATTAAGATCTACAAAAATTTGGTGCACTCAAATTTTAAAGTCCCAGCATTTTTCTACTATTTCTAAAACCACTTTGGCATTCGCCGATGCTTATATTAACTTTTCAGGCTAAGCGTCGCGAATATTTTGGCAATCTAAATTCTTATAGCTATTATTACATGCAGGAGATTGCTAATAAAGAAGAAGAAAATTCTGCTAAGCTAAGTTTTTAAAAATCTTCAAAATTTAGCAAAAATCTAAAAACGAACAAGGTACTCTTGAGTGTTGCGTTTACGTCACTCAGATACTCTTAATTTAAAATTACATGCTCCTCAAAAGAGTCTTTATCTCGGCCTACTCTTTTCGGTCTGGATCATGACAATCTTATCAAAAACATGCAATTTTATTTCATTCGACTTCTATTGTTCAACGTAAGCAGAGAATCATCCCCCTTGTGTGGTGTCACTATCGTCTTATCAACTTCCTACGTCCAAGATCCAAGAACAAAAATTAAAAGTTTCCAAGACTCCGTCATGCAGTTAGCTATCAGTTGTTTTGTAAACAGAATTCTCCTTGGATTTCAATATTACGACGACTTTCCAACAAATTTCTTATTATGTTTGAAGTAATCAGTAAATGAAGTGATTAGTAAAGACTAGCCAAGAGGCTAGCTTAAAAACCGGGTCTAGAAATTCTACGAAATCGAACCGTATCGCATTTTTTCTGAGATAAAGAAACATTGTCTTAATTTTTGAAGTGATTTGGCCCGTGTAATCTAAAGTGCAGTCTGCAGTCAAGAAAAATTCAATTAGAGGAACATTTTAAAAGTACTATTGGCTTGACTGCTTTGTTGGGGTGTGGGGTCAGACCCATGAGGTGTGTAATGACCTTTTCCTTATCACTTAGAGTTTGAGATTCATTAGCCAACAACGGAGTGGTGTTTAATGCTTCGTATTTCGACATTAGGTGCATAACGATACACCGTCGATGGATAAATAATACTTGGAAATTGAATAATAATTTCGAACTAATCACGGAGAAGAAGTACAAAAATTAAACTAAAGAAAATAAACTTGTACCTAGTTGAATTTCGTCTGAATGAAATTATCCCCGGGACTATATTGCACATTTAGATTAAAACTAATAAATTAGATGTCCTTTCACGTTGCAGGCACGTGCTGCCACCTGTGGATTTTGATCGGAACATTCATGAAAACGAGGATAATTTTGTTTAATGCTGTCCTCACTGCGGGCAATCAAAATCAAAAGATTCTCCTTGGTTTAAGTCTAGATTATTTTTATTATTTTGTGATTGTTATGATTGTGTACGCTTATCTTGAGATAATTTCACGAAGGAGATTACTCCTACGTCATTTCTGTCGACAATATTGTTTCCTCGCTATTTTTTTGCCTCTTCTGACTGCTGCGGATATTGTGGACTGCGTAATTTTTTGCTTTCTTCATTTTATGATATCTATGACATAGCGCGCAAATAGCACGAAAAATGAGCTATAGAAAACCGATGAATTATTGAGTAATTTTCTAGAGTTTATGTTTAAAAATATACCATAATTTGTAGTCATTAAATAGTGCGTGGTTGAAAAAAACAACTTGGGTTTGATTAGATTGAGAGGAGTGGAGTATAACCAAAGTGGGACCATCGAAACTTGAGTACGCGGTTACTGATTCCAAATATTGCTCATCCTGATGCGGAAAGATGTTCTCCGCAATAATAGCATCCCAAGTTCAGATAAAGAAAATGGTCCCCAACGCCTGGCACTCCCAAGATTTCACAACGGCACACTAAAGGTTCCAGTGTCCTTCCACACTCTCGATCCCGCACCGAAACTGGTCGGCCATGCGACTCCATGTTTTCCTAGCGAACATTGACCAGTTAGAACACCTTTTAGTTGCCTGCAAGTTTTCCTATCTACGGAGAGATAAAACCAGAATTCTTCCTGTCCAGTTTTGGCAAAAACATTTTTTTTAAGGATTCCGAACTAGATAAGTCTTTAATACACAGTAAGTGTACAGTCCAGTCAGCAAAAACATGGTAGCCCGCGTGGCTACCAGAGACGTCAATCGCGGAAGGAGGTGGATCATTTATTTTCAACCTTTTAATTCAGTCCAAAAAATGTATGCAGGAACTCCTTGAACTATGTCTGCGGTGAACAAATCTTGCTCCAGTGAAAAAACCTCCCTGACGTTAATTGAATATGTGTCATGCACTAAAAAATATATATTTCGTATTGTCATTTTCAAATTTTGCCCAAGTAAGGTGTTAGAATAATTATTCTTTAAGCCCCGTTCCTACGATCTTCAGTTACGTTCTAACTGGAACTTTAACTGACAGATTTTCAAACAAAACTTTCAGTTAAAGTTCCAGTTAGAGTTTAACTGAAGATCGTAATACCCTAGGCAGACGACACATTCGAATGATCATTCCTAGTCGAATGATAATTCCGCATCACATCTGTCACAATGTAATTGTCGAATTGGTAATTTATTCCATCATTCGAATAACAATTGCGAAATAGTAATTTCGAGATAAAATGTTAATTCATTCAAGCGCTCGCAACGCCATCTAGCGTCTAGCCTATGAAACTACCGTGAAACAAGTGAACAATCAGGTGTTCCACCGTCCAAATTTTTCTAATTATTTCATGTGTGCATTAATTACGATTGATCTTTTTAACGTTTCGTTTGCTATTGCTTACATATTAGCACTTTTCTGTCACTCTATTTCAACATACATATGTATAAAACGTAGCCGCATGCCAATGCAAAAATGGCAACTTTTATTGAGCATTCCAACAACAATAATATTTTGACAGATTGAATGTAATTCAGACAGACGTGTGTCAATGTTGATCATTGAATGCGAATGATCATTCGAATGTGTCGTCTGCCTAGTGTATAATAATGGCTTTAAGTCAAACTCTTTACAACTGAAATACTTTCAGTTTCAGGATTTTTCGATAGTGAAAAGAACTCACGAATTCTGTCATATCTTGATTCGGTGAAATATTGAATTCGTTTTCATATCTTAATTGCATGCCAATGCAATGAATTCGTTTTCATATCTAATTGCTCTTTATACAAAAGCGAAAAAAAGTTTTATCGGTATCCACACCTAAAGACGGTTAAGTAAGGTTGAATGATTTTACGCAAATTACGCCATATCTCTTAGGTTCGAATAGATATTGTTTTTCACTTCTAAAAATTTATCTAGGATTAACCGTGTTAAAAACTATTTCCTTGGGAATCTATAGGTATTTAAAAATCAAGATGCTTTTTGGAACTCTTTTTAGGGTTATCAGTCGCAACTAAACTTTGAACGCGCCCTGGAGTTCCGACCAAAAAAAATAATAAAATTGCTCCGGACTATTGGCTGCTTTTTTCTTTCAATTAATGTATTTGAAGCTTTGGTAGATGACTAATCATTTTACGGATCGAACCATGCTGCAATGAATAGTAACACTGACGTTAGTATAACCTCATTCAAAACTTAGTAGCTAGAGCACTAATCTACTAACACTGAAGTTGATGGTTTGAATCCTGCTTAGTTACGGTTTTATCAAAATTATAAATTATATTTGAAACAATACAAGCCCAACACGAACTTTACTAGTTAGCTTTCTTTCCCGATAGTTGACTACTAAACTAGTACTTCAAGTGAATATACCCAATAGTTACCTTTCTTCCAGTATACCTATATCCCCGGTAAATTTACCGGGGAAACCTTATATCGCAGAATATAAACTAAAACTTTTCCTGGCCTGATGGCACGTACAGGCTACTATTCGTATTGTGTGACCTGAACAATCAGTCATTACAGTTCGTATTGGAGGCTTCAAACCTTCAGTGTACTAAGTGCTAACTGCTACTCAGTTTGAAGGCTCCAATTTGAATGTCGCAGTCGACTTAAAAGAGCACACTTTCTGCCCTATCTCCCAAAAGGGAGTCGTTTGAGGAAATGAAGGCGCTTTGAGTTTGGTTCATAGCATTTGATATTTTGATCCCGATATCCTGTGACCTAAATATGAGCACTACACATAACACATGACAAACTACATTACTTTAATTTAGAGGGCTTATGGCGGAGTCGTTATTCCGAATTGTAATTCTAAGTCCGAATTTAGTATTTCGATGTACATGCCTGGTTCTTTGTTATCTCTCAAGCAGCAAAAACTTTACAACGTTGAGGCCTCTAGTAACAATATTTCTACAATTTATTCTGTATGGTGGGTAAACGCAACTATTTTTTTTTAGTTTTGTTGAATAGCGTTTGATTTAAGTAGGTACACTACAGTCAGTATAGATGGCAATTATCGAATATTGCATCTATCAAGATAGCGCTTATATATTCAGTATTATTGTTTCTTGAGGACGGGTGATAAGTCTATGACCTGGGTGGTATTCGAGTCCGCGATCTTTGGATTTGTTGATAAAAATTTTAAATAAATCCCTGCACAAACTTATACAGGTTGCATTAATAAAATCATATTCATTTTGTCAATATTTACCTCTTCGCGAACATCTGCCACCTGCTAATACCTGGAATTTCCTTTGCACCCAAAACATGTCAAAATGACGCATAAGCAAAACCACTCGAGAATTACTAAAACTCATCTTCGCGTCCAGAAGTAATAAACATCACCTTGGACAATAACAAAGAACAAATTGATTACGGCTTGTATTTTGCTCACTAGAGAGTGACATCATGGCTCTTCTTATCTCGTTTCAGATTGCCAGCGACGATGAACCATCCAGATCTTAATTCTGGCGGCACAGGCGTAATGCTAAATTCGATGGTGATAAAACGCGAAAACTTCGAAAACGATATGAGCAGTTCGGCCGAATACGACGAGTCAGGGAGCGAGATCGGCTCCACCAAAGCCGACGTTTCCGACGATCAACAAAGAAAACCGCCGGATGAGAAAATCGCAAGGTAAGTTCTGTGCCAACTTTCCAATAAGTTCACGTTTCATTCAAAATTTCCTCCTGCTACTGCCGATTCCCTGCCAATTATTGGATTAGGGATGAATTGGTGGTACAATTAAAATTAACATCTGAAAAGGAAACTGAGACAACGAGCAAGTCGAGCTATCGTGCAAATCAAAACAATGGAAAAATGAAATACCTACAACGAAAAACAGACAACGTGAAACCTGGAACGTGGCATGGGCTTATTCTGATGCCTCAAGTAGAGCACATATGTATGTAAAAATCAATTATTAGAGGCATAGCGTACTTTCAAGTACTGGAGTTATACGTATACCTGTACTTCTCGTAATGAAAGCCTAGAAGGAACTCTTCTCAAGATTTCAACTCTCCCTTCTTTCTGTCCCATTTCGAGTTTAATTTGCTTATTAGGACCCCTAATTGCCTCCTAATCCTAGTCCTAGTACCTGTACTTGTTCTGCTATGACTTAGCTCTGCTTGCAGGTCGTCATCGTTGTTATTCGTGTCTGTATTGTTGTTTTTTAATCGATATAAAGTAAAATCATTGGATATCGTCTCTGATACACTCGCTTATTATTTTCGTTGTTATTTTTTTATTATTCTTTAACTTCTCCTTAGTCAGCAAACCATTTCGTTCATATGTAGAAGTACGAGAAAAATAATTTGTTTTTGAAAATAATAAAACAAAAATACTTTCAATACGCATTTCGTGAAGCTTTCGATGTAAAGCGCAAAATCGCTCACAATATTAACAATGAATGGTTCCGAAAGCTTATAACTAAATACATAGTTGCTCTGCGATGTTACCGAATTGAATCACTTGAATTGTTAGTTGTACTGACTTGATTTGAAGTTCCATGGAAAATTATCGGTAGACTGAAATTTAGATTGTGCCGCCATTTATAGATCGAGCCTTATTTTGTTGCAACTTGCACCCACTTACGATATTACTGCGCATAAGTGCTATCATTAGCACTATCAATTAAAGTCACTCACATAAAGAAGAGTACACTTTGGTATAGTCTGCTCAAGCCCGACTAAGTGACCGTTGGAAGGTACGCAGACTATCGACTTTTAGTCGGATGACAGTTATGGTGAATTTACACTTAACGTTTGAGGCGCGCCTCTATCCCCACCATAAAATCAACCTATGAGATGGCTCGTGGAGTCGCAAGAGTATAACATTCTTCAACTTTTTTTCCGACGCACGCTTCCAGGCATGTTGAGTGTAAATTGCTTTCAACACAGCAAAGAATACAGCCAACGAAAACCGGTTTGCAATGGCCTGATGGGGGTAGAGGCTCGCCTCATGGTGGATTTACACTAAACGTTTGAGACGCGCCTCTATCCCTACCATAAAGTCAACCAATCAAATAGCTTGTGGAGTCGCAAGAGTCTAACATTCTTCAACTTTTTCTCCAACGCACGCTTCCATATGTGTACACACATACAATGAACTGTGCCACCACACAATTCGCAGCTCATCGTATTTCTGTCGTTACGCACTTATAGGCAAGTTGCGCCGCAGAGGCATGTTGAGTGTAAATTGCTTTCAACACAGCAAAGAATACAGCCGACGAAAACCGGTTTGCAATGGCATGATGGGGGTAGAGGCTCGCCTCAAGGGTGAGTGTAAATGCACCATCAAGGGTGAGTGTAAACGCACCATTAAGCTGAGTAGCTTATGCCGTTATATGGAAGCGCGCACACCAACCGATTCAAATTCGTCCCGATTAAATAGTGTAAGGGGTCAAGGATCCCGTTTCGATTAAAATGTTGCTTAACTATCGGATGAGAATTACATATAAACAGCAACTCGTCCGCACACGAGCATCTAAAAAATCGGTGACAACTTTTTTTTATGCACTTGGTCGTGTCTTGTGTGTAACAAGTAACTAAATTTGTCTGGTATGATACAGATTACATATCAGTATAAAATCTTTGTTTAGCTCTGTGACAGATATTTACCGTTGTAATAATATTTTGTGATCTGACTGTAACTATCGGCCGAGTACTTTGAATGGTGTGCGCATAGCTGCCGATGAAAAAGTTTAGTTGGGCAGAAAAGAAACTGAATCGTCCGTAGTCTACACTAGCCTTTAAAATTTAAGAGACCCAACAGGCAGATCGTGCCTGTAGAAAACTAATCGAAATTCTACACATTGTCTACAGCCATTGAGCTCCATGTGTAAGAAAGGGGCAGCGAACGAATCCGTCTCCGTAGAAATGTAAGTAAGGTTCCCCACCAGCCAACCATGACCATCGAATAGTCGTGAAATTTATACACATTTTCAACGGACATATAAGTCCATATGTACGATAGAGATGGCATACACTCAGCTATTACAAAACACTTCGTATAAATGTAAGCAAAATTCAATAGATTTTCTACACACATCTATCACAATACGTAAGAAAGGGATATCATCTACGTAGTCACACACATGCAAGAAGCAAGAAAACTTTCAAGCGTCAAGTCATATAAAATTTTGATTGCGACGCATTCCGTGTTTGAGTTTTGAATGAATTTTAACCATTCGACTCTCCATGGCGATACGAATTTCATCACCAATCGTATTTGTACGGATTTAATTACATGTACATATGTATTTTTTTAAAGAAATGTTTCAGGATATTCCAAGGCGTGACGAGCTGCATACATGTTTTTTTTATTTTCAGCTTCAGAGCAGGTTTCGAGTTGCCATCGTATTTTTGAAGTCACATTTCAGGTACATTATGCATACTCATTTTTATTACTTCTGTCTTACATTTAGAATAGAAGGATTCAAAATTTGGCAGCTGGTTCAGCGTCAGGACTTCATAAGTCAACTTTCAAATCCTTCATTTATCTATGTAAAAGGTGGAAATAAAAAAAATGTGCGAGCAAATACGTTGCACCATTCGTAGAAATGGAGTGAATTTTGTACGTACAAATAACGTACGTATATTACGTATAAGCACCTAAAATATTATTCGTAGAATCGCCGTAAATATTCTACGTCTAGTGCTCTTCCAAACTATACGTATAGACTTACACAACGGCCGCGGACATCGTACCCTAGAATTCTACGGTCTTTATACGGCCTTTCTACGGTCTTTTTTTTCGTATAGTATATACGAGACTTTGCCTGCTGGGGACTTACGACTCAAATTACTCGGTTTATAGACGTAGAAGTGAATGTCAAATAAGCGTGTGTACAGATACGCATAAAACAGAATACAGTAAAACCTGTCTAAAACGGAATGCTGTGGTACCCAACTTTTCGTTCCGTTTTAGCAGGTTTCCGCTTAATACAGTTTTGCATTTTCAGAAACTTGATACTTTCACAATTTTTGAGAAAATTTTCTCGAAAAGTCACTTTTAGAAAGAGCCCCTAAAAAAGCCTGTTCGGGAATTTTTTTTCAGAAACTTGATATTTTCACCCTTGCTAAAAATGACTGAAATTAAATGCATTTTTCCGTCTGTCACTTGCAGTCAGTCATACTCATATCCACTCATTTCAACTATTTTCCGTTTTGTGCGAAAAATTTCGTTCCACGAACCATGTTCCGTTTCCGTGTTAGACAGGTTTCCGGTTTATACAGGGTATTTTGCATTGGAAAATGCTCCGTTCCCAGTTTATTTTTCCGTATACAGGTTTTACTGTAACATCAAAAAAGAAACGATTTAATCACGAATGCAGCGATACAATAAACAGGAAAAATTAAGCTTATATATAGTCCATTTATGGATTTACGGCCCTATTCTGAAACCTGCTGTGACTAAAATTTTGTGACTGCGCTTGTGATCGAAGCGTTTTTTCGCATTCTGGCGCTGCAGTCACAAGAAAGGTCACAATAATTTCTCCACATAGTTGGAGACATGTGAAAATGATGATGCTGTGTCAGTATCAATGATCAATTCGGACTTTACAAGTGCATAATGAAAAGTTGTGTGCCTTAGTAAAAGTCTAAAACGTGGAAATCTGAAGTAACGCTCAACAGTATTGTCGATTAATAAAAACGGATCACTTGCGTTCCTCAAGTTTCGGAGTGCAGCTCTTCTTAACGGCCTTAAATCATACAAAATGTAAAACAGCCATCTAAATTTACGTTAAATTACTTTTGTTCAGCTTCTTCCAGTAATTACCTCAGCAAATATAACAAACATTCCATTTTTTTCAATATTAAGTATTGAAACTTCACGAAATGTTAAATTTGTTTGCCTGGCTGGTCACCTATTTCGATAGTCGCAATTTTGTGATGTTTTTTTAAAACGTCAAAATTGTGACTAATGCTAGAATATTAAAAGTCACAGATTTTCTAAAATTATGACTCTCCGCTAAAATTGTGACTTGTGACTGTACACGGAATAGGCCTGTTAGACGCGAATTGCGTTACAGAAGACAAGCCTTTCAAAATTCTCCTGACTAAATATTTTCGACCAACCAGGTGCAAGATAAATACTGAAAGTTTTTGAAGTGGTGCGAATTTGAAGCATGAAGTTGGCCTCGTCGCTAATCTCTTCAACGTACTAGGGTATGTCGGAGCGATTGACAACTTCAAACCTAAAATTCTTCCAAATACGTACGTCGTCCACATACAATTATGGCTTGGTCATCCTAAACGCTAGGGAGACAATGAGAAAAACTATTCAGGTAACGAAAAAATAAAAAAAATAAATCAGTAATCACAAAATATTTAGGACTATAATCTAGACAAGGTTGACACTTTAGATTACTTAAGCCTGGTACTAACTAGAAGCGAAAACGAAATTTTCTGTCGATTCACATACAAAATCCACTAACAATTTTCGCTCGAACGAAAAATTTGTATGGGAAATTTCGTTTCGCTTCTAGTTAGTACCAGGCTTTAGGAGTAACACAGGCGGTAACTTGTATTTTGAGCGTTTGAAGTTCTCCGCAATTTCCACTCTTCCACTGTATATGTACGAGAAGTTACGCTATTGGCTGATTAGCTTGATCTACATAAATTACTAAGAATATGAAGAGATCCTAATAAAATGAAGCTGAGAGCACTATTTTCATTATCTTTACATCGATTGATAGACGTTTATAATCACTTCTATAAAAGCATTCCGATGAACTCTTACCCAGTTGGTCGCGTCTGCGAGATTTCTCGCAGATTTCTCGAAGACATGTCGGCCTGTCTGCGAGATTTCTTCGAGACGCCTTATAGGAAAAATACACGGTATCGAGACAAATGCACCCCGAAATCTCGGAGATATGTCTGCTGAATGTCGGGATAGCAAAATGTTTTCAC
Organism: Beris morrisii; assembly: GCA_951812415.1. Lineage (NCBI taxonomy): Eukaryota > Metazoa > Arthropoda > Insecta > Diptera > Stratiomyidae > Beris > Beris morrisii. Next base: position 887,789 of record OX638310.1, read on the forward strand.
AATCAGCGCCATCTATATATTAATAGATTTTTCTATATTTACTTGTACTCATACTTCTTATAATAAAGTAAAAAAACAAAATATTTAATGAAAAGTACTCTTTATTTAGTAATTAAAAAAAACATCACTGAGAACAACAATAATTCACTTTATAATGCATGCAAAAACACTTTCACCCACAACATTCGACCAAGAGGTGGTGAAATGCAAGAAGATTGACATGATCTGAAAAGAGGAAACTCAAATTAAACGCGGTTGAAACAAACTTATCAGAATAAAATTATCACATACCACTATTCAGACGTACTCTGTGCGAATTGAATAAATATGTACGACAAAATTTATTCCGAATTTAGTTTGTCATGACTTTTCTAAGCGGCAGACGTCATCTCAAGTCTTCGATCTCTTCGCTTCTCTGCGGTCGTTTTCTGCACTTCAAATACATCGTGGTGGGAGCACATGTTTGTATTGCTATTTCTTTCTATCTAGTATTGAAGAAAGGTATGCAATATGATTCCTAAGGCTCAAACCATCGAGATTATGTCTCGAAAGAGGCAAGCGACCAACTGGGTACAAGCGACCTTACGTCCGATGCAGGATATACGAAAAAAAAACAAGTGTACAGTTAAGCCTCAGTTATAATGGTTCCGATCCGATCCGGAAAACGGACTGTGTTGTGTTTCTCCATCCGACACACATCTAAAGGGAATTTCGGAACGACTAGTCACAATCGTTCCGTTGATTAGCCGATACACAAAACGGAGGGGTAAAGTTGACCAACTTTCAACTTCTATCCGTTCCGACCCTAAGAGGTGAATTATTGAATTTCACCACCTCTTTTGCCTAGCTGAAAATCAAAAATACACCTCGATAGTGTCACTTTGACGAATGTCGGAACGGAATCATTAGGTCTGTTCTTTTTGTCGAGTGTAGTGTACTCAGTGTACACTTTCTGCCCTAATGCTGTTCTTTTTGTCGGAGTGACGTCAGAGGTGACTGTTCTTTTTGCTAGTGTAGTGTACTCAGTGTACACTTTCTTACACTGGGTCGGGAGCCGGTGTAAGTTCTTCTTCTTTACCATCTGTCAAAATTGATGGCTGTATGCAGATAAAATTGACTTTGTGCATTTATGAAAATACTGTTTTGAATGAATATATGCAAGAATATTGAATGGTAATAAATTTGCATTGATAGAAGTGAAAGAATAAAACAAATAAAAAAGTTCGGAATTTTAGCTGTCATTTTTCTACACTAACCCGTTCTTTTTGCGCGGTCTACACCCTAAACTTTCAGTGTAAGTTGTATCGCATTTTCAGTGCAAGTTACACTAAAATGTGAACTTAACCTGGCAAAAAGAACAAACCTATTGTGCTTAGAATTTTTTCTCCTCCGACGTTGCCGGATCGGAACGGAACCATTATAACTGAGGCTTTAGCCTATTACATGAGTTCAGCACGAAGAGATGGAAACGCTTTACTCAAAATTGACAAGGTACTAATGTTAATTTTAATAAACTATTTACTTTTGACAATCACGTCGATCATATCGTCAACAAAGCTACGATGGTCTAAGGAGTTTAACGACACTCATATTACGAAGACTCTGTGCTGTGCTTTTGTTCGGTCTCTTCTTGGGTATGCGTGTCAGTTTGGTCACCTTACTATAAGAATCACGTCAATAGGATTGAATCAGTACAGAGAAGATTTCTGAGATTTGCGCTAAATGGTCTTCCATGTATAGACTCTTTACGCCTTCCGCCCTACTTCGAGCGCCTTTAGTTACTTTCACTGGAGTCTCTTAAGAATAGGCGATGCCTTATTACTGCTGTTTTTGCTGCTTCTTGGCGATATTAACTCCCCTCATCTGCTGGGTGAACTATCTTTCAATGTTTCGAGTCGATCCTTGAGAGGCTATGAAATTCTTTATATACTATACCATCGGATAAATTATGGTCAACATGAACCGTTACAAACGATATTAAACTCTAACTTTGCAATTTAAGATTTTTATCTTGATGATTAGGACAGTATTATAAATAAACTGTAAATTTGCTGAAGCTAATATTTATTGTTTTTGTTATTATTATTTTTATTATGTATTTATATTATTTGTTATTATTATTTTTATTATGTATTTATATTATTTGTTATTATTTATTTTTTACCCTATTTTATTTCCATAATAATTATTTATTATTACCTTTTTTTCTCTTTTTTAATGTTTTTATTATGATCACATTAGCATGTGCAAAACAAAAAAGTTTAGAAACAGTTTATAGGTAATCAGATATTTGATGAATGAATGAATAAATAAATCCATAAATAGTTAAACTCCACGCCCAAAGAAAAACCTCAAATTGTCACACATGGGAGTACAATTCCAGAAATAATAAAGGCAGCAAGAGTAAATAGAAAATATTCCATTAGATTAGTTTAATCCATGTAAGGGATTATTAAAAAGAAGATAAAAAAAACGAAAACAACCACAAATAGCCTAATTATAAAAATATTAATTTATAAAAACAGAGTAGAATTTCTCGAATAGCTCGTCGGGCTCTGAGATTAAAGAGATAAACTAGGACTACAAGGAGTTCTATCCAACAAAGTGGATGTTAGTTTCTGGGCTATTTTGGATGTTTTGACCTGTTAGCATCTGATTAACCATTTCATGGTTTAAATACACAACATCTTACCCTTTGGGTATCGTAAGTCTCGTTATCAGACTTGTGGTCTTGAGGCGGTCACCACGCTGATATGTCGAGGAATTCACGAGTTTGTTTGTGCAGTTACTATTGCTCGCTTGCACCAACGACCAGAAAGATCTCGAAACCTTTTGGTTTTATCAATTTCTACTGATAGTCAACGTTTAGGTGAGTCAGCGTTTACCTTGACAGTATTCCAGCCTTATTACTTGTCCACTACGTTCTACTGACATAATTAATGGCGAGATTACCCACTTATTATTATTAACATTAGATGTTATGACTATTTCTTTTTTGATAAAGTGTCCCACTATTTGGCTATCCAATCTTTAGACATTTAGGGGAGTATACTGTTACCAAACTACATATATACGTTGCATAGTCTGGTAGATTTAAAACAAGGAGATTATAATTACCTACTCGTTATAACTTTTTTTGTGCTCTACTTGACCTTATTCAAATTCGTTACTCTATAAAAAAACTCAACAAAAACCATACATTTTCAAACAACATGAATTTAGATTAAAAAATTTAATCGAGTGGGTCGGAAGCTTTCTTGGATCGTTCTGGCAACTCAGTTGCAATGCCTGGTCTCATCTGTTTAAATATTTTCTCCTCTTTTGACTATTAAGTTGGAATTTTTGCGGAGTAACGAAACACTAAGTACAATATTTTGAACGACGTCAACGCGAAACCACTACGCATACGAAGACGGCGACAAATAAAAGATACAGATGACATTGAGTTAAGTAAACTTTAAGTGATAACAGCACCAGAAAAGCATGGCATTGATAACACTTCGACAAAATTACGCTTCCACGTAGTGGTGAGCTTTAGAAAATAAATTTAAATTCATTCCGCTCTCTCTTAATTTGAGCAAGCAAATTATAAATTTTTTGATAGGTTAGTTCATGATAACCCGAAAGGGGTTGTGTAGGAGGGGGCAAGTTTGGTTTGGGTTAGAGTAGAATAGCAAAACATAAGGAGAGCGAAACAAATAAGCTCGGACGAAGCTGTATGACGTCTGATATCTTAACTAGCTCCTAGAAACACTTCTTAGCTTTAGAAATGCTCGGAGTCTTGGGAAATTTAATTAGCTGTTTTGCTTTTTTCTAGGTACACAACCTGAAAACTACGCGAAAAGATAGTTTGGAGTTGATTTTCAGCTTAGCAGCCTAGTGCGAATGTCTTTTCTATCAGCTCAGAAGTCGTAGGCTAGAATCCCACTGATGACAAGATACTAGGTGTATCATATTTTCCTTGCATTTCAACAATATCAATTCCAAAGATGCAATCTCCAACTATCCTATTATGTATACCAATTCCATTCGGTGGCTCCTGCACAGGCTAATCAACCTATTCCCGGAGAAAAATTAACAACGTTGCAAAGCGTCGATAGAAACTCAACGGATGAAGAGATATTGATGTCACGAAAAACAATATTTGGAAAAAAAACTTTTGAGGGAGTCTAGGTCTAACTTCAGCTTCAGCTTCAGCACCTTAGTATAAAATAAAAATGTGCATCATTATAATGAAAAAATCATGTATTTGATCCGATGCAAGTATTTATTAGCATTATGCATCGAAAATAATTATTACGCAAATGAATGGATTCATTGCGTCAACGAATGAGTTCATAAAAATGATGAATATGGTATGTACTTTCTTTTAATACTAATACATATTCATCATATTCATGTACACATTCATTATTTCAACGAATAGTGTTACCCTGATCAGTGCTGCGTTCACAAATAATGAACGTATTCGCATCGATATGATGAATAACACGTTATTTATAAAACCCCAAACTGTTTCACTTCCGAATTCTTGTGTAGGCAACCTATTAATAATAATGAAATTGGATCCAACGAATACACAGTAATTTCATATTTTTATTAGTTATTGAAATAACTCGCGTACCACCAATTGTAAAATGATTTTGTTAACGAAGAAACCCTCGCGGGCGTGCGCTCAACATTTCAAAAAAATTTCATCGCAATCGGATGAATGGTTTAGGAAGGCATTCTGGACAAACAATTAGAGCACCAGGATACTAAAATCGCGGAAAAAATTGAAAAAATGTCGAAAAACAATTGTTTTTGATTCGATCGGTACCACCCTTCATAGGAAGCATCCCCGGACTATTTACATGTTCCCTGAAAATTTGAACAAAATCCGTTGAGCGGTTAAGGAGTTTATAGGGAACATACATACATATTATACATCCTATTTTATATATATAGATAGATAAAATATTCATAGTACATATATACTCGTATGTATGCATATACGTCAAATAAAGATTTGTTATGAATTATTCGTTATATTTCACTCAAAATTTCACTCCGGTACTGTTTATTAAACTGCCATAAAGTAACCAATGCAGTATCATAGCACCGTAATCTAGAACATAAGATTGAATTAGACTAGCGATAGAATATTTGCTTTTTTTTTGTCAAGTTGATCGTTTATACTCAAGAATATCTCGGTTATTATTTTATCCTCAATAATTAGAAACGCCCATATTTCTTTGAAATTAGTTGCCCAATTGGAGAGGATTCTTTAACTATCTGCACGAATCACATTGAAATCATTCTAAATCTGAAAATAGTTTTTAAATCTATAAAAAATTTGGATTTTACACATAAAGAGCCATTATACACTATTACTAGTTCACTCTCCGAGCGGTATTTATATATTTTATAAATATTTTTTCATTTTAAACATATCTAATTTTTACTGGTTTGAAAAAACACGTTCTGACGATGCTTTAGTTTTAGGACGTGTTTTCAATGCACATATTCATTAATATTAAAGATATTAAGTAAATATTCATCAGGGTAATGTGCCTCGCCATAAGAAAATAACAAAAGGCAGAGGATTCCATGTACCTATTATTCAATATTCATTGTTGAATCGAATTCATTATTACTATGATCATAATCATTAAAAATCATTCATCAAAACTTGGTAAGCAGCATAATCTATGTATATAAACTGTTGTTTAATCAATATGATGAATGTGTACATCAAACTTTGTAGTTTGTGGTTTTGGCGGCGTAGTTCAACAATTTTTACTTTATTATTTCAATAATACAGTATTTTTATTTAACTTTTTACCAAATATTTGGACTTCTACTTGATACAAGTAAGGTTAAGGTAAATTTGTCTTTTGATTTTTGCGAAATCTTTAACATACTATAACTAACAAAAAAAATTAGATGGAAACAAAGTATTAAAATAAAATTTTTTTTTTCACTAATTCATCGAGTACACAAAATTTCAACGGAATCAGGAATGGTTGTAGTCGATTCTTGATGAATGACCCCATACATACAGAAATATAAAGTCAGCAAATTCTGAAAAATATTTTTAAGTTTTTAACTGGAGATGAGCTTACATTTATTTGTGTGTATAAACGCCAAATTCGGACAAATATAATAATTTAACCGGATTTTTTCATTATCTACCACATTTCATTTCAACATCCTTGTATGCCGTGAAATTCTTGAATTGTGTTTATGTATTATACAACTTTTTCTCGTGTTCGCGCGAGTTTTATGTATTTCGTGAAATAAGACAAGAAACTCACAAAATGCGAAAAACAAGAAAAGCAAGAGAAGTCTGTAGCCGCCTTAATACAAATACAACTAATTTTGTTTAATGAAATGCAATTATCTATATTATGAACAGTATTTTTATACTCTAGATGAAATCATATAGAGTATTATAAGTTTAATCCAGCCCAAAAGTTTGTAACGCATAGAACCAAGCCTCGGACGAAAAAAAGTTATATATTATTTTTTGTTTATTTGTGGCCAAAAACCTCAAATCCGCTTGACGTCCGTCCGCCCGTCCGTCCGTCCGTCTGTCCGTTAGCACGATAACTCAAGAACGCCTTCACCTAGGATCTTGAAATTTTGAATCTGGATGTTTGATTGAATTTGTAAGGCTAAGTTCGTTAACGGGCAAAATCGTCCTACTCCTTCGGGTACCTGCCATACAAAATGTCCTTAAAACACGTGTTCAAGAATATTTGCCGATAACTTCAGAAGGGTTTAAGCTACGACCTTCAAATTTTGTATGTGTTATTTTTCCACTAGTTGGAGCTAAATGTATGATTATGAAGAAAATCCTATTAGTCCTTCGTGTAGCTGCCATACAAATATCCTGTCAAAACGTCTTCACTTAATTTACGGAACTTACTGTAACTCAAGTAATCTTTTAGCTATGAATTGGAAATTTTGTACAAATTAGTTTTGAATAAAAACAAAGTTTGAGTTTACTAATCAGCGAAATCCTTTTACTCCTTCTGGTGGGTGCCATACAAAATGTCCTTAAGACACGTGTTCAACAATACTTTTCGATAACTTTTGAACGCTTGAAGCTACGAATTTGAAATTTTGTACACGTTCATTTTTAAATGGTTCCAAGGAAAAGGATAAATATGTAAGAAATCGAGTGAGTCCTTCCTGCACCTCCCATGTGAAAGTCCTTCAAAAAGGCATTTTTTTTCAATGACTTACCCAGTTCAAGATTTGAAATTCAACACAGAATATTGTCTTTTAGTTTTGGGTAGCAAGCAAATGGGAGTCCTTAATAAAGGACATACAACATGCACACACGTAATTCTACTTTATCCCCAACTACAATATAAATCGGAGTTCAATATTCATCTAGAGTATTATACGATTGGCTTGCAGCCGATCGTGACTGCAGTATGTTTTTTAATTGCATAAACTGGAATCTACAATGGGTTTCTTTCTAAATTTGTTCTTGCTCCAACAAAAGAAAGATAATTAAAAAAAAAATAAATTTTACCCCCGTTTATTTTGAGTTTCTTTTATCACCCTGTATAAGTCGTAACCCCTCAAAATATTGACAATACTGGATTCGGAATAATATGCATCACCAGGATTGTGGAACTTCAGTTCGGAGTAGGGGATATAAAAGCTGATTTATAGCTGAATTACATAGTCAGATTTCGAGAACTCGATTTCAAAATCTCATAAAGCGTTTACTTCGCCTTGACGAGATTTGTTTGACTTTTGAAATTTTAACATCTGACTGTTGTGTCCAAATTTTTAATTTATTTTGTATGATTTTACTATTTGCAGTAATGAAAATTTTGGCTGTTGTGCCATTGATTATTATTATTAGTAATGAAAATTTGTCAAAATTAGACTAACACTAAAAAATAAAATTATTTAATTCCAAACCTTGCATTTTGAGCAACTTGCTCACATGTTTTAAATAAATTTTTCAAATTAAGTTAATTTGAAAATAAATTTTTCAAATTAACTTAATTTGACAGTGAAACATAAATTTTAGTGCTGTACAAGCCGAGTTGAGTAGAGTTGACTCTACTGGAATTTTACAAAACTTAGTCAGTTAAAGAGATTTTATAATTTCAAAATTTGGCGAAATTCTGAAACTGAATTTCTTGCAATGTAAATTAACTATAAATGCGAACATATCATAAAAAAATGATGGCTAACATCCATTCATGGACAATGTTCTTGAATGTTCCTCATTTATAGGCAAGCACTTAGCTCCAGATCAAGTCCTGGCAACCAATTTGGCCCATTATTCGGAAGCCTAAAGAGTTGAATAACCAATAACCATTACACTGCACAAATTGACAATATTTTACATTGTTGTTATAACACTCAAAAAAGAAAAATATTTCAGTTTTAAGAGAGGTGTGCTCAGTTATCACATACGTAAATGCGGGTCTCACAGACTGGACTATTGACGAGAAGATCAATTCTCAAAATTCTTGGAAGAATTGGAGTTTGTGATAAATGCGAGTTGCAGAAAATTCGAGTTAAGGGTATGTATGTATCTAGTTCTTAATAGTGTTGCACAATTTGTAGCAAGCTATCCTGTTAGTTGTACTTACCATCCCCTCCAAGATAAAAGAATATCTTAAGTGTTTGGCTGTTTTTAAAAAAATCTTGCAGTCCAATTTCGTGTGTTTGTCTTTATGGCGACAATCTCAAATCCCCAAATTAAAATTTCTGAAATAAGTGTGTAAGAGGTCTCTTTTTAATTTTCCATGTATTAAAATTGTTTAACTAAGTGAGTTGTTACATTTGAAATCCGGCTAATTACAATGTTCACTAGCCGAAGAACGGGGGAATTTTCCAATGCTTTTCGGGAAATTTCGCATGAGCTTTTTATTTCTTTATTTCAAATGTATTGCGGAAAATTGAGAGAGAGCGCATACACCGATTCCAGGTCGAGCTTCTACTTTAGTTAGTTATTCTGAAGTGGATGAATGGTGCTTTTAAATCTTCGATCATTTGGAGAGAAGTAATAAAATAAATAAATTGTTTAGAGCAGAAAAATAGTAAAAGCTACTGGCGACCAAGACAGCCAGTATCCGCCTATAACATGAATACGACACTACTTCTTCGAGTAGTCCATCGCCGCGAGACATACTACACTGTTGCAAAGTCGTTTTGTATACTAGAGTTCTCTATATTTTTGGCGCGCACTATCAAAAGAAAAGTATATTTTTCATCTGTCGAATTTATTATATAATTGTACAAAAAAAGATCTTTTTGTGCGTGAATGTGCCGAGTTTTTCCATAACAAAAAATTAAATTCAACAAATTTTGCATATAGCAAAACAGATTTGTTTTTGTAATAAATATACAACGTACTTGTAGATTTAAAGTTAGGATAGTTTTATATATACCACGAAACGTCACGGTATCAAAAAAAGATGCAACACTACAACACATTGGTGATGTGAGTGCGTGTTTAATTGTTTGCGAATAACCGGTTTCAAATATCATTCGGATCAAATCAACAATTTATGTTTCATGATTAAATACGAAATTTCCCTTATCCGAATAAAACCATAATTAGGCGGAGAGTTCTGTGTTTAAAATAAAAATCAAGAAAAAGAGGTGTTTTCTGAAGTGCAAATCGTATTAAAATACAAAAGTTTTTTATTCACTGCGTATTTATCGTTTGCAACTACGTTGCAAATATTCCTGCATGGTTTCATTAAACTACGACTACAAAAACAAGTGCAATTATTGTTAATAAATATATTCAGTGCATAAAGAAAAAAAAACTCTAGTGTAGGTACTTAAAGCTGGCGTGGATATCACAAAAAAAAACCTCGAATTTTTGCTGTAGGTCGAAATGCCGCGACAAAAACGTCTCAAAATGAAATACAAAATATATATATACTTTTTTCGCTAAATATCTTCTATTTCTCTCGGAGACGAGATATCTCCTTAACAAAAATAACACGTCACTCAAAAACGTTTTTCTCTTTTTCTTTTTTGGTTAGAGCGGAAGATATTTATTTAATTTTTTATAATTTTTCATTTTATTTTTCATTAAACATTTTTGTTTTTCGGTCTCCATGATTTAGAAAAATGAATTATTTTCGATGTTTTGGCAATCGCGCGCTATACAACTCCAAGAGAATAACAAGAGTAAATTTCAAGATATTTTTTTTTTATTAAAAAAAAGTTTTTTTTCAGTATTTTGAGCTTTGATTGCTGTCGAAATTTTTGTATTTCATTTTCATACGTGTGTGAATAACTCTTTTATAAATTCACGAAAACAACAACTAACACTCATAAATAGATACTGACCCTCATTGTAATTGACAATACGATACAGTGGCATACAAAAAAATTAAACAAAAAAGCACTTTATTGAGTACAGTAGAAGTATTTTTGTCCGAGTTAAATTGTTGAGGGCTAAAATAGGTCCTTGCTCTCGGTAGTAGTAGGCATGCTAGTATATCAATTCATACAAATAGATTACAATCTCACCTTGGTAATGAATGAGTTTATCGACCGACCGTGGAGTTATGATCTCAACAGGAGCACTCTGTACTTAAGTAAATAGTCTGGATCACGACAACTTAAGAACGTTTGCAAAGAAATAATACGATCTAAACATTGGCTTCTGAAGAATTGGTGAATGCTTTTGAAGAAAATTTTAAGATCTATTTACCTATACTATATATAGGTCGATCCTAAGAAGAATGAAGAATATGATAAAGAGTTGTGCAGTCTTCGAGTATCAAGAAGTCTCAACTCTCCTTTTTTCCAAGGGGCTTTCTTGTTTGTCCATATTGGGTATTAGCCTCCTGCAGAATGTTTTGCCTCTTTCCGTTATAAACCATTGCAACTCAGCCTTGGTATGTTGTCTGCGTCTGGATTTTACACCAATTAATTGATTTGACTATGACTTGAGTAATTTGTGTGGTATTCATCCATTTGCAAGATATGACCAGGACTTTTACAATTTACGTAATCAGGAAATGGTTGTTAGATCAGTTTTTTTTGGATCGAATACGCCATTCAGATTCACAAACATGGACTCGGCAAACGTGCCTTCAGGTTTCATACACAAACTATTGTTTTAAATGAGCGAGGTGATTCACAGCAGGCAGGGATTCCACACAGCTCACTTGTTGAAACAGTTCAGTTCAGTCGGCAAGGGGGATCTGCACTCTCGCGCTTTCTATCAACGGTTATCTAAAATGTACGGCCTTAACTCCACCAAGGCATACAAACTTCCTAAACTTTATAAACTTAAATTGTATGCGTAATGTACAGTAGACTAAAAATTCCCGACAACATTACCTGGTTCACCTTTCAATCAGTGGCGTGGCCTGATAATTCCAACTAAGGGAAGCGAGTATTAATAGCACCCTATCGTTAGCTACTTTTAATATTGCTAATATAAAAGCTCGCAGGAATCCAGAACGGACCTAGAAGTCATTAAATTTCAATTCCTAACTTTGTCCAGAATTAAATTTCTATCCTACTCTGGTAGCCCTTGTCACACATCACATTTTTAGTCCACTTTCTCAGTCCACAAGAAATTACAAGCAAAGTGCAATGTGCTCTGCTATGCGAAAGGGGAAAGTGAAACCAAGTTCCACCGTCCACAACGTCTATGCGTAAGCAGTTCTAATGCTCGAGATGTTCATGTTCATGTTCCTTCTTCTTGGTTTTTTTAATTGCTTTCTTTTCGTAGGGTTACCAATTCGGCTCTATGAGATATTCGTAATTAGTTTCTTGAGAACTTTTATTCGCTAAATGTAAGGGAAGCAATACTTGCTTCCATGAACGCCACACTGCTTTCATTCAATACTTAACAACAATTTTTTTCAATCTTCAATGGTTTTCAACAGTGTACATGCCAGAACTCACATTTGGTCGCCTTTGCGCGAAAATAATTTACCGAATTTCTAATTATCTTTGATAAAATCACAGCGCGACAACCAAGTGTATAAAAATTGAATCAAGCAACTGTGCTTTTGCAGCAATATTAGTAACTAACCCGTACAATTTGTTATTAGTGAAACCTGCTAATCGAAACACTATAAACGGACCACGAGCTAATCGGGCTTACAAGCCGTACTTTCTTTTCAGTGTTTCACCTATTTATCCGACGGCAGTAAGGGTTCATCATGAATAAACTAAGGAAGCGCATCCCGAAACTCCTATTTTGCATGCAGCACTCAGCATGGTTATAATTTTCAAGGAAGTTCAATCACACCGTACTCGTATATTTGTCATATCCAGCATATTTTGTTATCGTTGACAAGGTCGACCTTGCTGTACTATCTCAAACCACTATCCGATTAATTACACAATAGTATGAAACTTGTGGATTAATTCGTTAAGAAGATGTACGGTATATTAGTCTTTTATAATACAAAATGTATATGTAATGCAAAATATTGGATTTAACAGAAAATTCATTACAAAAAAATATTGACTTTAACTGGCGATAATGAATCTTCGTATTGTGATTCATTTTTCAAAGCATCAACTGTTATTGTAGATTCTGTCTTTAACTTGTCTCTATTCTACTACACAGTTGCACTATCTTCTGTTTAGAATACGATAGTCAGACTTTTTCTTTAAACATTGCTACAATCAACTTTGGTTTTGGTTTTGACACTGTATGGCAAAACTCAAGAATACATAGTTTTGATAAGGAATTGTAAAACATAAAACAATCTTTATTATTTATCTTAAATTTAGTATTAAATCAATTCAGAATGTTTTAAAGTAGTCAACTGGCTGCCAAATCGAGTTCAAGCTTTCATTTTTTATATAAATAATGCAGATAAGTGTCGACAAACAATTTCTTCTGATAAGGCAATCCAGCTATACTTATAGCTCGAATTACAAGGTCACGAACCGAATGGTCACATTTCTGAAATCAAGGTAAACTCAGTTAAATTTACTTATGCATACGATGGTGTGACTTCTGGATCATTCTTCTTAGACCCTAAAACATTTTATATTTTCATTGAGTTTGGGCATTTGAATTCGGCTAGTAAGATTTCTAGCACCTCAGCCACTCTTAACACCTTGATATAAACAATCTTATACATAAATAATCTTTCTATAAATAATTTTTGGATCCAAGTTGGTATCACTGAAGATGTTATAAATATATGTATAGGTGGTTAAGATACCTACTCGTATATTATAAGATTACATGGATTGGCGGTAAGATATCTCTCTTAGTCGCAGCGAAGCATGAAGACGATACCGTGCGAGAATTAATAGAAATAGTGGGTATATACTTGTTGCGAGGGTTAGGTTGAATTTAAATAGTGTTTTCTTTTAGGAGATATATATATATTCAGAAAAATATATTAAGAAATACACTTTTAAATTACTTTTAAAATACTGGATATTTATCCAATTAAAGTTTTTTATGTTTATTCAATTCTGTCACACTTGTTTCCACTTATTAGACTGTTGATGCATTGTACATGTAAACAAAATTGTTGTTGCACTAAGGTGGTCAAACACAAAAATGTTTACTACCGAATTTTTGTAATAATTTGGCAAGTCCAGTATTCTAACTGAATGATATTGTAATGATCACTTTGTAAGACAGAATTATAATTTTTAATTCAAAAAGTAACTTTAACAATTGTTCTCAAATAACTTGTGGCTTATCACGATATAGCAATATTCCCTTCATATACACTTACACTCAAAGCAGCTATTTTAAATACAATGCCGTCCTTTTTTTGGTTCGCATTAATCGAATTACAGAAAATCACGAGAGAAGCTTCAATACAAATGGAAAATATAGTGGTTATTTTTCACCTTTTTTTTCTCTACTCTTCTCACCATCATCAATGGCGCGACAGCCCAAATCGGGCCCTGGTCTCCTGAAGTCGTCTCGATCCAAAGATCGCGTCCTCCAGCTGCTAATTTTTAAGATGGCTTTGCTATCTTCATAAACCGAGTCTTCCCATCGCTTGCGTGGTTTGCCTACTGGCCTGTTACCACTCGCTCCCCTGTAAGAGCACGTTTGGGGATTCTTCTATCTTCCATCCGCTCTACATGGTCAGTCCACTGCAGTTTACGTAGTTTGATGAACATTAGCAAATTTCGTTTAGTGAATTAAATTTTATATACAGTAAAATTTCGACAACTAGAATCATCATTTGCTACAAAATTCTTCTAGTTATCAATTTGTACAACACTTTTATTCTAAACGCGATTGCCACATAATACACTGTGAGTTATTAAAACTTCGAGTAATCGACGTCTGACTATATTTCCAAGGGAACTAAAAAAAGTAATGACAAAAAAAACAATAAAAACTGCGCTACAAATTAGAAAATTTACAAATTTATTTCGCATTTTAGAAGCAACTTTTTACCAAACGACTGTAAAGTATGTTCTTACATAATTATAATTATTTAAAATTCTTAAATTCCAACCAAATTAATTTAATTAAAAATTAAAAAATATCGTAATTTGATGTATGGCATCTTTAATTTTCTGTGTTTTCTTCATTTCTTCAGTTCCTATTCGTGTTTTTCTAGGGAATAGATCGACGTTTTAACAACATTCTTCTGAAACGCTTTTTTCGCTTTTAATAATTTTTTTTAGCCTACGAGTTGTAAGCCCATGCCTAGGTGAATGTACAAACTCACGACCTCAGTGTTAATCGACTAGCTTGCAAGCCTTATTTTTTCCTATCAGTAAATTATTGAAATTTCATCATTTTTAAATAATAATGGAAATAAATTAAATATTCCTATCGTTTTTCAGTTTCCAGAAAATTGTTTTTTTTGTGGCATTAAAATACATAATGTTCTAAATTTCACGTTTTGACATTATTCATAAAATTAGGACAACAAAATATTAATATGTACTGGAAACTGAAATTATAATATTAATAATAATTTGAAAGATCTCTTTCACATGTGTTTCTTTAGCAAACAACTTAATCATAAGAACATACCTACTTGCTCATTTTGTAGTAATTTCGTTAAAAAATAAAGACGTTCTTATTTTTAAGTAAAGCATCTGCTTTCTAATGAGTGATCTCTGCTAACAGAAAACCGCTAAACAACATATATATGTATATATCAAAAAGTTGAAACATGGAACTTATAGTGCGTGATAATCACCGGCTAAATAATTTGTAGGTTGCATACGGAGTGAGATTCAAATTTTTTTGACACATGAAGTTTCTTAGCTCCAAAAAGGAAATGATGGGTCAATGAAAACTTCGAAACTCTACACATCAGCGAGAGCAAAATTAAGTTCCTTTTTACTTTATTATTTCAATAATACAGTATTGTGATCAATTTTTAAAAAAAAAATTTGCTACCCTGAAAATTTTTTTGTTCACGTTTCATGACTAGTAGACACGAAAAATGCAAAAAAAAATGTCAGTTCGTCTGTCCGCCGTACGCTGTATGTCTACCGGTATACGCAAATTTGTTTGAAGGCTCGTAGCACCCAAACCCTTTGAGCTATTCTGTTGAATTTTTTTTCGTGGGTAGAGTGGGTAGGTCCCCTGAAGTGACCAAATTCTAAGGGTGGTGTTGTGAGGGGGGAGGTGGGGGAAGCGTTTTATACGGAAAATTTTGGTTTCTAGATCTCAGCAACCGCTTATACTACGAAGCTAAAACTTGGAATTTATATAGAGCTTCAATAGTGGACCCATTTGCAAAAAAATTGCCGATATGGGTGTAGGAGTGGGGGAAAAATAATGCGTCCAAGACACGCTCGAAAGCCGAGATTGAGATATTCTAAAATCCATATCTCCTAAACTGTTAATGTCACGAAATTAAAACATAATGAACATCTGTAGGTATACTAGGAGAATAGATCGGAAACAAATTTTTGAGTGTGGTAAGTGACGTGCGGGGGTAGGGGGTGAAAAAGTTTAGATTACTATATCTCACAAACCAATTGCACTAGAAAAATAAAATTCGGTTTCTGTATTAAGGTTGACAAATAAAGTTTGATGAAAGTAAAAAGTAAAGTAAAGTAAAGAGTGAGGTGGAGCATGGAAGTAGAGGGGATAAGAATTTTTCAAAAAAATCACGTCTCATATCTCAAGAACAGTGTGAGATAGATACTTAGAATTTTTACCAGAAGTAGACCTAATAGACCCCTATCAGAAAAAAAAGTTTGAAGGTGGGGGTGGGGAGGGTAAAAAAGAAAAAGTTCCGATTTTTATTTCTCGAGAACCTATAATGATATAAAACTGAAACTTGGTATTTGGATAGACATGTAGTAGTAGCATGTTGGAAAAATATAATTTTTTACCCCCGTACCATATGGTGGAAGGTGTTTTTGCTATCTATAGAACGGCCTATGCTAGAAAGTTGAAACTCGCTATGTATATGTCAATCAACTAGAAAAGTAATTTAGATAAAAAAAAATTTCAAATATCCATTAGAGTTTGGAAGGAGGTCGAAAAAAATGATTAGTGAAAAGGGAATGCATATATTTTCACGATTTTAGTCGTATCTAGTAGGTCTTCCCAAACATTGGATTCATTTTAATTCTACGGCTTCTTCATATAAATAACTAAAAAGCGTTTTCAGGATTTTTTAAATTCGACCCCTAAGAGGGTGTTAAGTGGTTGTATACTTTTTCACGAATTCTGCCTTATCCCCCAGGTGTGATCGATATCGAATATCTTTTCACTTTCATGGGCTTGCGTAATAATCGCCTAAAACTTGTTTTTAAGATTTTTCCTTTTTCAGCCCCTAAGAGGATATAAAAGGGTTGTACACGTTTTCACGAATTTCGTCATATCTTTTAGAAGTGATAAGAAATTGAATTGGTTTTTACTTTCTCGTGCTGTCTTCATATTTATTTATTAACTCCTTTCTAAATTTTTGGATATTCAACCCCCAAGTGGGTGTAAGGAGGTTGCATATATTTTCATAGATTCTTACATATTGCTTAGATCTAATGATATATCGAATTCATTTTTACTTCCTAAGGTTTCCTATATAACCTCCAAGAAGTCAATTTCAGTATTTTTAGATATTCAATCCTAAGGGGTGTAAGTGGGTTGTATGCTTTTCAAAGCTTCGACATATTTCTTAGGTTTGATGAGATATTAGATCGCTTTTCACTTCCACAGACTTTTTATATAATCGTCTATAAACCCATTTCTCAATTTTTCGATATTCAACCCCCACAGGGTTTGCATATGTTTTCACAGTTTTTGCCATTCCTTAGTTCTGATGATATATAAAATTGGTTATTACGGCCAACCAATTCACGATTTTTCTAATTTTATGAATCAAGGTGGTGTGAAGGGTTTGCTTACGTTTTCACAAATTTTTCAAAATCCCTCGTGTCTCATGAGATATCAAGTTGCTTCTTATGAAATCGTCTAAAAACCTGTTTCACAATTTCTTCGAAATTCAAACCCCAAGTGGAAGTAATGGTTTTGTATACGTTTTAACAATTCGTCATATCTCTTAATTCTGATAAGACAACAAATTTACTTTCTATGGGCTTTTAGTGTACATAATATGTATATCGAAATTCGAACAGTCTACACGGACTTTTTCAATGTTTAATCTTCTAAAAATCTATATTTTAAATATTTTTATTTTAAGAACAAAATTAATTTTCCAAGAAATCTAATAATCTCGAAACAACTCATGATATACTCCGACTTTGACCGCTCCCGAACTTTAACCCGAAAATTAATAAAGTTTCGCCCAGACCATTGGCAGATTTTTTAAAATGCTATTAATATTACCAAAATTGCGGGCCTTGCAGCATATGCTGCCACATAAAAATACTTAAAGCAATCGACATAGAGCGATTTACGATTCTACAGAAATAATCGCACAGGAATAGTACAATTATCTTAATCTACAACTTCTAGTTTATTTTATATTCCTTTACATCATTTACGAAAATTTATTTTTTTTTTCTAAATTTTTATCGCGTCTACCAAAAATTGCCAAATATCTGTAATCGGACAATACTATGAGTTGGAATAAAAAAACGTTGAAATCTGTATGACGCGACAGTTTAATAATCATAACAGCACAATTTTTCAGTTTTTGAGGAGATTAAAATTTTTTAAAATTATTATTAGATTATTATTTTGAACATATAAAAGTATGCCACTGTACAATATTGTTACATTCATATGTACGAGTAAATTTAGTACACACATCTGTGTTATAATATCACGTCAAGCAAAATGATGGTCAACATTGAACAAACAATAAGATAAAATAACAATAAAATGTGCTAAATAACATTTTACAACATATTAATTTGACTCTCGGTTTTTGTAGGGTCCGAAGAAATCAAACTCAAGGACTGCTAGAAAATATTTTATGATAAATTTACAATAAAACGTTTAAAATATTTTGCATAAATCAAATATCGTCGAGTGTAAGACTAAAAAAACGAGTGAATATTGCTGTTTGATTTGTATTAATCCTAAACTGAAACTAGACGTAATCCGTTGGCCGAAAACAAGTTATGGTAATTAACCAAAAAAAACATAATAATAGAATAAATAAATAAATATTGTGTTGATATCTGAATGTTCCTTCCATCTGTATTAAGTTGAATAATATGCTGAGATACGAGACAAGTGTAATTTAAAAATATAGAAGTTTATTAGTGTGTTAATCATATCAGTGACGTCGTGTATTTATTTGTTTATTATATAATTATCGTACCTTATTGTATTGTAAACTAGACATATAACAAAATTAATAATTAAATTAAAGCGACCAATTTTAACCTGTTGAGCGATATTATACCGAAGACCTTTTTCTATCGCTCGAAGTTAACGTGCGTTTGTATAGTTCTAACACAACTCTCTGTACCGAATGGAAAATTCTATAATTTGCACGATAAACGGTTGTGTTGTGTTTATCAAAGAATTCGACGAAGTGAAATAAACAAAGATCGAAAAGAGGAATTTTGCCGAGCTGGAGTACAACGAAGAATGGAATTTGGACGAAGAAATCGACGAAAAAAATATACCAAATATGAGCACATCGAATTACTATCATGGATTAAATAATCCATCGACGAGTACAGGACATTATGCGTCCGCTCCATACTCTCGAAACTACTACACGGATACATCGAGCGACGAGGGCTGCGGCCCGCCTTCTAGTTCCGACTATACGCGACCAAATCCGTTACAGCCATACTACGATTCCACCGCTTTTTTGCCGCCTTCAACGTCGCAGTACACCCACTATTATCCTCCTAATATTGCACCACCACCCAGTAGCTCTGCGTTTAATTCACCAACACCGAGCAATCATAGTTCGTGGTATTCACCGCCAATCGGAGGCACGCAGCATGAACAAATGCTCAATATGATGCATTTTTCAAACAGGTAAATAATTTTAGTGTTGTCGAAAAGGTCAACTCTTGAATTTTTTTCTGAAACTTGTAGTATAATGTATGCCAGCCAGTCAATTTTTGACAAGGATAATTTGACAAAAAATTCAGTCAATTTTTTGTCAAATGTTTGGCAAAAAAAGCTCAGTCGAATTTAACGATTTCACGATTACACTTTTTTGGGTTATGTTCAAATTTTATCTGAGAAATTTAAAAAATTTAAAGATTTTCTACCTTTATTCGTACCTCACTCTCCTTTTCACTCCAGTATGCAGTTCCGCATGAAAACAGCTCTAGTGCGCTGTGCGGTACATCCGTTTTCGTCTTCAATGAACCCATTGAACCCACTTATGACTTTGTAGCCCTCTCATCGGACAAACTGATAAATTGTCCGGAAGCTGTGGCTCAAAAAGTGATGTAAATTACGATGATAAGCAAACATTCCTGAAACTACTTTAACTCCTTAACTATTTATGATCAGGAGAAAGCCGTTAATAATCCATGTAACAAACCGACAGATTATTATAATTTACCTGCGTTAAGTTAATAGTAACTTCACAGTAAAAAGCGCTGCATTGGAGACTGGAGATTTAGTCGATAAGACAAAAAAAAATAAAATCTGCTGAAATTCTTCATCTTAGTTTTATGGAATAGTATATTTAAACTCTTCGTTTAAAGGCTTGTTCGAAAGACTTTCATTCAATCTCTTTTTATATTGGTATACAGTACAGGTATGTACTCGTATTTACAAAATTTTGACCAAAGGAGATATTTGAATTTCTGCATTCGCGAAGTATTCATTGTTCAAAAAAAATTCTTTTCAGTACCTCAGCAGAGCTGTTGAAATTATAGATATATTACCCTCATAAAATTAGAACTGCTGCGGTATTGTATCAGTCCTGAATATCACGATTCAATCGTTTCCACTTCTCGCATTTTCAACGCTAATTATACAAACATTGTTTTAATTTTAGATACGCACAGACAAAGTCAGCTTTATTAAAAAAGAAGAATATCTATACGAAGATGGGGTGAAAAGTTTCCGGCTTGATAAAGAAAATACAATTTTTTTATCATTTTTTTATTATTTTTCGACATAATCTCCATCAAGTCTAATACATTTTTCATAACGGTGCTCTAATGCAGTGATACCATTTATGTAGTGCGATTTGTCAAGCCCCTGAAAATATGCATTTACAGCATTCATGACTTCCTCGTTGCTCACAAATCGTTTACCTCGAAGCGTGGTAAGGAAACAGAAAATAGTCGCTGGGTGCTAAATCGGGTGAATATGGTGGATGGGGGAACAATTCGAACTTCAATTCGTGGATTTTAGCCATTGCAACGACTGACGAATGAGCGGGTGCATTGTCATGGTGAAACAAGATCTTTTTCTTCGCCAAATGAGGTTGTTTTTCATTCACTTCATCACTAAAACGATTCAATAACTGTGCATAGTATTTTCCATTGATGGTTCTACCCTTCTCAAGGTAATCAATGAAGATAATACCTTTCGAATCCCAAAAAACAGTCGCCATAACCATAAGGTAAATAATTACTGACAAAACTGTGTTTGCCTCAGCTCTCTCACTCACTTTCAATTTCCGGTCCTCTACCACGATTTTAAAAATTTTCTCGATCATTTCAGCAGCTGTCACCTCAACGGAGCGTCCAGAACGTGGTTCGTCATCAGTGCTCGTGTGACCTTTCTTAAAATCAGAAACCCACTGTTTGACCGTTGAATATGATGGAGAAGAGTCCTTTCTTCTTTGATTTGAAGTGGTGTTAAGCCTTTCAAATAGAAGTATTTGATAGCCGCACGCTTCTCTAATTTTTCCATTTCCATGTAAGCAATCTAAATCACTAAGTGACCAATCGACCTGAAAGTTATTACAGAAGCTGGCCAGGTACTGTAGAATACACGTCAAAAATTAAACCTGCTAGCGCCATCTCGATGTCAAGCCGAAAGTTTTTCACCCCACCCTCGTATACTATAATGAACTGTAAATTTTTATTCTTGAGTTAACATTAAATTGATAAATAAAATATATAATTAAATAAAATCACTGTATAAACCTGTATAGAAAAAATAACCATTATAGAAACCGCAGTGAAAAACTCGATTTTTTATTATTATTATTTATCACAAGTATTGAATAGATACTGTTTATAATTGTTGACTAACGGCCCTATTCTGAAATTGTGACCTATCACAGGTCACAACCTACTGTGACTAAAATTTTGTGACTGCGCTTGCGATCGAAACGTTTTTTCGCATTCTGGCGCTGCAGTCACAAGAAAGGTCACAATAATTTCTCCACATAGTTGGAGACATGTGAAAATGATGATGCTGTGTCAGTATCAGTGATCAATTCGGCTTTTGCAAGTGTATAATGGAAAGTTGTGTGCCTTAGTAAACCTCTAAATCGTGGAAATCCGAAGTAACTCTCAAATGTATTGTCGATTAATAAAAACGGATCACTTGCGTTTCCCAAGTTTCGGAGTGTAGCTCTTCTTCACGCCCTTAAATCACACAAAATGTAAAACAGCCATCTAAATTTACGTTAAATTACTTTTGTTCAGCTTCTTCTAGTAATTACCTCAGCAAATATAACAAACATTCCTTTTTTTTACAATACTAAGTATTGAAACTTCACGAAATGTTAAATTTGTTTGCCTGGCTGGCTGTTGTGATCACCTATTTCGATAGTCACAATTTTGTGATGTTTTTTTAAAACATCAAAATTATTACTAATGCTAGAATATTAAAGGTCACCGATTTTCTAAAATTATGACACTCCGCTAAAATTGTGACTTGTGACTGTACACAGAATAGGCCTGTAAGAATGCCAAACGAACTTCAGTAAATTAATGCAATAGGGAGGTGTCTCTCTATACAGTACTCAAATTGTAGTACTGAATACGTTCAGTACAAAATAAATTAAAATTAGCTGAATTTTGGTGATGGATCAACTGAAAATAGGGTCGCCCATTTTTCTGCGATTGGCAGTAGTGTCCAATGTTCATTACCTACCTTCGAGAAGAAACAAGTAATAGTCATCGGACATATGTGATTGCTTACTATTCTGTGGAATAAAATTCATGAAAATTAATTTTCTATAGCACCATTGCAATTCTCGTATCTATAATATCAAAAAACTGAGTAAAACTGGAAAAAGTTATCTAAATTAAACAACCTTATTTACATAGCCACCATCAAACACTGTTAATTAAATTATTTGCTTGAATCGAACAAGTATTTTGTATTTTGACCTATGGCTCTCGAATAAATCTCCCGTCTTCTTTCTTTACTATTCTTCATCTTCATTTTGCTATAAATGAAAACAGATTCTAAGATTTTAATCGAAAAGATGTAATTTTTCTAAGTTGATTTCGAATTAAGACGAAAAACTTGTTTACGTTCGCCGAATATCTCGGTTTTGAAAGTAAAAAAAAACGAAACTCGTCTGGCAAAAATGTTGCCAAGTCATATTTCTATCTTTTGTTGAAACTGAGTTTTTGGCTCAAGTTAGTTTCGGTACGTTTTGTATTACATACTGAGTTTCAGGTATAGCCCATTGATAGTTATACAGACTAATATTGTGGCTATCGGTGGGCTGTGTCAGTGTACCTGAGATACTTGAGCGGTTTTCAGATCAAGTTGAAGGTGAATTAATAACCAACCAGTCATACCGCAGTCGGCACACTAATTTTCTATGTAATTTTCGCTAAAAATTTTGTTTTTAACCAAACGGAAATAAACACATTATTTATTGTACTCGTATACTTCGTTCGGGTACTCGGTGTTATTAGCAAAATTTGAAATGTTATTAGGTTTTTGTTTGTTCGAAAGTTTCGAATTTTTACAGTTTAATAACTTTTGTATAAATTAATCATCTTTCGAGAGGCGTGAATAATTCAATATTTATTTTAAAAAAAGAGGGTTTTTTTTTCATAGGTTTTCCAGCGAAAACGGTGTTTAAACATCAACTTCATGTAGTTTTCATTCGATATAACTACTAGGACATTATAAGTCGTTGTTGTTTTTGATCGTTATATTTCTGTTAAAAATTTTACATGTTTTACGAAATTAAAACATTATATTAGGAAGACAGCGAAGTTCCCATAAAAATCTGTAAAGTAACTGTAAGTAACTTGTTATTTTGTTTTTTTGTAATCTATGCACACCTATCTTCAAATCCAAACAACGCAAGTTCCAATCCCATCCAGGTGGTGCGCTAATTATTAATATATTAAAGACAATGACATCATAAGCCACAGTGTCACCGATCGCCAGAATCGTATACCACCATATATCCTGATATCCTGTCAACACCTAAGATACCATGTCACCCAATTCAAATTTCATGGAAATCTAGGATTATCCTATTCTAAGCTCCTTAAACAGTTAATTTTTTTGATTCTCATTTATTTAACAAATTAAAAATAATGTGGGTGGGTGGGAAATTCCAACTAATGCTTAATTTAAAATGTTACATTCACGATAAAAATATATAAATTAAAAAATTTGGTAATTGCTGGCCCAGAAGAAGTTATAAATAAAAAATAGTTATGAATCCTTTTGAAGAAATTTAATCTAAGATTTAAGTTTAGGATGTAGCTAACCCGAATGTCATTTGCATTTTTCAATTCACCTTCTGTCATATACAAGAAACTTGAAGACCGATTTTTCGTGAAGCATTTGCTTATCTTTTGACAATATGTGCATGGACACTGCGGTGCAAAATTAGAATCCAGCCGAAAAATGGTATTGGTACTAATTCACTTTATTCGTCCACTATGATGTGACACATCCTTCTGACTATGTGAATAAGAGTGCACACTGAAAACGTACTACCATCGAATAAAAGGATCGTACACGAAATAAAAATGACAGTGAACGCCGGTTTACATGGCGGTTGCAAACAATTTTTACTGAGATTTTGAGGAGTTAGCTTATCGAATTTTCAATGGAGTAGAAGCAACCACTGCAAAAAATTTTGGCACAAACACATTCATAGAAATATCGTAAATATTTTTTGCTGGATATAATATCTGTCCGTTTCACTCCTGATCAGTTTCTCGTTAGAGATTTTCCTTCTCCCTTACAATCTCAGTAAAAATTGTTTGCAACCGTCATGTAAACCGGCCTTTACTCTGAGATTCGCAAACTGCAATCATAAAAAAAGTCTAATTTGGTTTGCCTACTTTCAGTTTTGCAAACTATATTAAGGTATCCAAAATCTAATAATTAGAATCCCAGATTGTGGTGGGTTAGAATGTTAATTATTGTCTGAATTGATTCATGAACACGTAAATTAAACTAACGGGCCTATTACGAAACTCGACTCGACCAAAAAACTCACATTCTGCGACTATGAAACTCGACGAGTGCCTACTTGTCGAGTTTCACTCGACTTTTAGTCGAAAAAAAAGCGTGAGTTAAGAGAACTGCGTATTATGAGAGCCGATCGAGTGAGTATTTTCCTATAAGAAATGTCAAACTCACTCGACTGCTGGAAATGAAGTGACTTTCCAATTGTCGAGTTTCATAATACCAACTTTAGCTCGAGTCGAGTCCAAATGTGAGTCGAGCTACTCACTCGACTCGAGTTTCGTAATAGGCCCGTAAATATTAGAGAATAACATTCACCTGCGGTCTTTTACCAAGAAGAAAACGTGCTATTTATGCCAAAATATTTAATTTGTATTGGTTCCTGTATGAACCCTTGTGGAGCATAAGAAGATAGCAATAAATTGTTGATAGCAGATTGATATCAATTTTTTCTAGAACATAGGTGATAAGCCCATCACTAATAAAGTTATTTATATTTATAAAAAGAGCAGTGAAATTCGAGGTTAAAAAATAATCAGTTACATTACATACTTGATAACTGTGAATATATTTATTACATCCAGGTTAGCCAAAATTTATGTATTCGCATATTATTGGTAGATTTTTTTAATTACTACCGCCATACTTCATAAATTAAAAACAATTAGTCACTTCGAATTGATCCTACGACTATTTTCGTATAATGATGGAAAAAAGACATCCATATTTTCGTGGAATCTATGATGACTTTGATAAAATAGCAACATGAGTTGCACTTGTTTTGTGGAGTAGAAAAGTGTGTTAGTTTTTTGGCGTGCAATAGTTAGTAGCAAACCAATTGCCTTAGTAGAACAAAAGACCACTTAGGTCGTGGTTCGAGAAGCAGTAAGGGTTCTACAGGCTCTACCAACAAATAATAATCTCTACGGCCTAAAGCGAGCGTGTTAGTCTATCATCAGGTTGTAGATTCGAATCGAACTTATGACATGGTCCTAACCCAGTTTTCCTTATTTCTCAATATTTTCCATTCCTAAAAATCCCATTTTCATTTAACCTTTCATACGCATTCCTCTCTCTCTCGCCGGGGTTTAAAAATAGGCTAACAAACCTGTCTCCGGAAAAAACAACGTTAAGAAGCTTCGAGAGAAAAACTCAGACCGGACTAAAAGATGATCGTAAGTCCGTCTCTTAATCCGATCTGATAAGTATTATCGAAGAGGCCCGATTTGACCAGAAGAAGAACTATCTCTTCGTGTAGAACTGAAGTTTTTATCCTTTAATGTTCAAATAATAGCACCGATATTCACAGATGATACTGAAGTTGGCAATCGAATTGTTCATACATAATTCGGAATTAAATTACGAATTAATACCGAAATAATCAATTTTATAAATTCTGTAAGATGCATAACGATTACTTGAATACTAAAGCCATTTTGTCAAACATAAAGGACAATATTTTTCACCACGCGAAATATGACATTGAAATTGCATATTAAAAAAAAATTGTTATTTAATAATGGAAAAATTATAAATATGACATTGCCACAAAAGCCTATAAATTCAAGTATAGAATGTTCCATCGTAAATCATTCGAGGACAAATAATAAACATACTTCGTATACAAAGTCAACTTATTACAATGCGGTTTGCTTGTAAAAAATTCGGTTTATGTTCGTTTCGATTTAATGTTGTTACTATTTCGAGAGATTGCACAATATTTCTATATTATAGTGCACTTGTTATTGAAGAACCTATCTCAGAGAATCATACTATATCACTATTGATAATAGGCAGCTACATGAATCAGAGGATTGTATGTAAGATCTGTGACTATGTTTTGTTTTGTTTTCGCAAATTATCGCATGCTGTAAGATTTGAGTGAAGCTCATATAACAAGACAAATTTAATATTATTTTTAGTTACAAAATGACAATGTATTACTTTTACTTGATACAGTTTATTCACAGTAATTAACGTTGGCTTTTAGCACCTGTGAACAGGGAATAGTTGAACACTGTTTCCATTTTCTTTGCGAGACAATTTATGGCAGCAATGATTATAAATTAAGTAGGTATTAGATACTATGTTCTATATACGCCAAAGACGTAGCTACGTTCGGCATAATAAAATCATTCAATTTCGATAGTTTTCCACTTTATTAATTCGTTTTCAGCTATTTGTCGGCTTGTCCACTACCGTAATTTTGATTTAAATAAATATTATAACGTATTGTCAGTGGCCTATTTTTTTGCATATTGCGTAGATAACAAAAGAAATACGCAAAAATTTATCCGGATTCTTTCGAGATTGTAAATTTTTATTTTGTGAGTATAGAAGGGAGAATATGAAATTATATGAATATGAAACATTAAAGTTTGAAAATTTAAAGTTAATACAATTTAACATTTATGTAATATTTAGCTGAATATCGAAACAACCACCTTGAACGCACCTATCAAGGCCATATTTAGACGTAATATCAGAGAATATAAGGATATATCTGCGGAGTACCGAAAGTAGTGATTTTGTATTTTGTTAAAACACTGCGAAGATGCGTTTATAATAATTCCATTTGAGAAAAGATATGTGAAAAAATATACGAACGCAGAAAAATATGTATTTCGCAGTGTTCTTCAGAAAAATGCTATCGCCCGAAAGGTGCTGAAATCACACATTTAACTTTTGAAAACTTAAAATCCATTAGGCACATCGTTGACAAAAGCTTGCAGAGTTGTAATTCAAAGAATAATTTCATTTAATTTTATCTATTATTGCAAATAGTTAACATTTCAGGCATTGCGATAGAGGTTTCAACACACCAGCTCCTCTTCGTTCGCTCCTAATTATTTTTAATATTATTATCACAACTCCCAACTTATGTATATATGCATCGAATAAGTCAGAAATAAAGGTTGTTTATTATTATTATTAGTTTTAGTATTAAATAATAAATTCATGTCATGATAGACCCGGCTATTACTATTTTTTACCTATAACAGTTTATACAGTTCATGCACATTATAAAATCAAAGCACTATTTCATAAATTTTCATCAGAAGTAGTTATTCATTAAGTCAATGTATCTCCATTCATTAATTAATGGACTGGTTCGTTAAACAAAGAATTTTTGATTTAATCAAAGAAATTCGTTCATAAATTTATGCATTCTTTGATGTATATCGTGCGTTAAATCAATGAACTTTGTTTATTTGATATATTCCGTTTATCGAATCAATGAACTTTGTTTATGAGTTGATTGAATCAATGAATATTGTTAAAAGGTATACGTATGTTATTGGTTAAAACAATAAATTTTATTTATTATACATTTTTTCATTCACTTATAACTAAAAAATAAAAGAATGAAAGAAAAGGTTTCTGTTTCTTTTATAAAAAATATAACGTGAAAATATAGAAGAAATACATACTAATTTCTTATTTTAAAATATTATATCACTACACTTTTCTATACAGTTTTCCTACTCTTCAAAGTAGTGTGCCACTTTTATTTTATATTTGATATATTTATTTAATGTTTGTTGAATCAATGAAATAAACATTGAGCTATGATTTTTTTTATTCGTTAATGTACATTGATTTACAAAATTTGTAATTATTGAATTATTAAATTGAATTAATGAAATTTAGATGTTTACGAATGGTTTGTGTTTATGAAATCGCTCGTTAAATGAATGAACTTATTATGATGAAATCATTTCATCAAACTATGAATCGTTCATTAAATATACGGATGTCGATTTTGTTTAAGACACGAAAGTTGATTAACGTCTGTTCATTTAATCAACGAAAGTTTTAACAAAATCAAATTTATTTTCAACTAATTTATACATTGAATCAATGAATTGTAGTTTTAACTCTATGAACTCATACCCCATATTTCATATATCTGAATGAATGCGAAAATGGGGGTGTAATTGCGGTTTGAATAACAAGTAAAATTTAAAACTTCCGCAATTTTTTTCGGAGTCAAAGGTGTTGGTGAAAACTATTGCGTTTCTTTATTATAAAAGCATTTATCTTGAATTTGACACGCAACTGTTTGTTTTATTGCGAAAATCTTCAATTGGTCTTTTGTCTTTATAACAGCAAATCTGTCATCGATCCCGCTCACCATGTTGTTCTATAGTATGTTAAACGCCAAAATCCATAAATTATTTCTGTACATTTAAGGCCGTGACACATTAAAAGCAGAAAGCAGCGGCAGAAGCAGAATTGGTTTAGAAAGCACAGGATCATATGGCGCCTGTTTAAATGAAAGCAGCGGCAGAAGCAAAGTCAGAAACAGTGCTGCTTTTTCGTTCTAAATTCTAAAATTCTGTTTCTGCTTCAGTACTGCCAACGTAAATCCCTTAAGAATTGGGAATGTTGTCAGCAATGGAAATGTTAAATGTGTCAAAATTGTTTCCATACTCGTATTTAATGATCATTTTAATCGAAAAGCGGAAACGGAAACAAAATGTTTTCGTCCGCTCAAACAGGAGACTAAAATACTTGTGACTGTTGACAGTTAGCTTGGACACATTATTCCGTGCTTCTACCTTCGGTGGAAAGTAAGCATGGACACATTTTTCTCTGCTTCTGCTTTTATTTAAATTCATAAAGCAGAGCAAAAAGCAGCACTGACGACGCTGCTGTTACTGCCGCTGCTTTCTGCTTTGAATGTGTCACGGCCTTTAAGCGAAATTAATTACTTTCGCAACATAGTTGCATTCGGCGTCTAACTTTTGCTTGGGGCGTAATTTCCAAGTAAGATCACATGCAGGTCAGCAAGTAATTTTTTTTCGCGCAATTGTATGTAGGTATGTACTTTTGTTTTTACAGTCAACTCTCGACACTATAAAATCAGAGTTTATCGCATTAGTGGTATTTTACATAATCAAGTTCTCGCTTCACCCCGTTCCGAGGTTCGAGTCTATTGCCATGTTGCTTAACGACTAATTTGTCGGAAGTGAATTGAAAATATTTAGGGCGCATAAAATGCTAATTTCGATTTTGTTTACAAGAATAAAATCATTTTTCGATTCTAAATTTCCGATTAAATTGGCTTTAATTTATTTTCGAGCAGCACCGAATTATATGTATTATATAAAAGTTTTGAATACAGCATAGCGGCTTTTTCAGTTATAGAGCTAGATTACACCCAGCGATCTGATCGCGGCCTGACCTGTGCTGTGGCGTAAACTAGCTCCTACCACCCACCATCTGTTTACACCGATAGAGGCATAAAATTAGGCCGGGTCGTATTTAGTCCATCAACATATTCAGGGACAAATACTTAATATTTGCGGTGGTATTTTATGTCAGAACGTGAAATGCGTTGGCTTAAATGAAATGTTTTTTTTTATTTTAGCAAAAATCATGACATTTAGGTCAGGTAAAAAAAGAACGAGTCCTATCTAGCGTCAGGCTAGGACAGTTTGCTGCAGTCGTCCCAAATAACTAATTCAGGTCGAATTTAAATTATTGGCCGGGACCTAAATGCTGGGTGTAAACCAGGTGATAGTAGTGCTTAATTACGTAGGTAGCTTACCGAAAGATGGAATTTTTGTCGAAAAATTAAAATATAATTGCATTTATGAGTAATCTGGCTAACCAAAAGGCAAAACTAACTAAAATACTAAAATTAGGGTCTGTTACTGTTATTGCGACAAAAATTGATAGAAATCACGAGCAACTTCCGATTTACAGATACCGCGATTCGCGGTTTTGATCGCGTCATGCGCACACAAACGCAACCGCTAAGCAATTTTAGTTGACTTAAGGTATGTAGCTGTAGGTCAAGATAAATGTAAACAGTAAAGACAAGACGACTTAGACAAGCTTTGGCAGAAGTACGAGTAGCGTTTGTGTTCGGCTGACTGGCTAGCGCGAGTGAGATTTATTTCGAAAATAGCACCTTTAATTTATATAAATATCCACCGTCTATGGGTAGCGTTCCAACGTCTCTTTTGCATTTTAAATACAAGCACAAAGTCAGTTTCTTTATAGTTTAAACATATGTACATACCTATATGTAACATTTATAGACGAGAGTCATAGTCTCGAGATTCCGGGTTTTCTACGTACCAACTTTTTCGCTCTCTTGCAAAAATTATATTTTTCTGGCCGTGGTTATACCAGTACCAGCCCACGTTTGTATATCATATGCGATACATGTTCAGTTTTTTCATATATATTTTTTTTTATAATTTATCACTATTTACGTTATAAATATGAAAGACTGTAGGTATACTTGTATACCTTGCTGAATATACGGTGAATTCATATTTAAAATCCACTTATATTTTTTCCTATTTTTTTTTAATCAATGGAAAACAAAATTTTTACCAAAATGTTTGTTTATAATTTGAAACAAAACATCGAAATTGACTTGTATAGAAACCTTGAACTTCGTTCAACAGTGTGCGTTTCTTTCGGCTTTTTTTTGTCAATACCACTTAAAAAATATTATTGTTCATACAAACACTATGAAAATTTACCAGACAAAACAAATTGATAATTGCACGAGTGTCCAATTTCTGCTTAAATACTTGCGTACGAAATGTAACATACGTTACCAACATTTTTTTTTATTCATTTTCAATATTAAAAGTTCGGTCGACTATTGAACTTTTCAGCTTTTCTTTAGGTTTAAAGTTGAACGGTTCAATGTTCAAAGAGGTACACATATATATATTGTCTTATAAAAAAAATTAAGGAAATGGGAAAACCCAGACCAGATCAAGTATCCGTAAAGAAATCAATTTAATGCTTTTTTGTTATTATATTTGTTTGTGAATAATCCGATTTTAAGAGGTTAACGACTTATAGTTTCTATAAAACTAATCAACTCGTATGAATTGAAACGGAAATATCTAGAAGATATAAATACATAATAGGAACTGTGGGCTTTGAATGCGAACTCCTGAAGATCTATTCGATGTTGAGCGATCTGTGGATGATCATTGAAACAAAAAAATCACGTTGAACAAAGAATGTCTCGGTAGTATCCCGCTTGCTGTGGAAGTTGATCGAAATATGTCTCCATTTATATAACAATCATCTAATAATAAAAATTTTATAAAATCCAATCCAAGCATTATTTTCAAAAGTTGAATTTAATCTAAATTATTAAAAAGAAACTGTTGTAAAATAATAATAAAATAAAATATAACGTTGTGAAAAATTCTCAAACTTTTGAAAAACAAACTTTTTAACTTATCATAAAGTATAAAATAAAAACACGTGTTACTTTAAAAAAAAAACTATTAACCTTGTGAAAAAAATATTTGCGGGCATATGAGTTGATAACAACTCGATAATACAAGGTCGACGGTTTTATTATCGCTTATAGTTGTTTTATTTGTCCATTTTCGCTCGAAAATAAAAGCCATTAAATGATGAAAGTTCGTGATTTGAAAAAAAACTGTGTATTCAGCAGAAATTATAGAAACCTAGAACAGAAAAATATTTTAAAAACTACACTTCATAGGATTATTTCTGTAGTATGTCTCCATTAACTTTCAAATTAAATTGAAAGATTTTTGCGCCTTATACACGATCTTTAGTATAACCGCTTCTGTGACATAATTAAGTACTTCGCACTAGGTGCAACTATTGTTTTCAGTATCATTTTAAGGGATCAATCCATGGTTTACACAATTTTATGAAAATATTGTGTGATTAAAAACGTGAAATTAAGAGAAATTGAAGAAACCTGCACCCCAACAGCAATGCTGCAAATTTTTTGTTAGAAGCTTCGCGTCGGACTCAAGGATTATCGCTAAGGACGGTTCGAGAAAGATCACCGAGTCCGAACAACTTTTAAGTTCTTACAAAAAAATAAGAAAATACAGCCCATGCTTAGAGATGGCAATTAAAATAAACTAATCGATAAATCGATCATTTGATTAATCGAAATGTAATAATCGATTTACGATTAAACATGTAGATAATAATCGATTAATCGATTAATTTTGCCTTTATAACCTTAGATAAGGTAACTTAAGGATAGGACACCCCGGTGTAAAAGCACGTATCAAATAGAGACCAAAATTTTTTTGACAGCACCATGGGATCCAAGGATGCCAAGGGATCTTGCTTGTCAAAAACACGTGAAATAATTATGAAGGAATATTTTGTTGTTTGTTTTCATTGGTTGTAATGGTAACCTTGAACGTTATATTTGGGGCCATATAAAAGCGTTACAAACGTGAACATATCGAACATGCATGTGTACTTAAAAAAGAAATATTTATTAATATATCCACATCTGTACAAATGCTTTGCATCGAAAGAAATCTTTTCGATGACTAGTCTCCCTTGAGTTCACAACAATATAGCCTTCTCATTAAATTATTATAGTATTAGAAAAATGGTTGCATTATTGTTAAAAATAAGTCTGACGGAATATCAAAATTTGGTGTTTATCAAAAACATACGCATTTGAAAAAGCTACTCGTTTCTGGTATTTCGCCGCAATTTCAGATACATAATCGGATCATATGTAAATATGTATA
This sequence comes from Beris morrisii, assembly GCA_951812415.1. Lineage (NCBI taxonomy): Eukaryota > Metazoa > Arthropoda > Insecta > Diptera > Stratiomyidae > Beris > Beris morrisii. Next base: position 921,020 of record OX638310.1, read on the forward strand.
CATATATATAATAAAATAACATGCATCTGCAAAGCATACATACATAGATTACAAAGAGATAGTTCTACACTCTAGGAATCTGAGAGTATTATAAGTTTAATCCAGCCCAAAAGTTTGTAACTTTTAGATCAAAGCCTCAGACCAAAAAAAAGTTAAATACTATTTTGGGCTTATTTGGGGCCAAAACCTCTTAATCTGCTTGACGTCCGTCCGCCCGCCCGTCTGTTCGTTAGCATGATAACTCAAGAACGCCTTGACCTATGATCTTGAAATTTTGAATCTGGATGTTTGGTCGAATTTGTAAGGCTAAGTTCGTTACCGGTCAAAATTGTCCTACTCCTTTGGGTAGCTCCAATACAGAAAGTCCTAAGACACGTGTTGAAGGTTACTTTCCGATAGTCTTTGAACGATTCACTCTAGGAATATGATGTTTTGTTCAACATTATATGTTACAACAATAGTTTTAGGTAAAAGGATGAATATACTAGAAATCGAGTAAGTCCTTGCTGCACCTCACATGTGAAAGTCATTGAAAAGGGAAAATTTTGCTTTCGGTGACTCATTGAGAGCCAGATATGAATTGAACACTGAAGATATTGTATTTTAGTTTCGAGTAGCAACCAAATGAGAATCTTTAATACAGGACAAACTACATGCACGTTCTTTAATCCCACTTACAATATAAATCGGAGTTCAGTATTTCATCTAGAGTATCACATGATTGGCTTAAAGGAATGTTTAGCTATATACAGTAGCGAGCAAAACTGAGTGGATGATTACTGCTGCTGTATGTTTCGTTCAGTAAAAACCTCAATACTCAACCAAATCGAATAAAACTTTCAAAAACTACTTATTTATTGATCTTGAAAAAAAAAAACATTCATTACATTTAAAAAAAAAATTAGAAGAAGGAAATTAATAGCAAAAAGCAGATACAGCCGCATCCACTCAGTTTTGCACGTTTTGTACAATCGAAAGAGAACGACACTAGCGATGCTGAAGCTAACGGGTATTTACCGTTAATTGTTTGAGTTTTCAATATAATTGCATACCCATTGTTTTTAGTTTGTTTTCTTACTTTTTAAGAAGTGGTCGAAGTGATAATATTAGTGAAACCAAATAATTAAATAAATATGAAGAAAATATCGTTTGAAGTTGAGAATAGCATCGTACAAATGACAAAAAATGGTGAGTCATCAAGGAAAATTGCACAAAAATTAAATATAAGTCAAACCACTGTGTTTGATGTGCGAAAGAGGCGAAATGCTATCGGAGCACCGACGTTAGGTGGCCGTCCAAAGTTACTTACGGACTCAGAAGCACGCCTAATCATACGGGAAATGCAAAAGGACCCTAGAAAAACACCAAAGATGGCTTCGGAAGGACTAAACATGGATGTCAGTGAATGGACTGCGCGTAGAGCCTTAAAGAGAATCGGGTTTGAATCAGCAATAAAAAAGAAAAAACCGGCTTTGTCCGACAAAAACATAAAAGCTCGGTTAAAATTCTGCCGAAACCACAAACATTGGACTCTTGATGACTGGAAGCGTGTGATTTGGTCCGACGAGGTCAAAATAAATCGTTTCCAGTCCGATGGAAAATCGTTTTACTGGCGACGACGTTACGACTCAATTCAAAAACACCATGTGAAGCAAACTGTTAAGCATGGTGGAGGCAGTTTGATGATGTGGGGTTGCTTTACATGGTGGCACCTTGGGCCACTCCATAAAATCGATGGCATTATGAAGAAAGAGGACTATCTACACATACTGCAGACAAACTTGCCCGATTTCGTAGATAAAATCGCTTACCCTGAAGAGGAAGTAGTATTTCAGCAGGATGGTGACCCAAAACACACTGCAAAAATAGTCAAAGAATGGTTGGCCAATCAAAAATTTTTGAGAATGTAGTGGCCTGCTCAAAGCTCTGATCTCAACCCAATCGAAAACTTATGGGCAATAATGAAAAGACGATTGGGAAACTACGAAAAGTCACCCAAAAACTTGGACGAGCTGTGGCAACGCACTCAAGATGAATGGAAAAAAATTCCAAGTGAAATTATTGAACACCTTGTCGAAAGTATGCCCAAACGCATAAATTGCGTTATTAAAAATAAAGGACTTTGAACCAAATACTAGAATACACGAGTGATTGTCAATTTTTTGGAAGAATCACGAAACGTGCAAAACTGAACAGATGTGTTTTATTTTTAATTTCTTCCTTCTTTAAAAAAAAGTATTTGTTTTCTTTTTTGAAATATTACGTTTTACATTTCATAAGTGAATAAAAAATTAAAAATTATTGATTTTTTTTAATTTACTTAAGTATTGAAGTTTTTATAGACCCAAACACGCAGCAGAAGCAATCATCCACTCAATTTTGCTCGCTACTGTATATGCAAAAAAACTTTTAAAATGTGGCCAACTGGCCACAATCACAACAAATTAATCGATAAATTAAATGATTAATCGAAACCAAGAGTATCAAATGATTAATCGAATAATCGAACGATAATAATCGATTATTTCAATCATTTGATTAATCGTTGCCATCTCTACCCATGCTAACCAAAATAGTGCTGTATTTCTATTATATTTATATTGCATAGTTAGATACCGATAATAAAACTGGAGAATAGAATAAAATTCTAACATATAATGGTACATTTCTAGATAATCACCCTGTACGAGTACAATCAAACTTTAACATTAAAAATGTTTAAAGGCAGTTTTGTTTAAAAACTCAAATTCAAGTTTAGTTTTGTTTTACAATCTTTAATATTAACTAAAATATAATTATACATATTTTACAAATAAAAATTGAACTTTTTATTAATTGTTCAAATTTTTTTGTTTGACGTTTTCCAAATTTATTGAAGAAGACACACTTTAAATGTTCATTTTACCCTGTCCTTCCCTTTCGGTTGTATGCAACAATTCTTCGCAAAAGTTTAACAATCGTATTAAAAATCATTTCACAAAACTTTTTTCATTTCATAACCAACATATTGCTCGTTTATAAATGAAATGGTGTTCCTCTGCTATTTTCATTCTTATCATTTCTTTCTGAATTAGTTGAGAACAACTTCGGTAATTAGAAAGAGGGAACGGTATATGTATACTTTAACATTGTCGTAAGCCTCATCACTAAGTTTGCAAATGTTTGTAAAGTGTAAATTTATTCTATTTTTAATTTGAAAATTTTACAATGTCCCATTGTCTATCACCGTTTGATTGAAATGAATTATACTAAAATGAAAAGGATTGTACAATGTAACAATTGAATTTCGCACATGCCACATACTTTTAGGCATAACGTAACTCTAAGAATCAATCGATAGTGGACATTATGTAAAGTGATTTGGCTCGTGAAATAAAGGATCAAGAAGGATATTAAAGTAAAACAATATTAAAGTTTTAAAGTTGAACAAGCCCTGTCAGCAAATAAAAGACTGAAGTTGAAAACAGTGCACTATTGTTGCCCTACGCGCCGATTGGAATCAACGCAGGAACTGAAAATTAGACTTGACTTTGACGAATGTGGCCCCTTTTAATCCTGGCAAAACTCCATTAGTTCTCTATGAATTTCAAATGTTGCTCTAAATACAATTAAATTTGATCAAGAGATACGCAATGCTATTCGATTATAAAACTTGTCATTTTTAATTCTGAAAGAGCAATAAAGCATCATAAATCGTTTCATTATACATATTGTAGGGGAAGACGGGGCAAAATGTATCTGCACTGCAATCTTAGCCATTTTAAGTTCAATGTTATTCCAATTAGCATTCCATTAAAGAACCAAATTGTAATAACTTGAAGTACCTCTTTAAATAATAATTATTTTTGTTATAGAAAAAACAATTCTCGGTTCTATTAGTCCCTCGGCGTTATCAGTTTCGATATAACTGTACGAACTAGACTTGCTTCTAAAATATGCATTAGCTACGCAAGTCTAGTGAATTGTGTTTTTCCTGATTGCTGTTGATCTAATAAGACCTTAGAAATACTAAACAAACACTGTAAAGTTATTTTCTTTTTGAATATATTTCATCAACAAATAATTTTCTTGTAGAAAGTAAATTCGGATTGAAATTGAGATCTAAACTGTAATTGAAACTCTGCTGCTCGAAAGTTAGATTCTATTGTGATGAAGCGCTTTGTTCGTTATCGTCTTGAATCAATAAAGATGCAGTACAAGTTTCAGACTTTTGAACTGTTTGTAAGTTGTGAATCGATGCGTTTAAGTTCATAATGATTTGAAATATATTTTTTGTAATACATATGTAGTTTGCTAGTGCAGTGACCGTAATTTTTGCTCAATTTTCCCATGCGTTCCACTATCCTTTACTGTATATGTACATATGTATGTACGTAGGACCTGTTTCAATAGTCAGCTTTGTCTACGTATATGTTGATGTCATGTCGGAGTATTGCTATTAGAATATTTTAGAAAAGGCTGAGCTGATCCGGCCGAATAGTCAGCCTCTACATGGTTCAAACGTCAAAATGGAAATTATAGTAATGCAAGGCTTCGTTACGTTTTGACAAATGCATAGAAATCTCTTGAAAAAATTATTCGTCTTATTAACAGAAGAATTTTGAATTTTTTCTTTTATTTGTTCATCAATTAAAATATATTTATGTGTACTTTCTCGTTGACCTCGTCATTTGTCGTAAAACTAGTCAATCTAAGCCTTGATGACTTGGCTTAATCTCGGACAAAAAGATCCTATGTATGATGTAATAAACTGGTATAACTAGACATAGACGAAGCTTTCAATTGGAACAGATCCTTAAACTTTAATAAAATAAAATTTGTAAATATGTACTGCAAGTAATTAGATGTACTTTTCTTAAAATTTTTTATTCTTGAAAGGTTTTGAAAACAAAATTATAAGAAATTCAAATTGCATTTCGTTTGAATTCACAGTTTTAATAATTTAAGAAGCATGTACATATGTTATTAATAATTTGTTATTATAATTGTTAGTCAAAATTAAAATGTTCACATGTGGTACCGCTATTTTATGTATATTTGCGAAGCAACAAAAACACACATCTCCGGTAGCTTAAATATTATTCATTTATCATTTTCTTAAACAGAGATCACTCTAATGAAACACTACTTTCCTTTCTTTATTAATTACAATCATTACAGCAGTCATTATAATTTGCATCGACCCAATTCAATTGCTCTCTACATTAAAGATTCTATTAATAAAATATATTCTTATTAAACATTACATTGTTTATTTTCTTGTTTGAATTTTTAATTAGTGTTTTTCTGCAACAATTGTTTTAAAATTATGCTGCTGCGTGTTTCCGTGTAGAGTGGATGCGAGAGATTATGCTAGAGAAAGGGTACTAAGCAATGGGTGGAATTATTCATATATTCATTGTTACTTACGAACATACTTACATTGTTCAAATCGTATTCCTACATAAATTATAAGTTAATTTCGCTTTAATGCATGTCAAATGTATTTTCAATATGTGGCTAGACCAAGAATTATCTGAGCAGAATTCGAATTAGATTTATCTGCATTTTTATTGAATATTGCCATATTTATTGAAATTTTTATGAAATTGATTTTTCCGAAATAAAGTTGATACCCCCTTTTTTAGGATCGCAAAAGTGTTTGCTTGATTACTGTACTTTTCGTTACCTTTCATTGGAACATTTTTTGTGTAGATGGAGAGCGGAGAACATTGTCCGAAACCAGCCTTATATGAGTTCTGCTAAATTATAAAGGCTCTGTGAACAATTTTAAGCGTATCAATGCCTATCAGCTCTTTTCTCAATTATGTAGAGTTTTTTCGATAATTTACGAAATGAAAAGACATTGCTTCTTCGCTCAGGTATCTGCGCATTTCCTTTCTTTCCTCTAAGAAACAATTACATAGCAAGGGTATTGGCAACTTCAGTTCATGTGTGACTCACGATCGGGACTACTCCTAAAGGCCGTGACACATTAAAAGCAGAAAGCAGCGGCAGAAGCAGAATTGGTATAGAAAGCGCCTGTTTAAATGAAAGCAGCGGCAGAAGCAAAGACAGAAACAGTGCTGCTTTTTCGCTCTAAATTCTAAAATTCTGTTTCTGCTTCAGTACTGCCAACGTAAATCCCTTAAGAATTGGGAATGTTGTCAGCAATGGAAATGTTAAATGTGTCAAAATTGTTTCCATACTCGTATTTAATGATCATTTTAAGCGATCATGATCATTTTAAGAAAAATCAACGGAAACAAAATATTTTTGTACGCTCAAACAAGAGACTAAAATACTTGTGACTGTTGACAGTTAGCATGGACACATTATTCCGTGCTTCTACCTTCGGGGGTAGTTAGCATGGACACATTCTTCTCTGCTTCTGCTTTTATTTAAATTCATAAAGCAGAGCAAAAAACAACACAGACGACGCTGCTGTTTCTGCTTTTAATGTGTCACGGCCTTAAGAGTTTAGAGTTGCAAGAAGACAGGACTGAAAAAAATGTGGAAAAAACGATATATGTACAAGGGTCTGGACAGTAGCACATCAATAACCATACAAGAGGAAAATGTAGAAGAGACGCAAGAAATTTGGTACCTAAAACTATATCAGCATGACTGTTCTGATAATAATGTCAAACAGCTCGCCAGATTTTTGATGTTTTTGATGTATATGCCCGTTTTCGTAACGTTTTCGGGACACGTAGTTCTTAAACATGTTTGGCCGTTTCTAATATTTATGTAACGGTGCAATTGGAACATGCATATTGAAATATGGATGTACATAACATTCTAGAGTAAAGTTTTTATTTCACTTAAAACTGAAAAACTAGATCGAATTCAAATTCAAATTCTTTATTTAATTCCGTAGTAATAACAATATAATTATGCTTATTATAAATTGTTTAGTGATCAGGATAAATCCTTTGCATCCATGAAGTTTAAATAAATTAATATTGAAGTGTGAATACTTACATTATGTATTAGAATATAGTTAACACAAGGAAAAGGAATTAGCAAAAACCTTGTATGGAGAAAATAAAATAAGAAATAAAAATAAAAACATAAATTAATCTAGTGCTTATAGTAAGAACTAGAGCTGGGGAGTGCGGTAATTACAAGTTTGCTACATTTGCGCCTATGTAGGAAGGAGAGAGAAAATCAGCAAGTTGTCTGACGATTCGCATTTATTTTTAAAATTGAACTCTTACTTGGTGATAGCGTCTTGAACTAGCGGTAGGTCTGCTAATTTGTGCAGTAGGCGAGTTGAGTAATGCCAGGGCTTATTCAGAATGATCTTCAGGCACTTGTTCTAAAAACTAGATCGTTGACTAATTTTTTTGTTGATATTGTAAAATCATTTTTTTTTAAATTGCTCAATATTACTAAAATAATTTTAATTAAAGGAAGATAACTTCGAAAGAGCTTAAGGTAGAGCAATAAATGTATCCTTGTACGCAAAGTAATTTGGTCAGCGATCTCCTTTTTCGCGGGGTTGAAATAAATACGGCTATAAACGACTATCCTGTCACATAAAACCACAGATAATGTAGTACCCAGATGATGAACCCTCTATATTGAACTCGAGGATGTAAGGATTATCAATTTAATTTTACCAACTGAACGAACCCTGCAAGTTGTGAACAATAGCGCAGCCATGAGCATGTTTATGCAATACATACTATCCTTATATTTTATACTTGCAAACGTAAATGAAGTTTGGTTTTTTTTTCAAATTTCGATCATGGGACACAAATATATTTCATTCAAAGTATAAAAGCTGTATTGTAGTTTCAAACTATCATTTATCCGAAAATCGCTATATGCGAGAGATTTAATCCGAACTTAAGGTGGATATCATCGTCTCGTCATTAGATTTAATGGGTCCCTGTGGATCGGAACAGCACATTTCGCCGGCCGTAACATTAGAATGGGAAATTAAGCAACGACCCAGAGGGAGTAACCATTCTTACATATGCTGTAAAGATATATGAAAAAGTAAGTGGCTAAAGATTGATCTTTCTTCAGACGCTCACATGACTTCTTATTCGCTATCCATTTTACTTTTCCAATTTATTATGTCGGTATTCTATTACAAACTAAATCTCCCTGGAAAGTTTACAATAATGATATATGTACATACATAAGAACTGTCTCTTCTATAATAAGTTTAATTATTTTGTGTTACATAATTTCTTAATGCTATGACCTCTTGATTTTTGATATGTTGATCGGTCTCGTTGTGAAGGACGAAAAAGTTTTTTTTCCTTGTTTTCGGCGTTTTAAAAAAAGTTTATATTCACTTACTATTTATTTCTTTATATTTTAGATGAAATCTGAGAGTATTATAATTTTTGTTTGTTTTTAGCACTCTAGGGACGTATGGGCAGATTTTTTCCCCGCCTCGTCCCCTTTGCTTGTCCAAAAAAAAGCGCGGTTTCGCTATTTGTTTTTTTAAATTCCACCTCCCGCATTTTGGCGCACTTTCTAACTTCTTATGTTTCTCCGTTTTTTTTTTTTTTTAAGAAATAGTGCAATATTAATTAGCAACTAATGCAATAGTAATTGTTAACAAATGTTTAGCAACTTATATATACAAAAAATTCATTAAATTTGAATTTATTTTATTATAATTATTCAAATAACATAAAAATAATATAATATGTAAACTAAAAAAACAATCATCAAGAAGTCTTAATTTGAACAACAACAAAAAAATACGATACAACAAAAAATTGAAAAAGAATGAAGGATTGGACGAAAAAAAATTAAAAAAAAATGGAGAAAGAAGAAAACAAGCATTTGATTTCGTCAAAATATCTGCACTACGGCAGCGACAGGCAAAATACGTGAACTAAATTCGCCTTCGCACTGCTGAAACACAATTGAAGCGAAAAAATAATAAAAATTTCATATTTTGTTCAGACACAGATAACAGATCACTGAAAAAAACCGGCCACTAAAGTTAACAACATAAAATTTTGTTGGCTCACTGGCTAAACCAACGGCGACGAAAAATTCGCGTTGCCGCTGTTCGTCGCGATTGTGGGCAGTTATCTTTGCAGTGTATTTTAAAATCCTGACAGCGTACTTTGCATGCCGCTGGCGAAGTTCATCGCAATTGTGTTTATAACATTAATTAGAGAAGGCACATCCTCAGGTTATTAGAGCGATGTTTTGTAGAGTAAAGCTCCGTTTATACGGTGATAGTTTTTAGCGATAATACTATCGTGAGAGCATTACACGATAGTGTGAGACAGCGCAACAGTCTGCTGTATACACGGCGCGATAGTACGACAGTGAAATTAGTCAATAGTTACATTGTTTATGTTGTCAAACGTGTTCATAATATAAAATGTATCAAGTAGAGCTGGTTGCAGCTGCAGTTATTGGTGAAATAGCAAAAAGAAGAGCTAGAAATGTGAGAAAAAGGAGGAAATATGGGTGAAGGAGTGGATACAGAGACGAAATGCCTTGGGTGCCTCCGAGACGCTCGTTCTTGAGCTACGCCAAAAAGGTAGAAGAAGTTTTTTAAATTTTCCATCAAAGCACTTTAACCGTTAAATCAATTGTCCTTACCTTTGAATAGCAATATTTTTTGCAATTAGCAACACGTACTCACAATATCAAAATTATTATTTTCATGTTTTCGAATTAAATATTTTTTTGTGAATGCCAATAATAAATTATAAAATGTCTTGTCAATGTCAAGATAAAAACATCGCGATAGTGCTATCAACCATCTCGTCAAACGTGATGGAGCGATAGTGCTATCATGATAGCGCGAAAGTAACTATCGAGAAGTTTACATGATGATAGTTATGACGATAGTAATTATCATGACATCAACTATCACCGTGTAAACGGGGCTTAACGAATGTAGTAGAAAATGTTTGCCAATTTCGTTTTTGAAATCCACTGAACTTATCAAATCTTTTGTGTTCACTATACTGCTGTGCTAAGTAAAAAAGGCGCATCTCTATTTTCGTAGGATAAAACGAAACATCCTAGTATATGGTGCAAATATGGTCTGTCTATCGTAGCAGAATGATAGCAAGCATTTAGAAGTAAATTGATGCTTTAACCTCAGATTTGTACTTTTAGTGCGTACGATCTTTTTTCTTAGCACGGAAGTATAGTCGTTCTCAGACGTCATTTGATGTGAAGTGTGACCCACTTTATAGAATTTGTAACTTCATTTATTTTAGATTTAGTAAACTACTAAGGCTTTGAAAACAACTCCTTTTTCTTGAAGGGTAAACTTGAAGCGCGTTTATAAACCGGTATGTATGCAATTGCCCCCCCACTCTCAAATTATGTAATTAAAAAATCATAACTAAATGTAACTAATACGCGATGCGTAAATTCTTTTACATGCTAATTACTTGAACTGAGTTAAGTTATAGTTTTCATACGAATTTCAACTCAACTCGTAATTCCATGAAAACTAACTCGCAAATGGAAACGTAGTGATGTGATAGTTACCCAGTAGTTCGAGGAGAACTCAATGAGGGAGCAAATACGGAGGTATCTAGTATTACTATCAATGGAGCCAAAAAATGAGATTTTTAACAAAATTATGAAGTAAACCGCCACTTCCCTTTTTTTGCACCAAATGGATGAAAATTGGATTACGAAGAACATTTTTGAGTTTTAATTTTTCCAGGAAAGTTATTAATTTATTATTTTAAATCGGCATTCGGTTTGAGAATTTCCATCGAACGACGCGTCGATTCTTCTACATATATCTGCTTAGTTTTATTTTTTTTAGTCTTTTGAAAAGTGGTGTAAGGCGATTGTTTGTGGTGTAAAATCTTAGCATTATCGTCCTCGTTGTTAATATATTGTCGCTTTATGCCAAAAACGCGATTAGGGCTTTTTTTAATTGGATGTAGGAAATTGTGTCAAATTTCACATTTAGGAAGTCTATAGCGAAACATCCTGTGCTACAGTGTGATTCCTGGAAGTTAAAATAAAATGTATTTTAATGAATATTACACTATACATAGTTAGTTCCGGAAATATTGTGAAAGTGGATTTTTTCAGTTTAGTTAGAACTGAACGCCACGAAAATAAAAAGTTTGTTTGGTCGAATTTGTAAGGCTAAGTTCGTTAATGGGCAAAATCGTCCTACTCCTTCGGGTAGCTGCCATACAAAAGTCTTTAAGGTACATGTTCAAGAATATTGACCAATAACTTCGGAACACCTTAAGCTACGACTATAAAATTTTGTATACGTTGGTTTTTCAAAAGTTGCAGTTAAATGAATGAATATGAAAGTTCCTACGAGTCCTTTGAGTAGCTGCCATACGAAAATCCTATAAAAATGTCTTCACTCAAATTTCGGCACTCACTACACCTCAAGAAATCGTTCAGCCACAAATTCGGAATTTAGTACAAATTAGCTTTGAGTGAAAGTTCACTAGTCAGCGAAATCATCCTACTCCTTTGCGTAGCTTCCATACAAAAAGTACTTAAGACATGTGTTCAAGATTGTTTTCCGATAGCTTTGAATGCTTCAAACTAAGAATTTGAAATTTTGTACAAATTAATTTTTAAATGGTTACAGGCAAAAGGACAAGTATGCTAGAAATCGAGTGAGTCCTTCTTGCACCTCCCATGTGAAAATCCTTCAAAATGGAAAATTTTACTTTCGGTAACTTACCTAGTTATGGATATGAAATTGAACACTGATGATATTGTCTTTTAGTTTCGAGTTGCAACCTCATTAATAAAGGACAATGCAATCCTGATTCTACTTTATCCCCAACTACAATATAAATCGGAGTTCAGTATTTCATCTAGAGTATCTTACAATTGGCTTGCAACCGATGGTGACTGCAGTATGTTTTTTTAAATAATTCCACTGCACTTAGATTGCAGATCATATTGCAACGAAAAAAGGAGGAGAAAAGAAGAGCAAAGCGAGGTGTTCTAGCATCTCTAAAGAAGTGCGAGAGTTCTCGTTTTATGCACCCTTGCCCTTTCAACAGTTTTTTAATGATTCCTTGGGAGTTACAATGGAGATCTGATTTCAGAGGACATGCTCTTGCAAAAAGGAGGGCAAACGGAGGAGAAAACGAGGTCTTCGAACCTCCTTGACGAGTACTCCACGATTAATCGTGGGACATTTACTAGTTGGGCGAGTACTCCAGAATTAATCCCATGATAGATCTCGTTTTAAGCTCCCCTAGAAGTATTTTTAAATGATTCTGATTTGAGGGGACATACTCTTGCAAAAAGGAGATCAAATGGAAATTAATTTTTATAATAAGTATTCTACTAACGATATAATTTTTCTGTAAACCCCCTCCGAAATAATTTTCTGCGTTCGCGCCTGGTTAATATCAAAGCGGATTCTAAGCCGTTGAGTATAACGATACAAAATACGTACATTCAATGCCAGTTGAAATCGTATTTGGTCAGCAAATTAATCTAAGGATCTTAGAAGTGAAGACCAAAATGATAGAAATAATGAATTTAGACATCTTCTTGATCCCCCTCAATTATGTAATCTTAAAATTTACACCGAAAGAAAAATCATTGTTTGAATCAAGTATGACACATTGTTAACCAACAATTAGTCTAAAATGTTCATATCAAATACAAACATTGTTAAACTGAATAAGGTTACGTATTTAAATCAACTAATGAAGCATTGTTAATTGCAAAATTTTTAAATATCACGAAAATTGATTAATTTTAACATATATGTGATTCTTTCAAATACGATTTTGTTTTACATTAAACATTTCATTGTCAGAATAATTGTTAAGCAACAAGAAATAAGTTAAATTGAATATTATTCCTGTTTACCACGTTTCATCTTGATCTAACACGAAAATTATCAACTGAATACAAATATTGTAAGCATACAATAATAAAATATTTGAAAATGCCAATTTTCAGTGATTGACCAAGCAATGTTCATTGTATGCTAAACGTCAAAAACAGCATAAATCAGAAACATTTTCATTCAATTCTCTACAATTGTAGTTAACAGAAGTGAATTTGGAATTGATCATTAAAATCTGTGTAAAAAATTTACAATATTTAATATACAATAACTTCGAAGGTGAGTGAATTTATGTGTCAATAGTTTTTTGGTTAATGTGTACTATATTGATGGAGTCTCATTAGTTTATCACAATTTAGTTTCAATAGTTTTTTTTCCTAGATACTCGTTTCTAGATACTCGTAAGTTCCATAGTTTGTACCCAAACGAGCAACATTATCTAATCGCGAGCTGGGATGAGTGTTGCTAAACCATTTTCACAGGAAAAATTTCTCGAAAGGTATTCACTTTCTTTTGAATACGTCTTTGGTCACAATAACTATAAAAAAAAATTTAGAACCAAAGGACGTTATTATTTGTAACTTGCTGCTCGGTATACAGGGACGTCATTTGTGGGGGGGCAGGGGGGGCATTTGCCCCCCCCCCCCCTGAATTATGTATTTTTATAGATTATATATAGCATGTGTATATTTATATTTAAAAATATATACAAACATAAAATCTTGCCCCCCCTAGAAAAAACTGAAATGACGTCCCTGTTGGTATAGTTCCACCTTCAGTACGACAATCGACTTAAGATGCAGATGGATCCCGGAAAAGAACATTTTACAAAGCTACTATAAAGGACTCACAACAGTCGTTAATTTCGTCGTAATTGAATCGATGATTTAAAATTTAACCGACTTGCTAAGAGTCTATGAGATCAAGGTTTGAGTTTACAGTCAACTATTTTGTTTCACATGTAATGAACATGATCGGACCATTAACGGAAATTCGGGCATTTTGATTCAAATTAAAATATAAACTTCTGAAAAGTTATTGCAAAAACATTGATTCTTGTAAAAATTTGACTCTTCCTTATGGCATAAAATTCAGTTTAATGTTTTGAATTGAGAATTGTTTCTAAAGAAGGAGTTTCGCCAACAATTTTGAAAATGCCTTCATCTGACAGAATACTTAATACGGATATTTCGTGTTGAGATTGGTTTGGTTACCTCTGTCACTGATATTTGAATATTCATTGTATTCGGTTTTGACTTATGGCAAAAAAATTTACAAACACAATATTATATTTTAATTCGTAGTTGTAATCAATTCCATGGGCCTGCTATTAATTTATATTCAAACCCTAATAGCAAGAAATATACGTTTATAAAGTTTTTTCAAGTCCCTCGAAAAATTGCATTAATAGAATATAGATGTAATACAAATTAAAATTTAACATACTTTAAAATAATGTATACACAAACATTATCACTATGTATCTATGTGCAATTATATAATTTGGTAATAAAAATAATTTATGGAGAGTTATGTATTTTACTCAGTTTTTCTGGAAACTACAGAGCAGACTTTATCAGTGTTGGACATATATATTATATTTTATGTATCTAATAAATTATTTATCTTTAAAATTTAGTGCAATCGATATTAATGTAAGTAACAACACAAATTTTTGGCCTATCATGTTTAAAGGAGGAAAAATGGAACTGTTTAACGAAAAATATTTTGCCACTGCATAATATTTCAGGAATCATTAGCGTGTTTCACTAGCATTGATCATGATAATTGAAGCACAGAAATATTTTATTTATTTTGAATATTGATACTTGTACTCAAATATGAACATGATCATTTAAACACAAAATTGATAACGAAATTGTTGAATCAAATAATGATAGTTGTAATGTTTTTAAAACATAATTAACTATTAAACCATATTTGAATTAACAACGTTGTTTGACGCAAAATCAAATAAGGTTTGTATTTAATTTTATCAATGAATTTCTTTCGGTGTACTAATCGAAATAAGAATGGTGCGGTCTTTAAACGTGAAGTGGGCGCGAGGGACCATATTGACGTGTAGGAGCAACTCAGGTCCTTAAACCACATTGGGAATTAACAGATTTAAAATTGGCCAGTGTTGCCATGCCTATTATAATTTTTTATTGGTCTCCATTATATCGATATTTTTTTTGTTATTATTCAGTAGAGGCGATTAATTTTTGATCTCGTCTCATTGTTTCTTGTCCTCGCTATCAATACAACCAGAGCATTCACTCACCACACTCTATTTATAACTCGGCAAGCTTTTCTGAGAAAATTCCGAAATTTTCTGATAAGTTATCATAGGAGCAGGAGGGTGCTCCTGAAAGCCGAATATTCAAAAGCTCGATTTCGGCACAAATTGATGAAGGTACCTACATCAATTTATTCTGTTTGTAGTTGTTTGGGGCCGTAAACTCCGCGTTACGTTCTAGACAGAGCGCCCGCTATACTATGCTGTAGCGAAGCGAGAAACTGGCAAGTATATGGAAGAATCGAGTATTTATTGATTGTGTCGTCCTGGCAAAACAAGGTCAATGTGGAAAATGTTGCTCATGTGGTTGGAAACACTCACACGGACAGTGAATGTATTGGTTGCCCTGGTTTCGGATCGGGCTTTCTTGTTTACACTTTCTTGTTGTTGCTATTCTACTGTGTGCTTTCTCGGATTTTTTTGTTCCGTCGCGCTGTCTTTTCATATCAAACGAAAGCGATTCTCCTCGTCAGTTCGTCCTGTTTTCGATTTTCAGCTGCTTCATACTTTTGTATATCACGCCCAACATTCATAAATGATGTTTGAGAGAAAAATTTGTATAGAGGGTTTATAATTATAGGAGCAACACGAAGAGAATATGAGTATGTACCTAATCTTAAATTTGGTACAATAAAAAATTAAGATTTATTTAGTTCAGTTCAGTTAAGAGTTCTTATGTGGACATTAATTGGTCTGTACATAAAAACTTCTAAAAATAAGCACCGGAGATTCGACCGTATCCAGTAGATAATGAGGTATATTCCGACCATCTAGTTAAATTATAAAAATTCCTAAAAGACTGCTCACAGTTCCGAAGGAAATCTGAGGAATGCACATAAATAAATACCATTTTAATTAGTCGAATATCTTAACTACTTGTCTCAATCTCATAAATACAAATTTTCTTAACGTTAAAGTCATTATTATTCAAGTCCCCTCAACTAAGCAAGTCCAAGTCCGTAGCGACATTGAATTTCACACAAATCAAGAAAAGAAACATCGGAAAACATCCTGGATGAAATGGCGGCAGATTACGAGATGCTTGCTCTTCAGAAAGCATGGATTAACGGGGCACAGTCTCTGCAAACAAGGTAAAGACCTAATCGAAAAACAGCACCCTTGCCTTGTCAAGGACGTCCGGTAGGGGCGGGAAAATGTTGGTAGCTTGCAGAAGCTTCATTAGCATTATGGTCAGTGAATACTAACGAAATTAGCATCTTCTTTGGTAAACATTTTCGTACCGCTTTTCAGAATCCTGACTGATATTAATTTCAATGATTTCAAGAATTTATCGATATTTCCCATGCAAACGGTTTTCTGTAAAAGTTGTACCTTACTTTCCGTCCACCCTGTATATCTATATTAAAACCCAGAACCTTGCGCACAAAATCAACCATGAGATCCTTGCTTACAAGCATAGTTTTTCCTACTTTATTTAAAAATTGGATTAAGTTCTACCTACCTCCTCGCACCTAACAGGTATAATGTCGTGAAGCCAAGGAAGTCACTTTAGGTTCATGTTTACTTTATATAACAATGACGCGAGTTAGATTTTTTTCTAACTCAAGTATTGTACACTGTATTCGATGATGCGAAAATTTTCGGGAAATTCGTGGTCAGTTGATACACCGATTCTTTGACTGGTGGAAGTTAAATTGCTTGCCGCTAAACATTAGCAAATGCACCTTTTTATCATTCTCCAGGAAAAAATATTCAGCTCTGTACTATGTTCTGTTCGGCCTGTTCTTGAGTATGAGTGTCGAATCCGGGCACCTTACTACAAAAATCACATCAACATAATTGAGTCGGTACAGAGAAGATTTCTTACATTTGCGCTAAATTATCTTCCATGGATAGACCCTTTACGACTTCCTTTCTGCTTCAAGCGCCTTCAGTCCCTTTCACTTGAGGACAGACGATGCCTTCGCACTGCTGCTTTTGCTGTTAAGGTTCTTCTTGGTGATATTAATTCCTCTCACCCAGTAAATGCCGATCTATCTGTCAATGTTCTGAGTCGGTCCTTGATACGCTATAAACTTCTTTATATACCATACCTTCAACAAATTATATCGTCAACATGAATCGGTAACTAACATATCGCGCATATTGAGCTCTACCTACGCAAACATCGATCTTCATCTTTATTCAACGCAGATTAGACAGATGGCTTAAAATTTTGTAATTTTTTTTCCAAATTAAATATTTGATAGTCAAATTAAATATTTGACAGCCAAATTAAATATTTTACAGCATAAAGACAAATGCACGTTTGTCGATTTGTATTCGGCAATGTTTCGACAAGTGTAGGAAGTCCATTTGACTAACATTATTATCTATGTGGGGATTGGGGTAATTAGCCAATTTTTACCATCAGCCTTTCCTGAGAACATTTTTCCGCAAATACACCACTCCCGTTCTAATGACTATCCACTTCACAAGTATTTACTATAAGCAATAGGTACATAACAATTTTGTATTATAATACAAACGCACCCTTAAACTCTTTTGCTGGTCTGCCAATGTCAAAACGTCACGCCACTAGCCTTCATATAATTAATATTATATAAATTTACTTCCTGGTAACTAAGAAATCCAGAAGTATAAACGATTTTTTGACATATTTTCTAGATTAAAAGAGTAAATTATAAAATTTAATTTTGACAAATACATTTTTTATGCAAATGGAGTCATTACCCGAGATCTGAAGTAAGTAACAGTACCGCAGAAGGAGAACAGAAGATGTAATATTTCGGAAGTCTTCTGACTCTGTAGGACTCATATGATATTATGTGTCCTGAAATAAGTCGTCACTGTGTCAACTCTGGCTTCTTCTTGGTCCGACTGCCTGAAACCAGTACTGACTTTTACCGTGTTCGTCACTCTTTAATCAATTGTCACGACTTTTAGCTTTGATTTACATAAAACTAACCTACATCAAGAATACAAATTTTCTCTGCACATTAATATCTTATTTACGAGAATAATTTAAATTTTTGAACGTGTTTTTAGTGAACCCATTAAAAGCAAAATGTTGTTTCTTTCATTGCAACATGAAAATTTCTTAATGAATAATTTTTGCAGCACTTAAAAGCGAAACATTCGTGAAAACTGTAACATTTTAAAGCTACTCACGGCTGAAAATTATTTAGTGCATTTCAAATTTACGATCATTTCGTGTCCTATACTGCTACAAATCAATGCCAGAAAATACTCAGTTTCGAATAAATCATTTTCGAAGAATATTTGGAAAATAATAAAATTTAGCATTGTTAGTTTTCAATGAAATAATAACATTGACGTTTTGTTCTATTTGCAGTAATGGTCGCGAGGCACGAAATCGAGCCGAGAAGAATCGCCGTGATAAACTCAATGGATCCATCCAAGAGTTATCCACAATGGTCCCACACGTTGCCGAATCCCCCCGACGAGTGGACAAAACGGCTGTATTACGATTTTCGGCCCATGGATTACGAATTCATTACGGTATTCAATTAATGAACTAATCAAATGCCCTTTGTTACTTAAATGAAATCAAATTTATCTTACTCTGGTCAAATTTCAGTATTTGGAAAGACAATTGATGGGACAACAGAAGTGACGCCTCTGGTTCCGGACTCGTTGATGAAACTTCTGGACAGTTTCTTGCTTACAGTAACATGCCGTGGGCAGATAGTGTTAGTTTCGCCCAGTGTCGAACAACACCTGGGACATTGTCAGGTAATTTGTTATAACGTATCATTTTCATTTCTTCTCTATTCTACGGACATGCACACCATTACTTCGAGCCCATTTGTGTAAATTTCACTTTCTAATATAGGATTAAATTGTGGAAAACGCAGTATCAAATAAAATATCTAACTATCTATTCAGACATATTTTAGATGTAGGAAATATGTACGAGAAGGTGGTTAATAATACAAATTTCGTTGGAAGCTATCTCCTTTACTTTACTGAATGATACACCAAGTATACGAGTATGTGGAAAATCGAATCTCCACGTTGTTTTAAATAATTTTTTTTAATAGGATTTAGCTCAAATTTGGGAGGTTTTTGCGGTAATAGAAGTGATTTTGAGGGGGTCTGTGGATTATTTTAACAACCTAATGAATACGTAATGTATCTATAGTATAAGGCACCTATTCATTTAAAAGAAGATCTGAATATAACCATATGCGTTTGTTTTTTGAATTCTTTGTGGGAATTTTTCATGAAAAATAGGAATAACTCAATTTCACGATCGTAAAATTTTAAGGAGGTTTCGGACTCAACAAATAATCGGTACTTTTGGTGAAGTTGAGTTCTTCCTTATTTTTCATGACTTAGCCGTTAAAAATTTGCCAGCGAATATTCGCTGGTCTATATAGTCAGACATTTTAACAAAGTTCCATACAGCCCAACACAAGCTTAAAAAGGAATCATCTCTTTCGGATCAGACCTTCATCTCCAGAAACTGTTTCTAGACAAAAACACGGCTCTCATTAGCATTAATTTTCTGAGTATTTAAAGTTAAGTTTCAGTATGCAGAATATTTGCATCAAAATATTTTGTATGCACACAATAAATATGAGTAATTAATTTTGTATTTAAACTCGGATAATTTGAAGCTTTCCGTTGGCTCGTCAAATTAAACCAACACGTTTTTCTTATAGTCAGCATATTCAAAATATTGTGCCGACCAAAAATAACACTAAGCTTCGAGAACACATGTCCACACTTTCAATTAGTTCAAACTCGAAAATATTGTGCAGTGAATTGCCGGACATTTTGTCAAGTTTCAATGCTCAAAGTTAAGTTCAAATTATTTCTTGTTTTCAGTATGCTGATTACGAAACTATTGTATTCATTCGGAGATATTTGCTATTTTCTTATCTTCATAAATGGTTTTTTTTAATTCTTTACATTCTCGTCTCTTGCTAATTTAGGGCCCTTTAAACTATAGGTAGTTAGTTGGTGTTGTTAATCTATCAATTTAAAACATTGCTAGCCTTTTAAAATATTCCTGCTTCCATTCTTGAGCGCCAGAGTGCTATCGGTTCAAGTCAGATGGTTGTTCCTTATGACATAGTAAGGACGCTACACTCTTACATTTTATTCCTTTCTCTCGCAATCAGAGTATTAAGTGCACATCTATAATACAATCCATTTATCGACCTCATAGGTTCAATCTGGTTACGTATTTAGTCGAAGCTGTAGTCTACTGAACTGAAGTCCTGTTTTGAGTGTGGAATAGATATTCATTCTGCCTTGTCGATCTTACTACAGTATTAACGTATTTCGTTGTATTGAACTTGGTTGTTATACGAATATGCAGACATACTAGGCGATTGCGCCAGAAAAAAAGCCTTTTAAATACGATATTTCAGCAAATGTGGATAAAAGCATGTATTTCAGTTTAGGTGAAGAAAACAAGTATATAATCAATTTAATAATACCGCCACAAATCACACAAGTCGCTGGCTGCGAGCAAAATTTAGGAAATTTCAAAATGATATGCTGGCAACAACGACGGAAAAACATAGAGGAAGAAATACTTAGATGATAAGATAATGCTAAGTAGCAATGAAAAGTGTTGCTCCAATTAAAAAAAATTGTAGACTTTCGACAATCAATGTCATAATGTGTCCTGTGGAATTCTGGCCAGACGCTGTCTTCAACGACAATATTTTGGGGAAGACTGGACAGTCCATAAGCTCCAAAAGCCAGAGCAAAACACCTCCGAATAAAGTCTGGATTGGAATCCGCAAGAAAGACTGCTACGATCGATTTTTACTGATATAAATTGATTTCGCGATGAGTTATTTTCTTTGAATCAGTCGTGAATCGATTAAGGAAGTCTTTACGCAGAGACTTGGCTTAGATTTAATTCAATTAATTTAATATTTATTATAAACTTATTTAATAATACGATCTAATTATTTTATTTTTTTTTAATATTAAAGTATTTGTTTCTGCTTAGCTGTAAACTCTTCTGCATCGTATCGTTAAATGTATTTTGACCAATATCTAACTAAAATCTCAACAACGAAATATGTAGTACAAAATACGTGACATTGTGCAGTAAATAGTTGAAGTTGTTCGTGATTTCGTGCCGGTAAAAGGCATCACTAGAATAGCACGAACACAAATTTCCTTTCGATTTTACGTGCATTCTCACCGTTCAAGTAACTTAGTCCGGAGAAATTGTACGCATCCCGTCGGTTCATGATTTAAACACTATTTATAAAATATTTGCAGCGTTGTAATATTGCATTTATTTTTAATTTTGTTTTTTCTTTTTCTCTCTTTCTATACTTACGATGTTTTTTATTATTTACAGACCGATTTGTTTGGACAAAACATCTTGCAAATAACACATCCCGATGACCATGGACTTCTCAAGAAACAAATAATTCCAACAGATCTTGAGACACTTTTTGATATTCAACCGGAAGAGGAATCGGGCGAGCCGCGACCTAGAACGCAAGATGAGGAGGATGAAATTGATAGGAAGTTGAGCTCTGATAAGAGAATGTTTACTGTAAGGTGAGTGTTGTGATTAGTTACTGTAATCTATGTACCTATTCATTTCATCTAATGGAAGTTATTGATTGGCATGGCATGAAACACCACTGTCATAACTGGACAAAGTACTACACTTTTTAGGAAAGCATTGACAAATTATGATTATAATGGGTCGTAACTCCTTCCAAACTACGACTTACAATTTCTCCAGAACTTGTTTCTTGCATTGCAGCTCTAAAGTAAGAAACTCTTTCTTACTGGTGCATACAATGTATCTGCACTAAAGTGTTGAATGGGAAAACTTAAGTTACTTGTCCAAAACCACATAATTTCTAGCCAGCTCGAAACTGCTGACAGAGGAAGCTAATATAATCACTTGATGTCTTTTTATAAGACTAACTCACTTAAATAATTTTTAGCACTCCTTTAGGCAATATAATGAGCCATATCAATTAAATGACTTAAAATACTTTTCTGTCCTCCTCCCTCAGGGGTCTATAAAAAATAGGTTTCATATATTAAGGCTACCACTACTCGAAACATTTCCGTTTTAATTATGTGGCAGATTTCTTGAAATCATGTGCATTTCTGCACTCGTAGTACTGCACATCTATAGTTTCTTAATGAAATCCCTTGTACGTTAAATTTCCAACGAAACCCATTCCGAATTTACGATTCTAGACTTGCACGAGCTGGGCCCCGTTCAGAGCCTACAACCTATGAAATTGTTAAACTCGACGGATATTTTCGACGAGCAGATTCCGCCCCAAGAGGAGTAAAAGCGAGCACTTATCCATCTGGCCTTCAACTTATTAGGCGAGCACGTGGACGAGATGATTCGATTCCACTGCATACAATTAGCGGAAATGATATCGTAAGAAGAATCTTAAATTTGATTTCAAATATAACTCGGGATTGATCATAATGTATAACAATTTGGTGTTTTCAGGTTCTGGTGGCTATGGCTCGTGTTATAAAGCCCCCAAAAGTATCTGAAAGGCTGCTGGAGGCCAATCATTATGAATACAAAACTCGTCATCTAATCGACGGCAGGATCATTCAGTGTGACCAAAGAATTTCACTTGTAGCCGGCTACATGACGGAGGAAGTAAACGGTCTATCACCGTTTACATTTATGCATCAGGACGATGTTCGATGGGTCATTGTTGCTCTTCGGCAAAGTAATTTCATAGTTATCTTATCTGGCTGCCCAATTAATATATAATTTCGTGTAATTTCAGTGTACGACTGTAATAGTTCTTACGGTGAATCCTGCTATCGCTTAATCACACGGACTGGTAAATTTGTGTATCTTAAAACTCGAGGTTACTTGGAGATCGATAAGGAAACGAACAAAGTGCACTCGTTCGTTTGCATAAACACGCTGGTCAACGAAGAAGAAGGTCGGAAAAGAGTTCGCGAAATGAAAAATAAATTTTCAATTATTATCAATGCTAAAATTCCGCTACCGTCTAATGATGATGATGTAGATGATGCACCAGCTGCAGAAAATCCCGGTCAATTAGAGCGTGCCATAATCTTTTTGATTCAAAATTTAGAAAAACCAGAAGACAACGCAGATGATGAATCTGACTCACATAGGAAAGGTACGCCTGGTTCCGAGAGCGACAAACGCCATACGAAATCACCGCCCCTTGCAATTATTCCGCCCAAGCCGTGTACCATAAAATCCTCAATAACAAAAAGTGTGAAACATATACACAGAACGCATTTAACTAAATCAAAAAGCCCTAGCCTGGACAGTGAGGCAACAGGCAACAGTTCGCGATCGCCCGTAATACGTAAAGGCAGCAGTCTCACAGAAATAACCTACGATGATAAGTCGCCTAGCGGTGTACATGACCCAAACACATCGTCATCCGAATTGGTAATAAAACAAGAAAACGATTATGACGATCAGAGAGTACCGCCACTGCCGAATGCAGTGAGTTACTTCGAAATGATCAGCTACAGTAGGACGATATCGAGTCCAACTAGTCCGGACGATTTGGGAAGCCCGTCAAACAAATTGCCCTATTCAGAACAAACGTTTCGATCTACTTCAGTTTTAAAACGGACACGTAATATTGATAAATTCGAAGATGAGAATGGAAGTAGCTCGGCGAAACGGAATCCTCTTGATAATCAACGCTTTATAACGCCTTCAATACAGGAACTGACCAATCCTAGTTCAGGTTTGTAATGAACAGAATGCATTCAATATTCTCAATTTTCTACTCAGATCTTATTTTATTTCAAACAGACTTGTCGCAAGTTCTACCAAATTCCTTCGAAGCTATCGATAGATCGTTATTGAATATCGAGAGCGCTACTACTGAATTGAAGGATCAACTACCGAACTTGCGAATAATTTCAGGTTCGCAGCATCAATTGGACGAAATTATTGTAAGTATTAAGATCAAGTCGGCTTGTAGGTCAGATCTGACGTTCATTCTTTATCGATAAATATAAAATAAAGTCTTACGGTCAAAAATAACCACAAAAAAGCGCGATCGTAAATAAAAATAAAATTTGTCTTGACTCCTTTTATTCCATGAACTAATTTGGTCAATTTAAATCACATTTATGCTTTTCCTGGCTCAGGCCCTTTGTGTAAATTTTAGCGATGTGAATTTTCATGATTGCCAATTCCAAATATATTTAAGTTTGGAAGAACATAATCGGCAATGCGTATACATTTCCGACAGACCAGCTGTGAAGTACTTAAGAGGAGCATATCCAATATATTTTTTTTTTCATATTCTTATTTTACACTCAATTCTGCATAAAACTGTTTAAACCGCATGACTCTACGAAGTCAGGAAGTGCCATAAATATAGCTGTGAAGTTGGAAGGATCGGGTAAATTTTAAAGATGCCATCACTACTGTCATATAGAGTGGAAGGAAATTTAAAATTTTTAATTATTTAATGTAATATGAGACTAACTTGAAGCTTTCTGTTCATCAAAATTAGAATTACACAAAAATCGCAAAAATATTAAAATTCTACTCGACTCTATTTGCGTGTTTTGCAGTAAGGAATAAATGTCCAAAATTCCTTCAAATTGCATAAGAGGTTTCTGAAAAAATATGGCCTGAAATTTATACTGGAAAGCCCTCGCGATATGCTCCCCTTAACTTACTACTTCTCAACCTCGCTAATCTTTTTTCATAATTCTTAAGATTTTAATCAACCTTTATAATAAATAAATAAAGTAAGTAATAATCTAGCGGAACTTCTCTCCCCTCCACGAATTAAATTTATCTAAATAGGTAAACCTGTAACCATTTTTTTTAAACAATTTTTACCTTGCAGGAGGAACATCAAGAGCAACGAGAGATGCTCGAAACCATTCAGAACGAGTTTCAAGCACATCTCAATAACACTGGACCGACGCGACCAAATATTAAGGAGAACAATTCAGCCTTCCATAGTAAAAATGAGTTGAAACCAAGATAAGATTAGTATGCCCCAGATGTTACCGATCTGAAAAATTGATATCGTTCTTAAGTT
Source organism: Beris morrisii (assembly GCA_951812415.1). NCBI lineage: Eukaryota > Metazoa > Arthropoda > Insecta > Diptera > Stratiomyidae > Beris > Beris morrisii. The sequence goes on from OX638310.1 coordinate 946,119, forward strand.
TAGAGTAAAAATTAGAAGATAAAAAACGAAGACTTTTGTCCTTCAAAATGGTATTTTATATTAATTAGTTCAAATTTGTTATTTCAATAATCCACGAAGAGAACAGAACTTCGGACCTAGGATGAAACTCCTCTATTGCCTATTTTAATGTAACAAACAAAGAACACTGGGGTATATGTTTTTAATATGGAATTTGTTTTCTTTTATTCCCATATATAGTTTTTTTTATTTATTAATTAAGTTAAGTTTATTGTTCAAAATTAAAGCCGATGGTAAATTGTCATAGGGGTGTACGTATGAGTGTACAAAATAAATCAAGATCAGTGCTAAAGAAATAGAAAGAATACTTTAAATAAATAATATATGATTATATATCTTCGAAATCAAACTATACAGACTATGAAACAACCAGGCGCGTAGCGTAAATCTTCGTAGGGCTAGCGCAACGATACGATCGCTAAATTTCGCGGAATATTTTGATTACTTCCTGGAATTTAGAAATCGAAATTTTATTTCTAAATAAAAATTACGTGTTTATGATTATAAAATTCATAGAATTTGATGATCGTGTATTGCGCTAGCCCTACGAAGTTTCACGCTACGCGCCTGGAAACAACCTTATTCTTCTGAACAGGTTGGTGGGTATCCAACCAACCTGTACAGATATAAGAAAAACTGTTCCACATTAAAAAAAAATAAGTGTGACTAGTTTTACATCAACTTATTTTATTTTGGTTCATTGTTATCATATTATGAAGCCTTTCAATACTAGTTTCTTTCCTTTTCTTTAATGGACTTCGAAAAATGAATTCTCGCAATTCTCCTTGATGGTAAAAATTCTGAAATTCAAACTTTAGAGTAGAGAAATAGAAATAGTATTTTTTTACGAATAGAACCTGACAGCTCATTTCATTTTAAGAAATTTTATAGAATGGCGCTTTTTAAATTTTTTACATTTAACGATAATTCGAAAGGTTCGTTTTCAAGATATTCCTTAGTACCTAGAGGAATTAAGGCTTACTGAACTGCTTCTGACAAACAGAGCTGGGCCGTTGCCTGAGGTCAGTTTAGTAACGATAGAACAAACATTATTACCTCAAATAATACAAATTTACTCAAATGACGCGTAGAAAAATAGTCTTTACTGAAAGAAAACACGACCATTTCGAACCAAAATCATTTTCCGGAAATATTGAAAGTGAAACCATGCCAAAAACAATAGATTATTACTAGTTTTATAATAATATACTACGTCGTAGTGAAAGGAGGTTTATTTCTTTTGCGTTACCCATTAAATCAATATTACAATATTTTGGCGCTTTAATTTTCTTAGAAATTAAATTCTGTTGACGGAACTAAACATTATTATAAACGATTGTGAGCGTATTTTATTTTTATGAGATATAAACTCACTTATGAACCAAAAATACAATTCAATGTAAGCTATTTACAATAAACTTAAAGATATCTGCTAGAGAAATAAAAGAAAAACATCATTCACCCGGATTGTACTTTGCTGACGCAACTATACACAAACATCTTTTTTTATACATTATATATTTTATTTTTTTTATGTAAATAAATTTATTATAATTGTAAAATGTACACTTATATAGTTAATATCATATATATATAATAAATAGATATAGCAAATTATAAAATTAAAAAAAATTAACTAAGTAAGGAGGGGAACTATTTAAATGAATAAAAAAAAATTGTAAAAAAAATCTTTATAAGTAAAGACTGCCCAAAAATGTTAATTATTTTACAGTTTATCGGTTTCCAATAAAAATAAATAATAAAAAAAACAGGAAAAGCAACATGTAGAAAAGAAAAAAAAATGAACAAAATAAAATAAACGAAATGGAAATCAAATAAAATCTCTTAAGAAATTATTTAATGTCTTGTTTATTTTTTCCTGGTTATCCTTTTTTTATTGATTCCACCATTAAAAGGGCAAATTGGGAGATGTAAATTAACATTGATTGTTTCGCTTGAAACGCTACAAGTTATATTCCACATTCCACAGCGAAAACGTAAAATGGATGAACTTGAACTGTTAGTCTTACGAATTCTATTAGACGGGATAGAGCCGCTAGTATCATATAACGGATGGACGGATAGAGAGCAGATTTGGTGTTTTTGGAAATCACTGTATAAAAAATGTTAAGTGCCTTCTCTCCGGCCGAGGCTTTGTTCTACGGGTCATAAACTTAGGGGCAACCTCTAAAAGATTTTATATGGAGTGTTGTAACCATTGTATGCACTGTTTCGGTTTCTGTTTCTCAAATACTCGACCATGAACTGACAAGGCTCTTACTAAAGTCGGGCAAACTTTAGATACAGTGGATGCCGCTTATTAATCGGATAATGTTATAAGCCGCATTTTGTTATCAAAACAGTTGGGTTCCATTTTCTACAAACAGAATTCATCGCTTATTTTTTTCTTCGTTTATTGTTATCACCCGGTTAATGTTATTGTTTTTGGCTGGTCCCAAAGTGATTACAATAAGCGGCATCCACTGTATATTGATCGGGCAAAATTAAACGAAATTCGGGACAGACGGACCCATTATTTAAGTGCTTAACATATTTGCTCTGATATCGGTTGAATTACCGCATTTCAATTCATTTCGATTTTGATAAACAAAAAAAACTGGCTCAGTTTGGGTTTAGGCACAGCCTCTCTGTGACGCCTTAAACATGGGCGCCTATTATTGAATCAAGTTTCGATATCGGATTCGTAAAGTTTTCCGATTCGCTTCGAATTGAAGTTTAAAATTTTTCTGCTTTTGAACTGTAGTCAAGTTCATTCGAATGGATTTCCTCAATGTTTCCAATTAAATGTCAAAATATGGATTGAAAGTCATTCCCGATTGTAACGAGATGGCAGAAATACACCTTGTTGTTTTCGAGACGCAAAATAATTAAAAAAAAATAAACACGCAACTGAAATAATCCACGACTCGAATTTAAGAGTTTCTTTAATTTCCACCAGAAACAGGGCTGGTGACAATATATATTTATGCAAGACGCGACAGATGGCATATTCGTAAGAGGTCGGTAAGGAATATCAGCTACCAGTTTTGGTTCAGCTTTTTACTTCTGCAAGATTTTATTTTCGAACTTACGAGGTGTTGGTTCATTTCGCAAACGATTATGTAAATTTAAGAAAAAATGCTTTGTTTTATATTTACAAGATTTTTTATTGTAGGTGTTTTTTGAGACAAATAATTAGAATGATAACTTTTTTGAAACAGCGTAAACGATCGTATTTCATAGAAAATAATATAAAAAGCAATAAGAACCGTTTTCAGTTAGCATTAATTGAGTTACAGAATATAAATGCAATTTTGTCCCGAAAAATATTACATCATTAAAATTAGAATTTAGAATACAGTTACCGAATAGTAGAATAATACTAAATTATGTTTATTTAAACATAAAATTACATCAGTTTCATGAGTTATTTTTATAATCCAGCTTCTTTTTGGTTAATTCTCATTCCAATCCCCACCTCCATTCTATTTAATAAATAAATCCTCACCGACTATGTACTTAATTTTTATTACCATTAAATAACGTTATACTTTTATATCATGATTTTGTTTAGTTTTCAACATATTTTTTGTGTGACAGGGTATAGTAATTTAGATATTATTACATTTTTGAAAGAACTGCAAAGATGTCGTCTATAAAAATATGTTTTTGTCTGTGACACCATTTTATTATTCAATCGCACTTACAAATGAATTGCTACTATTACATTAGTTATTTACTTTAAGTAATCATTTTAATGTTTTTATATTATTTTTCTTTTCAACAACACATCCATACAAATGATATATGGAAGATGATCTGCAAAAGACAGATAAGCTTTTAATTAGTATGGTGCTGTCTATTTGAAACTATTTATTTATGCAATTTGCGATAATTTCGCCGAAGATATTTTATTTGTAAAGTAAGGAAAACAATTTTGAAGATTAACTGCTCTGGTTGAGTAACCTGCCTCTTATTCGTATTTTTATTGTCCAAAGCGATTAGAATTATTAGATTTCCGAATTTCATGTCGCATAAGTGGAAATTCCTCATATCCGAAAGAAGTTCATAAATATTGTAAGTCCATTCATACAATCTGGGGTGTGGAATGGAGAACTGACGAACGTGGTTTATGAAAACAGTACGCAGTTAGACACTGAGTGAGTGATAATCCAAAAATGTCTGCAGGTATAATCGGGATTTTTCACATACGATATATTGTAGTTTTGTGCCTCTAAATATGTCTGCTAAATTTTAAATTAAATGTTCTTTTTATCATATGGTTCAGAATTTGCTCCATCATTATTTCTTTGGACCTGTCTTCTTTTTTCTTTTCTTTTTTTGGTTTTTCCCCATTTAAAAGATGTTTGCAGATATTACTTAAATTAAAGTCTTATGTTCTGTGTTGTAAACGCTTGATATTAATCATGTAAGTGATTACTCTATATAAATGTCCTCAATTGGATAAGCTGTCTCGATAAATTTCTGATAGAATCTCTGGAATGCACGCCTGAAAAAAAATAATAAGAAATGTATTGAACACGTCAAAGAGAACGCGGCTCGCGATGTACGCAGGAAAAACACGTGGACTCAATTTTTTGGGTAGAAGAGAAAGAAAGCAGAGATTTTTCTAAAAAATGTTATTCCCCTTAAAGTACATAAAGGAAAAAAATTAAATTGAGGTTGGCTGGATTAAGAGTGAAAATATTTCAGTAATTAGTGGGTACAACCTACGATTAGAATTAACATACTAGTTCATGTTCCTTTGTCATAAGGTTCTATGACGAACTAAATTTTATAATAATTTGCAGTAATAAGTTTTGGTTCCGTAACGTACATATGGAGGATTTCTCGATAATACCCAATGGCAATAGTCAAAGCAGCGATCAATCCCAGTGTGGTGTTCATACAAAATTATCCTCTGACGCCGAAAAAACAACCAAAAGTTCTTAAAATACAAAAATTCTATAAATATGAGTTTTTGAGCACAGTGTACGAAGGTCTTTGAGTTTACATGAATTTTCCTAATAGTCAAATGGAGAGGTTATTTCAGAAACAAGATTAGCGAACTCTTGACTTATGTACATCTTCCTGGAAACGCGACTAGACAGAGAACACTAACTCTATCAAAGTCCGAATAAAATGCAAAACCTAAGAGTTCAAACTTGAATTCTTAAGTATGCCATATCTTACCCCACAGCTTCGGCGACAGGTCTTGTTGATTCCGATCCTTTGAAAACGTGGCATGCAAAGCGCTGAACCGTTGGATGCTTCGTGATAAATCCAATATATCGATGGTCACGTGGATGAAATGCACAAAACGATACATTTTTGAGCGAATAGAAATAATCTATGCATGGTTTCTTCTCTTTTTTGTTCTGTAAGAAGAAACATATTAAAAAGTAATGAAAATTTCAAATTTGAAACGTTCTAAAGAAGTACCTGAGGTCTCGATCTATCGACCATACGGAGCCCTTGATCCGACACTTCCAAAATACAAGTCTGTCCGCTCGGAGAATCCCCGTATTCGCCAACAATTTTCCTAACCGCTTGACAAACAACTCCAGTGCCCTTGTGAGCCAGGGTTTCAACCGATCCCAAGTAGCCGAGTAGATACCGCTCCTTCTTTACTTGAACCGTACACGGGTCGAAGTCGTTATAGTCCAAATCCACGGCATATGCAGATGGAAAGATTCCTTGACGTCCCGTTCGCAAATTGACTCCCTCGCACCACAAGTCGTCGGCTTCCTTCTGAACGTAAATCGGATCTCCGATCTCGACTTCGATTTCGTCATGATGACGCGGAATGAATTTGTGCAAACCTCTGTGCGTTGCTTCCAGCATTTCCAGTTGCCGAAAAGGAACACCTCCGAAAGGAGGCGGAAATGGTGAATGAGATGATGGCGACGCCAATTGAGGTGACATACTCTTGAAATCAACCGGTGAGTGTGCGGTACTGTGTCCACTATCAACATCTCCTAGACTTTGAAGCCGTTCCGAATCGGGACTCGAGTCCTCATCCAAAAGATACCCGCATTTTAGGGTAAGAATTGTCCGCTGCGAGCTGCCATTCATCGTGTACGGTATGTGACTTCGGGATCCGTTAATTTCATCAGCAAGGGAAGTTTGGCCACAGAGAAGCATTATGGAAGCTGCAATCGATTTTAAATTTAGTTAAAAGGAGACCGAAATCAAATCCGACTTCACTTTACATTTCTTATTTTTGGGAATTTCTGGAAGCTTACGTCTGCGTCGTTCACCTCCCGAAGAGAATGCATTCGAAATTGTCCTTTCCAAAGTGGAGCTGCTGCGATGCTGTCCTGTTTCCGATCCGATGCCCGTCTTTAGCCCGTCTCCGATTTCATCGTCCTCGACATGGCGTGATAAATTGCTGCCGGAAATTTCATCGCACGCGCATTCGTGCAAGGATATATTCAAGTCCTCTTGGTCCGAGATGTCACTTTTTGATGACGGAGAATCCTCAAAGTCGTCTATGCCAGTTGTTATTCTAAACATAAAAATAATAATCACAAAATAACGAACTGAAAAGGTTAACAGTGGGAGTCCTTTACACTGCTGATTCACATTAAAAACTGAACCAGCAATCACTTTGGGTAAAAATCGAAGTTACAACACGACAAAGATGTCTATCTTACGAAGTAGCAGGGAATGGTTTTCTAGGGAATTGGAAACGATGGGTTTGTTAAAACTTACGAGTAGAACGGTGCTGAAGTATTCCTTGTCGACGGCAGACGTTCAAACGCTTTTCCAAACTCCTCGAATTCTGTGTCTGCCATTTTTTTTATAACGTTCCAACACCGAACTGGCTGACGATGAATGTTTTCGCAATATCGATTTTACCCTGCATGGGGGTTGATACAAGGACGACGTACGATGCACATGTAGGTGGTGGTGCGCACGAGTACGTTCAATGATAAAAATGTTTTGGAGGGTGCTTTAAAACCATTAAACTCCAAAGTTTACTAACATTCTTGCAGAAATGTAAAAATTAAAATGTTACTGATTTAACTTGCACTAACTACTTTTGTAAAGAAATCAAGGATGATCTTACCCTGGATGAGTCTAAATTTCATTGTTTTATTTACATACACTCAGAGAAAAAGCCTGATAGCATTGACAAAAATTCAGTTCAATTCGACGAAACTACGGTCAATATACGTCCAACAAAATACTTTATCGAATTGAGAAATTTCATTATTATTTGATAAAAACCCACTGTCTAAATGACAAAAGCTGTTGTTGAATTGAGAAAAATTTTACAATAAAAAATTGGTAGGTTTTGTAATCGAACTAGAACTCTGCGCACCGCAGAATTTCTGACAAACATTTTTGTCAATTTAATAAATCGTTTTGTATATATAGTAAAATCTTGTAGTTAACTTTTGGTCACTCTGACAAAACTTTTATCAAAACCTGTTTCAAAGACAGCATTTAATAAAAATATTTTTATCAAATAAACAATTTTTTTATTGTATTGAAAGAAGTATACAATAAAAAAATTGTTTATTTGATAAAAATATTTTCCAATATGAAAGAGCGGACATCGTAAATTATGCCATTTCGATAATACATGTTTTGTTAAAAAACCGTACTGGAATTTCGACGAATTTTTATCAATTTGACAAAAATTTATGAAACTGAATAATTATTTGTTTTGCTGACATATTATTATCAATATGACAAAGGTGCACTGTTGAAATTTAACAAATACTTTTTGTCAATGTTACTAAGGATTTATCAACTTATTTACTCGTATTTCCAATATCTGCATCCAAAAAAAATTTAAAATCCTAAACTTAAGGAAAGAAAATGTAAAACTTTCAACTAATTTAAAGGTTGCACTAAAAATCTCGATACACTTAAAATTAGATCAACAAAATTAAAGATATACCAGTTAAACTAAAATTAAATTAAAATGAAACTGAATCAAAAATCCAAAATAAAACCTAAAACTTAAAAGTAAAAAATAATAATTAAATGCAATTTAAAATTAAAAAAAAAATTGTTTGATCCAAATGAAACTTAACTAAAAAAAATATAATTACAAGAGTTCACTGAAACTTAAACTCTAAAAACTTCAAAATTAGAGCCTATAACAACTGCATTATGCACAACTGAAGACAAAATAAAAAAAAGTTATGAGGAAAATTACTATTTTTCACATTAAGAAACAGGCAAAAATTATGATCGAAAAATTAAGTGAGAAGAAATTTAAGGGTAATAAAAAAATCGATCAAACTTAAATAATATAAATTTTTTCATCGAGGCTCTTATTACAATAGAAAGAGTCTCTGTTTAGCCATTTTTGTCAATATCTGATAACATAAAAAGCAAACCTGATTATTTTACTTCATTATTTTCTAAAATAATCTAATAATAATCAAAAAAAAATCAAGTTTTACTTCCCAGATTTATTGTTTCAGATAAGATCTTGAAAATTATGAAGGAGTTAGAACCAAATTTTTGGCGGTTGGGATGATGTAATTTGTGACGGTGGTAAAGGGAGAAAACTGTGCAATTCGATAATATATCTCAAGAACCGCTATAGAAAGCTGAAAATTGGTATATTTATTATACATATAAGGGTACTGTAGATATTGAAGATATATTTTGATACGGGTAGTAAGTCCCGAGGAAGGTGTGTTTTTCCTATTTTAGGAACAGCTTATGATAAAGGTTTGAAGCTTGATACGAATATGTAGATGAACTAGAAAATTAATTTAAGCAAAACAGAATTTCAGAATTTAAAAACTTGCTTAGTTCTTAAATATTTTTATATAGGTATACATATATTTTCTTGAATGGCAGATTTGTGCTGAAGCTGAAGATGGATGTATAAAAAAACAGTTTTTATTAAAAACTATACCATAAAAATTATCTGAGGAGTGAATAATTCAATGCAGTCTAAATTAATATTTCATATAGAATGACCCATTTAGTTTTGAAAACATCATACCATCGCACAAATTCCAGTTTTTATGAGCCCTTCATTTTAAAGCAGTGTTATAAAATACAGTAACCGTTCATAAAAGAAAGATGAACTTTAAGTTAAATAGTAATTCTTAATATCAAGATTTTACTGTATTATTTTTAATAATAAAGTATTTTGATCGATCTGAAATTTTAAAAAAATTTGCTACCCTGAAATTTTGTATTTACACGTTTTAGGAGCAGTAAGCCAGAAAAAAGCAAACCGATTTTGCTTGGAGGCTGAAACTTGGCATTTATGTAGAACTATTATAGTGGACCATTTCTAAAAAAAATTTCGATAGGGGTTAAGGGGTGTGGGAGTGAGGAAAAACAATGCGTCCGAAATGCTCGAAAGCTAGGACCGAATCATTTTAAGTTCATTATCACCTGAACGATTCATGTCAGAAGGTTGAAACTTTGTGGTTGTCTTAAGGGTTGATAGGTGCCTAGATAAGGGCTAAAATTTGAAAGAGGGAAGGTACGGTGTGGGGGTGGGAGGTAAAAAACTTTAGATTACAATATTGTACCAGAAAGATAAAATGATTGATTAGTGTATATAGGATTACAAGTGGAGTTTATTGAATGTAAAGTTTTGAGGGAGAGTAAAGCACGGAAGTGGGGATAAGAATTTTTAAAAAAAAAAACAATTTTTATATTCCAAGAACTGTACGAGATATGCTCTTGAAAATTTTACAGGAGTTAGGCACAGTAAACCTTATCGAAAAATTTCTTGGGTAGAAGTGCGGAACGCGTTTAATGTTGAGATGCGGTGTAGGTTAGTTTGTGATTGACAACCTAAAGAATAACTAGAAGGGTATTTGGAACGTTATTTTTTAGGTTGTCAGGATCGTAGTAACCTATACCGCATCTCAGCATTAGACGCGTTCCAGACTTCTATCCAAAAAATAATAAATTTGCAAGATTTTTTTTATTCACATCTACCTATACACTCTTGCTAAGTTGTTTATTTGTTTTGTGTGTCTGAAACAGCAAAAAAAAAACAAGAAAAAGGTTACACGAACACGATAAAATAACCAACGCTACTACATAGCAAATGAAAAGAAAATCCTTAAATATCCTTGTTTTATTTTTACGGCAAATAAAAAAAATACTCTTCCTTTACTTATCGATTAATTTCAAAATATATCCTGATTCCGTCTCAAGTATCTGCCGAAAAGCGGAATTCCCTAAAAGTCCAGCACCTTCGCATGTAGCCTAATTAATCTCTCATGAAAATCCATTGACACCTTGTTGCTCTACAGAAAGCAATTCATGTGCAGTACGAATTCATCTATAAATAACACCTACATTTACTCAATAACTCATACGACCCTCTTAAGGGAATAGTTTCCATCTAAAAGGCCCTTGACATTGCGAACTAGAAAATGAAAGAAACCACTCTTCCACTGTCATTCTATTTTATGTAAATACTACGCCAACTTCCTGATCTGCAAGGGAAAGGAAATCTTGACGCACACGAATCTGAGCTTTAAGGACGTTTCCAGCCCTTTTAAACTCGTCACAAGATAAACACTTCACATCTCCTTTTGCGATCTATACGAAATTTCTTCCTACAAAAATTTCAAACTTCGGTTTCACAAAGTCGGTCAATCCTCAAATGAAAATTGACTCAAGCGTTTCGTTTGAACAGACTACAATTGACCTGCCCACATCCTTCCCTTCAGAGAATTATTCTGATGATACTCGTAACATAAAATGAATTTGCCCCAGTTTAATCACAACTCAAAGGATGACAAATTAGTCTGCCGATTGGTCTAATGATTCCGGCTTTTTAGCAGTTTTCATTCAAAATGAGTGTGGCGTCAGAAATACAACATCCTATCGTTACAGAAGCATCCTGACAGGAACATGAGGGCTGACAAAGCCAGCAGCATTTTGAATCATTCCATCCTTTAAGTATACGCTCCTAGTCGTTTATCGCAATTGGAGTTAACCATATCTCGGATTCAACTATGAGGGGGTGGGAACGAGGAAATTAGCGTGAGAGCATTAAATCTTTGTAGCGTTTCAGCACTACTATCTATAACTCGTTGGTTATATATAGTTTGGAGCCGTAAAAGGTGATAAATAAACATTAGGAACGATCTGACGATGGCGACTTAAATATATACAGTGTTTCGTTTAAGTAGCTGCTTCTGTTAAGATAGACAGGGTGAGTCTGCAGGACTGAATGCTATTGAACGCACTTACAGAAAGCGAAGAAAGCAACAGGAGCAGATAGCAGATATAGAGACTACCCCATAAATTTATGTAGGTACCGAACATGTAGATATACAACTAAGTGTATAGATGGGTGTAGATACTCGTACGTTAGGCAGGCTTCTACTCTATATCCAGTTCAGCTTCTACGTAAGACGAAACAATAACAGCCTGATTTTACTTGATTCGGCCAATCAAATAAATTTCCAAGGTTGATAGTGGGAAGATTCTGATTTGATTCCGTTGAGGATTCAACCACCTTCTGCAGGGTATAAAAGCTTGAGACTAGGCTAAATCGAAATCAGTTGCCGTTGAGACATACATCAAAGTGAATAGTGGTGGAAGTGAAGCAGCCCTAAAGTGATTAAAAAGTGGTAATACATAATTGAAATGAGTGCGTCTGGAAAGAGTCTTCTAGGACTGTGGCTTTATCGTAGTGGAGAGCAAGAGTGGTCCGTAAAGCAAGGCAGTCCACTACACAAAAGAAAAGAGTTTGCAGTAATTTTTTTAAAATCGGATTGGTGAAAAGTATCTCTAATTTACTTCTTAATTGTTTCAAACTTCTTAGGGAAAAGATGTTGTTACTGTTAATGAACCGTCGCCAGGTGACCGCACCTCTATTATATTCACGCTGAAAAATCAAGTCGGCAATTTGGCAAGAGCTCTACAAGTTTTTCAAGAGTTGGGAATAAATGTTATGCACATAGAACTGCTACCTATAGACTCGGCCACTAATCAAGTAGGCTATTTTACTACATATTTATTCATATTTAAAAATGTGATGAGTCATTAAATTCATATCGAAAAGAAGAAATGTGTAGGAAGTGAAGTACAAAATGGCGCCCATAGAAAAAGCGACTCTAAGTGAATGTTAAAAAGTAAATTGTGTATTTTTTGGGGACAGGTTATTGGCGATCCGCAGTTTATTAGATCCAGGCCTATGATTAAGAGTTCATTGTTATCTTTAGGTCAATGTATACACTTAATAATTCCTTAGTCTTGGCAAACCTACAAAGAAAGTTGGCGAAAATAGTTTTTATTAAAATAATAAATGAATTTTATAATCCATTCTTTTACCGAACTCCAATAATTGCTATTTCTTCTTTTAGTAGTAGAATCCCCATGTAGATAGTAGTAGAATGCCATTCTTAAAGAAATAAATAATAATTTCTCTGTACAAAATCAGCTTGCAATTCGATTCTTTTTCAATTTTATCATTTAATTAATAATTTGGGGGAGTAATATGAAAAACCAACATTAGAACTCGCCTTGGGGAAGTTTTTTAGCGAAAATAGGATTACACAGATCTTTCGTGGATTATGGACACTACCAAGCAAACCAAAAGTATCGCAAGTAAATCACTAACAATTCAGTTAGGAGAAGTATCTATGTTCATGGGTGAATTCACTTACAACTATTCTATTGTTACTGATACTCGTAGGTGAATCATGTAGATGAGTCGTAAGTAAATCATCTTGGTAGCTCATATATGAAGCATTTCAGTTTCCGATCAGTTTCGATATTTTTCTGCAAGTCGGAGATTTCTTTCAAGTATGAGGTGCATTTGCCAATGACACCTGCAATATAATTCTACTGTAATTAGGCAGCTAGTGCAAAAATCGTTACAAGTTACTCTAGCAGAAAATATTGCAAGTGACTTGTTCGTGTACATACCCCTTTAAAGTCGGTTCATATGTTGGTTTATTGGTTTGACTGATGGGATACGATGATCTACTGTTTCTGTATTTCACTGAATCAAAAAGGTTCATCTGTGCAATGAAAATGTACTTCATCATAATAAAAGCTTATTGATATTTGTGGAGATGCAAGTATTCTATATTCTCTAAGCCTTCTTTGCACACACAAAAATTACAAAAATGATAATAAAAAATCATTGCGACGATGAAGGATTCAAACGAATTCATAACATTAATGACCCGAATAATTTCTAATACTCTGCATCATATTATCTTAGAAATTCATTATTTTGGTAGATTCGTAAATCCTGATTAATACAGCGTAATAATAATTCCCTTATTCGCACCAATATGATTAATTCGTAAGGTAATATTATAAACGCGGAAATGTCTGTAATTTTCGGTTCCTTTTGATATAAGCATAATACAGTAGATGCCGCTTATAGTAATCGCGGATAATGTTATAAGCCGCATTTTGTTATCAAAACAAGTTAGTTCCATTTTCCACAGACGAAATTCATCGCTTATTGGAATAAAAATTCGCTTTATGTTATCATTCGGGCCAGATTTCCATACAACATTATAAGTTTTGTGACTGTATTCTTAATCGCTCCTCTTTTTTCTTCATGTGAATGTGATTAAAAAGGCAAATTAAAAACAATCTCAAAATTAAAGATGATTGCTCTTGGTTTTACATTTATGTAAACACAAGGCGATACATACTCGTATCATAGATTACTATGAGAAATTTCAGTCTTTTCGTAGCTTCTGAAAGCTATTGATGTTGATCTCGTTCAACAGAATGAGCTCAACTTCGAGTAAGTTTTCAAGACAGTTTAATAAAAGTGGCGTGCTGAGCTGACAGATATGACCGAAGCTGGATCTAAAACGCTGTACAAGGCTAAATTTGCTAAAAGGGGAGGGAATCAGCACCACAGTAAGTTGTAAGTGTCCTGACCAGACACTGTCTTATAATCGGGCATGCTAAAAGACGCCGATTCTTTTCAAACGACTTTCTGTAGAAGGTAGAAGCTGCCTGGATGAGGAGGAAGGGGAAACAGTATTTCATATTCTCTGGAACTTTGTGAAACATTGAAGCTAGAGTTGTAAATAACACTTAATGAATAAAAAAAATAATATTAGATGCTTCGAGCAATCTATATTCAAGCGTAGGAAAATAAATGAGAAAAATTTTCCCCTTTGTCTATTGTTATCATCCGGTTAATGTTATTGCTTATTGCCAGTCCCAAAGTGATTACAATAAGCGGCATCCACTGTAGTTGAAAGAATGCATGTATTTATTTATTATATTTTTATTTCGTCAAATAGTTTACTTTCTCTACAATGTATTAGTAGGTTGATTTTTTCCCGGTCAGTGTTTTTAGTTCCTACATCACTCGTTCTGGGGCATAGGGCTGTAGCACTAGTGTCTCGTAGAGCCCAATGATGAATATGATCATAAGTTAATGCGATGTATTTTATATTGTAATTGAAACCCAAAAGAAAACAACAGACACTAAAAAATTCTGTTTTTATTTTATTTTATGTTTGTTGAAAAAAATCGTATCAATTTAATGATGCATTACCAATTTTTGAATATGTAATTAAAAAATTAGTTAACAAAACTGTGGCACTTAATTTTTAATATTGACAAGGCCGATGTGCTTGTCGACATTGAGTGCGATTCCAAGCGATTGCAACAAGTTGTCCGCATGCTAAAGCGTGAAGTGCATTCTGTAAATTATGCATCGTTGGACGATGGTATCGAAGATCCTCCTCCTACGCCATTTTCCGCTCGCTCCAGCTTTGGTCAGTTTCACGAATCCTTTCTGATTGCAATTAAAGTCGAATTTGATCAAATTATTAGATTTTGGAGATATGGTTTGGTTTCCACGGAAAATAGCAGATTTGGACAAGGCCCAAAATGTTTTGATGTACGGTTCGGCACTTGATGCCGATCATCCCGGTTTCAAGGACCCCGTCTACCGTAAAAGGCGCGAACAGTTTGCTTCAATTGCAAATTCCTATGTTCAGTAAGTTAGGGGAAGTTATAATATTCGTTTCAATCAATTACCATACCTTTACAGTGATAATCCGATTCCGAAGATTCAATACACCGATGAGGAAATTAAAACCTGGTAAGTAATAAGTAAGTCCCTAACACTTGTTAATAATGTCAATTCGCAGGGGTACCGTCTTCAACGAACTTCATAAACTCTATGCAAAACACGCTGTTCCGGAATATATGGAAAATTGGCCTCTTCTTGTAAAATACTGTGGCTACAGAGAGGACAACTTGCCACAACTTCAGGATGTTAGCAACTTTTTAAAACATAAAACTGGATTTCAGTTAAGGCCTGTTGCGGGCTACCTATCACCACGAGATTTTCTATCAGGCCTGGCTTTTAGGGTGTTCCATTGCACCCAGTATATTCGTCACTCCTCGGATCCATTCTATACACCAGAACCGTAAGTGATACTCGATTATGAGATTAGTATTTCTGAAGGATTTCCGAAATAATACAACAGATATTTAGCAAAGTAATAACGGAATCTTAAAACCAACGTCGAGTTCCTATCTGAAGCAAAGGTCAGCAATACTAGTTCTCCTGAAGTCGAGTCTATTAAGCTTGTATTACACTGTATGCCATGTTGTCAAATAATTGACTAAACAAATTTTACAAAAAGTTCAGAGAATTATTTTCCGTCAAAATAGACCTTGCGTGAAGTTAGAAAAGTTATGTCACAAACAAAAATTGGACGACTACACAATATGACTGCATTTGCAAGCAAGAATAGTCAAATATTTGACATAGTAGTATACAGTGAAATACAAGCTTTAGTAGAGTCTATAACATTTGAAGTTTATCTTAAAACAACACGGGTTCAACTTGGAGCTTGGTCTGTGGAATGTAGATTTATGGAGTTCTTGTTTTATCTTTCTGTTTTTATTAGAATAACACAACTCTACTTAAATATGCTCAACCAAGATAATTTTTATTTGATTTTCTAGCGATTGTTGCCACGAATTGCTTGGCCATATGCCTCTTCTAGCCAATCCCAGTTTCGCTCAATTCTCACAAGAAATTGGATTAGCATCGCTTGGTGCTTCGGATGAGGATATTGATAAACTTGCAACAGTAATAATCTTGCAATATTGGAAAAGACATCCATCTTATTATTTATTGTGTATCTCCTTTAGTTGTACTTCTTCACAGTGGAATTTGGACTATGCAAGCAAATCGATGGCTCATTTAAGGTTTATGGTGCAGGCCTTTTAAGCTCAGTGGCCGAGCTTCAGCACGCCTTAACGGCTAATAAAAAAATCAAGAAATTTGATCCGGACATCACCTGCAAGGAGGAGTGCATTATCACGGCTTATCAGAACGCATATTACTACACGGACTCGTTCGAGGAGGCGAAAGAGCAAATGCGGTACGTACATATTATAGTTTACATCCTTGGTTGCATTTAATTTAGAAAGTGTTTCCTTTTAAGATCATTCGCCGATACTATCCAAAGGCCATTTGGCGTTCGTTACAATCCTTACACGCAAACCGTTGAAGTCCTTTCAAATGCCCAAAAAATCACCGCGGCTGTTAGCGAACTTCGAGGTGATTTGAGTTTAGTTTGTTCGGCTTTGAAAAAGGTTTCAGCTCTGGATCAGAATTTGGATGTCGAGGGAATTGTTAATTTGCTACAAACCAGCGTACAGGTACGGTTCTGTATTCCAATTATTGTGTTAATTATTTATTGTTCTGTTTTTTTTTTTAAAAAAATTATTTCAGTTGAGTGGCGAGCGCAGTCCTGTAAGCCCAGACAATTCAGATAATTCCCAAGTATCTTAAAATGGATAACATTTAAATTGAAATATAAATTTTAAAGCAAAGTTAATCAAATTCTGAGCTAAACTTATGTTTAATAAAAATATTTCAGTGTGCATGCGTTGATGCTGGCTTCATTATTATATTATATTATTACCTTTTATTATCACAGACTTATCCCATGGTCAAGAAAAATACGTTTCTTTCCTATTTACATATTGTGCTCACCTAACCGTCCCTCAATCAAAAACATTTTAGAAAAGGTCATCCAGGATCTGATGACAGCAATACGTGATTCAAGCGAGGAGAAATACGTTAGAATTCTTTTTGGCAATTATAGGGGGGCGTATTATAACCCCCAAATATAATATTAGATCCTCCTGTAACAAAGGTACTGGATAAAGTAAAATTCCTTATTATTAGAATAATAAAGTAAAATTCATTCCTGTTGTGTATTTTTCTTCAGTTAATCGACATTCCAGAGGCTTGGTGTGTAATGTTGTGCGGGTTATTCTCTCATGAACTTTTCCGTTTACTTTATTATTTGAAATTAGCTTATGCTAGGAGGTTGAAACTTGGAATTTATATAGAGCAACGATAGTGAAGCCATTTGCAAATATGGTTAACTTGAGTGGGCTGACAAAACAATATGTCTGAAACGCACGAAATCTGGAATCGAGATATTGTAGAATTTATATGTCCTAATCGTGCATACCGAAATGTTGAATCTTGGCGATTATCGGTAAGAATAGGGTCATTCTATCAAGAATCGCCAAAAATGACGAAATTTGTGACCTTACCATCACCGATCCTTTTAAAATTTGTGTACTGGAAAAAGTAGTGAACAAAAAATATAATTTAAATTTTTTGTCTATATCTCATTTTTTGTTAGTAATAGTATGTTAAGGATTTCCCAAAAATGGTGTCCGAGTCCTCTTTGAAAATTCATATCTCTGTTAACTTTATCATAGAATAATAAAGTATTGCTAATTTTAAAGGGGAAGGTTGTCGCAATATAAAAAAATTACGAACAGAAATTATCTTTGAATTTTTTTTTTCAAAGATCACGATTTTGTCCTTAATCCTTGAATATCTTAAAAAACATATCTTTAATTTTTTTATATTTTGTATATTATACTGTTTTTCAAAACATACAAAAAAATTAACTTGAGATCTCAAAGGGATCGGGATCAAAAAAACTAAGATCATCAGTGAGTCTCAATTATTTTACAGAAAAATTACAATTATTTTAATACTTACTACTCGAATGTAACGACGATTTAATTTTATAATGCTAGATATATGGACAGCTCTTAAAATCATAGGTTTAAGCTAGTTTAGGTCTCTGATAATTTAATTGAGCTACTAATTGGTTAAAAACATCAACGTGCGGGATTAGCTTTCAGCATCAGTATTTCATTGTTTTCAGTCATTCATTCTGTGTTAACCTCGGGGTATGGACAATAAAAACAATAAAAGGGAAACCTCGTTTTTCATTAAACAATTTACCAAGACGAGAGTAAAATATACTAAATGTATATAAGTACAAGGGAAGTACAGTGAAATCAGCTTATTATGACTTCGCTTATAATGAATGACAAACCGTTTCGAATGACTGCGGCAAGAAATTTGGTTTTCATATAAAAAGTATGCATTTTAATTTGCTTAGAATGACTTCGGTTAATATGACCAACCGCTTATAATGACGCATTTTTTTTATAAATTAGTCCGGTTATTATGACGTTCATTGTCAATTGTTTTTCACATGGACTCACACTTCTTATCTTTGCTATAAATTATTTTCTGGGCACTATTTTGTTTAGTGCAAATTGTTTGTATAGTGTTGCACTTTGTACATAAATTGTTTTATTTTCACGCGAAAAGGCCTTACCAACGTTTTCATCGGACCTAAATTGTTCATGCTCTTTCAACGTCTGCTTTATATGACGTCCGGTTAGTATGACCTGATTGCGATTTCCCTTCAACGTCATTATAAACGGACTCTACTGTACGAGTATGTTAAAAATAAAATGTTTGAGGGAGCGAAAGAAAATGAATAAAAAAACTTTCGTGTGAAACTAAATGAGGAATGGAATATACAAAAATAAAATATACTGCAGTCACGGTACTCTAGACGAAATACTGAACTCGGATTTTTGCTCAAGTAATATGTTCTTTTTAAAAGATTATCCTGCATTTAATTACAGCATTCAGTTTTGTTAGAATTCTTCACCGAAGCAATTCCATTCCTAGTGGTACATGATAGTTTAAAAATCACAACTATGGGATTATGATCACATTTTAGTGGTACACCCACGGGATAGTGGATAATCTGTTTAGCACACCCAAGGTATTTGTCCGACCTGGGATACTCTCATAGGGTTGTAGAATATTATTGTTTTGCAGTAAATTTTAATTTCGGCGGTTCAAATTAACGATCATGCGTTGTAAGGATTATAGAGTACCTCTACCATACAGCTTACATTCCTTTCGCATTCAAATATGTAGTATCCAAATCTCCTGGAGCAATGCTGTTCACAGGTCCACTGTCTGTTCTGTTCACAGGTCCACTGTCTGTTCTGTTCACAGGTACGAGACGAGGAACGAGATAACAATAGGTACGACGAACTGATGACGACATTAAATGCATAATGACGTATGACGATACTTTTCGTTGAGCGCGACGCAAGCCAACTTCGTCGTCGCGGTGCTGACGCCCGACGCTATCCGTCGCCCACTGCCCTCTTTTGTAGAGTATGACTGACGTCGGCGCTTGACATCGCGATGCGGTTTTCCTCTCCAGCACCAACGGGGCGTCGCGTCGCAGTAAGCACTAACGCTAGCATCTTTTATAAGGCGCGTCGAGGTGTCAATTGTCAAAGTGAACAAAAGTTAAGTGTGCTTAGTTAATTCTTGCAATTGTGTTGTTAGCGTTGTCCAATTTCTGTAATTAGGAATTCTAATACTGGAACTCTGCGCCCTCTAAGATCAACAATCAGCAGGTGAGTCCGGTTTGTTTACATCCGAGATACACAGGCTTCGAGTGAACAGTGGAGTAGCGACCTGTTGATTCTCTTTGACAGATGGAAATGGGCGAGTAACATCACGCTGTCGACATTAATTACATTACTTTGTTTGTAGAAGGTTTTAGAACTTATCCAGAATAAATACTTTTTTTGTTGTTATATTTCTTACGTACCTGGTGGAGTTAAGAGTTAAATTATTGTAATCATGTAAAAGTAGTACGTAAGGTGAGATTTCGTACGGCATGAAAGCTTAGATAGGCGACATCTCTCGGTTTTTTCTAAAGTTACATGGTTGCGACTTTAGCTGCAGTAGTAAGCTCTAAGTATAGTGGGTTGAGTAATGGCCTATCCATCGGCGTCCATTCAAATTCTCCCGGAGGTGCCCCAATTGTTTCGAAATTTTTAAAAAACTTGAGGAAGGCCACTTTGAAAATTTGAAAAGAAAAAACTTTTGTTTTGCATTTTTTCAAAGTATATATTCTAAACATTATGTAGGTAAAATTTTAAGTTAAAATCTGAAAATTGACTGAGTTACAATCACTTTAGTGACTTACAATAAATGAAACATTAGGCACAACGAAAACTTTAAACGCACTTTTCGATCTTGTGGCAACGAATACTCGAAAACTTATGTGCCGATTTTAAATTTTTTTTTTAATATTTGTAATTGCAGTGGATAAGGATGTACGTAGCCTATTTCAAAAACTGCTTGAATAAAAAAAGGGCCTTAAAAATAAAAACAAAAATTCAATCTGTCGCCATTTTGTGAATAATAATAAAAAAAACGGCTGCGCATAACGATAACTACATTCGTATAGATATTGATTAAATTTTGTTTTTTATATTCAGATAACCCTTCACCGAGATATCAATGCTACAATGGAGGGCTAATTTTTTTCCGGTTTTAAGTTAAGGTTCATATTGTTGTTAATTTTCAAATATTGTTAATAACAATTTATATAAAACAAGTTTAATACCTATACACTCAATAAATAAACAACAATACGATCCCTCTATTAATTAGTTATGCCTGTGAAAAAAATTCTTAAAAATCGGTTTTTTTTTCGGCCGTCACAATGGCCTTCCCCCTTAAAACCCGGGTGCTAATATATTTCTTTTCTCAAGCAACATGCCGACCTGATCCGCCTTTAGTGAGTGAAAAAGACTAAAATATGACTGCCAAGCGCTTTTTTATGCAGCCATTAATAATCAAGAGTGTACTGACCTAAACTTAGATGATTGTTCAACTGTGCAGAATGATACGATTTTCGGTACGTTCTTTGCTGCAGTAATGATGTAATATGAACAGAAAAAATAGCCCCGAACCCATAGTTTTAACGACAAGTGAAATGAAAGTCGTCTTTCAATCGCACTAGTCGACGACCACTAGAATTGAATGACTCGAAGCCAACGACTGGTGCAGTGTCGACCAGTAGGACATAATTTCCATGTAACTCAGTCGTACTCGATGAATGAGAAGTACTATCACAGAATTCACATGTAAATCAATTCTTCCACTATAAAAGACAGAACTTGAAACAAGATTGAGATAGAGAGCGAATAATTTAAGTGTTTTACTTTAAAACATCGCTTAAAGTGAATTTAGATTAATATTAGAATTAAAGAAGAAAGATAAACGTATCACAACATATCATACATTTTTTTTTTTTTTTCAAAACAATAATAATGTTTATTCAGTTTGATCTTTCACTGACTTAAATGAAAAGCTGACTTATTTATGGCGGTGTCGAGTTTTAATATTCAGACCCCAGCAAATTTTCGATTTTTCGTAAAAAAAATTTATGGCACAGGTAATAACTCAACTGTTGCGGTTAATAATTACGGATTTATTTCAAGTTCTGCATTCAAAATCATTGAGTTCAAACACCTACAACTGGAATAATTTCCGAAAGTCTCTGGTCAGGAGTACATAATAGGTGCGTTTTCAAAGTAAGCGTCGATGTAGGTGGTTTCAACTTTCAAAATTTCGTCCCGTTCAGATCAGCCGTTTCTGTGATATGAAAAACAACTTTTCGCTATAGGCGAACCCATCGCATCGCCTCTGTCATCGGGGTATGCATCTAAAAAGTATACTATTGATGGTCATCAACATAATATATAAATAGTTAAACCTGCGACGAAATAGGTAAAAGGCTTCCGGAAATATAGGGAATTTTGTTCGAATTACTGCATCTGCATGGCAGAGCGGTAGTGTTCAACACAAAATATTCTCAAAATTTTTTTACTCAAAAAATTTATAACATACCAGGTGTGTGAATATGAAATTTCCGTTTTTTTTATAAAAACGAAACGTTTATTTTGAAAGAATGGTACATAATATTTCATTCAAAGTATTGCCCATCGCTAGCTACACATTTTGTCCACCTTTCAGGCAATTTATGGATACCACGCCAAAAAAATTGCTCTTCTTTCGATGAAAACCATTCAGAGACCCATTTTTCGACTTCTTCAGATGTTTTGAAGTGCTGCTCTTTAAGTGCGTGTCTCATCGATGAAAACCAATAATAATCAGAAGGAGTCAAGTCTGGTGGATAAGGCGGGTGAGATAGCAAATTCCAGCCAAGTGACTTCAAAGTATCCCGAACCGGTTTTGCTTTGTGTGCCGGTGCGTTGTCATAAAGCAAAATAACTTTACCATGTCTTGTCGCCCATTCTGGTCGTTTTTCGATCAATGCTTGGTTCAAATTGATCATTTGTTTTCGGTAGCGATCAGTATTGATATTTTCACCAGGTTTTAAAAGTTCATAATATACCGCACCTTTTTGATCCCACCAAACACAGAGCATTCTCTTCTTTCCAAATCTATTTGGTCTTGCAGTCGATGTTGATGGTTGGCCTGCTGTAACCCATGATTTTCTGCATTTAGGATTCTCAAAATAAATCCACTTTTCATCACCAGTCACAATTCGATGCAGAAATGACTTTCTTCCGTGTCGTTGAAGCAACATTTCACTGATTGTTTTTCAATTTTCCATGTGCCTTTCAGCCACATGAATGCACCCATTTTCCACACTTGAATCTCCCATAGCTTTTAAAAGTAAAGAAATTGTTGATCGGTCAAGATTTAATGCATCTGCTATTTGTATTTGAGTTACTGTATCATCTTCATCCAATATTTCTTGCAAATCGGAGTCTTCAAACTTCTTCTGATGTCTTCCACGTTCTTGATTTCTCACATCAAAATCGTTACTTCTGAATCGTTGAAACCAATTTCTACATTATCTTTCACTTAAAGCATGTTCACCATAAGCTTCTACAAGCATTTGATGCGCTTCAGCAACACTTTTCTTTAGAAAAAAACAAAAACGTAATGAAATCCGTAAATCACAACTTTTTCCTACAAAATTTTCCATTTTTAAAGAGGTAAAACACTATGTTGTTCCTGACAGATGTTGAACCATTTAAAAAAAATTATGGGTATCTCATACACAATAAACGTTACGTCTAGAGCCATCTATGTGTGAACGGCAATTTCATATTCACACACCTGGTATAGTGAAGTCCACTTTTAGGTCGCCCACTTCCCTGCGCCACTTTTTCTGTTAAAAATCGAAATTTCTAGATTATTTTCATATAATACTAAGGGGGAGGGTTTGAAAGGTGTGATCTTTCTGCCAAGCATTGTGTACACTTTTCTACGTACTACACTTTATGTCTACTGCACTTTACATGGTAAAAGTACGCCGTAAAACAATTTTCAAAGAACGTATCAGTGCAGAAAGACGATAGATCAAATTTTGAACTCATTTATTTGCTTGATTCATCATATTATGACAATGCAGATATCGTCGCTGCGTCTACAAAAGCCGCAATGTGTTCAAACTCAAATTTTACAGGAGCGACAAGAAACATCGTATTTTTCTTACCTGACTCACATAGCGCCTTTAAATGAACTCAGATCTACCAACTTTAAAATTAAAATTACTTAATTTTGTTCAACATACAACAGTGATAATGACATTCATTATTTTTCAAATTCAAAAAAAGAAGTGGTTTTTGTATGCACAGCGACGATATATTGTTGAACAATCTGTCATCAATGTGCAGACCTAATGTAATAATAAACAATGGTGTGTTACACTTCATTAACGCGGAATAGCGGAAAACAGTTTCGTGCCCACAAATTAATAGGGGGCTCAGGGCCACCCTAACCACAGGGCTAAATGGGCTATAGCCTTTAGGGGGCGGTAATTTTTATTGATGTTATATTACTTTATTATTTTAATAATAAAGTATTTTTTTTAGTTATTACATATTAGTTATTTAGCTATTAGTTATTTTTATTCATGACAGATATAACCAATTAACCTGTTCTAAATGAAATCGGCGCGATGAAACAACCTACAACACGTTCCCTTAATATTTATACCATAATTTGATTTCATTTTGTTTTCATTAAAATAATACACCCTGTGATCATTAAACTGATAATGTTCTGGGACTTTTATATTTTGTATTTGCCGCTTCCACTAGACATCAAAATTGTATTTTCTTTTGACAAGGGGCGCATTATTTTTAGTAGCCCACGGACGCCGAATATCTTAGGGCGGCCCGATCTGTAGGCTCTTTTGAGGCAAATAGTTGTCAATTTCATTCATTTTTAAGAAAATCATAAAGGGTGCTTCAAAATAAATTCATGGTTTATATAAATCCTCTGAAATTCATTATTAATTAATTAAAAAAATATTATTAACAATGGGCCTCCTGTTCGTCGGGCCTGAAACCTATGCATCTACTTTTACATTTTCTAACATCGTAATGATTGTAGAAGAGCAAACAGTTTTATGTACTGTACGAGTACGCGTATGTATAATACTATGAAGCAAATCTTTCTACTTGAAAAAGTATTAAAACATTTATTCTATTATTCTTAAATAGTTGGCAAATATTTCAATACATTAAATGGTGGTGGTCTTCACTATTATAAACATTTCGTAGAATTACTTATTGCGCATAGAAAAATTTATTATGTCTTCGCAGATATGTATTATAAAAATTAAAAAACATTACCAAAACCAAACTTAAAGTTAAAGATATCTCTGGCCTGGATGCGACTTTATTATTTGTAGGTAGAATTCTGGGACGCGTTTATAGTGTCTATGTGGTACATGTACAGGTGCAGGTAATTCAGCTAAAAATAAAAAAAATTAAGAAAAACCCAGTCTGGAATGTTAATTTTTTAAGTTTGGCAAAATGGCGGAATACAAAATTGAAGTTGTTTTCAAATATAGAGTAGAATTTTTGGTGGCCTATTAGGAGCAGCAGCGAATACTTCGGTACTTTAGGCACTATTGCACTATTGAACTATTGAAATTGCGGGTCGATCACAATATTTTATTATGAAAAAACAATAAAAGAATATTAATAAATTTGCTAAAAGTCTGGATGCACAATTATAGATTTTTGAAGTAAGTCTTTACTAATTTTCAACTTTTTTATAAAACTTCATAATAACCCATTCCTGAGATAGAAAAAACTACAGCCGCGCTTGGTACCTTCCAAGCGATGTCGATGACGATGTCAGCAGTGGTGGCCGTGGTATTTAATATAAGGAGTAGCTGTCAATAGACTCGTCCCTGCATATAGGCAGTTAACGTTTAAAATATTATACTATAAAATACTATTACTTAAGTTTCCTTAGCGATACTCTAAAGCAACCTCAAGTGTAAATCCTCCTGCTATCGATGACGGACACAACTTTTTGGAGAGGGAAGGGGGGGGGGGGGTCGTTGAAATGCCAGCTTCTGGGTGGCCCTCTCCATTGCAATAGAAGTTCGCGAAAAAAGGAAAGTGGAACAGAAAAATTGGTTTCTGCCTGGACCGTTTGGGTGGGTACAAGGTTTCGCGTACCGGATACTAACAGGGTACAGGGAGTCGGTACCTTCTATTTCAGAAGAGGATTTTTGCTTCGTGTGGAATTTTTTTCTCACTATATCGTCGTCGTTCGTTCGAATGGTAGAAAAAAAATTTCATAGTTGGGACATGAAGTCCTTTTTACCCGTTTGTGCGTCTCCAATCGTAGCAACGGATTTCTAGTTCTGGATGATGCTCCTGGGTGGTTTTCTGTTCGAGAATTGCCTTCGGATGCCGCGATGGAGATGACGATGGCTTGCACACGGGCAAGGAACGGCACCATCGATTCCAGGATGAGAACGAGCATCATGATATTGACGATGGAGTGAATGATGGGGGTAGCTTATCTAGTGAAGCTGGGGCTGGTGGCAATGCTGCCGATGGCTTCCTCAGTGGCGATGACGACATTTGCGAAGCAAGAGTAGACGGGTGATTTAAATTAGGGGCTGAATATATAAATACAAGGGGAGAAACGTTCTCGTCCAGTTGTCTCTGCCATATAAAATTCAACATGGATCAATATTACAACGCCACCATCCCCAAACACCACTTCGTTCCAATTTTGCTATCTAGTGGAGTATACTTTTCTCATACTTCTAAGCATCAGTAAAATCGTTCCGCGGTTTAAAAAAAAGACATTATTTCTACATATATATTTTTCGATTGTCTAGAATTCATATGTGCATTAATATTCTTCACTTGGTTGTATTACAAATTAAATGTAAAATCTAAGATTCGTCGATGCACTGATTGTCAGTTATCGCTGCGATATTGCTAATACGTGTTTTTCTAGCGATCAGTTCATCCTTTTTCTTGTTAAAGTTCTTTGGAACCTTTTTTGAAAGAAATGATTCAAAGAAATCTTTTTTTTTGTTTTTAGGTATAAGCGTGGAGAAGTGATAACCTCTAATTTTATATCTCAAGAATCCTTTATGGCAAAAATTTCTACATATCAATTATGAAAAGATGATCGGAGAAATTCGTAAAAGATATAGTACCTGTGGTCAGTGGTGGTCATAGGAGGGGGGGGGGGGGGGCATGGCACCCCCCTAACAAATTCGTAACCCGTGATTACTTTATCACGTCTGCTTTAAAGAAAAATGATATGAGACTATAAGATTAATGGATACACTTAAGAAAGTAAAATGCGCTTAATAAAGTATAATGCAATTAAATCGGATTCCACCTTATGTCTTTCTTTAATCCTTCTTTTTTCTTTGTCTCCTGATTAAAAAGAAGACTGTGTCTAATTAAAAATATTTCAATCGAAAAGTAATAAAATTTCGAATACTATTATAAAAATAATATACATATATAATCAATCGTTGGGTTGTGATGTGTTCTGTTAAGGAAGTAGCTTTTACTGTTTGAAACTAATTTTGAAAAATTTGGATTTGGATTATGCTTGGACAATTGCCATTATGTGCATCCTAATTCTAGATTAAAACGTAAATTGTGGTAAATACAGCGAAACATAATAGCATTGCTGTCCAGGTCGTTTTGAGTAGATTTTGAACTATGTTTTCAAAAAACGTAGTCAACAGCAATCCAGTAATCTTAATAGTTTTGTCGAAATCATGAGAGAAATCAAGCTATAAGAACTTAATTATGAGTATTTACAGTAACAATTCCATATTAATAACGTATTTACATCCAAAGGTTTAAAACTTGATTTTCCGAAATGTTGAGATTCGATAAGATACTATCTAATTCTTAATTTATTTCCCATATTTGGATGAATTTGAAATCTACTCGGATAAAACGAGTAGTTCAAACAAATTTCAAAATTTTGATTTTTTCGCAGCACTCATCAGGCTCAAATTAATGTAAAAAAAATACGTTTTAAGTTTCATGTCGATAATATATGGGGAATACGTGCCTCAACAACCTTAAAGAAACTAAAATTGTAAAGATTCCGAAAACTCCCAAGATATCGACATAGGACATAGAATAGTATCATTCTGTGGGTGATTGTAACTCTAAATATACGAGTATATAGGTGGTGTACCATCGAAAATGCCATCTAGTGCCTAAATTCAGCAATTGAAGTTTTTCTTAAAAAAATACATTTTTGAGCGTAACTTTGGAACGGTAAACGATACGAAGTCTTTTAGAGTGCTCAATGTTATGAAAAAAAGAAAAAAAGGAGTCCTTCAGCAAGGACGAAAAAGATGATGTTTTACATTTAATCACTAATCCGTCAAAGTTTTTGATTTCGTACTTGATGAAGGACTTTCTGAACCGTTTCCTCTTTCTATAATATAATATTGAGCATTAGAAATCAGATCATTTTGCCGACGATACTAAATTCGTATTATTAACCATTATAAAAATACGGCCGAAACCGATTGAATATTAAAAACTTCACTTTTTCATTACGACCACTAGATGGTATTTCCGATGGTACATAACCTATATATTTAAAACTACCATCCACAGAATAATATTATTTGGCCGTTTTGTCAATACATCGGGACCCATTTTTCGGAATCTCAATTTATTTTATTTTTCCTGATCGGGGTGAAACTTAAAACATATATTTTTTACACTAATCAGAACCATTATAAGAGGTACCGCGAAAAAAATCTTTGGGAAAAAAATCCTCAATACAAATAATAGTCACTGAACAGCCCTGAAATTATCTGTCACCACACCTACCTGTATAAAATATTACAAAATTTCAAATTGCATGATAGTCCAAGCTTTCGACTCTTTTTCATTCAATTTAAATTTCCTCGTTTCCAAAAGTTAACTCTTACAAAATAAATTAAAAATTTTATCATCATAGTCGTTGTCAAACAAATGTCTTCAGAGCGTTGTAAACGCTTTTCGAGATTTCAAAATCTACTTGCCAAAATCTTGCGATGAAAATCAAGTATAAGATGCTGCTTATGAAGTTATTATAATTGAAAATGGTTTTAGAGAATTTCCGAGTTTTGTTTTTTAAGTTTTTGAATTTGGAGAATAGGTTAGGTTAGGATATGGTGGCAGTTATCTAAACTATAGATCAACTCAATAAGGAGATTAAGTGAATATGTAGGTATTCATACCTAATAAATTACATTGACATAAAATATTTATTTCGTAGATTTTAAGTATTGTAGGATAACTTAATAACTAGGGTGATCACTTCTTCGTCGGGCCTGAAGTCTTTAGGTTATGAGATATAGGGTTCGGATTTTAATGCCCAATATTGAGTTTCATCAAATATGTATAGTAGAACCATAGAGCTACTGGAGACGACAAGCCACCGGTTTTGTATAAAGCGCTTTGAAGCCAAAAATACGATGAGAAGCGAGACAAAACTGGGTCTTTGTTGTTGTTTTAGCGTGAGAGTGAGTGAGACACAACAGGTTCGTTATGTCAATTGTTGTTGTTTTGCGTGCAAGTGAATGCGACGACGTTCGCCTTCAACTCAATCGCTGCTTGTCATCTCCAGTATATCTATGAGTAGAACTAATAAAAATTAAATTTTCCAATTTTCTAGTGGTCTCAAAAAACAGCTAATTTACATCCAAAGATTTCAAACTGGATTTGGCGAAATCTCGACATTTTAACAAAACTCTCAAAATCTACTACATGTGAGAGATCTTGAAGTATGTTGGGTCTTCTACATTTTGTCGAAATCGAGATCGACATCGACTTTTACTGAAATCGAAAATTATGTTCACCAAGCTTTTTCCATTGCTTAAAGACTTACAATCGTCTAATACAGATTAAAATTTTTGATATCATACAAATAAATTGAACGATGTTAAAGAAATCCCATCAGAGCGATATTAATGATTTTTAATATCCTGAAATTCGGTTGCCAAAATCTGGCGATTTAGATGCGGAAATGAGAAGTTGATATTTTTAAGCAGTACCAACCGCAGCGACCATGGCATTTACACAATTTCTAACAACGCTGCATTACCTATTTTCTTTACAGTAGGTACTGAACTTCAATGACCCCCCCCCCCCTCCCATTGAAAGAGCAATATAACCGCCACTGCCTGTGGTTGAGTTAAAAAGTAATAAGTTTTCTATCTGAGGAAAGTAAAAGACGATCTATATATTAAAATAACATACCAGTGGTATTTAAGAAACAAATTGCAATCGAGAGTGGGTATGAGTCACAAGTAATTGATTTACTGCATAATGACATCGGACATCTCCTATGTCCAGACAAGAAAGTTACGACCGTGAGTATCATCTTATGGGAGATTTCACTATGCCTTTGAGAACAAACAAATAATAGCGATAACCTAACTATTTCAAATAGTGTAACTTTATTGGACGGAGCTATTGAAGATGCAACAGTTTAACTGCTATGGGTGGATGCGATAGACACTATGCTAGAAGATTCTAGCCCACTGCGGTGGTCGCAGTAGGATTCCATGCTGCTCAATAGGATCCTTTGATTCATTCATTGTAGGTCGGCGCATACGAACGACCACCCGAACAAACCACGTCGTGGTAATCAAACCCCCTAAATATTTATGGCACTCCTTCTAATCAAAAGCAGTCATTGAGTATAACCAGGTGAAAAACTTTCAGAAGATAATTCGAATTGGTCCACAATTTGTAGTACCAAAGAACAGCATGCACTCTCCTATCGCCATCCTGTCCGACATTCTTCATGCTACACATAATTTTAACAAATTTTCAATTTGTGGAAACCCGGAAGGTGCTAATTGAATAACATTTTATTGAAATTTCAATTTTATCCATGCAAGCCGTAAGTATATCAAAAAAATTAAAGCGACGCATATTCAATTTAAAAAACGACAGATGGGCGTCACGGCATTTCCATTAAGCTGTTATACAAACTGGCAAGAATCATCTTATGAAATTGTTACAAAATGGGGTGTGGCAACGCGGTGAATTTCCTGCGGAAATCAATCTACACTACATTACAATTTTGCGCTTAATGAAACCGCGCTCATGTACACTTTAGCATAAACTCCATGCTGAGTTAAATAACTTTTTACCCCGTCCTTTCTAAGGGTATCTGAAGCACACATGTGATTACGCGCTACATCTACGAAACCCCGGAGAGACCGTCAAGTACTCTTTGAAACCAATTTCATATTTTTAATAAAAATACAGCCAGTGAGCAAATAAATAATGCCGAATATTGAATTGTATTCGCGCAACCACATTTTATGTGAAGGAGTTTTGAATAAATTTTTGAAATCCGAGGGGGAACGTGTGCTTTGATTTCGAATCTCTCTGGATTTTAACCCTTGCGTTCAATTTCAGATTTTTTTTGGATTTTTTTCCGCCAATAAAATCGAAAAAGTTAGGGGAATTGCGAAATGGATTTTCAGGAACACAATAATAAAATCATGTCCTGGAAATAACTATAGTGATGTAAGAGTATTTTCACACAATTTTCGTGGTTGAGCTAACCTGAAAACCATCGAAAAGGAACAAGCGGAAAATTAAAATGGTTGCTGCTCCACGTGAAAAGGAACAAGAAGGAAAAAACCATAAGCCAAGTGTCATCCAACCGAAGCCCTTCAGAAGCGAGAAATCTCAACGACTTTCCATGGCTATTACTTAATCTGATTTCGAATGATTTCCTGCTCAGCACCAAAAACCAAAAAAAAAAAAAATGCTTGGCTCATGGGTTAATTCTGCAGCACTTTCTACAACCTTAGCCACTCTCCATTTATCCTCAAAACCAACCTCCCTGAAAAAATCTGGAGTGCGAAGGACTCTAACACAATTATCACAATCGTCAGTTTAACCAGAAAGAAACATCATCCTTTATGTTACCCTTTTCGGTTCCAGGATTCAAGCTCCTCCGTTCCCACTGGACTTGTTGTTGCTGGCAGTGCTCGATACACCCCCGTCGCCTACTCCAAGCTTGTCCTGAATCCTGGAGGAGCACCTCGAGTGACAAAAGACCAGTTCCTACAGCTGTTAAAACGACTTCCCTTCACATACACACGCAAAGTCCTCGCACATTGTACATTCGTGGCAATCGCTCGCTTGCGATTTACACCGACTCTAGAGAGTATCGTCTTCCATCTATAGACACATCGTAGGCTTCTGAATGGGTCCTTTTACTTTTAGAGATGTCGGAAAACTCTCAACCGTTTAACTGAAGTCCGCCAAGGATGGAGATATGGTGGAGGAGTAGCCAAGCAGGTCGAGGGAGTTCCGCTACAAGGATGGAAGATGGCAACAAATAAAATGTACCAGAGTAGGAAAAACGAGTGAAGCTGCCTTCTTGTTATCGCACGACCCCACTAAGCGATTGGTCCTTACGGCACGAGACTTTGTGCCGCGAGGGATTTGATCCGTCGACAGAGTTCAAGGTTGAAAGTGCAAAAAGGAATTTCGAGCTGTGAAAGTTGAAGTGAATGGGATAGTAAGTAGGTAAAAATAAGTTGGGAAGGTAAGAACTAAGAAACGATCTTGAAGGGAAGACTAAATCCTTGACATAAATCGGAAATAGAACAATTTCTTCTATTAAGGATTAGAGGCGGGCAAATGGGTTACAGGACGCACTCAAAAGTCTTAGGCTCCAATGTTTCGGAGAGTACTGTCTGAAAACTTGTGAATTTTAGCTCCTCGTTCATTTGTTTTAAAAAGGGATAGCGTCTTAAGATACACTTGAGGGTTGTTCTACATAATCGGTAACGTAATTGACCTCCATCTATAAGTCGAATCAGCCTTCCTCCATTAAAAATATAAATTAAGTTAATTACAGGAGAATTTTTCATTTGAGCAAATTTTGATATTGGCAATGGTCCTGAAAGCTGAGGGTAATAGAGCCAAACAAAAAAATTGTCGCCTAATAGTTTGGGCGAAACTTTATTATTTTTCGGCGCAAGTTCGAGAAGCGGTTAATTGAGTCATACTCCGGGACGTGGTCAAAGTTGAAATGTAACATCGGTTATTTCGAGACAAAAGGGTTTTTTGGAAAGTTATTTGGCCTGCAAAGAAGAGAAGAGAATGTCAGTTTCTGGTAGTCTAAGTATTATATCGATTTAACTCACCGAATTGGTCATCGAGGAACTCCTTGCGGATAAATTTTCCACTGGGCCTCTCCCAGCTTGTGGTACATGACTAAAAATAAAAAAAACATGCCTTCGAAGTAATGAACAAACTTTGACTCTGTGGTGGAGGAAGGATTGGTTGACGGGTAAAGATAGGATTTTGTACGATTTAGAGTTAGAATAGGTTTAGGAATTAGTGGGTTAAAAGATGAATAGTTTTAAGCAGGTTGAAAGTAGGTTAGGATAGGTTAAGCTAGCAAGTTAATTGTCAACGGTATCCGATACGACGACGCGAGTGTCCGGGAGCGATTAAAGTGTCGCGAATATTATGGCGCGCATTTAAACCCAGATCAATTTAGACAAAAAAAACCTTCAGCAAGACTTGGCACTTTCCCGGAGGTATCAAAACAATCGCGAGTGACATGTAAACAATAACAATCAAAACAATCGCGAGTGACAAAGAAACTTACATTTACTACGATTGTGATGTTCGCGATATGCAAATGGAGTGCAGTGGTCCGAGTACTCGATTGTGAATAATCGTCGGTTCGTGAATTGGGTAAGTGCAATTCGCGAGAAAACGTTATGGTGCGCGAAATACTGCGCGGATCGTACATTGACTCGAATGGAATAAAAACGGAAAATTCACGAGGGATTGATCGTTAGAAGTTTTCGCGGACAAAGGACACAGAGTGATTGGGGCTTTTTGGTCGAAAATCAAGTGAAGATCGGACGTGAACCGGAACGACAAAAAGTTAACAATCGGACCGAAAGAGCTAAGTGGAAAATTAAAAAGTGATGTAAGTCGAAAATCACGAGTTGGTGAAGAGTTTCCGAGAAATAGTTGTGAACTACATTGGTGAACGCGAAAAGTTTATTCGGTCGAATTTTGATGCAGAGAAGCGGAGCGTCTACGGCGGCGGCTAATTGGGGTAACGTCTGCGGCAGGAGATCGGCGACCATCAGAGACGTCCTAGATAAGTAGTACATAGATCGTAGATAGGGTTTATCTCGTTATTAAATATCCGAGAGCGTAGATAGGGATTTCTTACGTTAATAAATACTTGTTTATTCCTTTTTTAAATGCCAGCTTTTGATTCAATCTATGTGCAACAACTTTTGTGGCGTCTTTCAGGAATTTTTCCACTTAAGAGTAGTTCGAGTTGTATCGCTAACTTTTCTAGACTCATGAGTCGGTCTAGAAAAGAAGGAACGGGAGCCTTACATAGAATCACTGGCACCCACGACCCGTCTCTGGGTTGAGCCGGACAAGGGCCATTCGCCCCTTTGCTTCAGGGGTACGTATAACGGTCTTCCGCGGGGAAAAATCGTAACAATGTCTTATCGCTTCTAAGAGATATGACGGAATTTGTGAAAACTCTAAGGGGTACAAAAGGAAAAAATCCTAAACGATTTTTAGACGAAAATATAAAAAGCCCGTGGAAGTAAAAAGTTATTCAATATCTAATCAGACCTGAGTTATATAACTGAATTCGTGATACAACACCTGAACTTAAATATGTACCCAATCCCTAGATACCCCCTTAGAAGTCGAATTTCAAAAAAATCTTGAAAACATTTTCGAGGGACTTATTTGAATAACCCATAGGAAAAAAATTAATTCAATGTGTTAGACGACCTAAGAGATATGACGAAATTCGTGAAAATATATGCACCCCATTTTCACTGATCACTTTTTTTGCCGCACTTCCGTACACCCCGCACTCCCGTATCAAACTACACGTTTTGATAATTTTATTTTTAGGACGTGCCACTACAATAATTCCATCCAAATACCAAGTTTCAGAAGTTTAGCATTAGCAGTTAACGAGATATTAATATCGGAATATTTTCACCCCTAGACCCCTATTCCGAAGAAAAATTTTATTGGGCCTACGTCACGAATCAATTCTAAGGTTCTATCTTAAGGGGAGCAAACCCTTTACAATTTTTAAAAAATTTTTTTTTTCATATATTTGGAAAGTATAAAGCGAAACGAACGTTGTCCAAGCAATAGAGTCAGTTTAGCTCGAAAGTACCTATGTCGTGTGCGGTTGAATTTTCGAAACTAAAATTACTATCCTAAAGGAACGCGATGAAACTATCCTAAAGGAACGCGAGGTAATAAAGCTCGAAAATGTTCTAAAAAAGGATATTATCAAGGGAATCAATTCGCAGATAAATGTGAGGAGAATACAAGTGACGGTGTGAGTGAGTTAGAAGTTGAAGGTTTATTATATGCGCCTGGAATCGGTAAGTCACTAAAACTAATATTTTTCTCGTATTGAAACTTTAAACGCGATTATCTCGAAACTGCATTGCATGCAACGCCGCCATTTTGTTTTGTAAAACACAAAAACAGTACTTGAAAGTTGTAATAATATCATGTGAAAATTTTAATGTGATACGATTATTTTATCACCATAAAAAATTTATGAAAAATGACTCATTTTCGGTCGTCTAAAAGGTTTGCTCCCCTTAAGGGGGTCGTTGCAAATTTTTAGCTCCTATACATTTTGTATGGCGAAACGCGTTATGTTTTGGTACCTGAATCTCAGCTCCCACTTAACTCACAACAGTCAGATTTTGTACACTTATTGTTTAGTGTATTTAAAAGCTTAGAACATGAGTAAATTAAAAAATTTTCACTAAAAATTTTTTACTGTTTTTCTTCTTTCATATTTGAAAAAATGATAGTTTTTCATGAGATATTTTAATTTGCTCATGTATGAAGCTAGTCAATATTACCACAAAAAATGAAAAAAAAAAATTAAGACGCTACTGTGTGTGGTTACTGAGAAACGTATACCGAAAGTTGAAATAGCGCTACTTTTCAGGAGAGCCAAAAAAGAAAAAATATCTTGTAGTGACTTATTCGACTTCCCCAACTTCAGAGCAAAATTTGAGGCACTTCCTGTTATCCGACAAAGGTGCGGTCTTTTGTGTGATGTGCAGAAATGATTGTAGAAAAATAATATGAAATAAAAAAAAAATCGATTTTTTTTCATATTTTTTGCACCGACCCCCTTAAACAGTTCTTGAGATAAAAGATTTTTAAGAAAAGTTCATATCCCATTCACTTTCATGCTCCACAGTACCTATACAAAATTTTATATTCAGTACACTCCATATACCCATCTTTTCATACAAACCGAATTGCATCTTTCTGTCATATTTGGTTCATGAGATATAGTGATCTAAAGATTTTTAGCCCCCTCCCCGCACGTCACTGACCCATCTAAAAATTTTGCGTCAGTCTATTGTCCTAGTATACCTACAAACAGTCACTAAGTTTAAATTTTGTGACATTAACAATTTAGGAAATATGAATATGAGAATGTCCCCACCATCGAGATATATGTACTGGAGATGACGAGCAGCGACTGTTTTGAATCCGGACGATTCCTCGCAAAGGACCGGCAATAAACACTATGCTACTATTAGCATCTTATTCAAATTTATGCTATACTCCGGTCTTGAACACAAAAAACGCCAAACATTTGAATACTAGGCTACTATTGCATTTCACTGCCACCTGGCATCAAACGCTCCATACAAAAACGTTCAATTTGGCTCCAAAATGCTTCAAAGTGCTTCATTCAAAAACGGCATCGTGTCGGCTCCAGTATTTCAGTATTTATATCTCTATGGTCCATCAGAATGTGGTCACTTTAAGAGATCCACCCAGCCTATCCATAAAATTTCAACTTAATAGCTTAAAACGTTTGGGAGCTACGAGTCTTCAAACGATTTTGCGTTCGGGGGACAGCCGGACTGATTTTTTTTGCTTATTTGGTGCTTACTAGTGATGAATCGAGGAAAAAAAATTTTCCGTAGCAACTTTTTTTTTTAAATCGATCACAATACTGTGTTATTGAAATAATAAAGTAATATGCTCAGAAATGCGAAACTGTAACTAAAGTAATACTGCCAATAACACTTAATTATAAGAATGGAATTTTTTTTTTTCATGGTAAGCTACCATAGAAGCAAATTTGATTAAATGTTGGTTGTTTTCCGGCGTCAGTAGGGTTTCTGGTGTGAAACCCCAACACGAAATCCCCGACTGTTGATTAATCGCTGTCCTTGAGGACATGACAGTTGGAAAACCTTCACTGGATACGCCAGTTTCATAAGATTGTGTTGGACTAGGTCCGAAGGAGCTGTTTCGTCATCGGAGGGCATAGACTCGTCAGAGGGTGTATCATGCCTACTATCCGAAACACCCTTACAGCTGGTGGAATTGCTGAGCATATTTTCTATATAGCGCACTCGAAATCAAATTTACGATCACGAATTATAAATTTTAGCTAATTTCCCGCCATCGCAACCCTATACTAAAGGAGGTGGCGCTGAAGATCATCTAATATTTCAACCAATTTGGTGGAATTTTTGTTTGTAAGCCAGGATATATGGAGCTGAACGCTAAGAGCGTAACTTCGAAACCCGCCAACAGCAATTTTATTTTTTCGCTAATTTTAAGAATGGAATTTTTTTTTCATGGTAAGCTACCATAGAAGCAAATTTGATTAAATGTTGGTTGTTTTCCGGCGTCAGTAGGGTTTCTGGTGTGAAACCCCAACACGAAATCCCCGACTGTTGATTAATCGCTGTCCTTGAGGACATGACAGTTGGAAAACCTTCACTGGATACGCCAGTTTCATAAGATTGTGTTGGACTAGGTCCGAAGGAGCTGTTTCGTCATCGGAGGGCATAGACTCGTCAGAGGGTGTATCATGCCTACTATCCGAAACACCCTTACAGCTGGTGGAATTGCTGAGCATATTTTCTATATAGCGCACTCGAAATCAAATTTACGATCACGGATTATAAATTTTAGCTAATATCCCGCCATCGCAACCCTATACTAAAGGAGGTGGCGCTGAAGATCATCTAATATTTCAACCAATTTGGTGGAATTTTTGGTTGTAAGCCAGGATATATGGAGCTGAACGCTAAGAGCGTGACTTCGAAACCCGCCAACAGCAATTTTATTTTTTCGCTAATTTTAAGAATGGAATTTTTTTTTTTTTTCATGGTAAGCTACCATAGAAGCAAATTTGATTAAATGTTGGTTGTTTTCCGGCGTCAGTAGGGTTTCTGGCGGGAAATTAGCTAAAATTTATAATTCGTGATCGTAAATTTGATTTCGAGTGCGCTATATAGAAAATATGCTCAGCAATTCCACCAGCTGTAAGGGTGTTTCGGATAGTAGGCATGATACACCCTCTGACGAGTCTATGCCCTCCGATGACGAAACAGCTCCTTCGGACCTAGTCCAACACAATCTTATGAAACTGGCGTATCCAGTGAAGGTTTTCCAACTGTCATGTCCTCAAGGACAGCGATTAATCAACAGTCGGGGATTTCGTGTTGGGGTTTCACACCAGAAACCCTACTGACGCCGGAAAACAACCAACATTTAATCAACACTTAATTAATTAATTTAGACAATTTGCAATTATTAATAATTTTTCAAATACAAATACAAATATTCCACAAAGTTCTATAAATAATATAAAGCGATTATTTTACGAATTAGACGGGTTACATATTTTAATAATAAACGTGTGGAAGTGAAATAAAGAAGGATTAAATTTGTTTCACAGCTCGTTTACTTATACTGTTGTTCGTTACATACTCGTACCTCATTACAAGAATTTAATTCGGAAATTCTTCAGACCTCAGTTGCAGTTCAATTTGCCCATTGTGTACTTTCATATAGATCTTATTAAAATTTAACAAGTTCGAGCAAATCAACTCTGAAGCAAAATAAAATTGATTTTTTCTATTAGAAAAATGGCGCCATGAATGCAATTCAAATTAAAATTCTATTACTGCCCATCCGGAATAGCAACGCTCTACAAAAACTTCGGTCTTGCTCAATATCCTTGAGTTCAGCATCGTATCGTAACGCTGCGATGTTTTATTTTTCTTTTGTGTTTATTAATTCTTATATTACGATGCTGGCATTTTCCTTTAATAGTTTCTTGTTACGGCGGTCGCCAATTCTCCTCCTCCTCTTCCCCCTATAATCGGGCAGGTATCTCGACTAATATAACTCAAGTCTCGATTTCCCTCGCCCGAAGCATGTTTTCTCCGTTTCGCAAAAATTCAAATCAAATTACATTTTGCATAATTCATAAAATAATAGCTACGAAAAGTAGGTACCTAACCTACCCGTGTACCTACTGTGTATTGGAGAAGTCAATTTATCGAACTGCCTTCAGTAGTAGATAAAAAACTTGAGAAAACCCTCCGCGACATGGACCAGCGGAGTAGTGACATAAGTAGCAAAGTCCTCCTTACAGCTTGCCAGGCGAACGTACAACATCGTTTTGCATAAATATTGGCCACTGTTTACATTAAGCTGGAATAGCGAATTGGGACCCACTTGTATTGTTCGCCAATTGTTGGTTTTTTTCATGCTTTCTGACTAGGATAGGATGTGGATGGTGGAACTGCTTCGTTCTTCAGAAGCATCAGCGCAGACCCACCTGGACCTCGGAACCGGGCTTGGTGGCGCTTTCAATGTCCGTTCGATTGTCGTTGTGCTTGGACTGTTCGCCCAGAAGATCGCACACGATGAACACGATATCGTGCTTAAGTGCACTCCTTATGCCTGGGACTTGATGGAAGAACCCTGGTCTGTCTGCCGTAATGAACATGTTTACTGTGCGCATATGTCGAACGTTGTACGCTGCAGTTTAGTACTGCAATTTTGTGCTGTACCTGAAACTTTACGTTGCATAAAATGATGATCCGTTCGTGTTTGCATGCTACCGTTTCACTTGTTCGCCAATTGAACTTCTTTTCAGATCGCCTCTCCCCTGACTTGGTCCGAAAGTGCTTCTTCCATTGCATCTTGTAGGAGATCTGAAGTTCTGATGCTTCGAACGTTTGTAGTGGTTTCCATCTGATCCCATCCAAGTCCAATGCGGACTTTGTTAACTACATGCACATTTTTATGCTCGATGAACATTATTAGCTTACAGGTTATTGCTTCATGCTATCCGATTTGATTAACTTATCAAATCATGGGAATTTTTTCTTGTTTATCGTTGCTTTTTCTCTCTGGAGAGGTCTAGAGGAATTCAACTAATTTTAGTCCACAGTACTTTATAGTGGTTTTTAATTCCTGGAAAATACTTCGCACCTTTTTACATTATAATTTGTAACTTAAATCGCTTTTTATCTATCATAATAATAATAAACTACTAGTAGGAGATTTGGAGCAAAGAAATAATTAAGATACGTTATGAGTTTTGCAGAGGTTAGAAGCCTTATGCTTGTGATCTAGGTGTATACGTCAAGATCCGACTGTTTATTTACTACGAGAAAGCGTTTATTTTCTGCGAATATTCGTGTTTTTTCAACTTTTATAAATACTGTAATATTAATACTGTTGATAGTTGATCAAATTGAGAAATTCGCGTAATCATCTGAGACACACCTCGAAACATAATCATTGGCGATTCTAGGAAAATACATAGTTATCAACAAAAATAACCAATCAAATTTCATGGACATTGATTACATGTTTCCTAAATAGATAAATAGACAATTTTCATCAACGTTAAAAAGACACAGTTTTTCAATAGATATACGTTCTAAACAGTTACTAGGACTATGGAATAAATGTCTTTAATATTTTTCTTAAATATTAAGAAGAAAATATCGCATATATTTTTCTTTTAGTATCTTTTCTATAATACACTATTAAGCGCTAAGTAATTTTTTTGGTATCACGGAGTACTTCCGGTAATAGAGAGTTTTTATTACTATTCGGTTCTTTCAAAATTATTTTTCAAAGAATTCGGAGTTTTCCCTTTTTTCAATTAAAAATTTATTTCAAATTGAAATGGACTAGGAACGCACATCTTTTGACCGTTCGTTTTAATTTTTATTTGTTTGATAATTTGCGTGTTTAAGATCGCATGCCAATTTCTCTGCGCTGCTTATAATGAAATCAAAAATAATAATTTTCTCGTAGGAATGTCATTTTATAAAATACTTAAATCAAAATTTAATTAAAATTTAAAAAAAATTTATTTAGTACAACTCTTATAATATATATATGTCAAATCGATCGTCGTCTCACTTTTGTAGTAAAAACTGGTCCCGTGTATAAGCTCTGTTGCGCTTTCTACACTGTTTACATGTGTGTTGTCCAGTGTTTTCTGAACATTCGGTGGTGTTATTGGATATAGGAAAGTTGTAGTTTTTTCTAAAAACTATTTTGTTCAGTTAATGAAATGTGTCCTTTTAAGGAATGAAAACGCGAATAACATCATTTACTAGAACTAATGTTACTCGTATGTGTTAATTTTATGAAAATATCTGGATATTTTAATAATATCCATCCTTAAAAAATACTATGATTTAATGGAATCAAAACTGTATTGTATGTACTCGTAATAAATACTATAGAGCGATGCTATACTTAATGGATTTATTGTTTAATTTCTTTTTTATTTCAAAACAATCTATTACATAAAAA
This sequence comes from Beris morrisii, assembly GCA_951812415.1. NCBI lineage: Eukaryota > Metazoa > Arthropoda > Insecta > Diptera > Stratiomyidae > Beris > Beris morrisii. Next base: position 987,282 of record OX638310.1, read on the forward strand.
GCAAAAATAGTTTTCTTTGAATCCAAAATATGGTCAATTTTTATTAAAATTTATGTAAAATATTCAAATTTCGGAATTTTTAGGGGTGTAATATTGTTTAGGTAAAATTCCACACATTAAATTGTCCGAAACATAAATATGTAAATTTATTGTTTGCCACGAGAAATTATTTCGTAAATTCCAGTACATAGCTTCTTTGGAGTGTGCATTCAATGATGAATTATTATGCTGATTATAATCTTCGCAATATAATCTGGTACACAATTTGTATAATTTAACTCAATTACAAGACAAATAATTCATTTGTTTCAATATTATGAAAAGTTTCCGTGTACTTTCCAAAAGTTATACCCTCCGAAACGTTTTGTTTCAAGAATCCATTTTTTACGTCCCGAATATTTAAATCAATGTTATTAATTTTGCATACTGGTAGATCTGCTTAATGTACGAATAACGTGCCTACAATCTACAGTCAAATATCTAACATCAATTTATTCAGTTACGTTATTTCTCTCTCGTATACATTTTGTACTCAAACAAATATCAAAATGACAATTACACGCAATTATACTAAAATATGCCTTTCGATTTGCATTTTAACATTTATTTTTATTTTCGTATTCGTTTTAAATGAATGGATAATATATATAATTGGAAAACAAGAGAAGGAAAAAGAATAAAATGGAAATTTTATTCTGACTTTTTTATGAATTGACAAAAAACAACATATGCAATCGAGAGTAGTATAATGTACGGGGTAGAACGACAAAAGTAACAACAAGCAAACAACTCGAGAACATAAATAGGCCGCCGTCACTTAGGTTCGTTTCCGTGCAATGCTCGTTACAGCAATATTTTATGCTAATAATGTATTATACGATCTACGGCTAAACAATAGCAAGAAAAGTAGTAATTTTAATAATGACATACCAGAGAAATATAAATACTAGAAATATTAATAATAGAATGTAATTGAAATGCAGATATGTAGGGAAATGCGTCATTGTAGATAAACATATGTAGCTGGTACGATCGTAATTAGTGATATCTGCAATTGTCAAGCAAACTGAAACTTACGGCAATAGATTCCGTTTCCAAAAATGAATTGTTTCTGTTTATTTGGAATGGAATTGAACTTGGTATTATTAATTTCTTTTTCTTAAACTATACTTTCTAATGAACCTACTAGTTAAGTGTTAAACTGTACGGGCGCAACTTTATCAATTTTCGTTTGTAGTTAAGTTTATGGTGCAACAGAAAAGCTACTGATACGCTTAAAACTCAAAATAAAATGTTTATTTATTTCAGTTTCATCAAAACCTGATTACTTAAAGTTCTTTACAGTTTTAAAACAAATAAAAGCGACCATTAAATATAACAAATACATAGAATATTTAAACAAATTATTTAATTATTTTATTTAAAGCTGACTTCAGTTGTGTCGCGCTCAAGTCAAAATCAATAGCTTGATAAAAACGGTTAACAAGACGCGAAATGGATGTGATCGGTTCATGTTGCCCATAATTAGTTCGATGATATGAAATGTTTAGTAGCGTATAGTCTCTCAAAGTACGACCCGGAATACGGAAAGAAATTTCTTGTAATAACATAGGGGCATCAATTCCTCCAGTGATAATGTTAAATGCGAAAACAGTCCCGAGAACTTTCCTTCTGTTATCAAGCGATTCAAGACAGAGAAGATTAAGACGTTCAGAATAGGGAGGAAGATTTTGAGAGTCAAGCCAGGGTAACCCCTTAAGTGCAAACCTCAAAAATCTTTTCTGCACAGATTCAATTCTGCTCTTATGGACCTCATAATATGGAGTCCATACCTGGCACGCATATTCCAGAATTGATCGAACAAAAGCACAATATAACGCCTTTGTGACGTAAGGATCATTGAAATCCTTACACCATCTTCGCACAAAGCCCCAGCTGGAGTTCGCTTTATTCACAATATAATTAATATATATATATATATATATAATATATATATATATATATAATATATATATATATATATATATATATAATATATATATAATTAATATACTCTTAAATCGAAACGCGGTCAAAATCGAAATATAGCACTGGTTGTTCAGAGAAAATAAATTAACCAGGAGGTTAAAACTCGCGACATATTACAACAATCGTTTGTGGATCTTCATATAAAAATTCAAGTAAAAATTAACAGCCCATAGAAGTAAAACACAATTCGATTTCTGATCACAGTTAAGAGTTATGGCGAAATTCATGACACGTACATAATCCCTTTAAATCCCGGTAGGGGTTGAAAATAATGTAATTGTAGAATTAATTTTTATGGAATAGTATAAAAGAAACCGCGGAAGTAAAAACCAATTCGATATATCGGGCTCTGGTATTTTTGATAAAAATATCTCCAATCGAACATTGCCGTATCATTGTTTCTTTCAATGTGGGGTTTTCTTTCGAAACTTATCTACTATTTCTTTCGAAACTTATGTCCAGACCTCTGTCACGTTTAATGCTGAGATGCGGTGAAGGTTACTAGCAAATTCGATATCTTATTAGATCTAAGAAATATATAAGAATTGGTGAAAATGTACCCAACCACCCAACGGCGTAGGGGTTGGATATCGGAAAATTTTGAAAAATATTTCTAAGCACTTATACAAAGAACACGCAGGAAAAAATTGATAATTTGAAATCCGTGAAAATGTGGCAGAATTTCACGGACATTTTTTTACTCCATCTTCGTAAGCCAATAAACATCTAAATTTTTTTTAATCTAATCGCTCCAGTCGTATATCTACATATACGTACCAAGTTCCAATTTTCTAACGTAAGCTGTTTCTAAGATAAAAGAAACTACCGCCATCCCATCCTTGCTATCCCTATTAATAATTCTATTTTTCTAGGATGCCCCTAAAGGAGCCATTTTAGTCATTAATTTTTAGCTTTCTATCTTTTACGGTTTTCGAGAAATAAAAATCAAAATTTTTTCTTCTCCCATCGCCTCTCCCTAGACCTCCACCCCAAAATTTGTCTCTCAACTAAGGATCTGCTGGGCCTAACTCCTAAAAATTGAAGATCATATCTGGTACGGTTCCTGAGATATAAAAAATAATGTTTTTAAAGGAGTGCTGTCCTTCTACTTCCGTGCTACACTTCCCCCCTCAAAAGTTTAATATTCAATAGACTCAACTTGTAATCGTATATACACGAACCAAATCTTATCTTTCTGGTACAATTGGTTTGGAAAATATGGTAATCCAACGTTTTTCACCCCCACCTCCCCTCTTCCAAATTTGGTCTTTGTCTAGGCTCCTAGTATTGCGTAATACAAACACAAAGCATCAACCTTCTGAAATCAAATGTTCGGGAGATATGGATTTTAGATTGTTTCGATCCCAGCTTTCAAGCATTTCGGGCGCATTGTTTCCCGACCCATTGTTTCAAGATAGCAATTTTTTCTAAAATTTCCGGTTGATAATAATAATTATTAACAAATAATAAAGTACTCGTAATTCTGTGAATTCCGTAACCATAGTTTCATTCAGGAATAACATTTCGACTGACAAATTCCAGGAAATTTGAGTATTGTATTTTTGAGCGTGTTCTACGTAGATGGCGCGTTGCAAGCTGCTAGTACTATTCTTTAAATATATCCTTTAATATTCCTAAAAGGAATAGAGTGAAATTAAAAGATCTTCTGCTCCAAATATATGGAATTTTGGTTTTTGGTTTGTTGTGAGAGGTTATGGGAGGTAGGCTGGGTTCAAAGTGCATTGTGTGTTTTTCATATTTATTAATGTTGACTGTTCGGCTAATTTTTATAAATACCCAAGGCTTAAGGCTAGATTTGTATAATATTAAAATGTGACTGCGATTAGCAACAGCACAATCGACACTAGTTGATCTTTTATAAGAAATTGTACGGAAATAGTTTAGAAATTCTTATATTGCGACAAAATCAAAAGAATTAGAGTATGATTTATGAATTATCCATACAAATAAATATTCCGTTTCATAATTTTAATGGGATTTTATTTTCTCGTTATAATTTTCCTTGCGTCGGTTTTTTCGTCGGCAACTTTGTCTTGCATCGTAGTCGCCGGATAGCCCAGAGTTATAAGGCCCTCAAGCTCGAATCAATACAAGCCGGTTGGTTGAATACATTTATATTGTAATGGACGACTGCACCGGGCTCCATGAATGCAAGTAGGCATTTAACATAAATTGAACATAAAATCATAAAAAATGATTAAATCGTCGTCTCTCATCTTTTATTTCATTGGTTCTTAGTTTTTTTGTATTGTCTGGCTTTTTATACTCTAGACGAAATCATATAGAGTATTATAAGTTTAATCCATCCCGAAAAGTTTGTAACGCATAGAACCGAGCTTCGGACGAAAAAAAGTTATATATTATTTTGTGTTCAGTTGTGGCCAAAAACCCCAAATCCGTTTGCTGTCCGTCCGTCTGTCCATTTGCACGATAACTCAAGAACGCGTTGGCCTAGGAAGTTGAAATTTTGTCACCACCTGTAAAATGGAAAAAGTAAGGCTAAGTTCGTTAATGGGCGATATCCTTCCACTCCTTCGGGTACCTCCCATACAAGAGTCCTTAAAACACGTATTCACAATTATTGCTCGAATGCTTCAAGTTAGGAACTTGGAATTTTGCACACTTAAAGTTTACAATGTTTGAAGCAAAAGTTCCGAATATGATGCAAATCGAATGATTCCTTCGTGTAGCAGCCTACAAAATTCCTTCAAAAATGTATGCAAGTTACAGATTTCACTATAACTCTAGTACGAGTTAAAGCAGATATTCAAAATTTTACAGGAATTAGTTTTATATTAAAAGCAAGACTGAGTTCATTAATTAGCGCCATCCGTCGACTCTTTCGGGTAGCTGTCATACAAAAGTCCTTAAAACACATGTTCACCAATATTGAACAATAACTTTAGAACGCTTTAAGTTACGACTTTGAAATTTTGTATACTTTGTTTTTATAATAGTCGCAGCTGAAAGTATTAATATGAAAAATATCCCGTAAGTCCTTCATGTAGTTGCCATACAAAAATTTTGTAAAAATGTCCTAACTTGATTTATGGAACTTACTATTTATGGAACTCACAGTAGTAGCCACTATACAATAGTTTCTACCTGTAAATTAAAGGTCATGCAATAATTGTATGTGCACTTCCTTTTGATATATTTCCAACTAAAATATAAATCGGAGTTCAGTATTTCATCTAGTGTATCATACGATTGGCTTGCAGCCGATCGTGACTGCGTTATGTTTATATTTCAAATGCGCATTTAAATATCTAGTAAAAACACATTAAATTAGTGGGGAAAATAATTCTTTAGTTTCGAATCCAATTCATCAAACATATTATATATTTATACATACACGGTTAGAAATTTTTGGGTAATTTTGATAAAAAAAATGTATCTATATTAAATCCTTCTAAAAAATTTATAAAAACTATTTATTATAGTTTTATTAAATACTAGCCGCGTACCGCGGCTACGCTCGCTTCGCTCACTTTGTTCCATCGCACCTGTTACTCCCGTTGCTCCCGTTGATCCATAGGTCCTGTTTCTCCCGATACTCCTGTTACTATCGTTGCTCCCATTTTCTACCGTTACTCCCGTTGCTCCCATTTCTCCCGTTGCTCCCGTTACTCCATCCATCATCCCCCATCCTCCATCCACCATCCTCCATCCTCTATCCATCATCCTCTATCCACCGTCCTCCATCCACCATCCTCTATCTTCCATCCGCTATCAACCATCCCCCATCCACCATCCTCCATCCACCATCCCCTATCCACCATCCCCCATCCGCCATCATCCATTTCTCCCGTCGCGCCGTTGCTCCCGTTACTCCATCCTCTATCCACCATACTCCATCCCCCATCCTCCATCCTCTACCCACCATCCTCCATCCACCATCCTCCATTCTCCATCCACCATCCTCCATCCTCTATCCACCATCCTCTATCCACCGTCCTCCATCCACCATCCTCCATCTTCCATCCGCTATCCACCATCCCCCATCCTTTATCCTCCGGTCTCTATCCACCATCCTCCATCCACCATCCTCCATCTTCCATCCTCCATCCTCTATCCACCATACTCCATCCCCCATCCACCATCCTCCATCCTCTACCCACCATCCTCCATCCACCATCCTCCATCCTCTATCCACAATCCTCTATCCACCGTCCTCCATCCACCATCCTCCATCTTCCATCCGCTATCCACCATCCCCCATCCTCCATCCTCCGGTCTCTATCCATCATCCTCCATCCACCATCCTCCATCTTCCATCCTCCATCCTCTAAATTCACGAAGCACACGAATTTCCTTTCTTAATTTGTCCTTCACTTAGAACCGAGTTCACAAAATCATCATATGTAAGGACAAAATTGTCACTTTCATATGAAATTTTACGGCCACACACTATTTTTTGCTCTTTATTCGGATATTCAACCGTTAAAAATAGGCCGTCGTACAAATACATTTCTTAAAGACTTCACTTGCGTTGCGAAATAGTTCACTTTACTGACCTGATAATTAAATACAACTAAACAATTGCGATGCCGGGCTGCGAACTATTATTGAAACAAGAAAAAGAAGCAGAAACTACACTGAAAGAAAAAATATGATTCTTCTATAGTTGCAGTGACCATAATTTAGTTATTATAACTATATTAAAATAGTTATGGCTGTCCTTGCCATAGCTTATAATTCACACAAACATATTATGGTTGCAATAAATATATTTGGTGATTTTAAATTAATAAGGTTGTCCTACCCATGCTTGTTACATGATGTAAAAGTATTTTATGATAATGGCATGATCAGTACAACTATAGAAATTCATTGAATATTTCTCACAACCATACTATGGTTTGTACCACGATGATATTACAAACATATTATGGTTATCGCAATTATTAAACACAATATATCATAAAAAGACGAATACCACAATTTCTTCCACAGTGAAAGGTATCGTTCGTGAGTTAAGTTCATTTATAGCCGTGCTTACAAGGGAAATGTATTCAAGTGAAGTTGAAATTTTAAATTTAAAGTGTTGATAAATAAGAAATATGTACATATATGTATTGAAATTTCTTATTTTATATATTGAAAATATTAAGTATTTTTTCCAGTTATGAAAACAATATATTTATATTCAACTCATTACAAATTTTTAGTACAATTTACTCTTGAAGATTTGCAAAATAAAAATATTCATAAGAAAATACGCAGTTTTTCCAATTACTATAACTTATTATTACAAAGTCCTCTAGCTGTACAGAAATGAGGACTTCATTAATTATCAGCGATCTGGGAACACATTTTATCCGGCATTTGACGGGACGTGTCTACCACACAGAGACAAGAAATAAGAAAGTAAGTTTGTGATGAGAAGTGAATCCAATTTTAAAGTGAGTAAGGATCCCCAGTGCCATTTCTACTTTATTATTTTAACAATAAAGTATTTATAATATGATAGTATCTTAGTGTTCACCGCATTATGGTTATTGGTTGTAAGAACCATACATCATTGTTTGTCTCAACCTTAGCTTTGTTTGAATCAAACATATTAATGTTTCTCACAACCATGTTCTGTAATTGTTACAACCATTTATATGATTGACGTAATTATAATATGTTTATTATAATTCAAGTCATAAGACACTGAATGTTCAACAGAGCATGAGTTAAGTTGGTAGAACCAAAACTATGTTTGCGTTAGCCATACAAAAAGTTTTCACAATCTTTCATTTGTTTGATTCAATCATAACATATTTCATAGAAACATAACTATAGTTGTAATAATCAAATTACAAATATTTTCATGATTGACATAATCATACTATATTTAGAGCAACAAGACAGTAAAGTTAGTACGACCATAACATCAGTTATCAGAACTATCTTACATCTTGTAACGTGGTTCACGCAACTATACTAAATTCAACCATAGTAAGGTTCTCCCAAAATATGGTTACCACAGTCATATTTTTTCTTTGAGTGTATGTATGCGTTTGACTCGACTCAACTACGCTCAAACATTTGACTGTTGAACGAAATTCGCTTGTTTTCCTGAAACCGCCTTTACTCTCTTTTAACTCTTTTATCGAATACCAGGATTTTTTATGTCTGTTATCATTGATGAATACGATTGATCGAATTTTTGAAGAAAAAAATGTCTACTCAAAATTGTTTGAAAGCGATCTACACTGATGAGTAAATTTCGAGTTTACCTTAGAAAAGAAGTATAAATGATCTAAATTCAATATAACTCGGACTGTACTCAAATCAGGTTTATAAAAAGTACCCCAAAATTATTGTACATGAATAGTATAAAATTTTTTGAGTTAAGATTACCCAAAAAATTACTCCATAATTCTAACCGTGTAGATATGATATATAATAGGCATACGTGCATATATCTATTTCTGTTATCAAATCGAATTATTTAATTGACTTTTACAATATCTGATCTTTATTTCTCATAAATAGAAAAAAGGTGCACTTAACATGGAAGATGGTAGCAAAAATAAACGAATACACAATCACATGCAACAAAATTGCAATACATTTTTTTTGTGCGTATAAAGCATTCGACAATTCAATTCAATACAATTAAATTTATTACGGATATTCACAATTAATATACAACATATCTTGTACTTGGTTATTTCAATAAAAGTCTCAAAACATGGAGAAGCAAGCAAGCAAATATAAAAATATGCCAATGGTCTCGGCGAAACTTTATTATTTTTCGGGTCAAAGTTCGGTTGCGGTCAGAGTCGGTGTATATCATGAGTTGTTTCGAGATTATTAGATTTCTTGGAAAATTAATTTTGTTCTTAAAATAAAAATATTTAAAATAGAGATTTTTAGTCGATTAAACATTGAAAAAGCTCGTGTAGACTATTCGAATTTCAGTATATTATGTACACTAAAAGCCCATAGAAGTAAAAACGAATTTGTTGCCTTATCAGACTTAAGAGATATGACGAATTGTTAAAACGTATACAAACCCATTACTTCCACTTGGGGTTTGAATTTGGAAAAAAATTGTGAAACAGGTTTTTAAACGATTTCATAAGAAGCAATTTGATATCTCCTGAGACACTAGGGATTTTGAAAAATTTGTGAAAACGTAAGCAAACCCTTTACACCCTCTTGGTTCTTGAAATTCGAAAAATCGTGGAATAAGTTTTTAGGTCATTACATCAAATGCCGTAATAACAAATTTTATATCTCATCAGAACTAAGGGATGGCAAAAATTGTGAAAACATATGCAAACCCTTGGGGGTTGAATATCGAAAAATTGGGAAATGGGTTTGTAGGCGATTATATAAAAAGTCTGTGGAAGTGAAAAGCGATCTAATATCTCATCAAACCTAAGAAATATGTTGAAGCTTTGAAAAGCATACAACCCACTTACACCCCTTAGGATTGAATATCTAAAAATACTGAAACTGACTTTTTGGCTTATATAGGAAACCTTAGCAAAAAAAATGGATTTGATATATCATCAGATCTAAGCAATATGTAAGAATCTGTGAAAACATATGCAACCTCCTTACACCCACTTGGGGGTTGAATATCCAAAAATCCTGAAAGGAGTTAATAAATAAATATGAAGACAACACGAGAAAGTAAAAACCAATTCAATTTCTTATCACTTCTAAAAGATATGACGGAATTCGTGAAAACTTGTTCAACCCTTTTATACCCTCTCAGGGGCTGAAAAAGGAAAACATTTAAAAACAAGTTTTAGGCTATTATTACGCAAGCCCATGAAAGTAAAAAGATATTCGATATCTGATCAGACCTGAGGGATAAGGCAGAATTCGTGAAAAAGTATACAACCCCCTTTCCACCCCCTTAGGGGTCGAATTTCAAAAAATCCTGAAAACACTTTCTAGGTATTTATATGAAGAATCCGTGGAATAAAAATGAATTTAATATTTGAAAAGACCTAATAGATATGACGAAAACCGTGAAAATGTATGCATTCCATTTTCACTGATCATTTTTTTTGCCACCGAGCGCCAATGGATGTTTGAAATTTTTTTTAATCTTAATTACTTTTCTAGTTGATCTACATATACATACAAAATTTCAACTGTGTAGCATAAGCCATTCTATAGTTACCATACGTACCATACTACCCCTATACAAAATTATATTTTTCCAACATGCTACTAATATAGCTCTATCTAAATACCAAGTTTCAGTTTTATATCATTATAGGTTCTCGAGATATAAAAATCGAAACTTTTTCCTTTTCACCCTCACCCTCTACACCCTCACCCTCAAAAAGTTTTTTTCTGGTAGCATTCTATTCGGCTGGTAAAAATTTTAAGCATCTTTCTTACACGGTTCTTGAGATATGTGACTTGATTCTTTAGAAAAATTCGTATCCCCTCCACTTAAATGCTCCTCCGCCCCCTTATAAAATTTTACTTTCAGCAAACTTCATTTGTCAACTTTTATTCACAAACCGAATTTTATTTCTTTAGTGCAATTGGTTCGTGAGATATCGTAATCTAAAGTTTTTCACCCCCCACCCGCGTACGCTACTGCTCCCAAAAAAAGTTTGTTTCTGATCTATTCTCTTAGTATACCTACAGATATTCATTAAGTTTCAATTTTGTGACGTTAACGGTTTAGGAGATATGGATTTTAGAATGTGTCAATCTAGGCTTTTTTGCGTTTCAGACGCATTATTTTTTCTATTAAGACAATGCACCAAGCTACAAGTATGAATTTAACGTATAAATTTAACGTGATTTCTGGAACATCTCCAGATTTGAATTCTTCCGACTTTTTCAATTAGACTTCGGATTTTAATGAATTTGTTTTGATGATAACAGACATTTTACTATGAAAAAAACACACGGCCCAAAAATATTTACATTTTACAATTGAAAATAATTATTCTACAAAAAGGAACATTAGGATATAATGAGGGAATTTAAAAGAAATAAGTGATCGAGCAATAACTACTTCAGTTATGAACTGAAACTTGAAAGCTCTTCTTTGAACTCTATTCAGGTATAGGGTCATTCATTCCATCAAGAATCGCCAAAGTTGTGAGCTTACCATCGCCGATTCTTTTGAAAATTTTTGTACTTGAAGAACTGGTGAAAAAAAATATAATTTAATTTTTGTGTTTCTATCTCATTTTTTTTGTTAGTTATAGTATGTTAAAGTTTTCGCAAAAATGGTGTCCGAGTCCTCTTGGAAAATTCATATCTCTGGTAATTTTTATCCTAGAATAATAGAATAGGGCTTATTTTAAAGGGGGAGGTTGTCGCAATATAAAAAAATACGAATAAAAATTATCTTTGAATTTTTTTTTCAAGGATAACGATTTTGTCCTTTATCCTTGAATATCTCAAAATCAGTTTTTTTTTATTCTTTACTTTTTTGTAGGTTATACTGTTTTACAAAACATACCAAAAAATTAATTTGGGATCTCAATGGGATCGGGGTCAAAAAAATCGATGAATATCAGTGCTTCTCAATTATGTTATATGTAATTGTAATTAGTGACCAATTGAGCTGTTATGAGAATATCGAAGACTAAGAACTTCATAAGAAGTTTTTATAAGAATTATAGTCTGGACACTTTGTTAATTGGTCTCAGATTCATAATTATTATATATTAAACTAAAGACGTGATCGTCTATCTAGAAGGTTACTTGATTTGTGCTACTACAAATCTAGTGAGCTAAGATCAGACTAATATCAATCCGTTTAGCGGAACATCCATCATAGACCAACTGAATTAATAATCATCCATCGAACGGAACATGTTATTTATTATAAAGTCGAAAAGTCTGAAATTTCAATGAAGTTGGAAGGTAGACGGTACATAGCGTAATGCTGGTAGCACTTCATAGAATCCGCAAAACTCATTACGTCGCAGCATAAATTAATCTGACCTGAGGCCTATATGTAATTAGTTAAAACGCAAATAAATAAGCTGCCTAAAATATTTGCTCGAATCGAATGTCGTTAATCATTCAAATCGATTGCATAATGAAAAACGTGCAATGTGTGAAAGCTGCCACTATGCAACTCAGCCAGTAGCCCGGCATTGGTAAAAGAATTCAGCTCTGTCGGCTCCATACCAGAAGCGAAAAGCTAAATCCAAGCACAGAGTCATCGTCACGGCAGTCCGTCCTCAACCCAAAAAAGGTGGAAGCCGCTAGCATCCGCCGATAAAAACAATTATGAACAATATCAAAACTCATTTCAATTATTATTAGGTGAGTGCAAAGCGCGGGGAGCCTCCTAAACTGCACTATCGAGTCCGGGGAATCGCCGATGATCCACTGCCAGCGTTCGAAGCCACTTTGTCACATACTTCATACATATGGAATCCGCGGATTTTCCGCCGAAATGCGTGAGAGTACTGGACTTTAATGTTGCCTAGTCCTGGCATCCTATGGGAGTAGGCACTCTAGTGTGGTCAATTCGTGACCGCTGCTAAACGTAAACAAGATCCATCCAATGCAATTGGCTCTGTTGATATGCATAAATGCATTCCGGAGCCAATATGCATCCCGTCCGACCACGCAAGCTTCCTGCATATGAAGGCAACAGTTCCAGGTAAGGGACGATATGGGGTTGAAAAGGCACGGCAAATATTGCCCACAGTGCCAATTGATTGATTGTTTTAATTATTGTATTTATTTATTTACAATGAAATCTGAAACCACGGTGTGATATTTTAATTTCGATGATTTCGAGAGCAGATACGATTTTTTTCACTCAATTTGAGTAATAATAAATTTATCGTAAATTGAATTTTATTAGAGATAAGCTTTAAATAGATACTAATTACATCTTTGATTACTCGTCCGGACAACAATTTTTCCATTAGTTACCTATCCCATCAATTACATCCTCAACTGACTGTTTGCTATTATTTTCCAGGTGACACTACAGAAAACTAATCAGTGACGAATCCTAATTCCTAAAACGTGAACGCACGTAATACTTGAAAGGAAATAAAAAATATTTTATTTTATTGATGTTAACACGAATGTTGCTACCTGTGTACGAAATTTCTCCATTACAATAGATTTGTATCAGTAAATCAGATAGCTTTAAATAAAGATTTAAGACATACTTTCAGTTAGAAGAAGATAACTAACTATATGTTTTTAAGAAACTAATATAAACTAAAAAGCTAAACTAAAGCCAAAGTCGAGTTAGCCTAAAATATTGACTATAGTCAATTTCCGGTATTTTAATGTTCTAATCTAAAAAGAATCTGTCTGTGTCGGAAATCGAACACTGGTTTTTAAGGTTTCAGTAGATCTTCTACTGCCACGATACCACACAGACTGGGAGAAGTATACATTTCATTTATGATATGAGGCGAAGGCACAGATTGTATGAAATCTTTCTTTATTCATAATGTATTCATTATCCATTGCATTAAAGATGACCGCCTACGTTATTTCGACGAACGTAAAAAAATAAACAAATAAACAAGAACTGGAGTAGTAAATATTGAGTTAAAAGATTTAAAAGAAAACGTACCACTATCATATAGAATATTATAAGTTTAATCCATCCCGAAAAGTTTGTAACGCATAGAACCGAGCCTCGGACGGAAAAAAGTTATATATTATTTTGTGTTCAGTTGTGGTCAAAACCCCAAATCCGTTTGCTGTTCGTCCGTCCGTCCGTTTGCACGATAACTCAAGAACGCGTTGGCCTAGGAAGTTTAAATTTTGTTACCACCTGTAAAATGGAAAAAATTAAGGCTAAGGTCGTTAATGGGCGATATCCTTCCACTCCTTCGGGTACCTCTCATACAAGAGTCCTTAAATCACGTATTCACAATTATTGCTCGTATGCTTCAAGTTAGGAACTTGAACTTGATTTTGCATACTTAAAGTTAACAATGTTTGAAACGAAAGTTCCGAATATGATGCAAATCGAATGTCCTTCAAAAATTTATGCAAGTTGCAGTTATAGTGGTATAACTCTAGTACGTGTTAAAGCAGGGTCTCAAAATTTTACAGGAATTAATTTTTTATCAACAGCAAGACTGAGTTAGCGCCATCCGTCGACTCCTTCGGGTAGCTGTCATACAAAAGTCCTTAAAACACATGTTCACCAATATTGAACAATAACTTTAGAACGCTTTAAGTTACGACTTTGAAATTTTGTATACGTTGATTTTATAATAGTCGCAGCTGAAAGTATTAATATTTTAATATATTCCCAACTAAAATATAAATCGGAGTTCAGTATTTCATCTAGTGCGTTATGTTTTTAATTAGATTTTATCAATGTTCATTTGTGAAGGACAGTTTAATAATTTGGAAAATATAAAGAATAAACTACTGACTGATTTAGGAAAGTTCTATGTTCTAACAATTTTCGAATGTAATGAATTCAAGTGACAAAACTCTGACCCAGAACGTACGCAACAACGCAACGACGACGACGATAGGTACGTGTAAAGTACATTGCGGAAAACAGAAAATCGAAATCAACACCTCAACACTTTCGATCAATCATTTCACACCTTGGTTCTCTCGATATTCAGATTGGCCACCTGTTTACAAAACGCTGAGCCCTTAAACGAGTTAATTACACTTTGCATGTGCACTTTTGGCATCCACAGGTGCTCCAGCAATGTGTGAACAAACGCGCGGCTAACGCATCGTAACAACTGCATGCAGACGAGGATGGATGCATTTTATGGTATGCGGCAGTGAGGACCCAGCGTGGAGGTGAGCTGGGGGCTCCATACGTGGACTTATGGCGAGAACTGCGAAACTGCACCGGCAAAAGTGCGCTACACCAGCAACATATTTAACGAGTGATTTACCCGCGGTAAATTCGAAAAAAAGGCGACGACGATGACGATCGGGACTCGGGAGTGCATTTTTACCATTCATTGCCTTTTCCACACGAACCCTTAACATAAAATGCATAAAGCGGACAGGAGTAGCTCGCCAGGAGTACTGAGGCCATATACAAATAAACAGGAATGTAACCCAAGCCCCAAATTTGTGGTCACACCGTGGCATTAAAGTGGGTGAATATTTCGCTATAACCGACCGCGGTGGCTGATGATTGTGCAGCCACGTATGGTACGTATGGCACGGCGGAACGGATGCAAAAAGTCCATTTTGGAAGTGCACATGCAATGAATGAGTTTGTACTTTGTGCTACTTTCTATAGCGGCCGATGTATTTCGGTTGCAGTTTTGTGTTGCATCGATAGCAAAGCAATAGCGACAGTATCAGCCATAACATCATCCAGTCAGAATCAGAGTCGCACGTTTCGGACTCATCTCATCCTTGGATGAGCCTCGATGTCCTGCATCTGTCCATCCATCGGCACAACTGGCCCATTTTAATAGCGGCGCTTCAACCCACTTTGGAGTTCCGCATACAACACGAACCAACTAGCCAAGCTACCCTTAACCCCTGATTCGTGCGGTTAGCGGGAAGAGCAGTGGTTTTTGAATTTTTCGACAATTGGTTTTTCGTGCAATGACACGTGATTACTGCCTATTAAATTCAATCCGAGCAATTAAATCCACTGATTCGATTAATGCGATACTGCAAGTGGTGAAAATATTAATTTCGACTTAATTCGGTGTGTTTTTTTTATTTGCGTAATAACTTTACATATAATTATCTGATACGAATTGTGTTCCATTTCTGAATGATTCCTTCAAGATTTTATCGAAGATAATTGAAGGTGTGTCCTCACTTCTTGAATCGAACATATCTGAAAGTTAAGGTTGGCTGCAATCAACATGAATTGGGACAAATTCGTTCAACGACTTAATTTTGAATTCTGGTCCTTATTGAGAATGAAGTCAGAAATGTAACAATCTGACCATAGTTTAAAATAATATTTATTATTATTTATATTTTTCAATTTAAAAATGCATTGTAAAAACATTCACCAGACCATATTAAAATATCAATTAAAAAATATGCTAGTGAAAATATGTTATTTTAAAGTGTTTGGACTATGCGTAGATTACTGTATCAACGGTTGACCTCTAATATCGGTTCGGTGTCTTTTAAAAAAATCTGCCAACAGTGCCGAAGCTTTATTATTTTTCCGGTCAAAGTTCGAGAAGCGGTTAAAATGTTGTCGCGCTAGAATGCTTACGCCACTGCCACATATAACACCCAAATACCGTAATTGGGTCATATTCCGGGACGCGGTCAAAGTCGTAGAATAGCATCAGTTCTTTCGAGATTAGGAGGTTTTTTGGAAAGTTAATTTTGTCCTTAGAATAGAAATAAAAATATCTAAATTACAGATTTTTAGCCGATTAAACATATAAAAGGACGTGTTGACGACTCGAATTTCGGTGTTTAATTTCAACTAAAAGTCCATAGAAGTAAGAACCAATTTGCTACTTCATCAGACTTAAGAGTTATGACGAATTGTGAAAACTTGTACAAACCCATTACATCCACTTGGAGGTTGAATATTGAAAAAATGTGAAATATGTTCATAGGCGATTGTATAAAAGCAAATCGATATCTCATCAGACACTAGAGGTTTTTAAAAATTTATGATAATAAAAGTAAGCAGCCCCTTCATATCACCTCGGGGGTTGAATTACGAAAATCGTTAAATTGGTTTTTAGGGTATTACTTGAAATGCCCGTAAATGTAATAACCAGTTTTGTATCTCATCAGAACTAAGGGATGCAAAATATTGTGGAAACATATGCAACCTCTTTACACCACTTGGGGGTTGAATATCTAAAAATCGTTCAGGTGGTTATATAAAAAGTGTGTGGAAGTAAAAACCAATCTGATATCTCATCAAACCTAAGAAATATGGCGAAAATTCTCATCAAACCTAAGAGAATGGCACAAATTGTGAAAACACATGCACCCACTTAGGGGTTGAATATCCAAAAATCCTGAAAGGAGTTTTTAGATAAATATAAAGAAGGACCGAGGTAGTAAAAACTAATTCGGCGTCTTATCACTCCTACTAGATATGACGGAATTCGTGAAAACGTGTCCAACCCTTAGTGGTTGAGAAGGGAAAAAACTTGAAAATGGGTTTTAGGCGATTATAAAACAAGCCCGTGGAAGTGAAAAGTTATTAGACATTTAATCAGACCTGAGGGATATGGCTGTATTCGTGAAAATTTATACAATTGCTTGGGGTCGAATTTAAAAAAATCCTGAAAGCTTTTTCTAGGCATTTGTAAGAAGGTTCCATAGAATAAAAACTATTCAATATTTCAGAAGACCTGAGCAGTGCTGTCGTTTTGTTATTTTTCACAGTAGTACATTTAAATGGAAAACAGTAGTATTTTACTAAGAATAGTAGTACATACATGACTTTTAGGTTCGGAATCGCATAATAATATCGAAGAGTTAGTATATAACATATATGTAGGTAACAAAATCTGTGAACTAACCATCGCTGATTCTTTAAACTTCGAAGAATTGTTTAAAAAAATTATAATATAATTTTTTTTCCTGTATCAAATTCTTTGTTAGTTTTAGTACGTTAAAGATTTTGTGAAAATGATGCCCGAATCTTGTTTGAAAATTCATATCTATGATAGTTTTTATCATGTTTACAAATCTTTTCCAGGAATAACATTTTCGTCCTTATTCCTTGAATATCTCAAAAAGCCAATTTTTTTTATATATTGTTTTCTTTATGTTACCTAGATATATTTTCATTATACTGTTTTTCAAAACATATCAAAAAATCAACTTGAGATTTCAAAGGAACAGAGTAAAAAAATCGACGAACATCAGTGGCCATCAATTATTTCGCACCAAAATTAAAATTACTTAATAATAACTTAATAGAGTTACTAATTACTTAAACAAAACCAATGTTTTGTAATACATTTATTCTAACAAATTTGATATTTTAAATTTCAGCGGAATATTTTATTTTTGTATTTCCCCTTAAAATAATATATGAAGTGAAAAAGAGGAGGCAAACACAATTTTCAAGAAATCTTTAACATACTAAAACTAAAAAAAAACAAAAAAAGACAAAATGAGATGCAATCGAGATAAGGTGAATAAGATGAAACCAAGGCAATTCACGTTTATAGGGTTGTTGTTATTTACGGGACGATGCATATATTCTCTAATGTGTAATATATGTATGTACCTAGATATTTACATTAGTTATAATTATTATCAAACATCAAATAAAGTGATACTAAAAAATAAAATAAAATTCGATTTCTCCTTTTACATACCTATATGTATTTTTACTTATCTACGTATCGATTACTTACATCGTTATGCGGTGTTTGTAAGATAATTGGTAATTTTGGTTTGGGTTTATTTTATTTCCAAATTAAGAAACATCGCTTAAACTTGGAGTTTCTTAAGAATTGAAATATCAAATTATTTTCCACCACTTTCAATTCCAGTACTGAATATTTTAATTGCTAATCTGTGCTAAATTTTCTAGCTAGTTACAATTTTTATTTCTTCGTCACTATCACCATCAATTGAATTTACGTCACAAATATTTTGTAATAATTATTGCACTTGAATTAACGACCGCATATTTGGTGCAATACATTTTAACTCTTACCGAAGGATAAATAAATTTCAGAAGTTGAGTAGTCTTAGCGGTTGAAGTTCTGGAGTCATCTTCTTCAATCCATGACGGTTTCAAAATATTCAATGAAATCATCTTAATTCAATAGCGGCTTTTAACATTTGGGGTAGAACTTGTTTCGACAACTTATTTGATTTAGAGCTGTTTCAAAGCTAAGCAAAATCTGATCCGTTAGCAACCACTAATGATAAGATTCTTTTTGTAATACAACTTTATGAGTCTAATGATTAACGTTTTGATCCATCGATTGCATCAGTAGCGTCACATTATTTGACATGAACATTGCCATTATCTTTTCATCATCGGTTTTCAACTAGTCTACGAGTATTTGAGAATGAGCTGGAGCGTTCTCCAAAAGGAGGAAACCTTTCGTCTCTAAAGAAAACAGTTGCTCTCAAAAAATGTTAAACATATAAGAATATGGTTTATTTTCAAAGAATATTTATCAGGTACAAAACTTTTACCATTCCTGAAATATTGCAGCATGTTTTTTGGGGGGTTTTAAACTCGACCAATTACGTGGCTTTATTTTATTTGCGCCATTTCCATTAGTACAGACAAGGAAAGGTATTAGCGGTTAGTTATTTTTTCCCACTGGGTATTGTTTTATCTGGAAGAAACTGCTGCTGCTCTGTAGGCACTTGCATTTCCTCAAATTTGTGGTTGAATTCTCTTTGAAAAGGCTCAAAGTGAAAGTGTTTCGTTACGTTCAAGAAACACACTCCATAGCGCGTCTTAAATCGTTGTATCCATCCTTCGCTAGCATTGAAAGAATGACTATTTTTCTCCAGTTGAGAATGAACTGTTTTGCCTTTTCCTTTAGCATTTCGACACTCACTGGATCATTTTTATCTGTTTTCTTAAAAACTAATTTTAGTTCTTCATCTACGGAAGCTCAAAGTTTTTTAAGCATACATTTTCGCAAGTCCGTAAATGTATTGAACACACATCCCAATCTGTTTTTATTTTTAATTTTGATAGTAGACTTCTCGATATAATATTGTTACGTGCAAGACTGGCAGGCGAGCAACTCGATCAATTACGAATAAGGGAAACATCAACAACCGAATACTTAGCTACAAAGTAACCCAATCAGAAACCTAGTTGAAGTATATAAGGAGAGCGGAGCAACACGATTACACCCCCCTTCTTATCGAATGTGCTCGAATGTACTAGAACAGCGTTGAAGATCAAATGGAATGCTCCTTCCTCTACACACACCACCGAACGAAGATTCAAGAACAGTCTCGACTACAGACAACTGGTATAAAAGCAGATAAAGCTTTCAGCGAGAGACATAGTAATTTTTATTACGTCGGCTGTATACGCGACCGTGTTGGTAGAAAGCGAAAGTGATCGAGTCAAGCGATATAGATAAGCGGGCAGTGTTGCCATACAGTGCGAATTATTGTGCGAATAGAATTAAAGTGCGAATAATTAATAAACACTTATTTTGATTTTAAACGAATTGTGTTTTACTTGAAATCCCGGCGAACTCCTAGCTCGCAACAATATTTATTCGCCTTTAGATAATAATTCGTCCAAAATATCACATGTTACCTTCAAGGGTAACACGTTCAGTGCAGCCACTCGGCTCCGCGTCCAATGTAAATTTTGACATCTTTAAGTAGTATTGTCAAAATTTTTGGGCAAAAGTTTGGCACTTGGTTTCATTCTTTTGTTTTAGGCATATATTCATCATACAAAAAAAAGTTGTTTACATTATCGTAGTTTTCACTGTCCACGTTATGAGGTGGTCGATATTAAAAAGCTGAAGTCCATCTTATGCAGTGGTTCACGTTAGGCGGAGTTCCTATTATCGCAACTACACTGTATAATTTTTTTTTCACTAATTCTTCAAGTGCACGAAGTTTCTACGGAATTAAGAAAAGTGAAATCACACCTGTGGTCGATTTTTGATGGAATGACCCTACAATGATTTAAATTTAAAAAAAAAGGTCTCACTCAGTTGCGAAACAAAAACAAGAGAATCGAAATCATTCACAATCCCAGATACCACGCATTTTCAATGTAAATGGTAAAATCCTCTTCTAAAGTTTTCGAGAATTTAATTTTTGAGAAAAGAGTAGTACAAAATAGAAAGGAGTAGTACAGTAGTACAAATACTACTATAGTAGTACAAGCGACATCGCTGGACCTGAGATATTACGAAATTCGTGAAAATATATGAATTCCATTTTTACTGATAATTTTTTTCGTAGTACTTACGTACACGAATGGATATTTGAAAAAAAATTATTTTTTCTAGATTGCTTTTCTAGTATACCACCAAGTTTCAACTTTCTAGCATTTTCCCTTCTATTCTCCCAGTAAACTTTCAGACAATCATTAAGTTCAATTTCGTTTAGGAGAAGATATGGATTATAGAATGCCTCAATCCCGGCTTTCGAGCGTTGCGGACGAATTGTTTTTACCCCCACTACCACACCCCTCAACCCATATTGACAATCTTTTTAGCAAATGGCTCCACTGTTCAAGTTGTATACAAATTCCAAATACGAGGTACGAGCCTTTTAACGATTTTGTGTACGGCGGGCGGCGTACAGACCTACTGAAATTTTTTTTTTGCTTTTTTGGTGTCTACTAGTCAGGAAACGTGAACAAAAATTGTCCGAGTAGCAATTTTTTTTTTTTTAAATTGATCGCAATACTGTATTATTGAAATACCGTCACTTCAACCAACCAAACTTACTAAGAAAATGCGGAGTTACTTCACCACCGTCTCCGGTGCATCTCACGACGATGTTTAGAGAACGACGAATATCCTGGCATGTGACAGTCACTATGCAAGAGTTCAAGACAGCACCGTTTGTAGGATATCTTATATGTTGAATTTAATAATTGAGAAAGTGAAACAATTGTTACGAGATTTTATGAAATAAATCAAGTTTCATTGCGTAAAACGCGTGGGAAATGTGTAAATTTTCACATCAAAGTATCAACCCACCCCAACTTGACCCGAATCGCAAATTTTCCGACCAGAAACCGGTACCCTTACGTGTAGGTGGTATGTTGTATGACTATAGTCTCTAGGGTGTACGATGAACCATTTGTTGCTTCTCGTTTCTGGAAAGCCAACGAAGAAAAGACGGAGGGTGAAGGAATAAGCGCCGTCAGGCATATTCACAGCCATCCTCTAATCCAGCAGTCTTTTCTACATACGCCGAACATGCCAGGACACATTTCTAGGTTAGCATATTTGTACCTATTTCGGCTTAAAGCAAAGTGAAAGTTTCGTCACGACGACTTCTCCTGTACCATGTTAGAAAGTGTCAAGGAAAAAACACAACCGAAAACGGCCAGAAAAGGACAAGGACGAAGGTACGAAGGATATACGTTCAGAAACGGATTCTAAATTTCATTGAGCCAAGCGTTACCAACAGGAAGGTCTCCATGAAAACGATCGAATCAGTTTTCAACATCTTTATAAGCGCCCAAAGAGGACGACGTGTGTTGCGACAAGTGGTAGCTGTTTCTACTGGGTATCCCATCTCCGTATATAACAAATCTCTTGCTATACAATATGTAGGACGAATCGTAGATAAAAGTGCAGAAACTTTTCTTGCACACCATGAATATGGAGGAAAAGTGAAGTCATCGTCGTACAGACCTGCTCGATGTTTAGTCGTATAGCTAACGCTATAGCCATACATAAATGCATCTCCACCGTCCTCATGTAGTCGTATAGACTCCGACGAGAAGTGGTTAAGCGCACATTATCGCATTGTAGACACGATAAAACATGCGGTGGGAACAACCGAGATAACTTTGCGGTTTTATAAAATGGAGCCCAGATGGAAGGAGCCGGTAATAAAATTGTTGTAAAGTGATTTTATACAAATTCACACCTCTATCCTCTGGTGCTCGAATGGTAAGGCGAGCAATCCCTTCAGGCTTCATGGGTCGTGTTTGACTCTTATCGGATGTCCATGATCGCAGCAATCTTCCTTTAGTCTTTTAGGGTATTATGTATTAGTTTAGTATGTGGTACACCTTTTATGCGATATTAGTAAAATAGAATTGTCATGAATGGTGTACATTGTCGTATATGAAATAAGATAAACGAACAGGCCAATGACCATTTTTTGAGTTACACCCGTCTTAAAAACTAAATATACGCCGAAATTATATAATACAATTTCAGGTCTTATGGGGTTCAGTCTATTAATACGTGATCCTGAGATGTTTTTGGGTACTCCCAGGAGTACTCTATTTTCCATAGCTTTCTTGTCTGTATTTTTGTTTTTTTGTTCAAGTCTTCGAACTGTACGCTGTACAAAATTTTAGGTCTGGATTAATATGTAGACTTTGCCAATCATATAATTTCTTATAGGTATGTCGAAGTTTGCATACAATGAACTAATTGTGAAAGTCCGGGTGCATTTAATACTAAGATACGGTGCAGGTTACTATGCGACTGACAACATAAAAAATGACCAGGAGGCTATTTGGAACGTACCTTAAGATAAGATTTTTATTATTATTATTATTATCTTTATTTACCTTCAATTCAATTATTACTTAACGCAATAGATATTTAAGAGATCAGTCTATTCAATTGACTATACAGCACTTGAGAATAATTTAAGTATGAAAAAAATTGAGTAATAAATCGAACGAGTAGAAGAAAAATTGTAAAAAAACCTCTATGAATTACTATTTTGTCTTATTTCAAAATTGTACACAATTTCACATAGCACTACTCCTCTTCTAAGGATGTATCCTAGTAGTACAGATGAAAACAATATCGCATTATTCTCTATTAATATGTTTTATTCCTCTGCGTGTATATCATCTCCCCTCGTCTAAGTTAAAAAATATGATTACCATGATGTTGAAAATGCGAGTAGGTCCCATACAAATGTTCTTGAAAAATATTTGCAGCCTAATAGCTCTCAGGTACGTTAACATTATGTACTTGAAATTATACATTTATTTTTTTGCATATAATTTCTGCAGTTAAAAACCAAAAATCAAGTCTAAGCCTGGCCGCACACTGAAAGAGCAAAAACAGTTTTAGTTAAAAACGTTTTTGACTAAACATGACTATGTCGCTGTTTCAATAGCAGTTCAATGATCAGAGCACACTGATTAGTCGCGTGTCTGAAGCGAGCTCGAGCATACAAAAGTCCTTGAAGTCAGAAACTACTCCACTGCATGCTGAATATGTATTTCGTGATTCCAATAACTACGAAGTTTAAAAAGATAAAAATCCTCCTACTTTTTTAAATCGCAACCATACAATCGCTCTTTTGAGAGATTGAATATCGAAAAATGCTGAAATAGATTTTAAGACAACAATAATATAGCCTTATAAAAATACCAAGTTTCTGCTTTCTATTTTTAGTGGCACTGGACATATAAAAATTAGAATATTTTGCCCCTCCATTCTTACTTGCCCCACTCCTAGTCCATATATCCATATCCAACAAGAAATTATGGTTCACGTTTTGGTTACTGCGATGTCGTGGTGTTTAAAAATATTCCCGATTCGCAACGATGTTTCGTATCTGTAACGTTTTAGGGTCTTCCATTTATCGAAAGTGGCGCAACGCAATGAAGGAATTGTGTTGGTAACAATGCCTATTTAGTTTTGCATCAGCATAATGGAAAGCCGCACACTATGAATGTACTCGTATGTATATTTACATATATGTCATCGAAAGTTGTATATGCATGTATTATAATGCTTATACTCGTAATACAAAGAGAAATGGATATCTTAAAAAATATACAGATCTTTATATAAAATAATTATGAAATTGAAATAATCAGCATAATGTAATGTAAAATTATTAAACGGATTCATATTCTCTGTGAACATACTATAAATACTTATAGAAAAATCATGGGACATGACAAATTCTTCTAATTGTTTTTTTTTTTGTTAATTTTTTTAAAAATAAAATTTTAGTTACAATTACTATCCGGTCTTTAAAACCAAATTTACTTCAGAAATTTTGAAAATTCTATACTAGGTACATAACAATTCTGTGGTAAAAAGCGATAACAGCTTATGTCGAGATAAGAAAAAAGCATTTTTTTAAAAAAATTGCCATTGTTTGATAGATTTTTATCTCATATAATATATTATTATTGTGTTGTATTATTAAAAATAAAAATAAGATCTCCTAATATATTTTTTATTACTTTATTTATCAATGTTGATACACGTAATTGCCTAATTATTTTCTCGACTTAAGGGGGTCGTTCCAAATTTCTAGCTCCCATACATTTTGTATGGCGAAACGCGTTATGTTTCGGTACCTGAATCTCAGCTTCCACTTAACTCACAACATTCAGATTTTGCACACTTATTGTTTAGTGTATTTAAAAGCTTAGTACATGAGTAAATTAAAAAAATTTCACTAAAAGTCGAGATATTTAAAAAAAAGGGAATGAATAAAATTTTTTACTTGTTTTCTTCTTTCATATTTGAAAAAATTATAGTTTTTCATGAGATATTTTAATTTGCTCATGTATGAAGCTAGTCAATATTACCACAAAAAAATAAAAAAAAATTAAGACGCTACTGTGTGTGGTTACTGAGAAACGTGTACCGAAAGTTAAAAAAGCACTACTTTTCAGGAGAGCCTAAAAACAAAAAAGTACATGCAGTGACTTATTCGACTTCCACCACTTCAGAGTAAAATTTGATTCACTTCCCGTTACCCGAAAGGGGTACGGTTGTGATGTGCAGAAATGAGTGTAGAATAATAATATATATAAAAAAAAAAAATTTTTTTTTTCATATTTTTTGCACCGACCCCCTTAAGCTGTTTTGACTACCTGGAAATCTCATGCTTACGCGGTCTCTGTAAAGCTAAAAAGGCATCCTGTTATATTGAATACACTTGCAATATTGAAGCTAATATCTCTTCCAATAACATTAAGGCATTCTGGAACTAGATCAGAGAATGTTCTTCCATCCTGTATGTATGCGGATGATATTACTGCATCTGATCCTTCTAGCATTGCAAACCTCTTTGCTAAGTATTTCTCCAGTGTGTACTCTGATAGTAGCACTCTTCCATCTGCCGTGCCGAATTTATCCTCACTGGGCAGCTATAATCTAAGTTTGTCGTCGTTAAATGTTTTCATCTCAGATGTCACTTTGATGCTTGATACTCTTGATACATCTAAAGGTATGGGACCCGATGGTGTCCCACTATTGTTTCTGTTTAACTGTCGTCAGTTTTTGGCGTTACCCATTACTATTCTTTTAAATTTATCTTTACGTTCGGGTCTTTATCCTGAATTGTGGAAGACTTAATTTATTATACCAATTCATAAGTCTAATGATAAATGCAATGTTCACAATTACAGGTCCATTTCAATCCAATCGGCCCTTTCTAAAATTTTTGATGCAATCGTCACGAACAAATTAACACCGTTGCTGAGAAACTACATCACCATTCACCAACATGGTTTTCAGAAACGGAAGTCTACAATGACTAATCTCTTGCCCTATGTTGAGACTACATACTCCAATCTACACCGACTTCTCTAAAGCCTTCGACAAAGTTGATCACTGCCTACTCGTTTCGAAGCTTCACGCATTAGACATCTCTGGCGATCTTCTGAATTGGATACGTGATTACCTCCATGATCGCACTAGTATTGTAAATATAAAATCTGCTCAATCGGAACCTTTTCTCGTAACATCAGGAGTACCACAAGGATCGCATTTAGGGCCTCTGCTCTTTCTTGTTTTTATTAACGATGTATCTAATATATTCGTCAACGTAAATTTTTTGTTATTCGCGGATGATCTAAAAATTTAAAAAATTATAAACACTGTACACGATTGTAGAATTATTCAAAATAATCTTAATTGCTTGTATGATTGGTGCATCACAAATAGTCTTCCACTGAACATCTCCAAGTGTAATTACATTGCCTTCAGCAGACATCGTGAGCGCGTCAATATTAATTATTATCTTAATACTTGCCTTTTACCAGTGGTTGATGTTGTTAAAGACTTGGGTCTATTACTTGACTCTAAATTGACATTCGCACCTCACTATAACAGAATATGTAGTTCAGTTTGGAGAATGGTGGGTTTCGCTATACGCAATAGTCAAGACTTCCATAATATCTACATATTTCCTAAAAATTCTTTATTGCTCATTGGTGCGTCCACATCTGGAATATTTATCCGTCATCTGGAACCCTTTTTTCATATTCACTCTGCCCATATTGAAACTGTTCAACACAAATTCCTGCGATACATTGCCTTTAAACTTCGCATACCTGTTGAAACAATAGATTATGACTATTTGCTCACTACTTTGAATCTGGAGCCACTGTCTAAACGACGTGAGCGATATGAGCTAATAGCCTTATTCAAAATTGTTAATGATAGGTTGGATTGCTCGGGATTTCTCTAATCTTTAAATTTCCGGGTTCCAAACCATGCGTCACGCTCAACCGATATTTTTTACATAGCTCATCATGAAACTAGTTATGCTAACAATAGTCCGGCCACTCGCTTAATAAGAACTGCTAACATGCATTCAGCTATGTTGGACATATTTTGTACAAATATTGAATACCTAAAGGCTATAAAATTATGAACTCATGTTTTCCTTTCTTATTTAGTTTTTAGTTTTTAAAATTATTTCCATTTCATTTTAGTCTTATTTTTTTTTTCTTCTTCTTCTTTTTTTACACATTCTTCATTTCATTCTCCTTTACATTTATATATATAAGCTGTATTTTTCTTTTCTTCGTAAATAAATAAATAAATTGATCTGATGTTACTTCATAGTCATTTTGCCTAGCATGTTGCAAAATGGGAACATGGTTGTTGACCGTTTCGTAAAAACTCCTAAAATGTAATTTATTGTGTCCATAGAGATATATATACTGGAGATGACAAGCAGCGATTAAGTTAAAGGCGAACGTGATCGCATTCACCCACACTCAAAACAACAACAATTCACATTAGGTCCTTGTTTTTCACTCACAAAACCGGTAGCTTGTCGTCTCCAGTATATGAATCTCTATGATTGTGCCCAATTAGACTTGGTACCTAATTTGTTTCACCAAGGCTAAAGATAAAGTAACACTTTCCAATACTGCACCTAAAAGGGTTTTCTAGTAACACATTGACTACAAGGTTTCTATATAGGTAGAGTTCCCATTGATCGATTCAATTATGATTAACTTCAAAATAGGAGCGACGAATATTTTCCGCCTAGAATGCCACAATTCCCGAAGAATTTGGCGGCGATTCGGGCACTGATACTATTTTGTGAATTTTTTCTACATGGAAACATTTTTGGGAAGACTTACGTTTTTGTGTTACTTAGACTGCCTAAATGGGAAGTGTTACTGACAAGGAACGAAAACTTAACATTTCCATAAAAAATGGTAACGAAAACATTTCTGTACGTCGATGTGTTAAAAATGTGACTATAGTAACAATTGGGCACAAAATTCTTGTTGGGCTGGGCCTACCTGTTGTGCGAATTCCAAGATCCTTAATTTCTTTCAAAAATCGTTATCCCTTACTTCCGTGCATCAGTGTCTTCAAAAAATTAATATTTGACAAACTCCTCTTTTTCAGCTATATACCAGGAAGTGTAGTGTGTAAAGTTCGTGTATGTGAAATTAATTCGTCAAGAGAAGAACAAATCATTGAGTCCCGAAGAGATAATTTTATTCCAATCCTCTATTTTTTTTCCTTGGAGTTGTTTCCATTACAGCGTCAGCGGTGTAAACTAAGAAAATTCCACATTGTGATAATAAAGGAAATAATTGAATTATGAATACAATAGGAGAATTTTTCAAAAGCGTTTTGAAAGTCAATTTTGAAAATTGGAAATAATTAAATCGTCCAGTAAATAAATTACCTCTTCTATATTGCCCCGCATATTTGGTTTGTTTTTACGCATCCACTGAACTAACGCAAACAGATTTCGTAAGGCAAAATTTTTTATCACCAATCCAGTTATATTACGCGTATAGTTATAGATCCATGCTATATACACAAACCAAATGTTATCTTCCTTGCATAATTGGTTCGTGCGATATCGTAATCTAAACTTTTTTACCCGCCTATTTTCCTAATATGCCTACTAGGGATGTTCCGAATAACCGTATTCGTATTCGTTTAAGCGAATATCCGCCAAATTTTATATATTCGAATTCGACAAATTCAACCCAAATACTCGAATACTAAATAAGGTAAAAAAATAAATAAAAAATCTGCCAACAGTCTGGGCGCAACTTTATTATTTTTTGGGTAGAAGTTCGGAACGAGTTTAATTCTGATGCGGTGTAGGTTACTATGTGACTGAAAACCTAAAAAAGAGTTCGGGAAGCGGTTAGAATGGGGTCGCGCTAGAATACTTTCGCCGATGCCACATATATATTAATTATTTAATTGGGTCATACTCCGGGACGAGGTCTAGTCCTAGTGTAATATCAGTTGTTACGCCATTAAGAGATTTTTCGTGATTTGGTTTTGGGCCATTACATGAAATCGGAAATGCGTTTGTAGGCGATTATATAAAAAGTCTGTGGAAGTGCAAACCAATCTAATATCTTATCAATCCTGAGAAATATGTCGAAAACCTTACGTCCTATTGGAGTTGAATATCAAACATCGTACGGTGGACGGTGGACGGCGTACGGCGGACGGCGTACGGCGGACGGCGCACAGACTTTTTTAGTGCTTATTAGTCATAAAACGTATAAAAAAAAATTTTCAGGGTAGCAAATTTTTTTTTTCTTAAGATTACAACATCTTCTTTGATGAATTTAAAATTTTCTTTGAAATAAAATCACGAGATAATCATTTTAAACAAAATTATATACTCATAATCAAAATTTAACAAATTTAATTTTTAATAAATAGCAATTTTATTGCTTTTTCGCCCTGCAGTCTTGTTCGTAAGGGATCGTAGATAAGTCCGGCATTACTAAAAAAATCTGCCAACAGTCTGGGCGCTACTTTATTATTTTTCGGGTAGAAGTTCGGAACGCGTTTAAGATTGATGCGGTGTAGGTTACTATGTGACTGAAAACCTAAAAAAATTGGTAGAATGGGGTCGCGCTAGAATACTTACGCCGCTGCCACATATAAAATATGAATTACATAATTGGGTCATACTCCGGGACGCAGTTTAAGTAGTAATATAATACTACGTAGTTATTACGTGATTAGGAAGTTTTTCGTGATTTGGTTTTGGGCCATTACATGAAATCGGAAATGCGTTTGAAGGCGATTATATAAATAGTCTGTGGAAGTGAAAACCAATCTAATATCTCATCAATCCTAAGAATATATTGAATATCTAAAAATCCTGAAATCAACGTTTTGACGATTATATAGGAAGCCGTAAGAAGTAAAAATGAATTCAATATCTCATTAGAACTAAGAAATATGTGGTAATTTGTGAACCCACTTTGGGGTTGAATATCCAAAAATCCTGAAATGAGTTTTTAGATATATATAAAGAAAGCCCGAGAAAGTGAAAACCAATCCGATGTCTTATCACTCCTAAGAGATATGACGGAATTCGTGAAAACGTGTTCAACCCGTTTATACCCTCTTAGGGGTTGAAAAAGGAAAACATTTGAAAACGAGTTTTAGGTGATTATTAAACAAGTCCGTGGAAGTGAAAAGTTATTCGATATCTAATCAGACCTGAGGGATACGGCTGAATTCGTGAAAATGTATAATCCCCTTTATACTACCTTGGGGGTCCAATTTTAAAAAATCCTGAAAACACTTTCTATGTATTTATATGAAGAATCCGTAGAAAAAAAATGAATTCAATATTTCGAAAGACCTAAAAGATATGACGAAAATCGTGAAAATATATGCATTCCATTTTCACTGATCATTTTTTTCGCTCCCCCTCTGTACGCCAATGGATATTTGAATTTTTTTTCAATCTAAAAGACTTTTCTAGTTGACTTACATATACATATCGAGTTTCAACTTTCTAGCATAAGCCGTTCTATAGTTAGGAAAAACACCCCCACCCCCGTACCATACTACCCCTATAAAATATTATATTTTTTCATCATGCTACTACTATAGTTCTATTCAAATACTAAGTTTCAGCTTTATATCTTTATAGGTTCTCGAGATATAAGAATCGAAACTTTTTCCTTTTCACCCTCCCCCACCCTCACCCTCTACCCGCTCACCACCAAAATTTTTTTTTTCCTACTAGGGGTTTATTTGGCCTACTTCCGCTAAAAATTCTAAGCATCTACCTTACACTGTTCTTGAGATATGAGACGTGATATTTTAGAAAAATTCTCATTCCCTCCACTTCCATACTCCACCGACCCCTTAATAAATTTTACTTTCAGCAAACTTTATTTGTCAACCTTAATACAGAAACCAAATTTTATTTTTCTAGTGTAATTGGTTCGTGAGATATCGTAATCTAAAGTTTTTCACCCCCCACCTCCGTACGCCACTTCCCCCACTCAAAAATTTGTTTCCGATCTATTCTCCTAGTATGACCACAGATGTTCATCAAGTTTTAATTTCGTGACATTAACCAATTAGGAGATATGGGTTTTAGAATGTCTCGATCTCGGCTTTCGAGCGTTTCGGACGCATTATTATTCCCCCAACTCCCACACCCCTTTACCCATATCCTCCCTTTTTTTGCAAATGGGTTCCCTATCGATGCTCTATATAAATTCCAAGTTTCAGCCTCCTAGCCTAAGCGGTTACTGAGATCTAGGAACAAAAATTTTCCGTCCAAAACGCTTCCCCCACCTCCCCCCTCACACCCCCACTACTCAAACGGTGGGCACTTGAAGGGGTCTGCTCAGTCTACCAACAAAAAGAAATTCAACTTAATAGCTCAAAGAGTTTGAGAGCTATAAGCTTTCAAACGTTTAGCGTACGGCGTACGGCGCAGAGACGGACTGAAATTTTTTTTTCTTTTTTGGTGTCTATTAATCGGTAGCAAATTTTTTTTTTTTAAAAAATCGATAACAATACTTTATTATTAAAATAATAAAGTAAAATTGTTCGCATGCAACTGAAGTAGGTGGAGCTGATAGATATTTTCTAGCTATGTCTGCCAAATCTTGATATTCTTGTCAATTGTTTGGACGCAAACAATGAATGCAAATCTCAACGAGGATTTTTACAGGGTGTTTGGCACTCCGTGTGCCACCTTGTAAGGGGTTATTCCTTGATATATTTGGAGAAAAAAATTGTTCTACAGGCTGGGTCAATTTTCAATATTAGTGTATCTCCACTAATATTGAAAGCATCAATTATGTTGAAACTCACTTACATTTCATTGTTTTCCTTCATACTTTAAATAGTAATAAATGTGCAATAAAAATACTTCAGTACTACTGACAAATTAAACAGATTCTTGGACGAGGTCCACTTTATGGCAGTGACTTTTAAATATTTAATTTTTATGCGATATGTATTTTTACCTATTACTTCCAAAATGTTAATCGTAACTCATTCATATGTATGCAGCTTTTGTAGGTAATAATACGGCTCATAAAAAAATAAAATTAAAATGACATTTTTATAATGGGGTTTTCGGAGAAAAACTACATTGATCAAAGAGTAAATATCTCAAGATTGGGTGCAGTTACAATTTAGACTGTTACATTAAATGAAAGGTAATTCGATTGCCTAAAAAACGAGTTATAACACTTGGCCTTGTGATTATTCGTTTTCAAGATTTAACGCTTTAAGTGAGTGAGGGTACCGGTCAAAAACACCTTTCTTAACCACCTGTATCTCCACTAATATTGAAAATTGACTCAGCCTGTAGAACAATTTTTTTCTCCAAATATATCAAGGAATAACCCCTTATAAGGTGGCACACGGAGTGCCAAACACCCTGTATAATATTACAAGCATAAAAAACAAAACGTTTCTGCTGCTTGTAGGATGGCGAAATGAATCAAATGCACGTGTTTAATGGGTACAAGTCACTCGACTGATACAAATTTTAGTAATTTATCATGCGTAACCGTACAACTCCCGACTGCCGAGAGTCAAGTGTACCTATACGGATGGATCTTAGAAAGTCTCGACTTCAGCTTTAAGCGCTAGACACCTTGTTGTGCTCCCCACTCTTACACTCCTCCACTCATGTATAAAATATTTTATCATATTACTTATCCTTTTAAATTCCAAGCTCCAACTTACTAGCATAAACGCCCCTTTGATATAAAAACCAAAATTTTTCATTTAAAACGCTTCATCCCCTCCCTCCCCACATACCCCCACAATCAACTTAAAGGAGTTTACCCAAAACACCAAAAAAATTTGATTAGTCCTGAAACGTGAAAAAAAAATTTTTTTCGAGGTAGAAAGGTCAAGTAATACCAATCTTTTCTTATCCTTGAAATCAAATACAAATGGTCTTAAAACTTCGCACGGAACTGGAGCATATGTACCTATCTATGGCTTGGACTTGAATTGTAACACTCAACTACTTTAAGTTATAATGAAGGGCAAGTTTAGTGTTATTTAGTATACATATAGAATGTTATGATGACGGCAGTGGCTCGATTATTGTCCATTGTTGCGATATCTTCAATCATCATCGGTTCCAATTTTAATGAAGACGATCAAAAGCACACCACTTCTTGACTCCGAATTGCAGTTCATCGAGGTCGTAAAACTTTACACAAGTGAATGAAATAATATAAAACAAAATGAGAAGACTTTGTAAATTGTTGCAAATTCCATAAATATTTGATTGAATTCGTCTACGGACGACGGGCGTGAAGGGTACTTGAGGCCGGTTAGGTGCTTAATTATAAATTGAAGTACTCGCTGTGCATTATTAACACTTGCTGGTGCAAACGCTCCCTGTGAAAGTTGGCAGGAGCACCTGTGCCAGGAACAGCGAAAAGTGAAATACAACAGCCCTGAATAGAGTGACTGACTGAGTAATAGAATAATAAATAATACAAAATGTTAGACATAAGTAATTATTAAAATATATACCGGGGCTACGGAGCATTACATTGCACTTCATAGAACATTACAAAGCAATGGCGGGCAAAAGTTTGAAGCTATGCATAAGGTAAACTACTCGTACATTGTATGGCGCATCTCAAAACGAATAAGGCCACTAATAGGTAGGAGTGCATTGATGCAAACATACATCCATAAATACGTCAAATCCACCTCTCATATTCGCTGAAATTCATCTAAAATTGCTATGGCCTCATAAATGTGAAAGTAGAAATGTTTTAATAATTTCAGACTCCACCTCGATGCTTTTTTCAGATTTTTTTTTATTTTTTGTTTTTGTTAAAAAAAATCTCAAAATAAAACAAGGCTTCGCCGCAACTCCGCCCAATTTTGATTGATGTCTGAAATTGCATTTCTTATTATGTACGTTGCGAATGTGGACGCCGCTGGTTGCTTTTTTCGTATTATTTTTAATTCCTACGTCTCTATAGGCTTTCGACTTTATGACGTGTCACATTTATAATTGGAAGTTGGGGCAGAGAAAATAAAAATTTCCCAACTTTTTCATATTCACTAAATTGACATCAAATATTCACGAATGAATGAAACGTCACACATAGTCACTGTCATTGTCATATCATTTCTATGTCATTCATAAATTAATGATGAATTTAATTGAAAATTGTCGCAAATGGTAAAAATGTAAATCCTAAACTAGACTGGAAAAAAAATTTATAATGCAGGTTTAATTAGATTTATATGTGAGTATATGGCTGGCATTTAACCGAAGTAGGCATGTATTTTGCATAATTAATGCATCTGGCAATGCTTCAGCACAATTTGTATTAAATTGATTAACGTAATTATGGACAAATGGATTGCGCAGCAGTCATTCACGAGACAGTTAAAATGGGTGTTAATTGTTAATGGTATTTAAAAGGCAACGTGAAATTTGGAACAAGGGGAAATTGAAGATGTGGAGATAATAGTAAAGATATTAAGCGTTTTAGACGAAAAAATTTTGGTTTCTAGATTCTAGATTCAGGAACAGCTTATGTTAGGAGGCGGAAACCTTGAACTTATATAGAACTATAAAAGTGGACTCATTTTTCGATATTCAACCCCCTTGAGCTAAAGATCTAACAATTAATTACGGGATTTTACGATATGCAACCCCCAAGAGGGTGTAAAATGATTGTGTAGGTTCTTACGAATTCCGACATATTACTTAGGTCTGATGATAACAGCGCAGGCGCACTGTTTTTTTCTATAACCATAAACACGTAATTTTCATTCTGAAATAAAATGTCGATTGCTAAATTCCAGGAAGTAATCAAAAGCTTCCGCGAAATTTGGCGATCGGATCGTTGCGCTAGCCATACGAAGATTCACGCTACGCGCCTGCAGTGTAGGTGTAGGTTACTATTCGACTGACAACCTAAAGAATATCCAGGAGGCTATTTGGAATGTTATTTTTTAGGTTGTAAATCGCATAGTAACCTACAACGCATCGCAGTATTAAACGGGTTCCGGACTTCATCGGACTATGGCTTCATATCTACACGTAATAATGGTTGCATTGTTCGAACTATATTTAAACATTAAACAAGGGGCGGAAGGTACAATTATAGATATTGTTGCGAGCTAGGGGTTCGCCGGGATTTCAAGTAAAACACAATTCGGTTAAAATAAAAATAAGTGATAATTTATTCAATCGCACTATTAATTCTATTCGCACAATAATTCGCACTGTATGGCAATACCGCCCGCTTATACTATATATCGCTTGACTCGTTCACTTTCGCTCTCTACCAACACGGTCGCGTATACACGCTGGCTGTCACAGTCGACGTAATCAAAATTACTATCTCTTCGCTGAAAGCTTCACCTGCTTATATACTAGCCGGTTGCAGTCTAGGATGTACTTGAATGTTCGCTCAGTGTGGAATCTTCTCGAAAGCTTTAGAGCTTTCGATTTCGATCTTCGTTCAGTGGTGTATGCATAGGGTTCTAGTATATTGGAGAGCATTCGATAAGAAGGGAGATACAATCGTATTGTTTCGCCTTATCTTCAGCTAGGTTTCTGATTGGGTTATTTTGCAACTAGGAATTCCGTTGTTGTTGTTTTCATTATGTGAAACGATCGAGTTGCACGGTTGCGCGGTTGCCAGGTTTACATGTAACAATATTTATGCATTGCAAATTATTTCAATTAACACTTTTAATTGTGGGCAAATAAAAGATCTACTTCCATGGGGTAATAATTTTCTTTGTTATAATTACAGCCCATTATTTGCTAATGTAGGTGTAGGTATATACATATATATGTGACTAAGTCTAATTAAATATACGTATCTATCCTAAATACAATACGATATATAATTGTACATTATATTTAGAGAAAAGAGAATAGAACGCGACTAGTAATTATGTCTTTAATTGGTTTCACTATTGAAAGTACTTTGATCGCTGACATGTATTTGTTTCTTAATTTATAAGTACATGTCTACTGCGAACGTAGTAGGTACGTGCTGAAATATTTAATAAATTAGTTGCAAACTAGAAGCGTTTTAGATGGCCTGCAATTAACAGGACTTTCAGAGAATGCATTGGGAATAGTTTTCGAAAACCTTTCAATCATTTATCTTCTCATGACCTGAACTTAATATCGTCCTTCAGAAAGTGTAATTATCGTATACAATTAAAACTTCCTTAACTTAACTTTGGTATTAGACGTTATTCATGCTGATAGCATTTACGAATGACATTTTCGATTCACATTTTGCGTTTTTCTGAATAATTTTTTTTTTGCAAAAATTTAAACTTTAATAAAGTCTAACAAAAAAATCACTTCGAGGGTGAAATATCACTTGAAAAGTTAATCTGATTTACACGAACCTACCCCCACTTCACATCGAATTTTTCATCAAATAAAATAATTTAAATTTATGCGACCATTAAAATTTGTTCTCTTGCATTTTTTTATACGATCGCCTGAAACCAGGAGCGAATGAAAGGGGGGGTGTGTTGGGAGCTGATTTAAGTTGTAGTTTTCATACGAATTTCAACTCATCTCGTAATTCCATGAAAACTAACTCGCCATGAAAATGGAAACGTAGTGATGTGATAGTTACCCACTAGGAAGTTCGAGGAGAACTCAACGAGTTCAGGTTTTGGACAGCGAAAAGCAACTTCTATAGCTTACAACAGCTGTTCGACACATACATACGCAAGTTGGCGTAACATGTGACATATATTATAAAAAAAAAAGTGAAAATGACCACTACTAATAGTGTCCTTAAATTTTTCGCTTATTTCCATTGTTAATAAAACATCATTTTCCATTTTAAACATTCAAAATGACGTTAAGACGAAACTAACAGCTACACACGCATATGAATAAATGCAGCTATGGAAGCAGCTTTTTAAAAATCGTGGACGAGAAAGCAGCTTTTTGGTTGCTTTGGACACACAAAAGCAGCTAATAGCAGCCCAAATAAGATTCTTAATAAAAGACAATGTACTCTTGATTCTTTATCCCCAATTGCAATATAAATCGGAGTTCAGTATTTCATCTAGAGTATCTTACAATTGGCTCGCAATCGATCGTGACTGCATTATGTTTTTTTTAAATAATTCCACTGCACTTAGATTGAAGATCAGATTGCAACGAAAAAAAGGAGGAGAAAAGAAGAGCAAAGCAAGGTGTTCTAGCATCTCTAAAGAAAAGAAGTGCGAGAGACCTCGTTTTATGCACCCTTACAACAGTTTTTAAATGATTCCTTAGGAGTTACAATGGAGATCTGATTTCAGAGGACATGCTTTTACAAAAATGAGGTCAAATGGAGGAGAAAACGAGGTCTTCGAACCTCCCTGAAGAGTACTCCAGGATTAATCACGGGATATTTATTAGTTGGGTGAGTACTCCAGAATTAGTCCCATGAGAGACCTCGTTTTAAGTTCCCCTAGAAGCATTTTTAAATGATTTCTTAAGAGGTACAATGAAGATCTGATTTAAGGGAGCATACTCTTGCAAAAAGGAGGTTAAATGGAAATTCATTTTTATAATAAGTATTCTACTAACGATATAATTTTTCTGAAATTCAAAATTTGATCATATAATTAATACTGGCTGTACAGTTTTCCTGAAATGTTCTGAAAATGAAAACTTGTTAAAAGTGGAGTACGCAATGCAACTAAGTATGCAAATCATTTTATCTCTCAGTCTGCTATCTTATCCGTAACAAATTAAATGAATTCCAATGAATATGACATTAAAATAATCCTTGCAACATACTAGAGGTAGTTGGAGTAGCTAGGTTTGTCCTCGTAAGTAATTTCAGTATGCAATTAAATGGCTTATTTATAATTCAACGCTCAATTAATCGACACATACCGAAGCGTAGCATGCAAGTCCTTGACGATAAGCAATTTCCCATCTTCCACATCAGTGCATTGCATCGACAACAAAGGGTTGGGGTTCTGTTCCCATCAGTTCTTATTCGGTTTCGAATCCTTTACCCGAAAACGTCCGGACGGTTCCTGGAATTATGCTTTAGTGCCGCATAACATTCAGGCGACCTTTATGCAGCATCATCAACAGAAATGCATCCTGATGCTGTCGGAAGGAGGGCCGAAGCGATAGAGTAGGCACCCCAAAGCAACAGAAATTCGTCACATTACTAGCCGAAAACTGCACTTCTCCTAGTTTTCGAATGTTCACTGTTTAGTTAGTCTTGTACACATGTGGAATGGAACGGTCTACAACCATGTTGGGGGTCTATGATGTACCCTAATTTATGTCTTTCTACACTGGGGCCAGGGTAAATATTTATTACGTATATTTGTCGGTATGTTGGTTCTCCGTTCGTTGTGTCCTTCCAGAGTTGGCACACCAAACGAAATTCGAGCGTCATAGACTATAGAGAAAGCCGAAGCGAACCCCCATCCGTCTACCACTGTGAACACTGTACGCTACTGATCACAGAAGGGAAGAAGGTCACGCCTGTAGGTATTCCTGGTAGTGTGGCTACCTGGTGTCCTCTCCTGTATTAGAGCTTTGATCAGAGAGCGTCCAGTCGTTGTTCCATCCTGAATATTTGATACCACAGGCTTGTTATGCTCCTGTCTCCAGCAGTTATACATCTATGTTTTATGTAACAAAAGTAATGAATTAGTTAACAGTATGCAATGAGTTTTCATAAAAGAGAGGGAAAATTAAAAAAGCGGACATTTCCATTATACTGTAAAAGTAACAATAATAACAACAACAATTTTGCAGTTACATATGTTTGCTGTAGTCCTTGACGACATAAACCCATAAAAGAAGAGAAAGATTCAATCATATATATTATGTAACAAAATAATATTCAACCGAGTTATTAATTTAAGGCTGCGATGAAGTTAGTTTAGATATGAGGAAATACTCCAGCTTTCTCGCGTGCAGGGTTTCCGAACCCTAACTAACTTTGTCTTATAGCCTTTGGTCAAATAGCAATAAAACTGCAATTGGTATATGAGCCGTTTATTTTCATCATAAGTTAGTACTAAGATTTAGTATTAAGTGAAAAAAAAAAACTATCATAGATTTTAAGATAAAACTAAAAATAAAAAAATAAAATAGATTTAAAGATAAAACTCATTTCTAGTAATAAGTAAAAATTAACAATAAAATATATATATATATATATAGGTCTATATATTTTATGACTAGTGTTAAGATTAGTATTGAGATTGTATTGATTTAAGAGTAGATATAGGATTAGTTTTAGCATCATCTATCATTGGATCCCAGTCCTTGTAGTAAGTTGTACATCTAGTTATAAGTTAGTTTTAAGTTTTTAGTTATAAGTCATATTCAGCACTATTTCGAAAACGGGTTCTTGTTTGCCTTTTTCCCGACAAAAAAAAATATATATACATAAATATGTTTTATACAAATCATTACACTCGAAAAAAAAACACAAAAATAATATGTATCAAACCTTGAGAGCACATCAGTGCCATTTGGTTTAGTTCAAGTTCTATATTTTATAATTTTAGCTTTATTGAATTAGTTGTAAGAATTTTGTTATCTATTTTGGCACAAATAAAGCGCTTTAACCGTTTATTTTCAAAGTGGAATAAGTCACTTTCGTTTTTAAATCGACATGCTTAAGGGTTTGCGTTTTAATATGGTTAAAAATATTCATGCCAACTTTCAGGAAAATTTAGTTGTATTTGTTAAAAGTGTTATGAAACAATTGCTTCAATAGATTCTCAGAAAGTTGCTTCGTGTTGTATAAAACATCGTTACAATGTCACAACAAATTTTTTTTAAAAAGTGACTTTCGGAAGGAAGTCGGTCCTTTAAATTGATGAAAAAAAAGCATACATACGATCGGCTGCAAGGACTTTCACATGAGAGGTGCAGGAAGGACTCACTCGATTTCTTACATATTTATCCTTTTCCTTAGAACCATTTAAAAATGAACGTGTACAAAATTTCAAATTCGTAGATTGAAGCGTTCAAAAGCTATCGAAAAATATTGTTGAACACGTGTCTTAAGGACATTTTGTATGGCAGCTACCAGAAGGAGTAAAAGGATTTCGCTGATTAGTAAACTCGAACTTTGTTTTTACTCAAAACTAATTTGTACAAAATTTCGAATTCATAGCTAAAAGATTACTTGAGTTATAGTAAGTTCCGTAAATTAAGTGAAGACGTTTTGACAGGATATTTGTATGGCAACTACACGAAGGACTAATAGGATTTTCTTCATAATCATACATTTAGCTCCAACTATTGGAAAAATAGCACATACGAAATTTCAATGTCGTAGCTTAAACCCTTCTGAAGTTATCGACCAATATTCTAGAACACGTGTTTTAAGGACATTTTGTATGGCAGCTACCAGAAGGAGTAAAAGGATTTCGTTGACTAGTAAAGTCGAACTTTCTTTTCACTCAAAACTAATTTGTAAAAATTTCCGAATTCGTAGCTAAAAGATTACTTGAGTTATAGTGAGTTTCGTAAATTAAGTGAATACATTTTGACTGGATATTTGTATGGCAGCTACGCGAAGGACTAACAGGATTTTCTTCATAATCATACATTTAGCTATAGCTATTGAACTATTGAAAAAGTAATACATACAAAATTTCAAAGTCGTAGCTTTAGGCGTTCCGAAGTTATTGGTCAATATTCTTGAACACGCGTTTTAAGGACATTTTGTATGGCAGCTACCCGAAGGAGTAGGACGATTTTGCCCGTTAACGAACTTAGCCTTACAAATTCAACCAAACATCCAGATTCAATTTCAAGATCCTAGGTGAAGGCGTTCTTGAGTTATCGTGTTCACGGACAGACGGACGGACGGACGTCAAGCAGATTTGAGATTTTTGGCCACAAATAAACGAAAAATAATATATAACTTTTTTTCGTCCGAGGCTTGGTTCTATGCGTTACAAACTTTTGGGCTGGATTAAACTTATAATACTCTATATGATTTCATCTAGAGTATAAATATGCCAACAATTCAGATCAAACATATGCAAAATAGTTTAACATTTCTTTATAATATTAAATGCTAAGAAACGACAAAAATTTTCCGTCGGTAACATCATGATCTTGTCACCATAGGCATGAAGGATAGTATCCAGAATCATATCAGACCGATAACATTTACACTGAAATCCAGTGCAAATGGACTACAATGCGCATGTAATTTAAACTTTTCAAGGATTATGGTTTCGTTGCTACTCAAAGGAGAAGGGCAATATCTCGCGTTTTCAATTTCGTATATGCAACTTTAGGTAAATCACCGAATAAAATATTACCCTCTTTGAAGGACTTTTACATAGGACACAGGAAGGACTCACTCGATTTTGATCACATTTACCCCTCTACCTAAAATCATTGAAAACTTAATGTGTACAAAATATCAAATTCCTAGCTTGAAACGTTTTGAAGTCATTGATGAACTCGTGTTTTAATGACTTTTTTTATGAGAGGTACACAAAGGAGTGGAGCAATTTCGTTGACTAACGAAGTCGACCTTAACTTTAACTCAAAACTAATTTCTATTAAATTTCAACTTCGTGACTTAATAATTTCTTGAGTTATAGTGAGTTTCGTAAATTTATAGCATTTTTGACATTTTTACAGGATTTTTATATCGCTAATCGGATTTTCAACATATTCATATATTTATCTGCAACTATTCCAAAATCAACGTATACAAAATTTCAAAGTCGTAGCTTTCTTTCATTCTAAAGTTATCGGTCAATATTCGTGAATACATGTTTTAAGAATTTTTCTCAAAAATTATAGTATCCAAAATCGCAAATCTCTTGCTTTATGGGCTCTCTATTAATTGTGCAATAAGTGAAACTACGTGATTTAAAGATGGGCGTATGCGAGCTACCCAAAATCCACACTATTTTGGAGATTTTTTGTATCTAAATGTACTAAAGTAAAACCAAACCGAAAATTTTCATGACCTTAACTGAAATGGTATAGGGTTTTCAATCAACAAACCGGAACTAGCGCACGTTGCCAAAACCTGCATTATTTCCGTGATGTTTTGTGTCCAAACGGATTAATAGAAGAATAGAATAGAACGGCAAATAGAAGCCACCAAACATTTTAACTCGTATGTAACTTGTCGGTGGCTTATAGTAGGCAAGCAAAACCCTTGCGGCAACAATTGCAAAAGCCTCGAAAATAAGTTATACGGCGGACTAAAATGCTTCTTGCCGGTAAGTTACAAATGGCAACTCAAATGCAAGTTGCCTGATTATCGCTTTGAGCAAGGGTAGTTTATCAGTTCCCTTGCTCAAACCGATAATTTGGCAAGTAACTTCTAGACTTGCCGGCAAGTCTAACATAAATTTGCTCACCGGTTATTAAAAATCCCTTTCACTCGTACCAAGTATATAATACAATAGTTAGCTCACAAGTGTTCTTTCCGACTGATGCGCAACTAATAAATACCTAATGAGAATATGCAATATGCTCTATCCATTTGCAAAAAGCGTGGTATTTGTAAGGGTTAAAAAATGTTATCCTTACAAATTGCAATATTTTTGCAAGCATTTAGCAAGAATTTTTAAATCATTGTCTGTGGCAATTACAATTCGATGAAAGGGCGAGTTGATCGCATTTTATTTCCCCTTGCTTAATGCTTGCTGCCTGCAAACCATCGCCAATATGTTTGCTGGGAAGATTTTCATGACCTTGACTCAAATGGCATAGTATTTTAAGGGCTCGCACGCGTTGAAACCCGAGTAAATTTGAAAAATTATTACAAAGGTTGTATGGTGAAAAAAAAATTTATTTGTTGAGTTCACATATCTTATTAACTATTTAGCTATAAAAAAAAAGAAAATTTTTTTTCATTTTTTAATATTAACATTGTTTTTTACGGGTTAAAACGGACTACTTATGAAAACCATGGCGCTTCCTGGTCGGCATCATAACTTCACCAAAAATAATTCAATTTGCAAAAATAAAAAAGAATCTTGTAAAATAATGTAGTAGTTATAGTCTGACGGAGGGAATTTTTTTTTTTTTCAAAAATAAATAAGTTACAGAATTTCAAACTTTAGTAATCAGTTTTTTTAAAAAAATTTGCGTTTAATAATTTATAAAAAAATTTCCAAGCAAAAAATTAAAAAAACCTCTCGTCAGACTATAGAGAAAATAGTTATCAAAATTTAAAAAAAAAAGTTGAAAAATATTGAAAATTGACTGAGTTATCGTGCCGACCATGTCTAAAAACATAGTTTCGAGAAAAATGCGTTTAAAGTTTTTGATAGGTACAATGTGAACTTACGGCTAGTCTCCCATTCCAGCTTCGTACTGTACACCTTCTTCCTCTTATATCTTCGTGTTTTTCACAGATGGTCCTATAAATGACCTTGTTTTCTATGCAACCCAGCTTTTACGAAAAAATAAATGCTAAACGCTGTTGAGAGTGGCGCGGCAATTAGACAGCAAGCCGTTCCAAACCGATGCCTGGTGACATTTATTGCTATAACTTTGTAATGGAATGGAATTTTCTAAATTCAAATTTTTTTTTTAATTCTTAAAAGTATAAAAAATAAAAATCGATAAAAAAAAAATCAATTTTTTGAAAATTTCAGGGGTATATGAGCCCTTAAGTCGACCATCAATAAACCGGAACTTACGCACTTTTTCTGAGACTATTCGATTACGGTTTGTAAACACATTTACATAGCAACAAAACCTTATCGAAGACAGCCCACACCACACTTGATGTCGTCTATAGCTCAAATGGTATAGGGTTTTGAAGGTCGCGTGCAGTTCAATTTCGTTCGCAAAGCCTATACTATTACGGTCACTTTTTGTACTCAAATGATACAGGGTTTGTAAGGTTTTTAA
Source organism: Beris morrisii (assembly GCA_951812415.1). Taxonomy (NCBI): domain Eukaryota; kingdom Metazoa; phylum Arthropoda; class Insecta; order Diptera; family Stratiomyidae; genus Beris; species Beris morrisii. The sequence continues at coordinate 1,031,277 of OX638310.1, forward strand.
GTAAACAAAACCTAATCAAAGACAGTCATGTCTGTAACTCAAATGATATAGGGTTTGTAAATACACCCAACTCTGTTTTTACACAGTAGATACGTTCCAACAAAAACCGTGTATAAAAAACCGTGTAAAAAAAGACATGCTACTCATAGTAAAATCGTAGATGTGTTCCACAATTTAAAAAATCATGTATGTTGAAAAAAACTACATGCTGTTCAAAAAACCATGCAAAAAAAATTAAGGAAAACCCATATGTATTATGTTAATTCTATAAAATATAATTCATTTATTAAATAAACGACATTCAATGTTTCAAAATTCGTTAGTAAAAATTCAAAATTTTAATGAAATATAAAGCTTATTAACTATCATCACTCAAAATAGGCGGGCACGTTTATTTTTGACTGGATTGCTTTCATCGCTTGATATTCTTCTCGCTTGATATTTTCTCTTAAAGACTTCCGTTCGTTAATAACGTCCTCTGACGTTAGCTTACTTTTTATTAAGAAATCTGTTATCAGATTCTTTTTTTTGGTTTTTCAAGTTGCTTATACAGTTCTTGGTACCCAGCGGTACAAACCTGCAGATTACGTTGAAACTTTAATGCTCGTTCTACGTCGGTATCATGAGTGAGGAAATGATGTGCCATACTTGTAGCAAATTTCAAACCCTTCCGAATTAAACCAGCTTTTAGTTGATTAACTTCACCTTCATCTTCATCATTGTGTTCCTCAATATTATTATTATCCGTTATCATTTCGATCATATCCTTCTCATCCAAATATTTCTCAGTCATCGGTTCATCGATATCAGCGGCATGCATGTTGCCAAAGCCTTCATCACCAATTGCGTATGATAGAGTTATAATTTCAGATCTCAAAACTGATGTTTGTATAACAGAATTTTCACTGTTGACGCATTCTGTCCAAATTTTTCTCCAACAAGCATAAGGGTAGATGTACGAAGTTGTTTTATGGCAAAGGTAGCATTTGTAACACAATCCATTATCCTTTAATTTTTCCATGCTTCTACGATCGCCATGTTTTCTTCCTCGACTGAATCCAAAATATATTTAAATGCTTGCTTAATGTAATACATTTTGAATGCTGCTATTATATCCTGACCCAATGGCTGAATCAAGGATGTGGTATTAGGCGGCAAAAATATCAATTGGATATTTGGATGATCTCGCCCAGGATGACTGGGAGCATTATCGACGAGTGAAATTACTTTGAATTCAAGACCTTTTTGTTCTATATATTTATTGACTTCAAGAACGAAGCATTCGTAGAACTATTTTTTGAATAAATCGGCCGTCATCCTTTTTATTTGTCATCCAATGAACGGGAAGCTTTTTAATGTTTTGGCCTTTTAAAGCTCGTGGTTAAAAAGGCTTTAAGATCCTATCGCCAGATGCGTTACTACAGCACAAGAACGTCAACCGATCTTTAGCCGCTTTGAAACCACCAGCAGATTTTTTTCCGATTTTGCTATATAGGTTCTGGAAGGCATTTTCTTCCAGAACAATCCCGTTTCATCGGCATTAAATATTTGGTCTGGATTATAACCGCCATATCTTCAATTATTTTTAGTAGTTTTTTTGGAAAGTTCTTTGCAGCATTTTCATCTGATTTTTCATCTTCTTGTTTGCCTGAAGACTTGTTGATGGCTCAACTTCCTGCTGTCGTTTGTATATTCTAAATGCTTTTTCTTTTAAAAGTTTTCCATCTATAGGTATTGTTTTGCTGCTGTAAATTCGCGATCCAAACAGTGGCGGATCCAGACTTTGCTGTTGGGGGGGGCGGAAATTTTTTTGATTTGGCTATTTTGTTTGATCAAGCTCTGTGTGAATTTAGCTACATAGACTGCACTTAGCAAAAACGGGATCAAATTGTTTCATCTTATTATGGGTCATTCCATCAAGAATCGCCAAAGTTGTGACCTTACCATTTCCGATTCTTTTGAAAATGTTTGTACTTGAAGAACTAGTGAAAAAAATAATTGATATTCAAGTTTTTGTTTCTATCTCATTTTTTAACTAACAAAAACAACAACAATCTTTAAAATAAGTCCTACTTTATTATTCAAGGATACGGAAATTACCAGAGATATGAATTTTCAAAGAGGACTCGGACATCTTTTTTAGGAAATCTTTAACATACTATGCTTACAAAAAAAAATGAGATAGAAACAAAAAATTGAAATCACATTTTTTTTCACTAATTCTTCGAGTACACAAATTCTTAAACGAATCGGCGATAAGGACACACTTTTAGCTATTCCTGATTAAATGACCCTTTTTTATAAAATAATTGAGAACCACTATAATGTTCTTCGATTTTTTTGACCCCGATCCCATTGAGATCCCAAGTTAATTTTTTGGTATGTTTTGAAAAACAGTATAACCTACAAAATATAAAAAATTAAAAAAAACCGTTTTGAGATATTCAAGGATAAAGGACAAAATCATTATCCTTGAAAAAAATTTCAAGGATAATTTTTATTGCGACAAACTTCCCCTTTAAAATAAGCCATATTTTATTATTCCAGTGTAAAAATTACCAGAGATATTAATTTTATTAAAATTTTATTTTAAAAAATATTAAAAAAGAGGACTCGGACACCATTTTTGCGAAAACTTTAACATACTATTGCTAACAAAAAAAATCTGCCAACAGTCTGGGCGCAACTTTATTATTTTATGGGTAGAAGTCCGAAACGTGTTTAATGATGAGATGCGGTGTTGAGTACTATGCGACTGACAACCTAAAAAATAACGTTCCAAATAGCCTCCTGGTTATTTTTTCGGTTGTCAGTCGCATAGTACCCAGCACCGTATCTCATCATTAAACACGTTTCGGACTTCTACCCATAAAATAATAAAGTTGCGCCCAGACTGTTGGCAGATTTTTTTTATTTATTTACGGATTTTTTTTTATCAATAGAATAATTCATAGTAGTAAAAGCGAATTCGATCACATTAAACCTAAGAGATTTTTGGAATCAGTGAAATCTTGTACAATACCCCCAGGGGGTTTAATAGAGAAAAATATTTAAATCGGTTTTTCCCCGACTACGTTTAAAGCTTATAGAAGTAAAAGTGAATTCCAAATCTCAATATACCTTAGAAATATATCAGAATTCGTGAATATGTACACAACCACTTTATACCCTCTTAGTTGTTGGATATCGAAAAATTTTGAAGATCGTTACTAGGCGCTTATATAAATAGCCCGCAGAAGTAAAATTGCTTTGATAGATCGACATGTCTAAGAGTTTTAACGAATTTTGCGAAAATGTGGATTCACGGACATTTTTTTTACTCAACCTCTGAATGCCAATAAAAATCTGAACTTTTTTTTTGCTTTAAGTACTCTAATAGTACATCTACATATACGTACTAAGTTTCAACTTTTTAGCATAAGCCGTTTCTGAGATATAAAAAACCACCCCTCTCCCCCGTACCTTGACAACCCTATCAAAAATTTTATTTTTCTAGGATGTCTCCATAGTGGCTCTATATAATCCTAAATTGTTAGCTTTCTATTCATTATGGTTTTTGAGAAATAAAAATCAGAATGTTTTCCTTTCTACCCCCTTTCACCATCACCCCCAACACCCACACCACCAAAATATTTTTCCCTACTAGAAGTTTACCGACCCCAACTCCTGTAAAATTTTCAAGATCATATCTGATACGGTTTCTGAGATATAAAAATTACATTTTTTAAAAAATTGCTGTCCCCCCGCTTTCGTGCCCCACCTCCCCTCTCAAAAAATTGAGTTTCGGTAGACTCCTCTTGTGATCCCATATACAGAAACAAAATTTTATCTTCCTGGTGTAATTGGTTCGGATGATATTGTAATCCAAAGTTTTTCACCCCCCACCTCCACACCCCACCACCCCTCTTGAAAATGTTAGCCCTTGTCTAATCTTGAAGTATCCCTAAGGACAACAACAAAGTTTCAATTTTCTGACATCAATTGTTCAGGAGATATCGATTTTAGAATGTTTCAATCCCGTCTTTCATGCGTTAAAGACTCATTGTTTTCCCCCCCACTTCCACACCCCTTAAACATTATCGACCATTTTTTTGCAATTGAGTCCATTATAATAGTACTACATAAGTTCCAAGTTTCAGCCTCCTAGCATAAGTGGTTCCTGAGATCTAGAAACCAAAATTTTTCGTCTAAAACGCTCCCCTCTCCTCTCCCCTTGTACCCCCACCCCACGAAAATATACCAGTCGTAGGGGTTCACCCAATCTACCCACCATAAAAATTTCAATTTAACATCTCAACGGGTTTGGGAGCTATGCGCCTTCAAACTATTTTGCGTACGGCGTCTACGGCGGACAGACGGACATTTTTTTTTTTGCTTTTTTGGGGTTTACTAGTCCTAAAACGTGTAAATACAAAATTTCAGGGTAGCAAACTTTTTTGAAATTTCAGTTCGATCACAATACTTTATTATTAAAAAATAATAAAGTAAAATGAGATAGAAACAAAAAATTTAATTTCAATTATTTTTTTCACAAGTTCTTAAAGTACAAAAATTTTCAAAAGAATCGGAGATGGTAAGGTCACAAATTTCGTCATTCTTGGCGGTTCTTGGTGGAATGACCCTATTACCTACGCAATATGTTATACTGTAGTCTTTTTATCATGGTGCGTTTACACTCAGCCTTGAGGCGAGCCTCTACCCCCATCAGGGCATTGTGAACCGGTTTTCGTCGGCTGTGTTTTTTGCTGTGTTGAAAGCAATTTACACTCAACATGCCTTTGCGGCGCAACTTGCCTATAAGTGCGAAACGACAGAAATGCGATGAGCTGCGAATTGTGTGGTACCACAGTTCATTGTATGTGTGTACACATATGGAAGCGTGCGTCGGAGAAAAAGTTGAAGAATGTTAGACTCTTGCGACTGCACGAGCCATCTGATTGGTTGATTTTATGCTGGGGATAGAGACGCGCCTCAAACGTTGAGTGTATGGTAAATCCACCATCATGGTTCTGTATGATGATGAATGATTTTTTTTGCAATCGTCTTAGATCAGAAAATGCGTGTAAAAAAGTGGTATTTGTTCTTCATTGTTGACCGTGTTATTTCAAAATCGTGTAAAAAAAGACCGTGTAAAAGGAGAGTTGGGTTTACGCTTCCCGAACTTCGATCCAAAAATAATGAAGTTTTGGCCATACTGTTGGCAGATTTTCTATAGCTCAGGTACCATATAAAAAAACTTTTCTTAAGTTATATTTGCTTTAAAAAGACATCAAAGACTACAGTGTTGAAACTTGAAAGACAATTTAATACTATAATACTTACAGAAACTTCAATACCAAATTATTATTTAATTTTTTTTCTTTTATCTACCAAATACAGAACATGAACCAAAATGTATCTATTATCTAATAATTAAAAAAAACTGAACTGAAATAGAGACATATTTACTTAAATGTTTTTATTTTCAGATACAGTTATGAATTAATGAAATTCACCGCGCCACTTTTCACCTCTCGGACTTATCTTTTCATCCTCCTCATTAACCTAACTACAGATTTCAGTAAGGGTAAGTAAAATTTCCGATATTTCTAAATTTCCGATATGAACTAAAAATATACGCATCTTTTGGTGTTTCAAAAAACTTTTAAGTTCAACATTAAATACTTTTGACCTTACTACTTTCATTTAATTTGAGCTTAACAGATTTTTTATCTTCAACGAGAAATGTATTCAAAAAAACATGCACAACAAACAACAAAAACAAGTTAAAATAAAAATCAAATCTATTAAGTTAAGTAACCAATTATACATTTCCCTTACAACATTTTCCTGAATGTAATAAAGTAATTGTTTTTAGCATTCAAGTGTGTCTGGGTTGGGCATAACACGATAAATAAATGAATTTAGTTAAAGCTCGTGTTCATATAAAATCAGGTGATAAAGCATTTTTTTTCGTTGACTTTTTCATCCTATTAAAGTAAAAGCGTAAAGTTGTTCAATATTTTCCAATCAAATGTAAATCTATTATCTCGACTTGATTGGAAGTTAATGTTTTGTTCTATTCCGTGTACATATAGGCAAGTTGGTAATATAAAAGATTTGTCTTACAACATACCGTGCCTTAGCCATCAAATGAACTTAATTTTAAAATAATTCCATGTTCTATGATAAGATAAATAAAAATCTTATCGAAACGAACAAAAATAAAAAACCAAATTTAATAATATCAAGATTCTAAATTCCAACTCGATGATATCCCAATACATATAAAGCTATTTATTCTGACAATAATTCATTATAGTGTGAAATTAATTTCATTCGCCGAATTTAATAATGTTAAGATTTTCGAGATATCTATAACAAAATTGTCCTAGAACAAACTCTAATTACAAATTTTAAATTGATATCAATATCTTCGCTGTTGATTATCTATCTATGTGAATTTTGTTTGGATACTTAGTATTTTGAGTAGCTTCATCTCGCTCTTTCTTCTTCATCTAGTAGGTACGTGCAACTGGTAAAATTATGTACACATTTGAATTTCTCTAAAGAAAAAGTCCAGTTTATATTCACTTCTTCAGTTCCTGTTTACACCTCGATGGAGTAACAGTAATGCTTCTCCACAGGAAGCGATCCTGCCTTTCATTTTACTTTATTATTATTTCAATAATACAGTATTGTGATCGACTTGAAAAATTTGATACCCTGAAAATTTGGTGTTTCACGTTTCATGACTAGTAAACACCAAAAGAACCAAAAAAAATTGAATGCCACCGTACGCAAAATCGTTTGAAGGCTCGTAGCTTTCAAACCCTTTGAGCTATTAAGTTGAAATTTTTGTGAATAGACTGGGTGAACCTCTTAAAGTGGCCACCTTTTGAAAGATGTGGTTGTAAGGGGGGAAATGAGGGGAGTGTTTAGACGAAAAAATTTGGTTTCTAAATCCCAGGAAAAGTTGTAAAACTTTAGATTACAATATCTCACGAACTAATTATTCCAGAAAGATGAAATTTGGTTTGTTGTTGGTTTGTAAAGGTGGATAAATGGTGTTCGCTGAATATAATTTTTTTGTATAGGGTCTGTGGAGCATGGAAGTAGAGGGGATAAGCATTTTTCTAAAAAAGCACGTCTCTTATCTCAAGAACTGTTGAAGATACGAGCTTATACAATGTTTAGACTGTGAGATTAGCGCGTTTAAATCGAGTTAAACGCTTGCCCGAACGCGTTTATGAAACCACGTTGCTAAAACGCGTTTAACAGAAAACGTGTACTGCAACCCTCGCGGAAACCGAAGAAAACTTTGAAAGAAACTATTAAATGCTACAGAAACTCAATTGAGTGGTTGTGCAACGACTGCATTAGCTAATTAATTCACTTTCCATTACTGCTATATAAACAGGTTTGTTTCAAATAATTTACAAAAAACTAATTTCTTAATGAAACATAGCTAAATATTTATTTGTGAAAACAAATCACGTCAAGCTGTCATATATCAAAATTAAACGAGTTGCCTAGTCTGAACACGACTTTTTTAACACGTTCATTTCGCGTAGTCTGTACAGGGTATTATAATTAATGCGTGATGTATGCCTAATAAACTCTTAACGGAAAAAAATTTTGGGAGTTAGGGTGAAAACTAGATTTTTATATTTCGAGAACCGCTAATGCTAAATTACTAAAGCTTGGTATTTAGGTAGAGTTATGGCAGTGGCACGTTAAAAAAATAAAATTAAGAATAGGGGTAGTTTGGTACGGGGGTGGAAGGTGTTTTTCCTGAATATCCAAAAATCCTGAAATCTCTGGAATGCTAAAAACTTGAAAGGTGGTGGGTATATGAAGATGTACTAGAAAAGTAATTTAAGTAGATACAAAAAATGCAAATATCCATTGACGTACAGAAGTGTGGCAAACAATGGGTTATATATATTTTCACGAATTTCGTCATATCTCTTAGGTCTACTGACATATTGAATTCATTTTTTTCTCTACGATTTCTTCAGATATATACCTACCTAGAAAGTGTTTTCAGAATTTTTTGAAATTTAACGCCTAAGGCGTGTCCAGGGGTTGTGTTTTTTCTATCTATAGAACGGCTTATGCTACAGAGTTGAAACTTAGCATGTATATGTAAATCAACTAGAAAAGTTATTTAGATAAAAAAAATTCAAATATCCATTGGTGTTCGGAAGGGGGCAAACAAAATGATCAGTGAAAATGGAATGCATATATTTTTACGGTTTTCGTCATATCTATTAGGTTTTTCCAAATATTGAATTCATTTTAATTCTACGGCTTCTTCATATAAATACCTAGAAAGTGTTTTCAGGATTTTTTGAAATTCGACCCCTAAGGGGGTGGAAAGAGGGTTGTAAACTTTTTCACGAATTCTGCCATATCCCTCAGGTCTGATCAGATATCGAATATCTTTTCACTTTCAAGAGCTTGCGTAATAATCTCCTAAAACTTGTTTTTAAGTTTTTTCCTTTTTCAGCCCCTAAGAGGGTATAAAATGGTTGAACACGTTTTACGAAATCCCTCATATCTTTTAGAAGTGATAAGTAATTGAATTGGTTTTTACTTTCTCGTGCTGTCTTCATATTTATCTATTAACTCCTTTCAGGATTATTGAATTCATTTTTACTTCCTACGGTATCCTATATAAGCGCCAAAAAATCAATTTAAGTGTTTTTAAATATTCAATCCTAAGGGGTGTAAGTGGGTTGTATGCTTTTCAAAGCTTCTACATATTTCTTAGGTTTGATGAAATATTAGATCGCTTTTCACTTCCACAGACTTTTTATATAATCGCCTACAAACTCATTTCTCAATTTTTCGATATTTAACCCCCAAGGATTTGCATATGTTTTCACAATTTTTGCCATCCCTTAGTTCTGATGATATATAAAATTGATTATTACTGCATTTGATGTAATGACCTAAGGACCAATTTCACCATTTTTCGAATTTCAAGAACCAAGGGGTGGGAAGGGTTTGCTTACGTTTTCACAAATTTTTCAAAATCCCTCGTGTCTCATGAGATATCAAGTTGATCCTTATGAATCATCTAAAAACCTGTTTCACAATTTTTTCCGAATTCAAACCGCAAGTGGATATAGTGGGTTTTTATACGTTTTAACAATTCGTCATATCTATTAAGTCTGATAAGGCAACAAATTCGTTTTTACTTCTATGGGTTTTTAGTGTAGTTTTTTAGTTAAAATCTTTATTTTAAATATTTTTTTTAAGAACAAAACTAACTTTCCAAGAAATCTCATAATTTCGAAACAACTGATGATATACTCCGACTTTGACCGCTCCTAAACTTTGACCGGAAAATAATAAAGTTTCGCCCAGACCATTTGCAGATTTTTTTTTCTATTGCTATATGATTAGTTCCAAACGATTTTCTTCATTCAATCTCAAAAACTTCCTGTTGATCCCGCAGTGTTTCAACCACAAATTAACACCCTCTGGAATGGAATTGACTCTGTTAGATCCCTTTTACACTCGAGTTCATAAGTCGTCCGCCAAACAAAGCCTCAACAGCTGACAAATTCAGTACTTCGGCAAAGGGACGAAGAAGATTCCAATGCGGACAGGACATTATCGTGCTGCTTAAGCTCCACACTTCATCTCCCCAACACGGCACACTCCCCGCATCCTTATAGTCCTTCGGATAGCAGCCACTGACCCGAAAAACTTTCACGTTTACATGTCGCAATACGAACAAGAAGAGGTTCCTTGTTACGTCTATCCTAACGTGGAAGCAAAAGGACTTGTGGCTGAGGTTGGAAGGCTACGAGACGACAACGGCAATGACTATGGGCGTCCGAGTGACACCACGAGTTCTAACAAAAGGCGACATACTGAGAAAGGACCGTGCCCGGTGCCGTAGAAGGTGAAAGGAAAAATTGCTGCAGAGCTAATGGGAAAGTTCTTAGGAAAAAGAGCTATGGAAAACGAAATTAATTCTGGTAGTGGGTGAGCGAGCGAAGCGAAAGGGGTTGCGAAAGCGTTTGAAGGTTTTCTGGCTTTTGAGGCATTCACACAACAGTGGTCGGGTAAGTGGCCGGAAACCAGATCGTCTGGCGCTTAACATTGACACCCTGTAATTTGCCAATTTCACTCTTCCCGTCGCGACGATATCGCAATCTTGCTGAACACTTTGCCATATTGCCATAGTTGGCGGATACGGGAGACGGGACGACTGACATACCTTCGCATATGCCAAGTAGGAAGTAGGGCGGACGAGTTCAACGATTTAATTCTCTTCTGGGAATTTGAATTTCGTTTAAGGTAAATTGTCTACACGTTTGTGAATGGGCTGTTTCATGGGTTGGAATATGAATAGAAATACGTGATTTTGATTTGTATCTAAAATTAAAAAAAATGTGTGCGTTCTTATGTACCCTTGCGTTTCCTATCTTGCTTGTATATTGTAAGCTATAACACTAACATATAAATAAAACAAAGTAAGAAATAAATAAAACTTTTAATTAAAATTAAACTTAAATACATTTTTACAACCAGACAAAATTTTCATCTGAAGTTCTTAATACATTAGGACGGATACCTGGGCCAACTGTTATTTATGTTATTTATTAATTACGCAAGTTCGGTTTTCTCCCACTCAAAAATCATAATGAATGCTGGTGTTGACGATGCAAACATTTATCGTAATGTTACTACTATGGCTTATTCTTCATCGTGGCTTACAACACGTAAATCCCAGTAAACGTATTACTGTTTCAGTTTTTAGGAAGAAAGCTCATTTTAAATTTAATTATAGTAGGGTTACTGTATACACACTCACACCAAAACAGCCTCTAAGAGGGGTTTGGCAGATGCGTACCAAGGTGAAAAACCAGTAAATTTAAATTTTTTCCATGTTTATGGGATTTCACTTTATAAACATTCGAAATGATTGACTTTTCGCTGCAAAATTGTAAATTTCCATAGAAGAAATGAAAGAAATAGGAAAATTTACCATTGAAAACCACAATTTCGCGCACACACACTTCCATATCAAAGAAAAACACGTACTAGAATTGTGGAAGGGAACCGACAGCTGTTTTTCCGACTCTTCACAGATTCGCACTAACACACTTCAAAAACGCAATTTGATAGCAATTCCCAGTAGTACAAAAACAGGCGAACTAGTACATAAACAGGCGATTTTTGTGAGGTTAAATTACAATTTCTAGTACAGAAACGACCGAATTAGACGTATCTGCCAAACCCTAGGTAGAGAGTGTTGTGTATATAGTGACCCTAAACTATAGTATACAGAGGCAACTTTTTCAACTAGACTTGTAGGAAAGGCCAACTATCGTGGAGCACCTAGTTAAAAATCTAGCGAAAATAGTCCAACTGAAAATCTAGTGCATTCAACTCCATAGATTTCCATCAGAGTAACTTTGATTTCTAGTTATTAAAATGATACAGTCTAGTGTATTTAAATCACTAGAAATGTAGTGATAGGCACTCTTTTTGCAATTCAACAAACTACTAGTCTAGTATATATTATTTGAAAATTTATTTTAATAAACTTGAACCAATGCCATCCCATGACAAAACAGCTTCTTCGGACCTAGTCCAACAGAGTTTTAAACTGGCTTCTCCAGGGAAGGTTTTTCAACTGTCATGTCCTCATTAGCAGTAGCTAGGCCAGCGATTCCCATTCGTGTTGGTGTTTCGTACCACACACTCCTCTAACGCCGAAAAGCAATCAAAAAATTCTTAACAAAACAACGATTTTAGCAGAATCGTTATGCCGGTTTTCCACCAAACGGACAAAACAAAAACTCAGCAAAAGCTCATGTCGAAAAAAACAAATCTTTGACTTTTCATCATTTTTTTACAAACTCGAGCTTTTTTCGACTGTTTCCATTCTGTTTTTCGTGTCCCGACCAGAAGCGGTAACTTCAAAAGGTTTCGGTGTGTTTTCTTACTGAGATCGCTTCGTGGAGATACTGAAAACAAAACTGCGATAGATCACTGTCGGTTTGATTGAAACAGTGTTTTAGATTTGTTCGAGTTCGAGTTTTTGTTTTCAGTGCTTTCAAAAACATGAACAAAACAAAAACTTAACTTGTCTGCTTCGTGGAAAACCGGCATTGGAATGGTTTTTCTTTCAATTCTGCTAAATGTTCTGCTAAATTTTTGCCAAAGATATTCTCTGCTAAATAATATTTTTCTCTGGTAAATTTAGCAGAATTTCTGCTAAAATGGGAACAGTAATTCTATCTTTTAAATTATTTTTTAGTTGCTTGATTAAATTTTGTAACTTTCTGCACTAATTACCGAACAAGAAATGATGAATCTGATGCCGCGCAAAGTATTCAAATGACGGAATCTTTAGTAAATTTCATTGGATTTAATAAAAGCGCTTTCAAAATTTCCAATAGAGGGCAACAAGAATTGCGGTATTTTTGGCTAGAACTCTAGTATCCAATAATAGGTGTGTTTTTTGGCGCATTTATCCAGATTAGAGTAGTGATTAAAATTTATATACAAAATAACAAGAACATTGCTGTTTTTACGATTCTTTATAACTTTTTTCAATAGATAGTAGGCTAGATTAGAGAATTTATCGCTAGTAGTTCACCCAGTGAGCTTACTGGGTTAACTATTCCGGTTAAAATCTATATTCTAGCCTACTATCTAAAGGGAAAAGGAATAAAAAATAACAAAAACAGCAATATTGTTGGTGTTTTCAATGTGAATTTTAATCACTACTCTAATCTGGATAAATGAGCAAAAAAACACACCTGATATTAACTACATGTTTTCAATACTATCATTATCAACATTGATTTTCTAGGAGTTTATGCTAAAATTTCTTTAAAATTTCTAATTCCATCGAGTTAATCAACAACACAATGATTTGAAGGATTTCTAGTTAACTTCATTGAATCAATTGATATTTCATTACATTTTGCAGGATTTAACTGAAATTTAGAAAACTTCTGGTTAAGTTTAACTAGAAAAATATTTACTGTTTAGATGGAATAAAATAAAATTTACCTAATTTTTCAATTTATTACTTAAGTTTTCTCATACTGAAATTATTATCAAAAGCCATAAAGTCAATTGAAAAAACTTCTCTTAAATATAATATATTAGCGTTAAGTCAAAAATTGAATCAAGGCAAATAAAGATAATAATAAAAATAAAAAAAAAAATTGAAACATCTTTATTTATATGATTTTGACCATAGAATGTTTTATTTGATCAGATAAACTTGCTAAATAAATATGTACATAAATTCTCATCAGGTCAACATTGGTTTCATGTGTTCTTATTATCTTCGAAATTATTTTTCCTCTTCAAATTCTTCACACATGCAGGTATGTGAAGGACGACAATATCTTGAAAATTATCAATGATGACAACAATCAGTCTATCGACAGGTTGGACCATACTTGAATTAAAAACAAACAAAGAAACAATAAACTGGTAGAATGTGATCCTTTGAGATAAATTTGAAAAGTAAATAAATCAGACTATGCTTGCAATTTCAGAAAGCGTCTTTAAACAATTTTTTTTTTAAATTTCTGAATTTATTTTAAATTTCTGAATTTATTTTTCAATGAATCGGTTTTTGTGCCTATACAAACTATTAATCTTCTTAAGGAAGGAATACGATCCATGAAATAGATGTAGAAATGAAGTAAAGAAAACGCGTTTTGTGTCTTGTGTATAATTTAAATGTACGTTCCTCACACCTTCGTAAAATATGAGGCAGAGATCGGTCTTCATATTCTATGAGTCGGTTTGTTACTGATTCAACATAGCGCATAAAAATAATTTCTTTCGTCGTTTTTGGCTGCCTTGTGAAATGCATAAATTTAATTCGATAATTTCAGAAATATTTTAAAGATCATACACTGGGTGAGACACTTTTTTTATATTCAATCATCGGTGTTTTTAATTTAGTAAGTCTAGTTTTAACTGAGCAAAACCAATTCACACCTCCTTAGGGATTAAATACCGAAAACGTTGCTTGAAGCTATTATATAGAAAGCTAGTGGAAGCAAAAATTCGATATCTCATAAGTAGCTCAGTTCTGTAATTTTCAGTGAGAAATGAATCAGCTATGAGTAGGCCTAAATTCTCACACGTACTTCTCACCTTGGAAATGAAAACCGTTTCTGTAATCGCACATGTGAACGTTATGATAGTTCTCATAGTTCCAATCAACTAGGGGAAATTTCCAATGGAATTTAAATATCAGCTTGCATTGAATTTTAATTTAAATGTCAGTCTTTTTTAAAAAAAAAAAAATAAATCAATTTTACTTAGATTATGATACATACAACATATATTAAGAATTTATGTTTAGTTTTTGTGTTAACATACGGCCGTTTCAAATACTAAATACATAGTACCAAACAACCCATCTGAAAAGAGAGAAAAGTTGTTTTTTTCGTACTTTTTTGACGCCTTGAACAAGAATTTGCGCTCCGCCTTGAACAAGAATTTCCGCTCCGCTCTTCCAGGCTCTCTTGCAGAACTAGTTTACGTTACCTTTAAGCCAGAAATACATGTGCATATTTCTGCATGCAGCGCGGCAAAACGGATTTAGAACGCTTGAGTTTAAATATGACGAAACACACGCTTATTCTGCGTGCAGCGGAGCGCTGCAACATGTCTCTACTTCTACTTTTGCTGCGCAGCGGTAGTATTGCCACAACTTGAGATTGATATTTACCAACACAGAAAAAGAAAAAAGTTGTTAGACAGGTTATTTTTTAGTTGGAATTTCGTACCTGTGGAGTGGAGTAGCAATTGAGAAGCGTTTCATACTCAAACTGACTATCAGAAAATGCGGTGATTTATGACAAATACAACTAAGAGATCTGTCTAAAACTCTGCACGTCTGTTTCACATGCAGAGATACGTGCATCGCTGCGTGCATATATTCTGCACATGTATTTCTGGCTTTAAGGCCTAAACAGAACACGGACCTCGACTGCGACTGCGCAGTCCCTGTCTTTAGAATACACAGGATTATATGGCGATGCCCACAACACCAACTTCGCCTGCGACTGCGTAGTCGTGCTACACTCTAATTCTAGGACTGCGGTTGTAGTCTCGGATTTCCACTTCTTCCCAGCAAGTAAAGTTTCGTATACTATACGTCGAAACAAAACCGTATGCAAATCGTTTAACTGATTAGACTTTTTGGGAACGATGTCGCCGGTTGATGTATATATTTACTATTATAGTTTGTACGAGCACTATATATATATAGTATATTTACATGACCTCTTAAAATGAATTGAATTATGTTTACATTTAAGAGGAGAGATAGCTTAGTACATGCTGTCTTTAACTTACATATAGAATTTTGATGCTATTTTGCGTGAGTACGCTTTGCCTACTGGGTTTCTATTCTTCAAATTCGTCTCGATTCCTATTAACTTTCTCGTTATTAATAAACGGAAACACTCCAAATTGATTAAAAACACTATATAAAATATACAAGCTACCAGAAACACGTCCATTTTCAAAAATATTAAACAAAACAGAAGTGACACTTGACACTCGTTCTTCTTCTTGCTTGCATAGAATCGAAGTCGTAGTCGGTGTTCTGTTCAACACCAACTGCGCAGTTGAACCTCACGCCGCAAGGTAGGCAAATCGCAGTCGCAGTCGCAGTCGAGGTCCGTGTTCTGTTTAGTACTTTAAGCCAGAAATACATGTGCATATATCTGCATGCAGCGCGGCAAAACGGATTTAGAATGCTTGAGTTTAAATGCGACGAAACACACACTTCTTCTGCATGCAGCGGAGCGCTGCACGATGTCTCTACTTTTACTTTTGCTGCGCAGCGGCAGTATTGCCACAGCTTCAGATTGAAATTTAATTTAGAAAAAGAAAAAAGTGGTTTGAGAGTTAATTTTTTAGTTGTAATTTTGTACCTGTGGAGTGAAGTAGCAATGGAGGAGCGTTTCATAGAACTTAGAAAAAATAACCAAATTGTATTCGATAAAACCAGTCGAAATTACAAAAATATATTTTAGCGAGATTAAAACTAAGATCATTTTTTGTCTAAACTGCAACTGAAACTCAAACTGACTATCAGAAAATGCGGTGATTTATGACAAATACAACTAAGAGATCTGTCAAAAACTCTGCACGTCTGTTTCACATGCAGAGATGCATGTATCGCTGCGTGCATATATTCTGCACATGTATTTCTGGCTTTAGGAGTTGTCAAGGCGGACATATTCTCCCACTTCCAATCAGCTGCTAACTCCAGATGGAAAAGCATAGGAAGATTTGGCCATCTTACAACCGAGCCAAGTCAGACGAACTTCTATACAAGACCCGGGCAGATATCTCCAGAGTCACGGCGATTAGTACAGATGACTGGCCAATTGGGGATCATGCAGCCAAATTGGGCATTCCATTCAATGTACACTGCCGCAGCTGCCAGGACACTAATGAGCGAGAGTCACTCGTTCATTTCCTTTGCGAATGTCCGGCTTTAGCTAAAGCCCGAGAGCGAGCTACGGGGACCTGAGATTTCGAGGAAGAAAATTGGAGAGTTCTTACTCTTCCTAAACAGTACAGGATGGATATAACGGATCAATTGTTTCTCACATTCATCTTTTAAATTCCCCAGTCACAACAACCCCTAACATCCGGGTTTAATACGAGTTTGTGTTTCCAAAACGGCCATTGGGCTAATTGAGCTCTGTCTAGAGGATAGGGCTGACACTTAAACCAACCAACCTTCGAGTAGCTGCCATACAAAAATCCTGTAAACATGTCCTTACTCAATTTACGAAACTCAAGAAATCATTTAGCCACGAAATTGAAATTTTGTACAAATAACTTTTGAAAAAAAATGATGTTCGAGTGCTTTAGTCAGCAAAATTCTTATACTCTTTCGGGTAGCTGCTAAAGAAGAAGTCCTTAAAACACGTGTTCAAGATTATTGGCCGCTAACTTCAGAACTACGACTCCGAAATTCTGAATGTATATATTTTCCAATAGTTCGAGCTAAAGATAGTATAGTTGCCATACAAATATCCTGTAAAAATGTCTTCAATCATTCAGCCACGAATTTGAAATTTTATTCAAATTAGTTTTGAGTAAAAACAAATTTCGAGTTTAATAGTCAGCGAAATCATTTTACACCTTCCGGTTGCTTTCACACAAAAAATCCTTAAGACACGTGTTCAACAATATTTTCCGATAACTTTTGAACGCTTCAGGCTAGGAATTTGGTACAAAATCGAGTGAGTCCTCCATCCACCTCCCATGAAAATTTGTTCTTTCGGTGACTTTCCTAGTTTCAAATATGAAATTCAACACTGAAGGTATTTGTCTTTTACTTTCGAGTAGCAAGCAGACGAGAGTCCTTAATAAAGGACAAACTACATGCACACTCTATACTCTTTATCCTCAACTATATATAAATCAAAGTTTAGTATTTCATCTAGAGTATCATACGATCTAGAGTATCATTCGATTGGCTTGCAGCTGGTCGTGACTGCAGTATATTTTTTTGTTGCTACGTCATGTTTTGCACTCATTTTTCAGCTGTTGTTCTTTTCAATAGCTGCAAACTGCATGAAAAACGGGTCACTATATGTGAGAACGCACTCGCAATCACTTGCTTACAGAAACATTGTTCTCACGTATTTTCACGATTATTCCAGTGTATGACATCACTTACGGTGCTTTCTCATTAGGTGAGAATATAGAGACAAAACTGCATGAGTTCGTTCTCACTATGACGTTTTGGTGAGAAATTTCTCATTTCCTGTGCTACAGAACTGACCCACAGACTTCAAGAGATATGGCGGAATTCGTGAAAATGCACTCAAGCCGTTTGTATCGCCTGAATTGCCGTCGCAGCGTAAGGCTGGCCGCACACTGAAAGAGTAAAACAGTTTTAGTCAAAAGCGGGTTTGACTAATATGACTAGGCCTAAACAGAACACGGACCTCGACTGCGATGCCCACAACACCAACGTCGCCTGCGACTGCGCAGTCGTGCTACACTCTAATTCTAAGACTGCGGTTGTAGTCTCGGATTTCCACTACTTCCCAGCAGGAAAAGTTTCGTATAATATACGTCGAAACGAAACCGTATCCAAGTCGTATAACTGATTGGACTTTTTGGGAACGATGTCGCCGGTTGATGTACGAGGGCGGATTGATAATGACGTGCAAAAATCAAGAAGGAGTGGGCAGGTAAGGAATTCGTTATTTTTTTTTTACCTGGACCATCCTTAAATAGATTACCTGCAAAGTTTAAGCCTGATACCTCGTTTAGTTTTCGAGAAGCAGCCGTCTAAGCAAGTCGACTTACAAAAATTGTTGAAAATGGATAAAAGTGAATTTCGTGTGTTGATTAAACAGAATTTTTTAAAAGGGAAAACAGCTAAAGTAACCAAAGAAAAATTAGATAAGCATTATGGGGACTCTGCACCATCGATCCGAATGATTTACAAATGGTTTTCTGAATTCAAGTGTGGACCTACGAGCACTGAAACCATACCAAGTCCAGGTCGTCCAAATGAGGCCACCACGCCAGAAATGATCGATAAAATCCATGATATCGTGATAGAAGATCGTCGAGTAAAAGTGCGTGAGATAGTTAACGTAGTAAGCATCTCATTTGAACGTATTTGGAATATTTTGAAAAACCATTTGGACATGAGAAAGCTATCCGCAAGATGGCTGCCGCGTTTGCTCACAAACGACTAAAAACGCAATCGTGTGACAGCTTCGCAGCACGGTTTACAACTGTTTTAACGTAATACAAATGAATTTTTTCGTTGATTCGTAACTGTTGATGAAGCATGGATTCACCACTACACTCCAGAAACCAAACAACAGTCAAAACAATGGAAGGATGTCGGTTCAAGCGCACCGAAGAAGGTAAAACCGTTCTATCGGCTGGAAAGGTTATGGCGACAGTTTTTTGGGATTCCAATGGAATGATATTCACCGACTACTTGGAGAAAGGAAAAACAATGACGGGAGCATATTATTCTGAGTTATTGGTTCCATTGGATGTTGAAATCAAGGCAAAACGGCTTCATTTGGCGAAGAAAAAAGTGTTGTTTCACACGTCCGTTGTTGCAACGGCAAAACTGTTTGAATTACTGTACGAATTGCTCCCTCACCCACCGTATTCTGCAGATTTGTCACCCTGCGACTTTTTATTATTTCCAGACTTGAAAAAATGGCTTGCTGGAAAGAGATTTACCACTAATACTTACGTCATAAGTGAAACCAACGCCTATTTTGAAGGGTTGGACAAATCATATTATTTGGAAGGGATCAAAAAATTGGAAAAACGCTGGACTAAGTGTATCGAGCTAAAAGGAGACTACGTTGAAAAATAAAATAAATTTTTCCGGATAAAACTATGTTTTCTCAATTTTTGCACGTCATTATCAATCCGCCCTCGTATATATTTACTATTATAGTTTGTACGAGCACTATATATAGAGTAATTACATGACCTCTTCAAAATGAATTGAATTCTGCTTACATTTAAGAGGAGACCGCGATAGCTTAGTACATGCTGTCTTTATCTTACATATAGACATGTAGAATTTTGATGCTATTTTGCGTGAGTACGCTTTGCCTAATGGGTTTCTAATCTTCAAATTCGTCTCAATTCCTGTTCATTTTCTCGTTATTAATAAACGCTAACACTCCAAATTGATTAAAAACACTATATAAAATATACACGCTATCAGAAACACGTCCATTTTCAAAAATATTAAACAAAACAGAAGTGACACTTGACACTCGTTCTTCTTCTTGCTTGCATAGAATCGAAGTCGTAGTCGGTGTTCTGCTCAACACCAACTGCGCAGTCGAACCTCACGCCGCAAGGTAGGCAAATCGCAGTCGCAGTCGCAGTCGAGGTCCGCGTTCTGTTTAGTACTTATGTCGCTGTTTCAATAGCAATTCAATGATCAGAGCATACTGTTTAGTCGCGTGTCTTGAAGCTCGTTTAGATGCGTTTAGTCGCAATTAGGCTACTCGACGTCAATAGCTCAATCGTCGTTTCGTGTCAAAACATTTATGGGTTCATGCTACTTTGGACGTTAAAAAGTGCTATATTTAGGAATTTCTTAGAGGTTGTTAGAATAAATATTGATGCAATTCTTTTTGGGCTTAATAAATATACTCTGAAAGTAACTGAAAATTTGTTTAATTACTTTTTATAGTTTTGTTGTAAAAAAGTAAAAAGTAGTGTTAAAAGTAACTGCTCGAAAAATAGGTAGCTGACTGACGGGATTAATTTCGTTCAGCAGATGCACTTTAAACAAAAAAATCAAAAAGCTTTGGATTCAGTACAACTGTGATTCTGTCCGGAACAAGAAATTTCAATATTCATGCATAAATAACAATAAAAAATAATAAAGTAAAATGGCGGACTTTTTCGAAAAGGAACCAATAAATGGTACTTCTTACACTCTTTTGTGCAACAAAATAAATAGTAAAAATAAAAATTTTGACTTGGTTCTAGTTCCGGACGATGGTCAAAAATTCATCAAGA
Organism: Beris morrisii; assembly: GCA_951812415.1. NCBI lineage: Eukaryota > Metazoa > Arthropoda > Insecta > Diptera > Stratiomyidae > Beris > Beris morrisii. The sequence goes on from OX638310.1 coordinate 1,051,818, forward strand.
TCGGTTGAGTGGTTTCGAAAATATCAGTTCCGCGAGAGGAGTAAATGTTGTTTCGAGAAAAACGCGTATACTTGCGCGTTATTCGCTCAAATTTCGAAATATAACTGTGTTATTGGTCGCGCTTACGTGCAGCCCAGACCAGTCCACATAGAATACCAAAAATGAATGCTCGAGAATCGTGCTCAAGATCGCGCTCAGGTAGGAATGCAAAAGGCATGGAAAAATCACGGTCGTGTCTGGAAACTACCGAGGTCGGGTAGACATATTCTGTTAAGAAAATAAATTACTATAGCTTCTCGTTATTTTCGTCAGGGTCGCTACTAGTGATTGGTTGCACAAGCGCAACAACGCCAAGTATGCAGCCGTGACAAGAAGAAATGTCAACCGTAAATTTATTTTGTTTGTAGTTGACGTAGTTTTGACAAATTTTTATTTGTTTACATTTTTTTATCGATCTGACAGAAAACCACATCAAAATTTTTCTTCACAAAAGATGTCCACCCCGCCACAAAAAATTGCATTAAGTTTCCAGACATTTCTCTCAAATTTGTATTCACTTTGAAAGAACAGAAAAGAGTTATTCCGATACAAAACATGGAAAAACAGAAAAGTGTACGAAAATGGAGCTCACCTTTATTCAAAAGTCCCAACAGAATCACCGACAAATGAAATTTCGTGTCAGGTCTGTTACAATAAAAAGTCGAAGTGATATTTTATCAAAAGACTAATGCCGCATTTACACTGAGAACGACTTTTGGAAAAATCATCCAATATGAGCGAGAGGCATATGGTGTTTGCACATAATATGCAAAATGATGTAGAACGAGTAGCTATGATAGCACAGTTGCTATAATTTTACTATAGTCTACAAGGGGAAATTAAACAGCCGACTTTGGAATATTCTTTTTTCAAATAAACATATAAAAAATTGTACAATTTAAATAAATTTAATATGTGCTTACTGCAGCCATTTTCTTACACTGGAGCACGCACCATATAACTGCCAAATAACATCAAAAATTTTATGGGATATTCCCCGCTGCATACGTGTGTATACTTATATTTATTCTCCGTTTGCAAATGTGTGAGTAAAAAAGTCGGTGAATCAGCCATAAATATACTATCTTCGAGAATATTTGCTATAAAGTCGGTCATGTTCAGTCGACTTTTATTGTAAAGGGAAACACAACACGACACGTCGGCCGATGTTTTTCTATCTCTGTTCTTTTCTAGCCCGTGAACATTTCTCATGGTACTATCCTTAACTAACTCTTTCCCGACATATCGCCGCAGTGTAAATTAGCCATAATTGACATTTTAGCTTCAAGTCACACGACTAGTGTGCGTCTGGAAATTAAATTAGCATTTAAACCTTTCCGGGGCGGTGGTATATTGACTATACCACCCACTGAGATATATAAATGGAGACCCCATCGGCTGATTTCTTTATACTATATGACAGATAGAAATAGCCGATGAAACTGTACCCTCTCGCTCCTTCTCAAATTCCGAATTTCGAACAACATGGGCAACAACTTAAATAAAATTAAAAACTTTTCAATTTGAATTATCAGTTCTGACAATTCAAATTGTTCGATTTGATGGTGAGAAGTTGCGTTTTGCGTTCGAAATTCATAGCACAACTCACAGTTTACCTCAATTTTTTTATTAGTGAATATCTTGGGAAATAACAGTTTCAGGAATATTTATAACGGTTGAGCATGTAATACGTTATTTTGGAATTTGGCGCCATACCGATAAGTAAATGGTATTATATTCGTACTGCAGTACCCAATATTCCCTGTAAAATTTATACAGCTTAGTTGCAATTTTATGAACTCATTTTCTTGCAATACCTTGCATTGTTTATCGTAAAAAGTATTTAACAAATTCAAATTATTTGGTAATTTTCCAATTCGAAATTACACCTAGAAGTTCGTATTTCATTTTTCACGTTGCCTAATCTGATGGTGCTGTCAATGTTTTCCTTCTCGCCTCAATACATGCAGATACCGTGCTACTAACTCTTTCCTTCTCGAGATTCAGGTCATCCGTCGCTCAATCCTTATTTGTACCCCGGATAACTTTCGAAGTTTCTTTAAACTTAAAATGAATTGAATTATTGAAAGAACCCAAAAGAAATGTATCAATCAAAAATTATTTTATTTGCATTACCAATTTTAAATCTAATGAGTGTTTAAAATCATATGAATTTTGTTCAATAATGCGGAACCTCGGCTTATCATGGACAACTTTTTCGAAATAATGAAAAACGTCTGCTATGTGAGATAGCAAATCAAGGTCTCCATAGTATACATAGACAGTGATACCACCTTTTTAAAAAAATAATCCGTTTAAGTTGGGCGATGAAATGTTCTAGATTCCACTAAATCATACTCTTAGAACCCCTTTTCTACAAACAAGTGCCCCTGAGCTCATGGAAATAGTATAGTTTTGAGTAACAAAAATACAAATTTTTTATTTGATTTTACTGGCTATTTGAACTTATTGCAGCCGCTTATCATCTCCACGGATTTTTGTTGGATTCGATAAACAATCGGTGTAAAGGAAGGATTGAATTTTTAGTTGAACCAGTACGCCGCTATTTACTTTAGAAATTGGTGGCATATGTGCTGTACCAGCGCCCATTTTAGTGACAACTTATATATTTCGACCAGTTAAAAAAATTTTATATTTATATGTTTCGACCAGCTAAAAAAATACTACGACCTGGATAGAAGGAGACGGAAGTGGTGGCCCAGAATTTTCTAACACTTTCTTGACGTAGTAATGGTTAATGCCTTTATATTGGCAACATTTTTAAATTATACTAAATCACTACATGCTTTTAAGATCGATGTAATAACGTATCTGAATAGAATTCAGCTTCCAACACATAAACCAAGAAAGCTTAATAATAAGATACAGATAAAAAATAATAAACCATATGTAGGTCCTGCGGTATGAACAACAGCATCACATTTGTCAATGAGAACCTCACTTCGACGTTGTGTTCATTGCAGCACCAAGGATCACCAACGTCGTATAACGTGGATATGCTCGAAATGCAATGTATCACTTTGTATGAGTGACACAAAATATCGTTGGATATCGTTCAGTATGCGTTTCACCAATAAAAAAATCATTTAATAAAATAATAAAAAAAAAATTTTTTTTAAATTTAGTATGTATCTTGGGCGGTGGTATAGTCAGTATACCATGTCCTTACGCTGGATATGAGAGAGGAAAGATTTTTTTCGGCATAAATTATTTATTAAAATGATATAACTAACCGATTTACGAAGAATAAAATATTAATATTTTCCTCCTTCATAACCTGTCCCGGAAAGAGATAAACAGAAACGAAAAACAAGCTTAGTCAAAAACGTTTTTGACTAAAACAGGTTTGCTCTTTCAGTGTGCGGCCAGCCTAAAGGAGGACGCAGCAACTATGCCGTTGCTGCGAAAAGTCACTGGCAGTGACCTATGCCATTGCAGTAAACAAGAGCGACGGCAGGGAGCTGACGTTGCAGCAACAAAGCCTACGGCACCGACTTTTTGCTGCGATGACATAGTTCGCTGCCGTCGTCGTTGGCGAACTCGGCGTAGCTTGCTGCCGGTGTCTTTTTTCTTCGACGATCACTCTCATTGCCGTTTTCTTTTGCTGCAAAGACCACTCTTTCTCCCGTCGACTTCTTTCCTGCAACGGTATAGTCTTTGCCGTCGTCTTTCGTTGCGACGGCGTAGAGTGTTGCCGTCGTTTTTTGCTGCAACGACCAATCTTGCTGTCATCGATTGTTGCTGCGACGGCCAACGCTGACTTGTTTTGCCTGCTACTGCAATGGCTACCGATATCGCCGCTTAGTAGCTCTTGGCCTTAAGGGCATGATGGTTTTATTTTGTTTGTTGGGGTCTTAAAACGCGAAACAAATATCTTTATTAAATAATTAAAATAATTAAGTTAAATTTAAAGAAATAATAATAATAACGTAATATATAAATCTAATTAGAGACAGTTAGAATGAATTGGAATAAAAAAACATCATTCAAACATCGAAAATATTAAACATGAGTTGGAAAATTTAATTTTATTACTATTATTCAGGAGAACTAACAAAATATGTTTTAATTGTTAATCGTTTAGCAATCGAGAAAGTGCGAACTCATTCGCACACGCTGCATAATGAAAAGTCCAAATTTTAAATTTTCCAAACTTCAATTTTTTACTTCTGTTTATCTTAGTTTTTCATTTTGTTGGCTTCGATGCATAGCTTCTATAACAAATAATCATTTCTAATATCGTATAAAAAACGTTCTGATATAACAGTAATGTACGTATCTCTCAAGATGCCATTGATACCGCAACTATTTTATCAATGCTGCTCTTAACAACAAGAAAAGCTTATAATTTTCTGTATTTTCTGGTGTTAGAGCCGTCTATGAAGACCCCCACACGAACTTCTCGACTGGAATAAAACGCTAACTTGATAAGTGGCTAAGGAAAAACCTTCTCTTGGAGGCCAATTTGAAACCACACAAAAAATTTTAAATTAGCTTCTATTGTAGTTTAACCATAAAAACTACGAGAGTTCGTTGGCAAGAAAAATCAGCACTGCTTTTTTGTAGTTTCTTTTTTACAAAAATGATAATAATTGAGATATTTTTCAAGGAAAAAGAAGATAATTTCAATTCTTCAGTATATGAATAGGAAAATCCTTATTTATTCATTTGACTTATTTTTTAATACTGTTTCAACGTACATCGGTGCAACTCCAAACTCTATTTTAATTTAATATCCTTACTCAATTCTCCTGGAAACAAATCCTAAAATGATTATAAACACTGTAACTAAAGCCTAACGATATCATTGTAGGCGCAGTTGATGTGCATAATTATCATTGTCGTCATCACGAACGTTGATGACCATTCATTTCAATAATCACCGGATAGTCCGCGCTGTTGTCTATTGACATCATCAGAAGTGATCCCTTAATAGAATTTTGTATAACTCTAAAGAATTATAAATAATAGCAATTCGAATTATGCTCTCCTAACATTATATTCATGGAATGGACAACAGGACAACGCTCCTGTGTCCCAGGAAGTGGCATCTCAATAGCCCGGACAATAGAACTTTAGCTTCGCCAGGACGAAAATGTGAGATAAATCATAACGATAGGACTCTGCCAGAGGATCCAAACATCGGTATCCAGGAATTATATGTAGAAACAACGAAAACATCAGCCCGGCCCAGTACTGTTTCTAGTGTACGTTGGACTGTGGGCAGTTAGGGTACGAGGATATGTCCATAGTTTGGGGGAAATGTGGAAATGGGATAGGAAGGGTACAATAGTCATCAAAATAAGCACAGATACAGAAACGCGATTCCTGCCGTCCAGCTCTTGGGTTTTGGGAAACATGGGGGTAAAACATCACAAATGAATTAATCCGGTAAACAAACAAACCTCCAAACATAATTTACTTCCTAAGTTATGCAATTCTATCAAAAGCACAAAGCACAGATATTCCGCTCGATACCGTATTCAGGTTCGGCTCAAACTGCTCCTCTCGAGCCTACTCCTATACTCGGTGTAGTTATGCAGACTTGAAGTAGGTACCAACTAGCGAAAAAGGACGAAGGACTGGGACAGGGCCGAGAAAGACACAACGTTCCGATATATTGTGTATGATGAAAGTGTGTATAAATGGAAGCAATTCTTGCCCAGTCGAGCCGGGCCCATCCATTGCCATTGCCACTGCACTGCCATTGTATATTGGATACAATAAATTTATCAATTTATATATGTATATGATGGCAAAGTTTCGTAGCAAGAAACGACCGATTCGAAATTCAAGCCTATATTCCTCGGTTCTCGCTGTATCATTTGCCCGCAGATTTAAACTTTTAGCGTCCTAGAATGTTAGGTGAATAGTTGCTACCGTGTCTGCTCTTATATTCAGAAGTGGTATCCGGGGAACCTCCGTCTGTGTTGCCTGGAATGATTTAACCACCCATTGATGGGTGGCGGTAGGATAGACCAATAGTTTTCCAAAGAATAGTCAATCACCGACATTGAGGTCAGGACATATCGTCTTTTCCAGTTTTGCTTTGTCATAACTGAATTCTGCAGTTCTTAGAGACAATTGATTGTAGGTCTGTATATGCGTAAAGAGCCATGTTCCATTTTCGGAATGTATTGGCAGCTGCTACGTGCTGCATTGGAATTTGAACTTATTCAGGAAAGAAAGTCTGAATTTATTCTTTAATTATTTTTAAGGGTATATAAAATAAACAAAATAATCTTTTTCTATAGTGTTAAACTATTTAAGGCTATTTTTATACTCTAGATGAAATCATAGAGTGTTATAAGTTTAATCCAGCCCGAATAGTTTGTAATGCATAGAACCGAGCCTCGGGCGAAAACAGTTGTGGACAAAAACTCGTTCGTCCGTCAGTCCGTTTGCACGATAACTCAAGAACGCGTTGACCTGGAAAGTTGAAATTTTGTCACTACTTGTAAAATGCAAAAAGTAATACTAAGTTCAACTTTGGGTACCTTACATACACTAGGGTCACTAGATACACAACACTCTCTACCTAGGGCTACGTCTAATTCGGACGTTGCTGTACCAGAAATTGTAATTTAACCTCACAAAAATCGCTTGTTTATGTACTAGTTCGCCTGTTTTTGTACTACTAAACATTGCTATCAAAATCCGTTTTTGAAGTGTGTTAGTGCGAATATGTGAATAATCGGAAAAAAGTTGTCGGTTCCCTTCCACAATCTAGTTCTTGTTTTTCTTTGGTATGGAAGTGTGTGTGCGCGAAATTGTGGTTTTCAAAAAATGTCCGTATTTGTTTCATTTCTTTTATGAAAATTTACAATTTCGCAGCGAAAAGTCAATCATTTCGAATGTTTATAAAGCGAAATCCCATAAAAATGAAAAAAAATTTAAATTTACTCGTTTTTCACCTTGGTACGCATCTGCCAAACCCATCTTATAGGCTGTTTTGGTGTGAGTGCGTATACAGTAAACCTAGTATACAGTAACCCTACATACACGAGTCGTGTTATTCCAGTCCAGTCAGTCGTGTTATTTCATAATCGTGTACAAAAAGACCGTGTAAAAGAGAGTTGGGTGTATTCAAGAATATTTTCCGATAACGGCCCAGGCTAGAAATTTGAAATTTTGTACACATTAATTCTTCAATGGTAAAAAGGTAAAAGGATCAAGAAATCAAGTGAGTACTTTCTGCACCTCCCATATGAAAGTCCTTGAAAAGGGAAAATTTTACTTTCGGTGATTTACCAAGTTTCAGATATGAAATTGAACACTGAAAGTATTGTCTTTCACTTTCGAGTAGCACCCAAATTAAAATCGTTAATAAAGTACAAACTGAATGCGCACTTCTTATTCTACTTTATCCCCAACTACAATATAAATCGGAGTTCAGTATTTCATCTAGAGTATCATATGCAGCTGATCGTGACTGCAGTATGTTTTTAATAATCGCGAATACGTTCCTATGTCCATAACGTCGACTGTACTACCAAGCGCGTAGCCTTAGGGTTAGCGGGGGTAGCGGCGCTACCCCTTTCCTTTTTGAAAGAATCTTTTTTTTATTATTACGTTCCTAGTCCACTTATGCATTCATCCTTGAGTTAATCAATGGATTAATCGACATTTAACTTACATGTCCATATGTTATGTATCGAAATCCATACGTACCTCACGTAATGTTTCTTGACTCTACCAAAGAGAATGAGATAGAGTGGAAGCGGACCGTATTCGAAAAGCAGCGTAATCTGTGTTCTCAGTCGACTACTATGCTCTAAAAACATTAAACTGCAAATGAAATAAAATCTCATACTCTTTGCAATAAACGTCAAATTGTTTATTCAGTGAACGGGCTTTTCCAACGAATAAAAAACGTATATTTTGAAAATTGTTTAAACCAAGAAAAAATATTTGGAGGTGAGGCTTTTCCAGATCTCAGCTTTGTAGTGCAGAGAAATGATTTGTGTGTTTTTTCAATTTAGTGATCTTTCATTGCGCAGTTCTGAGTTCTCAATACGGTTCGTTGTGCAGTTAAAGGGTGTGGAAGTACCCCATTCTTTAATAAGGATGTGTCATTTTTTACTTTTCCGAAATAGTTATCAAGGTGAGTATATTTATCGAAGCTAAAAAATATGATTTATACTTTTAATTCTAGGCGTTCGAAATGGAAGTCATTCGCAGGCATAGAGGGCAATGAACCCAATTTTATATCTATAATTTTCTATTGAGCTGTATTATTTTAGTTTTTTTAAATAAAATTACATTGAATACTTTATTTTTATTTATTTATAGCTTATAATCTGAATTATGTTCGGTTAAATTAATACGACATAGCTTCTCAATCTATTATCCGATATAAAATTTAGCGCGGATTCGAACCAAATCCAAATTTAGTAATCGACTGAGACTGTGGAGGTGCTGAAACTCGATACGGTTTTTTCTATGGAGCTTATATGGGCGCTTCTCCTCTATCTCATACTCTTTGGATTCTACCTTCAAAAAAACTATCGATTATATTCGAACCAAATCCAAATTTAGTAATCGACTGAGACTGTGGAGGTGCTGAAACTCGATACGGTTTTTTCTATGGAGCTTATATGGGCGCTTCTCCTCTATCTCATACTCTTTGGATTCTACCTTCAAAAAAACTATCAATCCATGGAGGGTATCGCAACTTTTTAGTGCTATGCTTCACGACGAAACCTAGAACAAAATCACAGCAACAAAAGAAAAAAACATTCCCACTTTTCTTCGTCTTGGCCAGCGCTAGAAATTTGCGCTTCCTCTATATGGTTTTCTTTTGGAAAGTGTTGTCGTTTTACTGCAATTGCGATTTTATATTGCATTTTAAATTGTTGATTGGGACATTGCAATTTGATTGAACTGTGCTGTAGCAATTTGCATTCCTTTATAAAACAGTATATTTCTCTGTTTGATGATGTCAAAAACCAATACATTTGAATTAATTTGGTCTCTTCTTTAGAAAAACAAATTATAATATGTGGGAACAGCGCATTAGGAGTTCGGGACTTATGCATTTTAGTGATGCAGTTCTTACTCAATCAAAATTACGACTTAAGACCGGCAAATCACATCTTTTACAATTTCTAACAAATTTTATAGATGAATTTGTTTTACCATGCTCTATTTCGGAAAATCTCTTGTTTTTAACAACAATGCTTAATTTGCAAAGCAAAATAAATTTAGCGTTTAAATAATATGAAATTATGATTTATTTCAAACATCAACCTGTCGTATATGGAGCCCTTAAGAGCGCTACCCCGAGGTTTCACGTCACGCTACGCTACTGGTTACTTACTACCTATATACTAGCTATTCGGGGTAGGTACTGTTTATTCCACACAAAACTCACAGAAGCATTGATCAAAGTAGTTAAAATTTGATTTCCACTCGTTAAATATAGTTTTGATAAAAAGTTTGTTAACAGGCGAATTATCTCTATTTCTTCGAGTATCTTCCATACAAAAGTTCTTAAAATACGTGACCACAACTACGTGAATACTCAATAATTTGAAAATGCTTCAAGCTAAGCAGGTCAAATTTTTTCTCCGTTAATTTTTCAGAGCCTTCCATTACGACATTGATTATGTACATTATCCAGTCACTCTATTGAGTACCTGTCCTATAAAAATTTTGTGTTCTTCAGATAAACCGACATCAACTGCTGAACGCGTTGAGCTAGGAAGTTGATTTTTTATACTCTAGATGAAATCATATAGAGTATTATAAGTTTAATCCAGCCCAAAAGTTTGTAACGCATAGAACCAAGCCTCGGACGAAAAAAAGTTATATATTATTTTTTGTTTATTTGTGGCCAAAAACCTCAAATCCGCTTGACGTCCGTCCGTCCGTTCGTCCGTCCGTCTGTCCGTGAACACGATAACTCAAGAACGCCTTCACCTAGGATCTTGAAATTTTGAATCTGGATGTTTGGTTGAATTTGTAAGGCTAAGTTCATTAACGGGCAGAATCGTCCTACTCCTTTGGGTAGCTGCCATACAAAATGTCCTTAAAACACGTATTCACGAATATTGACCAATAAGTTCGGAACGCCTAAAGCTACAACTTTGAAATTTTGTATGTGTTACTTTTTCAATAGTTGGAGCTAAATGTATGATTATGAAGAAAATCCTGTTAGTCCTTCGTGTAGCTGCCATACAAATATCCAGTCAAAATGTATTCACTTAATTTACGAAACTCACTATAACTCAAGTAATCTTTTAGCTACGAATTCGGAATTTCATACAAATGAGTTTAGAGTGAAAACAAAGTTCGAGTTTACTAATCAGCGAAATCCTTTTACTCCTTCTGGTAGCTGCCATACAAAATGTCCTTAAAACACGTGTTTAAGAATATTGGCCGATAACTTCAGAAGGGTTTAAGCTACGACATTGAAATTTTGTATGTATTATTTTTCCAATAGTTCAAGCTAAATGTATGATTATGAAGAAAATCCTATTAGTCCTTCGTGTAGCTGCCATACAAATATCCTGTCAAAACGTCTTCACTTAATTTACGGAACTTACTATAACTCAAGTAATCTTTTAGCTATGAATTGGAAATTTTGTAGAAATTAGTTTTGAGTAAAAACGAAGTTTGAGTTTACTTATCAGCAAAATCCTTTTATTCCTTCTGGTAGCTGCCATACAAAGTGTCCTTAAGACACGTGTTCAACAATATTTTTCGATAACTTTTGAACGCTTCAAGCTACGAATTTGAAATTTTGTACATGTTCATTTTTAAATGGTTCCAAGGAAAAGGATAAATATGTAAGAAATCGAGTAAGTCCTTCCTGCACCTCCCATGTGAAAGTCCTTCAAAAAGGACATTCTTTTTCGATGACTTACCCAGTTCAAGATATGGAATTAAACACTGAATAAAGTAAAAATAAAGCCTACAAATATTAAAAAATAATAAAAATGAACAGCCCGTAAAACCCCGATTCAATTTGTAAAAACGTATTAAACAATTTTTCACACTCGGAAATCTAATACTATGTTCAGACTACGAGATTAACGCGTTTAAATCGAGTTAAATGCGCTGAAAACACTTCCCAGACGCGTTTACGAAAACACGTAGCTACTACGCGTTTAACCGAAAACATGTACTGCGACCCTTGCGGAAATCGAAGTAAACTTTGGAAGAAACTATTTAATGCTGCAGAAACTCAATTGTGTGCTTGTGCAACGACTGCATTAGCTAATAAATTCCCTTTTCATTATAGCTATACAAACTAATTGGTTTCAAACAATTTCGAAAGCATAAATTTGCTAATGAAACACAGTTGAATACCTACTTGTCAAAACAAATCACATCAAGCTATCATATATCAAAATAAAACGAACTGGCTAGTCTGAACACTACTTTTTTAACATGTTAAATTTACCTACTTAAATGCGTTTAAAATGCATAGTCTGTACAGGGTATAAAACTGATTTTATGGTGTTTGAATAAATAGCCTGTATAAGTTAAGAAACCAATTCGATATCTTATCGCTCCTAAGAGATATGGCCAAAACTATTTTTCTTTTTAGCATAAGCCGTTCCTGAGATAGATAAAATACCCCTTCTGTATATAAGACGCGATTCACAATTGTTTACGTGCAGAATGTCTTCCTTAAAAAAATTATTTTATAATACATATTTAATTGGAATCAAGTAATTCGCTTGAAACAAGCTTTTCTTTTCTTTTATAAACTTTTGTAAAGTAAAATGAGATTAGCTATAATATTTTTGTAAGTAACTCTAGCATTACTTCAATGCCTAGTCCCAATTTGGGTTGTTATGCCATTGATTATAATATTTTTGTGAAATTGAGTTGTAATCGCGTTATTTTTCTGCATTAAATAACATATGCGTTTCATATCCTGCCGGTAATTTGAAGCCCTCTTTTGTAATTTTGTCGATCAATCGTCGATTTAGGTATAGGTTAGGTTAGGTATCAGTGGCGGGTTAAAAACCTCACATAAACCCTCGAGGGTCCATAGCGATACCACATAAAAAGGAGACCCACTGTACCTAAGGTAGATGCGCTTGCGTATCGATCTGTGTTGAGAGTTCCTCGTTCAAATCAAAGTTTAGCAGGCTCTGCATGCTGCTACGCGAGACTTCTCCAAGGTTTGCGAAAGACGGTGCACCTAGAGCCTTCACCCGTCTCCTAGCAAGAGCCGGGCAGCTGCACAGGAGGTGTTCTAGTGTTTCCCGTTCCGCGGGAAGTTTGCAGTTCCTGCATATATCGTTAGTGATTAGCCCCAATCTGTACGCGTGCGCCCCAATCAAGCAATGGCCGGTAAGAACACCGACTAAAGTTGCGCATTGCGCCCTTGGTAGTGCTAACAAGAGTTTAGTCCTTTTTTCGTTGTGAGTATTCCACATTTGCTTCGTGGTTCTGGAGGTTGACGTAGCCTGCCACCTGGCCTCGGACCGGCTTACCATCTTCCTCCCTAGAGAGTTGTAAATAACGTTAAGAGGCGGTGGAACCGAGACCGCGGCTTCCTGCCCAAGGTTTGCACCTTTTTTAGCAAGACCATCGGCGAGTTCATTTCCTAAGAAACCACTGTGCCCTGGAACCCAGCAGAGCTCCACTTTCAGTTTTGAGCACAGTTTCTGTAAAGCGCGTCGAGAGTTTAGTACCGCCTTAGATTTGATAGTGCAGGATTTCAGAGCCATTAAGGCTGCTTGGCTATCCGTATAGATAAAGACTGCCTTATACCTTATTCGCGATTTGTGAGCTATCTCCGCCGCCTTCTGAATCGCCAGTACCTCCGCTTGGAAAATACTGCAATTATTCGGCAGTCTGTAGCTAGAGTTTGTTGGAAGATCAAATGAGTGCACGGCTGCGCCCACTCCGTCTTCCATCTTTGAACCGTCCGTATAGATGTTAATCGACCCCGCAGTATCACCGGTTCTTGCCTCCCAGTATTCCCTGCTTGGTATGTTTATGGCGAACTTCCTGTCAAACCAGAGCTTAGGATCTGCGTAGTCCGTAGCCTCTGCTGAAGGTAGGCTGATGTCCGTATGGACATGTTTTGAGCTGGTTTGACTCTCTGAGTCTTAGGGCGCATTTGCCTGCCACGTATTTAGTGAAAAGGTCAATTGGTGGCAGAGGGTTACTCCTGTCTAGGGTTACTCCTAGATATCTGGCATGGCCTTTTAGGGCTAGCTCAGTGTTACCCATCTTAGGCAGCTTAAACTGTTGGGTCTTAGTTCTCCTAGTAAAGAGAACCAGTTCTGTTTTCGATGGGTTAACATTGAGCCCTCTGGTTCTCGACCAGTATAGTAGCTTGTTTAGAGCCCGCGTTGTAAGCTCAGACAGCGTGCTTGTGTACCTGCCTGATGCCAGTATCACCACGTCATTGGCATAGGCTACAAAATCCACCCCCGAGTCGTTAAGTTCCTTCAGTGCCCCATTTAAAGTGAGTATCCACAAAAGTGGTGATAATACCCCTCCTTGTGGAGTACCTTTATTTGTAATTTTGTAGGAACTAGCACTACCCCATTCCGACGATATAGACCTGCTTCTAAGCAGTGTTATGATCCATTTACTTATAGTACTGTGGACGTTTGCAGAGCCCAGAGCCTCAACAATTGCCTCTGTAGTAACATTGTTGAAAGCCCCTTCTATATCCAAAAAAGTTCCCAATGTGAACTCCTTGTACTCTAGCGATCTTTCGATTATACCCACAACCTTATGCAAAGCCGTGTCCACCGATTTTCCTTTGATGTATGCGTGTTGGGCCTTTGAAAGATGGTTGGGATCTATGGTATCCCTGATATAACCATCTAGTATCAAGTCTTGAGAGTAAAAGATGTCAGGCTGATAGGTATGTAATCCTTCGGATTAACGTGACTACTTTTACCCGCTTTCGGTATAAATACCACTCGAGCGTTCCTCCATGCCTTGGGCACGTAATTGAGTTTTAGGCAACCCTTAAAAATCGCTGGAGCCATGGAATCACCAGACTCTCTACATTTTGTAGCATGGCAGGTATAATTCCATCCGGTCCAGGCGACTTGTAAGGGTCGAATGAGCTGATAGCCCACCTTACCCTGCTGGCTGTAAAGAGCCCTGGGATGCTCGCCATAGGCGAGTTCCCCACTGCTGCATTGTGAGTATGGTCAGGATCCCGGCAGCCCGGAAAATGAGCGCTTAAAAGGGCTTCAAGTGTTTCCTTGCCTTCCGTCGTCCAACTACCATCTATCCTACTCAGCAGAGCGGGCGGAGTTGGATTCTTAGATATAAGTTTCCTGAGTCTTGAGGCTTCTGACGTTCTCTCGATTTGGCTGCAGAAATTTCTCCAGCTGTAACGCTTCGACTTTTTCAGCTCCCTCTTAAAGATTTTTAGCGAGTTTCTGTATTCGGCCCACACTTCCGTTTGATTGGTGCGCTTCGCCGAGTTAAAGAGTTTGTGGACCTTCCTCCGAGACTCTCCCAATTCCTTACTCCACCAAGGAGGTTGGGATTTTCTCGACGGTTTCCTACGAGGGCAAGCCTTTTCGAAGGCTTTGTTCAGAGTGTTAGTTAGTATAATATCAAATTTATTTAATTTAATTTGTATTTTTTTCGAAGAGGTGTTACACGTTTTGCCATTTGAAAATTGCAAAATGGTCGATTTGGGTGGAGTGCTACGAGTATCTGGAAAAAAAACCATACGTCAGGGACGCTCGAAAGCTGGAATCAAGATATTCTAAAACCAATATCTCCTGAACAGTTCATGCCGCTAAGTTTAATTTAGTGATTGTTTAAAGGCTTACAAGGGTAGTAAAAAATTAAAATTTTTTAAAAGGAAGGTGCCGTGAGAGTGAAAAACTTTTAATTACGGTTTCTTGCGAACCAGTTATACCAGGAACGAATGAATGATATTCCGTTTATATACTGGTGTCCATGGGAAGTAAGCAGAAGGAACGGGTGGGATAAGATTTTTTTCTAAAAATGACGTCTTATATTTCTAGAAGTTTTAAAAATGGGAACTTTGAATTTATTCAGGAGATAGGTCCATCACACCCCTAACCGACGAAAAGGTTGTATAAATTTATAAATTGCATGTGAATATGGGCATATACCGAACATTATTATTTTCACTTCTCGAGGAAAGCTAAAGCTTGGCGCCTGCAATGAGCTATATTAGTGCCATGTTCTAAAAATATATTTTTTGATAGGAGTAGCAGAGTATGGAGGTAGAAGGTGTTTTTCTTGTCTCAGGAACGGTTAATGCTAGAAAGTTTAATATTGATGAGTATATAGATGTTTTAGAAATGTAATTTGTACGGGGATGAGTAATGAAGATGGTCAGTAAAAATTGGGTGCAAATATTTTCACGAATTTCATTATATCTCTTGGGCCTTCTGAGATAAATGATTTTACTTCTACGGTAATATTTAGTATCTACCTATTATCTTAAAAGCGATGTCAAATTCTATCTTCGGCACTATTTAGACTTTACTCAATTCTTATAAAATGTTGCATGCGCAACCCAAAAAAGGTTAGAAAAAAATAATTGTTTTTTCTTTTTCTATATTATTCAAATGTTAAAAAATAAAATGTTTCCCCCATTTCAATTAAAATTCGTAGCTTAGAAGAAACAGTGACTTTGAATTCATTAGCAAAATAAAAAACACCAAATTTATACAAGAACCACCCCGTTAGCGTTAATAGTGTGCTATAATTTGTTAAAAATTTGCTGGTGTAAGTGAAAGCGAGGTGTTACCAGCATTCCCCATCCGTTTTTGTCTCGACATGTATAAATGCACAATACTCTGTTCTTGGCGCTGTCTGGTGGAGTGGCTACTACCCATTTGTCCTTTGGAAGCGAAAAATCCGCGACGTAATGGCGAAGAGCAGGATGAGAAGCTGCGGTGGGGTTGTATAAATACCGAGTCTCTGCCCAATCCACACATATTCTTCGATTTGAACGGAAAGTTTTTTTTTATATTTTTTATTATTTTTGTCGGTTTTTCCTAGGATCATACGAGCTATGATGTACGAAATTTTATGGGGACAATAACGAAGTATGGGCCTGCACAGTTTTGCTCCATTTTGCATCCGTACACCAAGCCAGCTCCGCCGTCGAAACTCGTCGAGTTCGTCCTCGTAGCCCCAGTATCACACACTGTGTTCAATTTTTAATCCTTCGAAATATTTTATAGAAAAACGAAAAGAAAGGAGAATTACAGAGTACCGGAGACGCGGATATGTTGAGTCGGGCATGGACGCTATGTACGTAGCTGGTGCATGTGTCCATGTGTGAAGAGACGACAGGCCAGAGAAATCCCATCGAGAAGGGCCATAGATCATGCATTTGAGGCTCTTCCCATATCTCACGTTTTTGTCTGTCGTTTGACCGCGGGTACATGCTGCACCCCTTCTAGTCGATGTCCTCCTACTGCTCCACCTTGTTCCCGTTCTGCTGCCATTTTTTCGCCAACTGGAGAGCCTTCATCTCCATCTCCTCCTTTTGACAACGCTACGACGCGGAATTTGCATGCAAACGATTCATTTCGTTCTGTTTCGGTTCCTGATACTTTTTCTGCGCCAAATTCTGCGTCCTTGCTTTACGTTTTTTCTATAATTTTTTTCCATGCTTTAGAAAAACAGAACACAGAAAATGTATACGCGAGGGTGTTTCGCCCTGTACTCGGCAGCATCAAAAAAAAGAAATGTTTCACAAAGCCCAGGGCGCAAAATTTTCGCATATGCAGAGAAGGTTGAGGAGGAGAAACCGGCATCGAAGGCTGCTTTGCTCCTTTTTGCTATTTTGCATACGCAGATGCGACGTATGAAATCGCTCGAAAGAAATTGCCACTTGCTACAGTGGACCAATTTTTTTTTATCGAAGGCACTTTTTGCTGAAGTTTGCATTTGAATGATTAAGCTTCCACTAACGGAAAATGCTCTTGCGAAAGATAGAGTTAAAAAAACGACATCACTATTTGAGTTATTATGGATCCAGCAGCGTTCGTAGGACGGATTTAGTGGCGCTATTGACGTTCTGCAAATTTAAAATATCGCTCCCAACCGAACTCAAAGTCAATGTAACAGACGATAACGTGGGGCAAAACTTCACAATTCCTCAAAGAACAAATTTCTAATAGAAAATTCAACTTCTATTTGGACTACTAGGAAAATTATAACGTTCTATTTTTATGTGGTCTATTCTATTCTATTCTCCACTGCAATGTCAATCATCGTACATTTGTATATGTAAGCGCCCAAGAGGAGTAGAGTAATTTTGCTAAAACGACTGCGCAGATCGTTTTTAACGATATTCTACAATATATTTTTTCGTTGCCACTTATCTGCAAAAAAACCCTACAACTAAATTTTAACATTTTGTTACGACCAATAATATTTTTTGTTAACATCTTTCATTTAGGGTATTTGATCGATTAAATCCTTTCAGTTGAGCTAGTGCCGTAATAAGCCCAGTTGCCAATACAGTCCAGGCACTAGGCCCAGAATTTGTACCTCATAAAACTTATAAAGTGAAACAAAAAGTCATTTCAATCATTACACTTCTGGAATTCAGCGCAATCCAGCGAGTGCTAAACGTTTGGATGAAAATAGGAAATCATTCTATTTGTGAGTTAAATATATTCGCTTTGGAATAAATTCTACATAATTTCAAAATCAAACAAATTATATTTTATACTTAAACCATTTTCCAAAATGCATTATCGCAAATAATATATCGCGGGCGATAGAAATTCTCCATCTCGTGCGATATTTTAATATTGTCGCTTGCGATGCAATTTTTACGTACATGTCCAGTCTTCAAGATACCTTTGCGATATTAGGATATTACAATATTATATCGCTAGTAGATGTCTTTAGTACCTCTTGTAAGTTACAGGAAGCGATAACTGGAATATCTTGAGGATATAGCTTCTAAGCTTGTGAGGAATTAAGTTTGTTAGGTTCCATTTCGTTTTTTCCGCTTATCGCAGTCTCTTCTGGAAGCAATAGTGCCACTGAACCTTAGAACCTTATAAAATAGGGCGGATTCATCCGCATTAAGTATATCTACGTTTATGGCAGTAAATTTTAACACAATAATCGACGGTTGTTTCATCAGACGCTGATTTTTCTCGATGAAACTTGAAATATTATTTATTATTTTTTATTTTCTATCCCCAATTTTATAAAAATTTTCGATGCTTTCCCCAATATTGAAAATTTTTCATTGCTCATTTGCTGGAACATTACCAACCACTATGAATCCTCTTTCTTTCTACATTTTACTTTATTATTTCATTAATACAGTATTGTCATCGATTTTAAAAAAAAAAAATTTGATACCCTGAAAAATTGTTTTTTACGTTTCATGACTAGTAGACACGAAAAAAGCAAAAAAAATGTTCAGTCCGTCTGTCCGCCGCACAGTGGGGCATTTGCACGATCTAGCTGGCCAAAATTATTTACATTGTCGATTCGTCTGAAAATAATGTATTATTAAGTTATTATGAAGTAATAACGTTATTGAAACATATTTATTGAAAAAATATTGTTTTGCATAATAAATATATGTATAATTTTTTTTGGTGAATCTCTTCAGAGTACATTTTTAACTGAAATTACTAGTTTTCCGAGTAAAATACTGTTTATTTTCATTATAAATATAATTTATTGTACATAATTAATTTATTTTTTTTATATCTAAACAATAAAAATTATTCTGAAGATAGCGCTTCCTCGTCTGATGATTCTTCAGTTTCATCCATATCTTCAATTTCATCCGCTGTGCTTGCAGTAGATCCATAGCGTAGGTTGTCTTCGGCTGGTATTTCCATCATTGGTATTGCCAAATCCTTGCTTGGGAATATCAACAATCAGGCTTAATCTTTCTCGAAAATTTTGTTGTATGCTGTGTTTTCGCATATTCACAGCAGTTTTGTCATCTTCAGACTTTATTTGCCACTTCTTTACATCTTATTTATATGACAAGTGCAATAAGGTTTCGAATAACATGGCATGTAATATCTAAAGACAAATTTCAGTGCTGATAGAGTAACTTCTTTTTGTAGAGACAGCTGGTTAAAATCTTTCGAATTCGCAACGCAAATGTAACATCTCATCGAAGATGTTGTATTGGTAGCAGCACTGAATGTTAGTAGGTGCTTTACTGTGAGCGTTCTGTTTCCTTCAATTATTGACTTTTTAAATTGTCAATTTGATCCTGTATGTATATAATTTCTCTATTTATAATTTCCGTAGATTTTTTTGTAAAAACTATTCTAATCGGAGGACAGTATCGAGGAGAAGACGGTGTAGGATTCTGCCAAAGAACTTTAATCGCGTTATTTATTTTACAGTTCAATTGTAGCGGCACAATGGATCTTTGGAAAACGTTACTGTCAGAGTCCGAATTATTTTCGAATCTTTGTTTATATAGGGTCTGTTGTGAGCCATCGCATCCCCACTTTGGTATCAGCTGCATTGATAAGGAACTTGCTACTTCACTGAGGTATTCAATTAATGTTGCACTTGTATGATCCAACAAATCTAGCAGATTAACTTCTGCATAAGTAGCCGATACTTGGTATGATTCTGGCCTAGGGTAACAATCTTTCTTGAGTTTTTGTAAAATTTTATAACAAGGACCTTTGCCTTTGGAGCACCAGTTCTAATTATTTCATATTGGTTTCTGCTCAAATCTGCTTCAATAAATATTGCAAGGGCATGTATAGGGTGCAGTGGCTTGTCTTTTTTTTCCAAGCTGCTGCGGTAGGCTTTCTTGTACTTAGTTGCCCGAGTTGGACTCCACGTACTATCCTGTAAGACTTTTGAGGCATCCCTCTTTCCGGAAGATCGTAGATTCATCCGGGCAGCAAACGTCAATTCATCCGTGCTTATCTTTTCACGTACTGTTTTCGTTTTCCTTCGTTTTGTTCGATCGCTTGATTCCTTGAAGATTTTAGCTGGTCGTCCTGCCTGAGAAGTGCTATTGGGTATTTCGAAGGTTCCTTTGAGCCAATTTTCGATTTTCTTCCTGAATATACTATCCATCCTGCTTGCAGCTACCCATTTACTTTTGAACTTCGCCTTTAAACTCTGCACATTCTTCTTAAATGCACCCAGCAAATTCTTCGCTAAACTCGCACGTTGACATAGGTAATTTTCCAAAAATTCCAACTTTTTGTTAAAGTCGCGGTATCCGCTTTCTTCCATCACTCCGTATAAACAATTCCTTGTCAGTAGTGTAACTCCAGATGATCTTACAAGGAACGAGAAAAAAATTGTAACAGAACTAAAATTCAAAGTACGAATTTCCGTTATCTACATAAACTGTTATAAAATCTGAATATGCAGATATTTGCAGAACATTTTTGTGACTCCTTAAGAATGAATATTTGACCTTCATATTGTCACATAAATTTTGACGGGGTCTTGCGGAGGTATATAACTTAATCAATTTTGAAAATGTACCTTTTCCAAAAAATAGATCTCAAATTTTACCAAAATTTAAAACTATCTAGTTCAAAAACTATATATCCTTGAAAAACCATAAATTGAAAAAATCAAATACATACCTGCTACTTCAATATCCATTATTCAAAATTTCCTAATTTTCCCTTAAAATCACGAAAAAATTATGTGAGCACAGTTAGTTTTAAAGAAAGTTTTTTCTGTAACAACTAATCTTTTACGAATGGCTACTTTGAGCTGAGCCTACGGGTTTTATAGTAAATTCAGGTAAAAAAAAACCCTTTCTGAAACTTCCTAATTGGCTAAGACAATTAAGACATAAAATGCTGGTTAACAATTACATGTTTGAAAAACCGAATTTTGGCCAGCTAGATTGGGAAAATGCCCCACTGTGCGCCGTACGTCTACCGGTGTACTCAAAATTGTTTGAAGGCTCGTAGCACCCAAACCCTTTGAGGTATTTAGTTGAATTTTTTTTTCGTGGGTAGAGTGGGTAGGTCTCCTGAAGTGACAAAATTCTGAGGGGTGGGTGTGTGAGGGGGAGGTGGGGGAAGCGTTTTAGATGGAAAATTTTGGTTTCTAGATCTCAGCAACCGCTTATGCTACGAAGTTAAAACTTGGAATTTATATAGAGCTTTAGTAGTGCCAATATGGGTGAAAGCGTGAAGGAGTGGGGGGAAAATAATGCGTCCAAGACGCTCGAAAGTCGAGATTGAGACATTCTAAAATATCTCCTAAACGATTAATGTCACGAAATTAAAACTTAGTGGACATCTGTAGGTATACAAGGAGAATAGATCGGAAATACATTTTTGAGTGGGGGCAGCAGCGTGCGGGGGTGGAGGTGAAAAACTTTAGATTACGATATCTTACGAACCAATTGCACTAGAAAAATAAAATTCGGTTTCTGCATTAAGGTTGACAAATAAAGTTTGATGAAAGTAAAATTTTTTAAGAGGGAGGTGGAGCATGAATGTGGAGGGGATAAAAAATTTTCTAAAAAATCACGTCTCATGTCTCAAAAACAGTGTAATATAGATACTTAGAATTTATACCAGAAGTAGACCTAATAGACAGAAAAAGAAAGTTTGAGGTGGGGTTGTAGAAGGTGAGGGTGGGAGGAGGGTGAAAAAGAAAAAGTTCCGATTTTTATATATCGAGAACCTATAATGATATAAAACTGAAACATGGTATTTGGATAGACATTAAGTAGTAGCATGTTGGAAAAATATAATTTTTTAATAGGGGTAGTATGGTACGGGGTGGGGGGTGTTTTTGCTATCTATAGAACGGTTTATGCTAGAAATTTGAAACTCGGTACGTATATGTAAATCAACTAAAAAAGTAATTTAGATAACAAAAAATTTCAAATATCCATTGGCGTTCGAAAGGGGGGCGAAAAAAATAATTAGTGAAAAGGGAATGTATATATTTTCATGATATTCGTCATATCTAGTAGGTCTTCCCAAATATTGAATTAATTTTTATTCTACGGCTTCTTCATATAAATACCTAGAAAGAGTTTTCAGGAATTTTTTAAATTCGACCATTAAGAGGGTGTTAAGGGGTTATATACTTTTTCACGAATTCTGCCTTATCCCCCAGGTCTGATCAATATCGAATATCTTTTCACTTTTATGGGCTTGTGTAATAATCACCTAAAACTTGCTTTTAAGATTTTTCCTTTTTCAGCCCCCAAGAGGGTATAAAAGGGTTGCACACGTTTTCACGAATTTCGTCATATCTTTTAGAAGTGATAAATAATTGAATTGGTTTTTACTTTCTCGTGCAGTCTTCATATTTATTTATTAATTCCTTTCTGGATTATTGGATATTCAACCCCCAAGTGGGTGTAAGGAGGTTGCATATATTTTCACAGATTCTTATATATTGCTTAGATCTGATAATATACCGAATTCATTTTTACTTCCTAAGGTTTCCTAAATAACCGCCAAAAAATCAATTTCAGTATTTTTAGATATTCAATCCTAAGGGGTGTAAGTGGGTTGTATGCTTTTCAAAGCTTCGACATATTTCTTAGGTTTGATGACAACTGATAAGACAACAAATTTACTTCTATGGGCTTTTAGTGTACATAATATACCGAAATTCAATAGTCTACACGGACTTTTTCAATGTTTGATCGGCTAAAACTCCCTATTTTAAATATTTTTATTTTAAGCACAAAATTAATTTTCCAAAAAATCTAAAAATCTCGAAACAACTCATGATATACTCCGACTTTGACCGCTCCTGAACTTTGACCCGAAAAATAATATAGTTTCGCCCAGACCATTGGCAGATTTTTTATTCTCCGTATCAATTTCGAAAATTTTCGCACTACATAACACCCATACTCAGTAGAGAGTTTCTTACTTGTTTTGCTGCTTAATCGGTTCATAATTTAGGTTTTTTGTTGTATAGTTAACGTTTCTAGATTTCTTTTAGATGACAGTATACTGCAATAAAATATTCTGGACAATAAATCGCTCACGATAAACTTATCGGAATAAATACATCGAAAGAACCCACCAAAACTGAAAAAGTAAAAAATGTATATGACCCCCTTACACCCCGCTAGAATTTACAAAAATTCTAAAAATGCTTTCTGGGCATTTTTCTGAAGAGCCCGTAGAAGAATATTTAATACAATATTTCAGAAGACCTAAGAGATATGACGAAATTAGTGAAAATATGTAACCCCATTTTCACTGATCATTTTTTGCCCCCTTTTTTTACGCCAATGAATATATGCAATTGTTTTTGTGTAAATTACTGTTCTAGTAGATCTACATATACCTACTCACTAAGTTTCAAGTTTCTAGAATAAGCCGTTATAGAGATAGAAAACCACCCCCAACCCGAATACCATACTACCACTACTTGGTCTTTAAAAAATTTCTTCGGCGATGTCGTGGTATCAATTCCCACTCGGTACGAGTAAATAGTGAACAAAGCGGAATGTTTCATATGGCTACTACTAAAGGATTTAACACTGAGCAGATGAGTTCTGTTTACATTTTTATCAGATTCACAAATACCCATCAGAACTACCAGACAGTAGTAAATTTGTTATAGGCAATTCTTCTAGGTCGTATCACAGCCAACAACACTTAAAATTCTTAACACCTACTAGTACACTGCAGTGGCGTGGCGTTCACGGAAGCAAGGGAAGCATTGCTTCCCTTACATTTTGCTGAAAAATATCCAAAATGCGTTTTCTAAATCGCGCAGAAAAATCGCGAAAAAAGTCATGTTTCAAACATTTTCTTTGGCACAGTCTAAATAAAAGTTCGCAAGAAACTGCTCTCGAATATCTCACACAGCCGAATTGGCAACACCCCGAAAAAGGCAAGCGAAATGAAACCAAGAAGAAGACACATGGAAGCAATTTGAAAGTTGCATCTATGAGCATTCATTTCATTCCGTAGTAAGCCCACTGTGACGTCATGAAAAAAAATTGTCGTACATGGGCCGGTGGATGCAATAAGAAATTTGGTTCCACGGGTAGTAGAACATATTCTTGGCTGCAGCGGAGAAGCTTTCAGCAAGCAGAGATCTGATAAGGCATAAGTGCTACCAGAGTAGGATAGGAATTGAATTCTGAACAAAGCTTGAAATTGAATGGTGGTAAATAGTTGAATTATATTTAATTTGGTTTTTAGATCTCTGGAACCACTTACGCTAGGAGGCTGAAACTTGGCACTTATGTAGAACTATGATAGTGGAGCTATTTGCAAAAATTGGCGATTAGGACTGAGGAGTGTGGGAGTGGAGGGGAAAGCAATGTATTGGAACTGCTTGAAAGCTGGGGTTCAAACATTCTAAACTACACATACATATCTCCTGAACGGTTGATGTCAGAAGATTGAAACTCTGTAGTTGTCTTAAGGGATAATAGGAGATTAACCAAAAAATTGAGAATTTTTGATTCGGTTGGTGGTGTGTAGGGGTGGGGGTAAAAAACTTTGGATTATAATATCTTCCGAATCAATTATACCAGGATGGGAAAATTTGGTATAGGTTTACAAGTGGAGCCCATTGAATGTAAAATTTTTCAGGTGAGAGGTGGAGCACGAAAGTGGGGCGATAGCCATTTTTTAAAAATAAATTCATTTTTATATATCAAGAACCGTACCAGATATGACATTTTAAATTTTACAGAGAGTTAGGCCCAGTAGACTTCTAACAGGGAAAAAATGTTGCAGGTACTGATGAGGGGGGGGGGCGAAGAAGGATGGTGTGAGAGGGTGGAAAGAAAAGAACTTCGATATTTGTTTCTCAAAAACCACAAACCATAGAAAGCTAAAAAGTTACTAATAGAGCAAATATAGAGGTATCCTAGAAAAAATATGGTTGTTTTTCATATCTCAGAAACGTCTTATGCAAGAAAGTTGGAACTTAGTACGTATGTGTACTAGGGATGTTCTGACTACTTAAAATCTGTATTTGCGAATACAAATACGAATACGAATATTCATTCATTGTATTCGCAAATACGAATACGAATACGAATAGTATACACTTGACTCTCGGCAGTCGAGAGTTACACGGTTGCGTATGATAAATTGATAAAATTTGTATCTGTCGAGCGACTAGTACCCATTAAACACGTGCATATGTTTCATTTCGCCATCCTACACGCAGCAGAAACGTTTTGTTTTTTGTGCTTGTAATTTTAGATAATTTCTCGTTGAGATTTGCTTTCATTGTTTGCGTAGTGTCTAAAATGTCCAAAAAATTTACAAGAATATCAAGATTTGGCAGACATAGCTAGAAAATATCTATCAGCTCCACCTAATTCAGTTGCAAGCGAACAATTATTTAGTAATGTCGGACTTATCTACGATCTCTTACGAACAAGACTGCAGGGCGAAAAAGCAAAATTGATATTTATTAAATTGAAATTTGTTCAATTTTGATTATGTGTATATAATTTCTTTTTAAAATGATTATCTCGTGATTTGATTTCATCAAAGAAAATTTTAAATTCACCAAAGAAAATGTTGTAATTATAAGAAAAAAAAAAGAAAATGTTTATTTTATTGATTTCAGATAAGAAACAATAATAAGCAAAGAATGCATTTCATTTTTTTATCATCAACAACCAGTTTTTATACTCTAGATGAAATCATATAGAGTATTATAAGTTTAATCCAGCCCAAAAGTTTGTAACGCATAGAACCAAGTCTCGGACGAAAAAAAGTTATATATTATTTTTTGTTTATTTGTGGCCAAAAACCTCAAATCCGCCTGACGTCCGTCCGTCCGTCCGTCTGTCCGTGAACACGATAACTCAAGAACGCCTTCACCTAGGATATTGAAATTTTGAATCTGGGTGTTTGGTTGAATTTGTAAGGCTAAGTTTGTTAACGGGCAAAATCGTCCTACTCCTTCGAGTAGCTGCCATACAAAATGTCCTTAAAACACGTGTTCAAGAATATTGGTTCATAACTTCAGAAGGGTTTAAGCTACGACTTTGAAATTTTGTATGTGTTATTTTTCCAATAGCTGGAGCTAAATATATGATTATGAAGAAAATCCTGTTGGTCCTTCGTGTAGCTGCCATACAAATATCCTGTCAAAATGTATTCACTTAATTTACGAAACCCACTATAACTCAAGTAATCTTTTAGCTACGAATTCGGAATTTTGTACAAATTAGTTTTGAGTGAAAAGGAAGTTCGAGTTTACTAATCAGCGAAATCTTTTTTCTCCTTCTGATAGCTGCCATACAAAATGTCCTTAAAACACGTGTTCAAGAATATTGGTCGATAACTTCAGAAGGGTTTAAGCTACGACTTTGAAATTTTGTGTGTGTTATTTTCCCAATAGTTAGAGCTAAATGTATGATTATGAAGAAAATCCTGTTAGTCCTTCGTGTAGCTGCCATACAAATATCCTGTTAAAATGTCTTCACTTAATTTGCGGAACCCACTATAACTCAAGTAATCTTTTAGCTACGAATTCGGAATTTTGTACAAGTTAGTTTTGAGTAAAAAGGAAGTTTGGGTTTACAAATCAGCGCAATCCTTTTACTCCTTCTGGTAGCTGCCATACAAAATGTCCTTAAAACACGTGTTTAAGAATATTGGTCAATAACTTCAGAAGGGTTTAAGCTACGACTTTGAAATTTTGTATGCGTTATTTTTCCAATAGTTGGATCTAAATATATGATTATGAAGAAAATCCTATTAGTCCTTCGTGTAGCTGCCATACAAATATCCTGTTAAAATGTCTTCACTTAATCTACGGAACCCACTATAACTCAAGTAATCTTTTAGCTATGAACTCGGAATTTTGTAGAAATTAGTTTTGAGTAAGAACGAAGTTCGAGTTTACTTGTCAGCGAAATCCTTTTACTCCTTCTGGGTGCTGCCATACAAAATGTCCTTAAGACACGTGTTCAACAATATTTTTCGATAACTTTTGAACGCTTCAAGCTACGAATTTGAAATTTTGTACACGTTCATTTTTAAATGGTTCCAAGGAAAAGGATAAATATGTAAGAAATCGAGTGAGTCCTTCCTGCACCTCTCATGTGAAAGTCCTTCAAAAAGGACATTTTTTTTTCGATAACTTACCCAGTTCAAGATATGAAATTAAACACTGAATATTGTCTTTTAGTTTTGAGTAGCAATCTAATGGCAGTCCTTAATAAAGGACATACAACATGCACACACGTAATTCTACTTTATCCCCAACTACAATATAAATCGGAGTTCAGTATTCATCTAGAGTATTATACGATTGGCTTGCAGCCGATCGTGACTGCAGTATGTTTTTTATATATTTTTTTACCTTGTTTAGTATTCGAGTATTTGGGTTGAATTTGTCGAATATGGTTTCGAATACGAATACATAAAATTTGGCGAATATTTGCTTAAACGAATACGAATACGGTTATTCGGAACATCCCTAATATGTACGTATGCTACTGAAGTAATTAAAGGAAAAAAATCAGATTTTTATTGTATTGTGCATAGAGGTTGAGTAAAACAAATGTCCGTGAAAAGAGATTTTTCCACATTTTCACGATTTCGTTATATATTTTGGACATGCCGAAATAAATTTTACTTCTGCGGGCTCTTTATATAAGCGCCTAGAACTATTTTTTTCCCAATTTTTCGATATCCAACCCAAAGTGGTCACGATCGGCTGCAAGCCAATCATATGATACTCTAGATGAATACTGAACTCCGATTTATATTGTAGTTGGGGATAAAGTAGAATTACGTGTGTGCATATTGTAGGTCCTTTATTAAAGACTTCCATTCGGTTGCTACTTGAAACTAAATGACAATATCGTCACTGTTAAATTTCATATCTTGAACTGGGTGAGTTTTTTCCCTTTTGAAGGACTGTCACATGGAGGTGCAGGAAGGACTAACTCGATTTCTTACATATTTATCCTTTTCCCTGGAACCATTTAAAAAAAAATGTGTACAAATTTCAAATTCCTAGCTTGAAGCGTGCAAAAGTTATCGGAAAATATTGTTGAACACGTTTCTTAAGAATTTTTTTGTATGGAAAGTACCAGAAGGAGTAAAAGGATTTCGCTGACTAGTAAACTCGAAACTCGTTTTCACTCAAAACTAATTTGTACAAAATTCCGAACTCGTAGTTAAGCGATTACTTGAGTTAAGCGTTCTAAAGTTCTCGGTTAATATTGGTGAACATGTGTTTTAAGGACTTCTATATGACAGCTACCCGAAGGAGACGACGGATGGCGCTAATTAATGAACTCAGTCTTGCTTTTGATATAAAACTAATTCCTATAAAATCTTGAGCTTTAACTTTATTTATTTATTTCATCAAAACCTGATTACTTAAAGTTCATTACAGTTTTAAAACAAATAAAAGCGACCATTAAATATAACAATTACATAGAATATTTAAGCAAATTATTTAATTATTTTATTTTAAGCTGACTTCAGTTGTGTCGCGCTCAAGTCAAAATCAATAGCATGATAAAAAATCTGCCAATGGTCTGGGCGAAACTTTATTATTTTTCGGGTCAAAGTTCGGGAGCGGTCAAAGTCGGAGTGTATCATGAGTTGCTTCGAGATTATTAGATTTCTTGGAAAATTATTTTTGTTCTTAATATAAAAATATTTAAAATAGAGATTTTTAGCCGATTAAACATTGAAAAAGTCCGTGTAGACTATTCGAATTTCAGTATATTATGTACACTAAAAGCCCATAGAAGCAAAAACGAATTTGTTGCCTTATCAGAATTAAGAGATATGACGAATTGTTAAAACGTATACAAACCCATTACTTCCACTTGGGGTTTGAATTTCGAAAAAATTGTGAAACAGGTTTTTAGACGATTTCATAAGAAGCAACTTGATATCTCATGAGACACGAGGGATTTTGAAAAATTTGTGAAAACGTAAGCAAACCCTTCACACCTCCTTGGTTCTGGAAATTCGCAAAATCATGAATTGGTTGGCCGTAATAATCAATTTCATATCTCATCAGAACTAAGGAATGGCAAAAATTGTGAAAACATATATGTCGAAACTTTGAAAATCATACAACCCCCTTACACCCATTAGAATTGAATATCTAAAATACTGAAATTGACTTTTTGGCTTTTTTATATAGGAAACCTTAGGAAGTAAAAATGAATTGGATATATCACCAAATATGCAACCTCCGTCCACCCACTGGGGGGTTGAATATCCAAAAATCCTGAAAGGCGGTAATAAATAAATATGAAGACAGCACGAGAAAGTAGGAACCAATTCAATTTCTTATCACTTCTAAAAGAAATGACGGAACTCGGGAAAACGTGTTCAACTCGTTTATACCCTCTTAAGGGCTGAAAAAGGAAAAAACTTAAGAACAAGTTTTAGGCGATTATTACGCAAGCACGTGAAAGTGAAAAGATATTCAATATCTGATAATACATGGGGATATAGTAGAATTCATGAAAAAGTTTACAACCCCCTTTGCACCCCCTTAGGGGTCGAATTTTAAAAAATCCTGAAAACCCTTTCTAGGTATTTATATGAAGAAGCCGTAGAATAAAAATGAATTAAATATTTATGAAGACCTAATAGATATGACGAAAACAGTGAAAATATATGCATTCCATTTTCACTGATAATTTTGTTTGCCCCCCTCCGAACACCAATGGATATTTGAAATTTTTTCTTATCTAAATTAGTTTTCTAGTTGATTTACATAAATGTACCGAGTTTCAACTTTGTAGCATAAGCCGTTCTATAGATAGGAAAAAAACCCCCCACCCCCGTACCATACTACCCCTATAAAAAATTATATTTTTCCAAGATGCTACAAATATAGCTCTATCTAAATACCAAGTTTCAGTTTTATATCATTATAGGTTGTCGAGATATTAAAATCGGAACTTTTTCCTTTTCACCCTCCTCCACCCTCACCCTCTACACCCACAGTTCCAAAATTTTGTTTTCTGCTAAGAGTCTATTAGGCCTACTTCTGGTAAAAATTTTAAGCATCTATCTTACACTGTTCTTGAGATATGAGATGTGATTTTTTAGAAAAATTCTTAACCCCTCCACTTTTATGCTCCACCGCCCCTTTGAAAAATTTTGCTTTCAGCAAACTTCATTTATCAACCTTTATACACAAACCAAATTTTATTTGTCTAGTGCAATTGGTTCGTGAGATATCGTAATCTAAAGTTTTTCACCCCCACCCCCGTACGCCACTGCCCCCACTCAAATTTTTGTTTCCGATCTATTCTCCTAGTATACCTACAGATATTCATTAAGTTTCAATTTTGTGGCATTGACCGTTTAGGAGATATGGATTTTAGAAAGTGTCGATCTCACCTTTTTTGCGTTTCGGACGCATTATTTTTCCCCCACTCCCAAACCCCTTCACCTATACAAATGGGTCCACTATTGAAGCTCTATAAAAGATCCAAATTTCAGCCTCCTAGCATAAGCGGTTGCTGAGATCTAGAAACCAAAATTTTCCGTCTAAAACAATTCCCCCTCTTCCCCCTCACACCCCCACCCCGCCAAATTTGGCCACTTCAAGGGGCCTACCCATTCT
The DNA here is from genome assembly GCA_951812415.1 of Beris morrisii. Classification (NCBI taxonomy): domain Eukaryota; kingdom Metazoa; phylum Arthropoda; class Insecta; order Diptera; family Stratiomyidae; genus Beris; species Beris morrisii. The sequence goes on from OX638310.1 coordinate 1,082,370, forward strand.
ATTCATAAAAAAAATTTCAATTTAATAACTCAAAGGGTTTGGGAGTAACGAGCCTTCAAACGATTTTGCGTACAGCGGTCGACGTACGGCGTACGGCGGACAGACGGACTGAAATTTTTTTTGGCTTTTTTCGTGTCTACTCGTCATGAAACGTGATAAAAAAAATTTTGGGGGTAGCAAATTTTTTTTTTTTAAAAATCGATAACAATACTGTATTATTGAAATAATAAAGTAAAACGGTTAACAAGACGCGAAATGGATGTGATCGGTTCATGTTGCCCATAATTAGTTCGATGATATGAAATGTTTAGTAGTGTATAGTCTCTCAAAGTACGACCCGGAATACGGAAAGAAATTTCTTGTAACAACATAGGGGCATCAATTCCTCCAGTGATAATGTTAAATGCGAAAACAGTCCCGAGAACTTTCCTTCTATTATCAAGCGATTCAAGACAGAGAAGATTAAGACGTTCAGAATAGGAAGGAAGATTTTGAGAGTCAAGCCAGGGTAACCCCTTAAGTGCAAACCTCAAAAAACTTTTCTGCACAGATTCAATTCTGCTCTTATGGACCTCATAATATGGAGTCCATACCTGGCACGCATATTCCAGAATTGATCGAACAAAAGCACAATATAACGCCTTTGTGACGTAAGGATCATTGAAATCCTTACACCATCTTCGCACAAAGCCCCAGATGGAATTCGCTTTATTCACAATATAATTAATATGATCGTCCAAAGTAAAAGATGAATTAAAGTAAACGCCCAGATCAAGTACCTTGTCTGATTACCGTACTAGAGTTATAGTGGATTCTGTAACTTGCATAACTTTTTGAAGGGCTTTTGTAGGCTGCTACACGAAGGATTCATTCGATTTGCATCATATTCGGAACTTTCGCTTCAACCCATGTACGAAAAGCAGAACGGCACAGCACAGGCTTAGCACTGGTGCCAGAGTTGCCAGTACTGGCTTATGTTTCGGGTCCAGTAGTTTTGTGGGCCAGAGTTTCGCCAAGAGTAGGACCGGTGCGATCAAATCGACATTGGCTCGGCAATGATTTGGATTTGATCACACCGGTCCTACTCTTGGTGAAACTCTGGCACGATACTGACTGCCAGTTTTGGGGCGTCAGTAAAAAAGAGAAACGAAAATAAAACAAAATTTTTTTTTTCTTCCAATTACGAATTTATTTTCCTATTATTATTTTTTTAAAAAATGCGAATTGATTTTACTTACACATCTTGCACACTCTCGGATTCGAACCATGGTTCCGTCACACATTAGTCCGCTACGCTACCCACTAGGCCAATCTGAAACATTCTCGTAATAGGGTTGAAGCCAAATCAATTGTTATGTTGAGGAACAAAAAATATTTCTAGCAAGATGTGCCCAATACAGAGCCGACCGTCGAGCTAATGCCGAAAGAGCTTACACACCAATAATAAGCTAATACTTGACCCGACACTGGTCTGGTGGTTTGTCAGTACCAAAACAATACTGATCGACAAGTCTTGGCGAACAATGCGATACCAATTCTGGGCAGTGTACGCAACTTTGGTTGGACTCCGGCATTTCGCACATGGGAAACATTGTAAACTTTAAGTATGCAAACTTTCAAGTTCCTAACTTGAAGTATTCGATCAATAATTGTGAATACGTGTTTAAGGACTCTTGTATGGGAGATACCCGAAGGAGTGGAAGGATATCGCCCATTAACGAACTTAGCCTTACTTTTTCCATTTTTCAGGTGGTGACAAAATTTCAACTTCCTAGGCCAACGCGTTCTTTAGTTATCGTGCAAACGGGCGGGCCAACAGAGTATTAATTTTTTTTTGGTAGAAGTCCGCGTTTAATGATGAGATGCGGTGTAGGTGACTGCGACTGACAACCTAAAAAATAACGTTCCAAATAGCCTCCTGGTCCCCGTTCGTGTCGTGATTGCTGGGTGCTTTTATATTAGTAAAGTTAAAAATAGTTAATGGAGGAGGTTCAATTAATACGCAGTAAATTTGTAGAAAGAATATAGTGTAATAATGAATTTTTGATATTAACTAATTGCTTCCCCTTGTTGAATTATCACGCCACGCCACTGGTACACTGACCGGTTTCTGATCTCCCATTCCTAAGCTGACTGAACTGTACACTACTGTGTATTAAAGGCCAATCTCCTAAGTCCAGTTCAGCATTCTTAAAAAAAAATGTCCTGTTATATCTACAAACAATCACCAAGTTTCGACTTTGTAACATAAATCGTTTCGGAGACATGGATTTTAGAATGTCTCGATCTTTGCATTCGAGTGTTTCGGACGCATCCTTTAAAACTGCACAGCCTCTATTTGCGGTTTGTGGTTTTTAATTCGCTCATCGCGACACGCTCTTTGTACTGATCATCTGTATTACCTGTTCAAATTGCTGTGTTATCTCTTCAATTGCTCGGATCCTAAGAACACTGTTTTTCGAGCATTGTTCTCTTTCGAAAGCTCATATAAAAATTAACTCCTCTTCGTTCGCAACAATATTTTTTTTTCAAATAATCACTTTAAATCTTAAAAACACATTTTGTCACTATTAATTAGATTTACAATTAATAAATTCATATATTTAAAAAAAAATCAACAAGCATATAGCTTTTGATCTTAAAAGCGAAGATTTCAGGTAAAACACTATGTGTAATATTAAAGAATCATCAAATATAACGCGCATATAAAATGAAACATCAAACAAAATTAAGTTCCTCTTCCAGGTAAAATCTTACAAAACTGTTATCGTGTTTCTCTAAATTTTATCTTTAATAGCATAATAAACAAATTTCCCATGATTTCGGTGTCGGACGATATGTCGATATTAAACACGAGCGCGGAGTATCCGCTAGAAAATACGATAAAAGCAGGCGAACGGCTTAGATTTATTTCAGTTTAGAAATTTTATTTTGTATAATTAACAATTGAAAGCCTTTCGAATGCGCCTGCAATAACAAACTCGACTGTTTTCGTCCGTGGAATGTGATTTTCAGAGTAATAATAAAAAAAATATACTGTGCCTAATTTTTTTGTCGATATTTTCACATCTTTCGTGAAGTAGCAAAGACTGTCGTTAGGCATGCTTCACAGCATAAACTCACCAATCAATGCTTGTTAGAAAGAAAAAAAGAATTCCCGCCCACAAGCTACACAGCTCGAATTCCAACAACACTGCATACGGTTCTGAACGGAAAGCTCGAAATTAAGTAATATAAATATTTAAATTTTATGAATTAATATTAAATATTTATATTTTAATTCAAGTCTGCCCCAATGTTCTCTTCAGCCGTTCGTTCCTCTGCTCTCGGGTTTACTTACCATAGAACTGATACGTAACTGTGTTGAGAAAGATGGATGCCATTCTTTAGCACTCCTTTCGTCGCATCGTATAGCCGTTTTTCCGCCGTTACATTCAAGAAGTTGATGAATATTTATGTCGTTCATGTTCCAGGGTTAACAGAGCAATATATAGATAGACGGGGAGAGAAAGACATAAAATAAGACAGGCAATATCGTCCACGTTAAAATAAAACATCTATGGCGTAATAAAGTAATCTCAAACGGAATACACACTCTATAGGTAATGAGATTTGGGTTGGTATTCTTTTTTTTTTATTAAAACGAAATAATTTAAGTAAGTCCTTGCACGGTTGATGTATCACAAATTCTAAAAACTTTTCTTTTTTGACGCAAAAACAATAAACGAGACTTAATTTACTTTATTCTTCATAATATTAAATATGCATAATTTCATTAAAATAAAAAGTATTTTTTTTTTTAATTTATTATAATTTTTTGCGATTTTGTTTCGACACATCAATACTTTTAAATGCATTTTATTTTTTAAATTCAGTGATGAAAATAAATTAATGCAAAATTTGCCTATCGACTCGGAACATGACATCACTCAAGAATAACATTTTTCAAAAAGTATTTCCTAAAAGCCACCGTCAGCATATTTGCTTGTATCTCTTGTGAGGCATAATGATAACACCAGCAGCTTTCCCGCATGTCCTTTATGATGTCATACAGTTAGTTGTCTCCCTCCTCTCTTAGACGCTTTATGTCCTACGCCATGCATGTGGCCATGTACCTAGCTGGAACAAAATTGGTTTGTTCTGTCCATCAATTTTTTATTTTCTGACAGTTTTCCATGAAATTTTTAAGTATTTGAGTCCACCCTTGGCTATATGTTGTCTACTTGAACGGGAATCCGCATAGTCCGTGGCCGACAATGGGTGGGTGATGGTCTATAGAACTTACTTCCACTCAGGATAGCCACCAACCCCTCAACCCCTTCCCAACCTGCGGGTCCAATATTTTGCTCAGGGCTTCAGGTATTGTCCTGAACGATGCATTCTCCCCTTGAACGTTGTCACCAGATATTTTCAATCAGTCTTCACCGGACATTTATTTTATAGTGATAGAAGGGGTGATATGGAAATTTTTCCTCGGCTTGGGCTACATTATTGCATTTTCTCTCCATAAAGTGAGTAGGAGAAGAAAAATTGGACGAAATCGTAGCCCGTTGTTTTCTCGTTTTCGGGGCTTTTGTTCTTTTCATAACACTGAGATGACCATTGGAGGCCGGCCCTATTTCATGCACGGCCATAGAACGTCCTCTGCGTTGTGACGACGTCGGCGGTGGTTCTACTAAACAACGGCAATTTTGAACGGAGTGGTGAAGTGCTGATAAGGGCAGGGCCTCATCACACCACCTGACAGTGCATTCTACTCCACACTACCGTCGTCTTGCACGAAACTCCTGTTTCACATGAAAAGCTAACATCGAGGACATTGAAAATCAGATTTGCCTTTCGACTTGCCCCTTTGCCAGTTGACCGAAAGCAATTTTTCTTTTATCAGCAGACCAAAAAAGTTTTGTGCACTCAGTACCTACCCTTACCAGCCCAGCTATCCTTTTCAGAGACGATTCCTGATGGCTATTTGCATTTTTTATAGTTCGCTTTGAACATCAGATGAAATGCAAGTTAGGCGTATAATAATATTTCTGTCGGCTAAACGCTTTCTAAATCACATCCTGTACTCTGTCGAAAAATTTCAACCATTTTAGTTTTCTACCCAGGAAAGAAATCACAAGGATAAAATAATACTCTTGAAATACACAGGCCCGTAGAACATATCTGTTTTGCTATAACAAAATGATGATGAACTTAATTCAATTTTGTGTCGGGAAATTGAGAAATTCAATTGAATATAACTTTTCGGATTTAAAGTTAATTTAGAGATTTCGTTCGCAGACCAGCTCCCTCCATTTAATGCAATTCTTTATTATATATCTGAAACCATTGTTAGTTGGAACGGAACATTAAGAAATTATATCGGTAATTGGTTTATTTATTTTCTTTGATTATTAGAACAATTTTAAATAAATTTTACCGATGCTGAAAATTTAACCAGTGAATATCTAAGAAATATACCTCTATGACTTTGCAACAGGCCCATAGAGTATGAGCAAATTTGTAACTTAACGATTGTTTTTTATAGACTTTCGTATGGAAACTGTTCAAAGGAGAGGAGGAGCCCAAAAATTTACAAAAAATTTTAGGTTCATAGCTAACTGCATCCTTGAATCCAGACCTGTATGTACGACCGTGGTTATTATGCGAATTGACAGACAAACAATCGGATTTTAGATTTTTAAGTGTAAATAAAAAAAAATCAATTCAATTCAATTATAGCTTTTTGGACGAGGGGCTTCAGTTGAAATTTAGTGCATTACTACTGAGTTTTGGGGTGGAAAGAACTTGTTAATATATCAATACCTAAACACAGAAATAATATGAGTGTTTGAAAATTATTACTGTCACTAAAATAACTTTTATCTGTTGAGTGTCAAAATCTATACTGAAAAGCCAATATTTTTATTTTTAAATTATATCGAAGAAAAATATATGAATATTATTATTTCGAATGTTTTTGCCTTTTGAATTAAATAAATATGAAGAAAATAATACAAACATCTACATCTATCATTTATCACACTACAATAATAGAAATCGGCTAGCTAGAAAATCTAAACTAAGTTTGTGGAATCACACCCTCTCATACAAGGGTCCTAAGAACGCTTCAAGCTAAGAGTTTCCAAATTTTTTATACATTAATTTTCCTACGAGTTCTTCGTGAAGGTGCCATATTAAAATCTGAACATTTAACTTTTGGAATCATAACTCAGGAACTCATTGATCCACGAGGTCAAATTTGTTTAATCTGACTATAACTTTAAGCATTCCCCGTACTCAATAGGTATATGTACTCCCAATTTCGTATTATCTTCAACTAGATTTCAAGTAGTAGTTTAGCCTTCCATCTAGAGTAAGTCGTAACTGATCTTCATCTTCTTTTTGTTTAATTACGCTCGCAAAAGGTAAAATTCGCTATTTTTTTAGATAGTTAGGTAATAAAACACACTTCTACGAATTTAGCTCATCTTGGAAATACAGCCATTTTTGATAATTTTTTTAGTGTATTTATACAAGTTCACATGTGTTCAAAAATATGAATTATTCTAGCTTTTATATGAGTCATTTGACTTTGCATTTCTTTTACATGTTTTTGTGGATCGTACTGTAGATGAAAGTCTTTTACCTTCATCAAGTGAGAATGACTTTTTCAGTTTTTTAAAGATTTATATTAATAAGTTCCGTGTCCCGTATATTCTTGAATGCAATCGGCGGTTCACGACTTTTTGAGATGCAGGATATCTAGCGTAAGTAATTGTCGGAAAAAGCAGCAGGAAAAATTTGTAATAAAAAGTTAACATTCGCATATACAGGAAGGAGTTGGGGCAAGTTATGAGATTCCGATTATAAGGAGCCGTGCATACCAAGACGGCACCAAGCGATGCCATCACCGCTGCTACTGCTACTCTTACCCTTACCCGGACTCGACATAGTTGCACAAAGTTATAACTTTAAAGCAAATTTTCAATAAAAAGAAAAATTTCTCATATATAAGCCATTAAGGCGGACATAAATAATTTTTATTGCCCTGTTATTTCATATTACGAGTGCCAGCTACAGCTACTCTGCCAGTGCCGTGAAACACTTTGTTCGCGAGCTAGAGCGGACGAATCGCGGGTCCGGGTAGTTCCGAAAAGCATGAAGGAGTTTATGAACTGAGCCTTTTGCTGAGTCGCTTCGGTTGTTCACCAACATATTTTTTTGGTACTGTAGCTCGATGGAACTACCCTGCTACACTTCTACATACCCCCATATTTCTATGCTATGCTTCTTTTTACAGCCTTACCATACCACATAAAGCACGCGAAAGTCTGGTGTGCAAGCTTTTAAACATGAAAAATATATTACACGGCGGTAAATACAACTTTTGGCGGAAAACAGGAAATATCACAGCAGCACGGAAAAAGGGAAATGGGGATGATGAAGGCTGCAAGGAGAGTGAAGGATTCGTTACATTTGTTATACGCTGAAGGGTTGGGAATGAACAAATCGCTTTTATACAATAAATTAAAATTTATTCAATTTTTTATGATAAAATGCAGTTATTTTGTTGCTTTCAACATCAACAACAACAGAACAATGTATGCATAAGTCTTCCTTCTTTAGGAAAAATTATATATATTTTTTTTGTATAAGCCGAATTTACAATGTGATACACAGCTTGAATATTTTAAATAAATAATTTTTTTTGTACTTCAGTACAGATAGTAACCTTCACCGCATCCTAGCACTAAACGCGTTCCGGATTTCTCCCAAAAAAAATAATGTTCTGAACAGACATTGGCTATTTTTTTATTGTTTCTTATTTATTTTTTCAATTTCAATAAAAACTTAGCTGATGAAATATTGACATAACTGACATTTAATCTCTTTTGTTAAGAGATCATAAGTGTAAAGAATTCGTAAATAAACCGAAAAATGCTAAATTTACTTATTAGGTGATTGTATAAATTTAAACAACCCCGTCGCAACCACTTAATTTTTTTTAAATGCCAACAAAAAAACTATTTTCAGGTGTTTACATCACGAGACCGCACAAAAAAAACTAATAGAATATCTCGTCAAACCTAAGAAATATGGTGGAATTAGTAAAAAGTTGTACAACACCTTTGCATTGGCAAATATGTTGAATATTGCAAAATCCTGAAAAATTTTTTAGGCAATTATATGGAGAGGTTATTGTTAATAAGTAAAAACCAATTAGATATCTAATTTGTCTCAAATCATAAAAATGAACACATCAACCTTACACCCCCTTGTCAATTGAATATCGGAATAAACCAGAAAATAATTTCATAAGTAAAATAGTTGTATGTATATCTCGACAGACCTAGGTGATATGACGAAATTCGTGAAAATGGATACACATTTTTTCACTGACAATTTGTTTTTGCCCAAACGAATTAAACATTTTTTACAACACCAATGCAAATCAATCATTTCAAAACACTTTTCTAATTTATTAATATATACATACCAAGTTTTAACTTTCTAGCTTAAGCCATACTTGAGATTAAAAAAAACGCACCTAGCACTATACCTTGCTACTACAGTGGCCCTATACAGACAACAACTTTCAGCTTTCAATCATTAATGATTTTTGGGATTTAAAGTTCGAAATGTTTTGCTTTTCTGCCAGCCACACTGTCCCCTGATTTCATGAAAATTGAGTTATATTTCTCTTTCAAAGTTTATGTCTCAGTTAATTTTTATCACATAATAAAATAGTAATTATTTTAAGGCAAAAGTTGGCAGAATATAGGAATCAAAATATCATTTTCGCAAAATATTAAACATCTAACAGAAAAGAAATAAGTAAATAAATTACATAGAGTGTATTTACTGCACATTTTGGTCTCAAAATTAGTGTACTAACTAAAGAAATAGGAAATTTTTATATTTTATATCTGAACAATAAGTACGAGTATGATATAAATATTATATTTGCAAAGAAAAATGTGAAATTTATGTTTATGTAGTACCTAAATAGGTTATACGTGTTTCGCCTTTGAGTCCTTAAGAAAAAATCCGGTCCGGTTTTCTATATGTAAAGAAACAGCGCGGATTTGCCTAATGTAACGTTTTAATCCGAAATTATTTAAAATTCGGAAAGAGCAAACAGTCAGTTATTCGGATTAGATTGGATTAGCTAAGCAAAGCCGTATATCTAAAATACTGAGTTACTATTAAATTATCGGCGAGGATAATAGAAGCAAGTCCAATTTTGGACGTTTAATGAATTAAAAAAAAACATTGAAAATACTAATCTGTGTTCCTTTACTCTGATAAGGAATATGAACGAGAACAACGAATCATGTGCTTGCCTGTATGGACAATTATCGGAACTTTCTCGATTGCTGTGTTCAAATAAAAAACAAATATAATCAATATTCGCCAATATGGACTCTTATCGATATATTCTCGATCATTTGTTTTCGAAAATTGTTCGCCGATGAGTGATGAAGAAAATGTTTGAAATTTTCTTTGAATTCATCAATCGATTCATAAGTAAACTTATTTTGAAACTGTGATTCACTAACAAAGTTTGACATTTAAGAATAACGTTCGAACCTATCGCCTAGATCTCATAAGATTTAAGTACGACTAACATGCATACGTTACTTACGTATTCACAGAAATATTTTGTCTTTGTGTGTCGATGATACATTTTTAGTTATCAATTAAAATATATTATACACATATGTCACTCTTCACTTCTATATGTGTACACCTACATCCTACAGGCTGTAATTGAAAACAACTACGCCAATAATTAAATATCTAGTTATCGTGAGTTCGGCGTATGGGTAATATAACATATGAAATTACTAAATTAAATATGTATGACGAATTTATTATAACTCTCTTTGTTCGCTACCATACAATACAAGGCACAACGATATCAAAATAATTATTACCTCCCACGCATAATCAAAGAATGTATACATAGTAAGTTTTCTAAGAAATGTACTTAATTGCTGCACTGTCGAATGTCATTGCACTGTGTTATAATTTATAGCGCTTTGCACTGAATGAGGCAAATTGAAAAAAAAAGAAAAACAGGTCATAAATATGAAATTGGGAGCAGCTGAATGAAATGAATTAAATATTCAATGACGGATTATAGTTTCAAGCCTAAAATGCACTTGAGTTCAATTCGTGTAATCAATCATTTCATTTTGATCGTTTGGATCGTACAGGTTTCTCTATGTGGCTGAAATGAAAACTCTAAAAAATAAATTAATAAAATCAATGAGTCAGCAGATCCGGTGGAATTTAATTTAACATTAATTAAATAGAGTTACTGCCTTAAAGAATTTATATTCAAATTCATATGAATCTAGTGTTTATGACGGCAGCATGAAAAACAGTTGTCATTCAAAAACTTTGAATAATATTGAGATGATTATTGATCTTTAGTTGCACGACAGCCTAAATCGAGCTGCGGTTCCGAAAATACATGGTATTCAATCGCATACAACAAACGGAACTACTAGTTGAAAAACAAAGTATACTACGATTAATAGGGACTAAAAATAACTACTAATTCGCGAAAATTGGTGAAGTATTTAATTTACAGAATAAGTTGAAAACCTAATTTTTAGATCCAGCCGCCATGTGGAAAAAGAAGTGCCATCATTATTCCCATTTTTTGAAAGAGAAAGTCACTATGGCCAGTGCTTGCCCTAAACCTAAACTATTACAACTATACAAGTAGAAGGTGAAAAACTTTCAATTGAATCTGTGTTGTGCTGGGTTCGAAATTGTGCTGTTTCGTCAATGGGTTCCGTGTTTTTGAAGATCAGATAGCGTAGCGTTGTGTTTTCAATTTTAACTATTAGATTCTGTCTTGAGAACATATTTTGAATTTCGTGAAAAATTACCTATAGTTAATGCATTTTTCTTCAAAAATTATTGTTTTGTCGATGGTCAACGCATATCATGCTAGTAGCCCTTCCTCGCTCTGAAATAAGCTGATATTCATCGGATCGCTTGCACTCTAAAAACAGAATGTATTAAATTATAAATAATATATTAAAAATAAAAATTAGTGAAGTCTTATTGACGTATAGCCGTTCTTAGCGCACAAGGTGGACAATTACATCTATTTTGCTCTATAGAAAGAGTAAATTTAGTCGTAATTTTCCTGAAATGTATTTCATAATTTCATTGTACAGTAGATGCCGCTTATAGTAATCGCGGATAATGTTATGCATTTTGTTATCAAAACAAGTTAGTTCCATTTTCCACAAACGAAATTCATCGCTTATTGGAATAAAAATTCGCTTTATGTTATCATTCGGGCCAGATTTCCATACAACATTACAAGTTTTGTGATTGTATTCTTAATCGCTCCTCTTTTTTCTTCATGTGAATGTGATCAAAAAGGCAAAATAAAAACAATCTCAAAATTAAAGATGATTGCTCTTGGTTTAACATTTATGTAAACATAAGGCGATACATATCATAGATTACTATGAGAAATTTCAGTCTTTTCGTAGCTTCTGAAAACTATTGATGTTGATCGTTCAACAGAATGAGCTCAACTTCGAGTAAGTTTTCGAGACAGTTTAATAGAAGTGGCGCGCTGAGCTGAAAGACATGACCAAAGCTGGATCTAAAACGCTGTACAAGGCTGAATTTGCTAAAAATGGAGAGGATCAGTACCACAGTAAGTGTCCTGATCAGACACTGTCTTATAATCCGGCATGCTAAAAGATGGTGATTCTTTTCAAACGACTTTCTGTAGAAACTGCCTGGATGAGGAGGAAGGGGAAACAGTATTTCATATTCTCTGGAACTTTGTGAAACATTGAAGCTAGAGTTGTAAATAACACTTAATGAATAAAAAAAATAATATTAGATGCTTCGAGCAATCTATATTCAAGCGTGGGAAAATAAATGAGAAAAATTTTCCCCTTCGGCTATTGTTATCATCCGGTTAATGTTATTGCTTATGGCCGGTCCCAAAGTGATTACAATAAGCGGCATCCACTGTACTTTACGTCATTAGGTTTGTTGGGTGTTAGGAATCACATCATCCAAATGTTTTTAAACATAAGAAAGTCGTTCGTTTTCATAATAATAGTAACTGTAATATGTTTTTCTATCATTGTCAACTGAATTAAATTTAATACACTAGATGTTTTTTGAAATTGCGTCTTTAATTTATGATTTTTACTTATCTTAATTAAATGGAGAATTTTTCCCTATAATAAAACAGGAATTTTACACAAAATGTGTGTAATAGTTGCAGTCTCTGTCTAATAATGTATAATGTGTAATGATTATTGATTACGCAGCTATTGTGCAATGATTTCATCACTGATGTGCATTGATTGCGCATATATTATTGATTATTACAACATACGAGTATTTGTGTAATTTTACCATTAGTATCGACGGAAAACATAAAAATAATGGTAAATTTACTGCTTTTAATAAGTATTTTTACTTTCTGTTTTTAGTGTGTACATATGATAGTGGAAAATTAGGAAATAGTGAAGTTTTCATATCAATACAAGAAATCTATTCGGCTCAAGAGGTTATTCCTTAAAAAAAAACAGAAATTTACAACCTACTTCATGCAATATCAGCATATCGAGGAGAAAAAGTCGTTGACTATTTTGACGGAAGAGAAATGTATTTCTCATATTTCTTCTTAATTTGTATATTTTATATTTCATATTATAAAATGTAAATGTGTAATTTATCGCAAAGTGGTGGTCATAGTTTTTGATTGATTTTGGAATGTGTAAATAATTTACGTAGATAACACGAGTTTTCCAATTGTTTTTATTATGGTTATCAGTACTGGTGGTTCTTGTTTTGCAGTACTGAATATGCCGCTAACGCTGAACTTCAGATCCTCGATATATTCACTCCGAAAAACAGATCTGTTTTCGAACCTGTGCAGTTAGTACCTAGTGATGAAGTTTTTGTGCAATATTTGCACAACACAAATGTGTTATAAAAACTAAATAAAAAACTAATTCAGAAACTCAGACCTTAGAATAATTCGCTGCAGTACATAATCTAATAATATTTCGAAAACGTCTAAAACCTAGTAAGTGGATTTTAGAAAATTTTAAAGCGATGCCCAAAAACTTCGTATTAGTCAGCCCTCATAAATAAATGTTATTATCACGATATGTTGCGTTTTTCCAGGTTATCTGGGACTCCGCCATATATCGGATTGTTAACATTTATTTTTGAGGGCTGAGTAAAAAGTGGTTTTCAGAGTCAGAAATGAATCCAGATTTACTATAGATTCTTTCTACTGAGGAATCAGTAAACACAGAGAAATTAAATGATTTTCGAAATTCTTAAACGGACTTAAGAGCACAATAAAGCCAATTTATTCCAATAGAATTGATTTACATTTGGAAGAATGGAAGATGGCCTGTTGCGAATTGACTTGTAATTTTTTAACATTGTTTTTCTTTTCTCTTGTAAAGATCGGTACAATAAAATATTATAATTTTTAAGTGTTAAAAGTACGAAAGTAGTAATCTGAAGTCTGAATTATAATAATATCCAAGAGATATTTCAGGGCTCAGTTGCTGATGATTTTTGTTAATATTATGTAATAATTAGCTTTAGTACGTTACGTCCGTGCACTATATTTTTTGGTCAAACCTCAATGATTTTTGAAACTGAATTTTTACTAAAAGCAAGTGAAACCTGAGTATAAGAGAAAACATTAGTGGCATACTTATTGGAGTCCGATATTTCTAATGCACACGGCCACTGAGTGTCCAGGGGCACAGACTGTTCGGAGTTCGGGGGCACTGAGAGATAGTATTATAAAAACAGAAGTTAGTACTGTGTGATATTGCCAGGATATTTCACATTTAGCGACTCTGATTAACATCCAGCAATTTTCGCCGAGCTGGGAGAATTATGGTGCGAGTAAACGGATGCGTAAAATGAAGGTCGATGTTTAACCAGTTTCTTACTCCGCTCCTGTCTCCAACTCCGTTTCAAAATAATTAAAAAAATCGAGGATCATTACCTAGGATACTTCTTAAGGATTCTCTAGCCAGACATCTCCGAAGACAAAAGACGAAGATATTCATTGAGATTCAAAAACGAAAGTGGTGAAGGAAGTCATCGAAACATCTACCACCAAATGTCCATATTAAAAGATACAGTCATGAATGCAATAGTTAGATTTTTCCGTTCTTATCTCGTCCAAATTAATAATACTATTAAACCGTTTTTTGTTAGAAAAGGAGTGGCCTTTTTAAGACATGCTGTATGGCACAAGAGACATCCCTGCACTAGCTTTATTTGGTGAAAAATAATAAATCGATTAAACATGGAAACGGAAATTGTAAACCAAATTATTCTTTGAGGAAGTCGTGGGTGGAAATCACAATTAGAACAGTGAAAAAGAAGGCGACAAACGTGATTTCTAGGTGGTAAGAAACGTTCATCGAAGGCGGTGGCAAAAGAATCATCAGAATCAGTGTGGGTACGACAAAGTGGAAATCCATAACGTACAAAAATAGGGATGAGATCTGGGGCTGTGTTCGAGGCCAATGCAGAAGCTTCGCTCGCTAATAGAAGACAGGACGATTGGGCCGGAGAACTCCACGATGAGAAAAAATCAAAATTTAATTAGCATCGAGGTATATTGCAATAGGCGGTATGGGTACTATAGGCTGCCATCGCAGAATCAGAATCATCCTGGCCTGGTAGCATCATACGAATGGCATCGACTCCGAAGGGGTGTTGAAGGTTGCACATAAATGCTACACACGGTTTTGCATAGAAATTGAAATGGAAGGAGCACCTCAATATGACGGGGGCTCCAAAAGGAAAGAGGCATTGATATTAAGCCGAAGCTGAAGCTGAAGCAAAAGGAAAAACATACGCGGCGTTGGGAGTAGTTGCAACAAATTTCGGATTCTATCCATAGTTGTACGATGCACTGTATGCTAGCTTGAGCTATGAGGAAGGGGTATCAGCAACCCTGTGAGCTTAGTACACACTTTCGTGGCAAATGTTTATACGTGCTGCAAAGGTGCAAGTATGTAGCCATAGCCAGCGAGATTCTATTCTCAACTACTTGCACATGACTACCGATCCCTTTCTCCGGGCCGTGTGTCCCATATTCCATCATCCAGGACCCAGATCCTGGAAACAAGAGTATTCTTCGATCTCGTATACGTAGAATGAGAGACGTTGAATGATTGATTTATTCCGATGAAATGAAATAGACGAGGTACACGAAGCGGTCAGTAGGCGGAGTTTTATCAGTCCTTTGACCGTACTATGACTGTTTTATGTGAGTACTATATGTAAGTGTGGCGAGATGTTCGCCAGGTATATTGGTACACCATACATGGCCTCACTATAGTCTTTCGTAACTCTCCATAGATCCGCAACATCCACTGACATTTCTGATTGATCTCTTCCACCGTCTCCCTATAGGAGTACCCATCTTGCAGCTTCGAAAAGAGATGGACGATGAGTAGTCCATCTCTTTTCAGCCAGCAATTTTATTTTAATTTCAAGCAAAATTGTTTCTTAGGCTTGACCAATGCTTGTCGTCGTACCTTCGCTTCAGGTCGCACCCCGCTATTCGGTATGCATTTTCCAGCCGATAGCAGAACCTATACCGACGCTGTGGAAAACTTTCAAGAACTAAATGAACACACGTTCGCAAAAATACGTCAGAATTGATTCCAGGTGAAACGAGCGGACCAAAAGGATACTAAGAAACGTACAGCCTCTAGATGTGAATATTGAAATTTTCCTTCATAAAAAAATGCTTGTAATTAAGTTACGAGTATGAATAGTTTGATGTTGTTGCCTCTGGCTATGTCGTTGAATAACATCATTTAGGTGGAGAATAATGTTTAAGTAGGGCGCAGGACACAGGAGTCGATTCTAGATATTCTTCAACTTTTTCTATGGGAACATCTTTTGATTGTATACAATTTTATTGTATTTTTTTATGAAAAAGGTAATTTCGGCAAAGGATTTCTTTTCTTTTCCTTAAACTCCAAGATTTTGCCCCGAAAAACAATGAAGACTATTGTAAAATTTTTTGTTTCTTTATTTATTTTTTCAATTTCAATAAAAACATAGGAAATGAAATATAACCGACTTATAGGTGATTATACAGTAATCCCGTTAAAGTAAAAAACAGCTCGATATCTTTTTAGATCTAAGAGATATGTCAGAATTCATAAGGACGTATACTAATATCTTATACATACTTAGGGGGTTGAAAACATCGCACAATCCTAAAATAAATTTTTATTGTATATAAGTCCATATAAGTAAAAGCGAATTTGATACCTTATTAGACCTAAAAGATTTGTCGGAATTCATGGAGACTTTATCATCATCAATGGCGCGACAGCCCAAATCGGGCCAGGGTCTGCAGGATACATTGTCTGAAGTCATCTCGGTTCAGCGCCCGCATCCTCCAATTTATGCATCTACGAAGCGATCTGCAATCTGCGTCAACTGAGTCCTCGTATCTTTTCCGCGGTTTTCCCACCGGTCGTTTGCCATGAGCTCTACCTTTCAATGTGCGTTTAGCAGGGACGTCATTTCAGTTTTTTCTAGGGGGGGGCAAGATGTTATGTTTGTATATATAAATATACATATGTTATATATAATCTATAAAAATACATAATTCAGGGGGGGGACGTCCCTGGCGTTTAGGAATTCTTCCGTCGTCCATTCGCTCCACATGGCCTGCCCATTGTAGCTTACGAAATTTTATAAGGGTCGATGCGGCTGGGTCGTCATAGATGTTATACAACTCGTTGTTGTACCGGATACGCCATTCAGTGCCTTCTCTTACTGGTCCCAAAATTCTTCGAAGAATTCGTCGTTCAAAAGCGTCTATTGATTTTTCAGATGCTTGGGTGAGAGTCCACGTTTCGCTTGCATATAGTAGCACAGGTCTTATTATGGTCTTGTATATGCGAAGTTTGCTCAGTCTGTGCACTTTTTTCGATTTTAAGATCGGGAGAACCGTGAAATACGCCTTATTTGCTAATGTGATCCGTTGTTTTACTTCGTCCCGTTCGTTGCCGTCTATTACAAGGTGTAATCCCAAGTATGAGAAATGATCCACATTCTCCAGGTTGTAGTCCCCACGGTCATATTTTGTCTAGTTGGAGCGTTTCTTTTTGTTTGGGTCATGAACTTGGTCTTATTATCATTGACCCTTAACTCGACATCCTTTGCCGCTGAGTCTAGACAGTGGAAGACTTCCTTCACATCTGGAACAGATCTGGCCGTTATGTTTACGTATGTCATCCGCGTACACCACTAGTTGAGTGGACTTGATTAGTAGGGTACTTTTGGTATCGACGGGTACCTTTCTGATGACATATTCCAGGACGAGATTGAAGAGCATGGGAGCGAGCATGTTTCAGGCCGGATTCTGTTCGGAAGCTTTGGGTAAGCTCGTTTCGTATCCTTACTTGGGATTCAGTGTCAGTTTTGTTAATCGGACGAGTTTTGATGGAATGCCGAAGTCAATCATTATTTTATATACTACATTACGATCTGTACTTTATACGGAATTCATGGAGACTTGCATAACTACATTATCAACTTGCGTATTGAATATTGAAAAATGCTTAAATTGGTTTTTTGGCGATTATATTAAAAAAACGCGAATTCGATATCTCATTACACAGAAGAAATATGTGGGAATTCGTGAAAACGTACAAAACTACTTTACAGTTCTTAGGGGTTTAATATCGAAAAGACTTGATGGTTTTTAGATGCCTATATAAAAAGATTTCTAGATGCCGTTATAAAAAGCGCGCTGAAGTAAAATTAATTCCATTCCTCTACAGATTTTAAAGGTATGATGAAATTCATGAAAATATAAATAAACCCCTTTTCACGCACAAGATTTTTGTCCCAATTCCGTACGTGGACGCAAATCTGTCTGAACTTCTTTTTTTCTTCTTAAATTAGTTTTGTAATACATATACATACCAACTTTGAACTTATTCATATACATACCAACTTTGAACTTTCTAGCATAAGCCGTTCCTGAGAACCAAAATATACCCCCTTACTTCTTTCCACCTATTATAGTTTTGCTTTCCACCTCTTTATACCTCACCACCACCACCCCTAACATTTTTGCGTTTCTACTAGAGGTCTAATGGGTCTTCCTTCTGTAAAGACCATGTCTGACACGGGTTCTTGACATATTAATAGAATAAAAATGTATCTTTTAGAAAGATTCTTATTCTCCCCTCACCCACTTTCATTGCCCCACTCAAAAACTTTACATATATCGTAGTTCACTTGATAACTTTAAATTTTATCTTTCTGACGTAATCAGTTCGGAAGATTTTCTAATTCCAAAGTTTTTCAGCCCATACACTACCTCACTCTTCAAAATTTGGTTTCTAATTATACGCTCCTACTATGCCTACAAACAATAACCAAGTTTTAACCCCAAAAATTCATCCCTTAAAGGGGTTTTCCCAGTCTACCCATTAAAAATTAGAACTTAATAAATATCTCAACGCGTTTCTGAACTACGAGCCTTCAACCGCGTTTGAGTATCGCGTATACAGTGGACTGACGAAAACTTTTTTGTTATTTTTGAAATCTACTAGGCCTAAAGCGTGAAAATGTAAAATTTCAGTGTTGCAAAGTTTTTTTTGAAAATTCAGGTCGATCTCAATTTTCTGTTATTAAAAAATAATCAAGTCGCTCTCAGTACTTGGACATTTACAAAAATTTATTATTTCTATTACAATAAACTGGACATTTATGCCCGATATTGACCCAGAACATCATGCTAAAACAATAAAATTAACCAGCTTAAAGCACTAAATCTATGGAACGATGTAAAATCCGGAAGACTACAAACCCTCAAATCCGCTTGAAAAAAATTTCAATGTTATCCCAGTTATTTGAATTTTTGGTCTAAATTATGAGATTTTTCGAAATATTTGTAGTACATCAACGTGCGAGAAGACCATGATAAGAATGGTAAAAATAACAGCTAATGTCAATTTTATAAATTTTTGCCATAAAAAAAGGTAATAACTTATTTTACTAATGGAAATAATCTTTTACTTAACTAAATAAATTTATTGAACATGATAATTATTATTTTTTAAATAACACAGAACTATATTTCATAATTACGTAATAAAAGAAAACATGTCTCCTGGTAAAATGCATAGATGAATTGAGAAATCTGTTAAATTACATTATAGCTAACGAATGAATTGTTGTTGGTCTTAAATTTTGCATTATTTGCAATTAATATTTCGAATAGTTGCTTAAACTAAGTACCAACTACCTACGAGTACATAGCTCAGACTAAACATTAAACAATTGCCGAATAACAATTTGTTCGTGTTGAATTACACTCGTATGATTATTATGTAGCCCGAAATAAAACTGAAAGGAAATAATCCGAAAGTCATCATTTAATTACGAAAGTTGGTTCTTTGGGTAGCAGGCCTCGAGAAACAGCCTACTTTTTTCAAGGCAATTGCATGAGAACCAAACTGAGGGAAAACCACTCGAATCGGCTTCCCTACTGTCTACAGAGCCACAGAGCTTATTGTACTTTGTACGAACGCCATCCATCGCCAATCCCAAAATTAAATAAAGCGAGTGATTCCCTTCGTCAAAACTCAGAAGGCCTTACCAGCTCGCTCCTTACTTTGATGAGTCATCCGTCCGAGAAAAATTGTTATTGTATTTTTCCAGCAATAACGAATTACAAATTACAATTTTTATCATTTTTCATATTTTATTATCTTTTATTATCGATGTTGGTATGGTTGTTCTGCTCGCTCGTGTTTTTGTTGTTGTTCTTCTTCGTTTTATTGCCCACCCAAACAATCCACGCTCGAACGAGGGATGGGAAACGTGAAAGCGCCGCAGACCCAACGATGACTTGCTACAAATTTATATAAAAAAAATTTATAATAAGAACTGAAATAAAAACAAAAACCCGGTTCCATTACAATCGGGTTGCACAACTCTGGCTGGCAGAAGTTTCTGGCTGGGAAGAGCACTGCCGCCCGCCCGCATAAACATAAACGTCGCGCCCGCACTCCACCCAAGTCCATTTTTATTTTGTTTAATTAAAAATCGATGAAATAACAAAATATAATTATTTATCAAGAGTTCGTTCTGCTGCGTATTGGCCGTGCTGTAGCGTAGCATTTCTGCTGTATTGTAGCGCAATCCAAACAAACTTGCTCAACAGAAAATAATTTCTTCGTGTTGATTGCACGCTCGAAGACATTCGGAACGAAGAAAATAATGCCAGGGAAGGAGACATTGAACGGATACAAAATACAGTGGCGTCACTGTAAAATTTATAGAAATTATTATAAAAAGCCTCAAAATTTATTGGTACCTGCCGCTCCACCTCAAAGTTTAAAGAGAAAGAAAGACTCTTTTGCTGATATGGTAAGCAGCATTCGAATGAGGTCGAGGATCTCGTCCACTGAGAATCTCATCCTTACGATTTTGACTCAAAACTAATTTGTTTTAAAAAATATCGCAGATTTTTCTTTTATTGCTACAGATTTATTACTGAAGCGCGTCTGAATTCTTCAGTTCCACCCAGCGACAGACAATCATTGACTCATTGAATGCCGACATTATTAATATTAATTAATTATTTAATTAATTATTAATTTTTAACTGGGCCAATAGAGCTACTGGCGACGACAAGCCACCGGTTTTGTATAAAGCGCTTTGAAGCCAAAAACACGGTGAGAAGTGAGACAAAACAGGGTCGTTATATCAAATTGATGTTGTATTGTAGCGTGTGAGTGAGTGAGACAAAACAGGAGTGTTATGTCAATTTGTTGTTGTTTTGCGTGCAAGTGAATGCGACGACGTCCGCCTTCAAATCAATCGCTGCTTGTCATCTCCAGTATTAAGGTTTCCAGATTGGGCTATTTACCGCGATTTAGGTTATTTAAATATTAAATTCGCGGGTGCAAATTTCAAAAAGCTACTTATAGCTTTTTGGGCTATTCGGCAAACGAAAATTGTGTTAGTTTGCTAGTTTACAACAGAGCCGATTTACGAGAAAAAAAAATAGAAATATAAAAATTAGAAAATTCAATTTTAGTCGTCTCTTGGATTAAAACTGCTAGTGTTACCGGCTCAAATACAACGTTTGCAAACTACATCATATCACAAATCCTGTAGCTACTAAATTGTCGGTTCTCAGTTCTCTCTAATGAAAAATAATACTTCACACGATATCTATCTGGTATTTGCAAACTAAAATTAATTTAGAATCGGTTCATTATTTGTTGGCTTTCTACAAATGAACCACTTTCTTTCAAGTTAAGGAAAGCCATCGAAATATAACGTACAAGAGATAATAGATTTACTGATATTGATTACTGTCGTAGCGTTAAATTTTTTCATAATTTATTAATTCTTATTTTTACTGGATTGGTGGGTTACAAACATGTGTTGCAAAAATTAAAGTTATTGTTACGTGTGTACTTTGGTAATCCGAACTCACTTATTAATGGCATTAAGGTTTCCAGAGAAAAACAACACCTTGCAATATCGTGGAGAGGTTCATATACTTCTCGCGTAATAGTTACTTCTTGCGCATTTCACACAAACAACCGAATATGCTGGAAATCTCTTGGCTCAACACATGCAGTATATAAGCGCTGCAGAGCCCGGTGATATGTTTTTCTGCTGCGAGAATGAAACGACGATCAGTTCTACGCGAAATTGTATTTTTAAAGTGATTTTCATCGATAACAGCGATCAAGTAGTAAATGAAATCGAACTGTATTTTACTTGAAATCGCGGCGAACCTCTAGTTTACAACATTAAGTTGAACCGCTTGTATGCAACAATGTATGACGCTAATCGGGAGGCGGGTTGATCTTCTTTAGACGCAGGATCTGATCGCTTAGGCGAAGATGATTATGAGGTGCTTACATTATTAAATATTGATGTGCTTCTTGTAACATTAACTAATATACATTATTATTCATAAAAGCAAAACGCCATATCTTATTTTTGCCTGATAACTTACATGTAGGATAATCCACTGAAGATTTTGATCCCATTGAATTATGAAAATTACAAATTATATGTCATGAATAATTTGATTATTGCACTTAATATTTTTCAGGCAAGACTTTTAAAATTGTGATAATGTGAATTTATATAATATTTTCACACACATATTTACATTACAGTGTTTCTTAAGAATTCTGGAGCACAGTTTGTCGTCGAAATCGCAACGTTCAACACATTTAAGTAGGTCTGATAAATGTCAACGTAGAGCGCGGTATTTGGACTACAAGCCTTCGTGCGGGTTTTGGGCTATTTCATAAGCTCAAATTTTGTTTCTCTTTTAAAGGTTTCCTGGGCCTAACTCCTCTAAAATCTGTTAATGCCATATCTGGTACGGTTCTTAAGATATTAAAATTGTTTTTTTTAAATTGCTATCTCCCACTTCCATCCCTAAGAAATTTGTCATTTGGTAGACCCCACAGGCAATCCTGTATATACAAACCATATTTTATCTTTCTGGCACAATTAGCTTGGAAGATATTGCAATCCAAAGTTTATCATCCCCACTACCCACCTCCTCTTCCAAACTAAAGTCCTTGTTTGGGCTCCTAAGACTACCGCAAAGTTTCAACCTTCTGACATCAATCGTTCAGGAGATATAGATTTTACAATGTTCCAATCCTGGCTTTCAAGCCAAATCGTCAAATCAAGTCAAATTTCGGACACACATATTTTTTTGTTTTAAATTACTTCAAGGCTCACATACCCCTGTAGTAGGTCTGATAAATGTCAACGTAGAGCGCGGTATTTGGGCTACAAATTTTCGTGCGGGTTTTGGGCTATTTCATAAGCTCATTCGGCGGGTTCTGCAGTCAACTATCTGGCAACCGTGCAGTATATATATCTCTATGACTGGGGCAGTGTAAATTAAGTTAAATTCAATGCATCAAAAACAAAAAACCTGTTGTACACTGAAAAAAGATGGAACTACCTTTGAAAAAATTTTACAAAGTCCAATCAGTCAAACAGTCTTGGAATAGTCGTAACGAATTCTTTGAACTCTTGTTTATCTCAACCATTTACAGTACCCACTTTTCCCACCGACTTGAATATAATTTTCATATATGAGCCAGAGCACGATATACTTGGATGGAGTATGAAAAATATAGGTGACGATTTAATCAATAGGTGTGTTTTCTTGCGCACTTATCCAGGTCAGAGCAGGTTAGAAAATTTATATACAAAACAACAATAACGTTGCTATTTATACTCTAGATGAAATCATATAGAGTATTATAAGTTTAATCCAGCCCAAAAGTTTGTAACGCATAGAACCAAGCCTCGGACGAAAAAAAGTTATATATTATTTTTTGTTTATCTGTGGCCAAAAACCTCAAATCCGCCTGACGTCCGTCCGTCCGTCCGTCCGTCCGTCCGTCTGTCCGTGAACACGATAACTCAAGAACGCCTTCACCTAGGACCTTGAAATTTTGAATCTGGATGTTTGGTTGAATTTGTAAGGCTAAGTTCGTTAACGGGCAAAATCGTCCTACTCCTTCGGGTAGCTGCCATACAAAATGTCCTTAAAACACGTGTTCAAGAATATCGGTCAATAACTTCAGCAGGGTTTTAGCTACGACATTGAAATTTTGTATGTGTTATTTTTCCAATAGTTGGAACTAAATATATGATTATGAAGAAAATCCTGTTAGTCCTTCGTGTAGCTGTCATACAAATATCCTGTCAAAATGTATTCACTTAATTTACGAAACTCACTATAACTCAAGTAATCTTTTAGCTACGAATTCGGAATTTTGCACAAATTAGTTTTGAGTGAAAAGGAAGTTCGAGTTTACTAATCAGCGAAATCCTTTTACTCCTTCTGGTAGCTGCCATACAAAATGTCCTTAAAACACGTGTTCAAGAATATTAGTCGATAACTTCAGAAGGGTTTAAGCTACGACTTTGAAATTTTGTATGTGTTATTTTTTCCAATAGTTGGAACTAAGTATATGATTATGAAGAAAATCCTGTTAATCCTTCGTGTAGCTGCCATACAAATATCCTGCCAAAATGAATTCACTTAATTTACGAAACTCACTATAACTCAAGTAATCTTTTAGCTATGAATTGGAAATTTTGTACAAATTAGTTTTGAGTAAAAACGAATTTCGGGTTTACTAATCAGCAAAATCCTTTTACTCCTTCTGGTAGCTGCCATACAAAATGTCCTTAAGACACGTGTTCAAGAATATTGGTCGATAACTTTAGAAGGGTTTAAGCTACGACATTGAAATTTTGTATGTGTTACTTTTTCAATAGTTGGAGCTAAATATATGATTATAAAGGAAATGCTGTTAGTCCTTCGTGTAGCTGCCATACAAATATCCTGTCAAAATGTATTCACTTAATTTAGGAAACTCACTATAACTCAAGTAATCTTTTAGCTACGAATTCGGAATTTCGTACAAGTTAGTTTTGAGTGAAAAGGAAGTTCGAGTTTACGAATCAGCGAAATCCTTTTACTCCTTCTGGTAGGTGCCATACAACATATCCTTAAAACACGTGTTCAACAATATTTTCCGATAACTTTTGAACGCTTCATGCTTCGAATTTGAAATTTTGTACTCGTTAATTTTTGAATGGTTCCAAGGAAAAGGATAAATATGTAAGAAATCGAGTGAGTCCTTCCTGCACCTCCCATGTGAAAGTCCTTCAAAAAGAACTTTTTTTTTCGATGACTTAACCAGTTCAAGAAAAGAAATTAAACACTGAATATTGTCTTTTAGGTTTGAGTAGCAATCTAAAGGCAGTCCTTAATAAAGGACATATAACATGCACACACGTAATTCTACTTTATCCCCAACTACAATATAAATCGGAGTTCAGTATTCATCTAGAGTATTATACGATTGGCTTGCAGCCGATCGTGACTGCAGTATGTTTTTATGACGTTTTTATAACTTTTTTCCATAGATAGTAGGCTAGATTAGAGAATTTAACGCGAATAGCTGCCTCAGTGAGCTCACAGGGGCAGCTATCTATGGAAAAAAGTCATAAAAACAGCAATGTTGTTATTTTGTATATAAATTTTCTAGCCTGCTCTGATCTGGATAAGTGCGCAAAAAAACACACCTATTGTTAGTTACTATTGATTCTCTAGTGCAGCGCCGTAATGTCGGTTGCATCGCTGTTAATACTCTAGATGAAACCATAGAGTAGTATGAGTTTGATAACTTTGAGCCCGAAAATGTTATAACTCATAAAACGGAAATTCGGACCAAAAGATTTCGTGTATAATTTTTTGTTTAGGGATAGCCAAAATCCATAAATCCGCTTGATGTCCGTCCATCTGTCTGAAAAAAAAATAGAACGCCTTGACCTAGGTAGCTGAAATCTCGAAATCTGAAATTTGTAAGAGTTCGTTAACGGGCAAAATCGTCCTTAAAATACGTTCTCACGAATATTGGCCGATAACTTCAAGCGCTTTAAGCTACGACTTTGTACACGTTGATTTTTTAATAGTTGCAGATAAAGATATGGATATGAAGAAAATCGTGTGGCCGCCACAAAAAAACCTGTAAAAATTTTTTCATGGAATGTTCGAAACTCACTATAACTTACAATCAGCCATGAAGTCGGAATTTTATAGAAATTAGTTTTTAGCTAAAATGAAGTTCAAGTTCATTAATCAGCGAATTCCTCCACTCCTTCGGATATATACAAAAAATCCTTAAATCACGTGTCAATCAATATTGGTCGATAACTTCAGAACTCTTCAAGGTGGGAATTCGAAATTTTATACACATTATTTCTCAATCATCCCTGCTGTCGATAGGAGTAGAAGAAACGGTAACGAGATGGATAGTAGCGATGCTTGACTCTCGTAGAATCTCGGCTCAGCTCGGAGGTAAAGGTCTCACTGTACGAGCGGTGAAGGGATGCCCTCAGGGAGGTGTACTCTCCCCACTACTGTGGTGCATTGTTGTAGATGATCTCCTTAAGGATCTGAGCATCAAGGGTTTTGAGACTCAAGCATACGCTGATGACCTGGTGATCACTGTAAGAGGTAAACATGACTGTGTCATTTCGGACCGCATGCAAGAGGCCCTAGAGATAGTAGATCACTGGTGCATCCAACAGGGATTAAGTATAAATCCAAGTAAAACAATTATAGTGCCATTCACTAGAAGACGGAAGGTAAACTTAAGGCCCCCGATTGTGAGAGGAACTACAATTGAATTCTCTTCCGATGTCAAATACTTGGGAATTACCTTGGACAAGTGTCTGACTTGGAATTTACATCTTAAAAACATCTCCACACGAGTAACATTGTCTTTTATGGCGTGTCGAAGGCTCTGTGGTACCACTTGGGGTCTCAGACCAAATATGGTATACTGGACCTACAAGTCTATTATAATACCAATGATCACATATGCCGCTATGGTGTGGTGGCCAAAGGTTGAACAAATCACAGCACAGAAGGCCCTGCAAAAAATTCAGAGGCGTGTCGTTCTTAGCATTACAGGGGGACTTAAATCATGTCCCACTGCTGCAATGGAAGCCATGATAGACTTGGCCCCATTACACTTAGAGATAAAGAAGGAGGCTCTGAGAGAGGCCATAAGGCTACAGCAGTACAATAAATTCAAGGCAGGAGACCTTGTCGGTCACCTTAAAATTCTACAGGAATTTAATCAGAAGGACCTAACCGACTCAGTAAACGATAACATGCCAAAGGTATATGATTTTGAGAAACCATATATGGTGACTCTGGGAGATCGTGTATCATGGCAATCTGGTCTACCAGATTTTGGGGAAGGTGCTTCAGTCTGGTACACGGACGGCTCTAAAACCTATAGTGGAACTGGAGCGGGCGTATTTGGACCCAATTGTAAAATATAGACGGCAATGGGACAAACCGCCACTGTGTTTCAGGCTGAGGTACATGCCATAGAGCTGTGCGCAGGTAAACTTCTACTGAATAAACCAAAAGGCGCTACAGTTATTATCCTATCTGACAGCCAAGCGGCACTGCTAGCGCTGAAATCTTATTGTTTCCGTTCTAGGCTTGTGTGGGACTGTCATACTCTTCTTAAAGAGCTGGCACATCATAATAGTCTAACCCTGATGTGGGTGCCAGGACATGAGGGTATTCCGGGCAATGAATCGGCTGACCAGCTAGCTAAGCGGGGAGCCAACTCACCAATGATTGGCCCGGAACCATTCTGTGGAGTAGGTAAAGGCTTCATTAAGGATGGTATTTTTAAGTGGATAAATCTTCAGGTGGAAGATTATTGGAACTCACTTTCAGGACTTAGACAGTCAAAGAAATTCCTGACCTTCTCAAGTAGGAGAGCGTCGGAATTCCTTTCCTTAAGCAGGTATAACGCACGGGTCATAATGGGATATTTTTCCGGACATTATTTCCTTAATTATCACCTTAAGATCATCGGTAAAGTATCACTAGATACATGTCGATTCTGTGATATCACATCTGAAACCACGGCACACATTCTGTGTGATTGTGATGCAGTGGCCAGATCAAGAAGGCAGATTCTCGGTGGATTTACTCTCACCTGTGAAGACCTGTCGAAGACTCCCCTGAGTAAAATCATCTCCTTTCTCAAAGGAATCGATATGGCCTAGGGAGTGGTTAAGAGCCAGGAACAAAAGACCTCTTAGGTCGTAGTTCGAGAAGTAGTGAGGCTTCTTTAGGCTCTACCAGTTTTAATAAAATAAAATAATAAATAATCCCTGCTGTCACCATACAAAAGTCCCACGTGATTACGGGTATGTTCTCACCTTTCGGCCGTACATTTATATACCGTTATACGTTTATAGTATAATCTATTATCTTCTGTTTTTTGTCGCATCAAACACTCATCGATAGTTTTCCTCTCCCAATTTTGTAATCCTGTGCAATGACGGAATTTGGTCTCCATTCTGTTTGCTGCATCGTTTGGTAGCGTCGGCGAATTCGAACGCATCAATTGTGGGCGATAGCGATCTCCCGTGATGGTTTCGTTGGGTTTGAGGAGCTCATAATACGCTGCATACAGCTCATCCCACCAAATATAGATCATGAGTTTGGAACC
This sequence comes from Beris morrisii, assembly GCA_951812415.1. Lineage (NCBI taxonomy): Eukaryota > Metazoa > Arthropoda > Insecta > Diptera > Stratiomyidae > Beris > Beris morrisii. The sequence continues at coordinate 1,110,503 of OX638310.1, forward strand.
ATGGATATTCGGCTTTGCCGTTGATATTGAGGCATGGACGGATTTAGTCCACAATTTTCTACTCTTTGGGTTATCGTAGTGTATTCACTTTTCATTACCAGTAACGATACGATTCAAAAAACCTTCCCCTTTCGGTCGTTGGAGCAGCTGTTCAAACGTTAAAAAATTCCGTTCGACGTCTCTCGGCTTCAATTCGTACGGCACCCAATTTCCTTGTTTTTGCATCATTGCTAATGTTTTTAAACGTTTGCCAACTGTTCTGGGATGAACTCCTATTAACAAGTTGAACAATTTTCAAAAATGTTATGTTATTGTTTTAGTAGTAATTCTGTCAAAATTGGATGCGTGTCGAGTCTAGTCTTAATGCAATATAGTGCAATAAATGAGAAAAGTTCATTTTTATTTAAAATAAATTCGGCGAACTGGATCATATTCTGACTTTTCCATAATAAGTTCGTAATAAAATAAATTAATTATTCTATTTAGTGTATTGAAGTCAATTTATAGCTGATTTACTCGTACATCGCAAGATTTCGAACCGGTGTTTGGGAAATATTATGATTTTTTACAAGATTTCCCACCCATTTAAGAGATTTTGATGATATACAGCCCTGAAATATATGTTTCACGTTTCACCATAATATTCACTGTCACATATTTTTAAAAAAATTCTTAAAAATTTTGTAACAACAATCGGCTGTTAAAATTTGAAATGTTAAACAAATATCGTCAGGGCGATGTAAATATTTTTTGAGATTTTGAAATCTAGTTGCTGAAATCTGGCGATGTAGATTAGGTATTAGATGGAATTGACAAACACCCCAAGCCGGCATTATCCCTTAAGACAATTCCGTTCCAATTTGCCGCATTTCAACTTCAACTTCAATCGATCAGGCTCCAGTTTTCCTCCTTATTTTTCTAAAACAAAAATTCATAATTCATATGAGCAGTCATCTGATCGAATTTATCCTTACAACTATTGATTAGTTATCATTTGGGTTTACCTGCACCGGTTAAAACATATTTTAGAAGTAGCTGGACTATGTTTACTGAACTGAAGAAAAAATGTGTGACAACTGACAACCTTTGATATGAAAAAAACCTTTTTTTTCCTTATAATTTCTTACCATTGTTAAGTCTCAAGACGCTCGTGCGCCACTGTCTCCTCATCGATAATAATTGCAAGTAAATTTGTTCGTTTTGATGTTTCTCTCCTCTTCGCTGTTTTTAGTGCTGAGTTTGTGTTTTTATTCTAGTGCTGACGATTATACAAGTTTGCTTCAAGTGTCCCCTGCATCCGCCTCCCTTTGCGTCCCTTTCCCGACCCACAATCCTAATAACGAATAAAACTCGAGCCTGTATCGGTGCGTGGAAGCTGATTATATTTTTTTGTCTCATTATTAATTAATTTCAATTCTTTTTCCTCTTTCGCTCTTCTTTCGGAAAACTCCTTTCCCATCGAAAATGATAGCCACCCGAAACCAGGGAACAACAAAAAATTTATAAAATAAAACGGAAAAAACGAGAAACGAAAAGAATATATTTCTTCATTTCCATTTTTTATTCGGAAAATAATTATTTTTGCAAAATGTATAGGAACGTATCAACGGACGGGACGGGATGGGATTAAGGAGATTGTGGGGTTGTTGGGATACCACCAGTTTCATCAATAGTAGCGTGGAGCGTGGAGAGCCGCCACAGCCACCCCCTTCGGTTGCATATACGAATCGACACGTAGCACGCGCGAAAGCTGAAAAACGTTTTCAACCGAACGTAAGGAGAGCTTTTCCGCCTTTTTTGCTTGGCATATCTCTGACTTGGTCCTGTGGTGGTAAAGGATGAAATCAGGGCGATAGTCGGTGGTAAGGTTTGGGTGGCACAGACCGGTATCCCGATGCCGAAGCTACACACATCGCGATAGTATAGTAGGCCTCTGTCTCTTGATATGAAAGTGCTCGCTCCACAAGGTTGTATCCTCGCTTTTGGGTAGCGCTTTCACGTGGAAAGAGGTCCTCAAACAGACCCGTAATGACTGGACAAGGTTCGAATAACATTCAACCCCGGAGTGGTCAACTGGAGAGGCACGAGAAGAAAAAAATATCGTAAACTCATTAGCAATGCACGCATATTGGGCCCAAGTTTTTGTCGAGGAAGGCTGCTTTTTCCACACAAGTCTTGTTTGCCTTGGGCAGGCGAGACTTCCTTTCAATAAATTATCGAACCCGCAGTTTTGCAATTAGAGCTGCCCTTCAATACTATCATCGGACGACCGATATGGCTCTGGAAACATTTGTTGCGATTTTTTCCATCAACGATGCCGCGCAATTTTCTAGCAATGAGGAAACGCAATTTCCTCGTTAATTGAATCAGCTTTGTTCGATAAGTGATTGTTGTATGCACTCTAGGACTATGCGGAGTATTCTTGTGAAGTTTTTATATTGGATACCCTTAAAAAATTTAAAATTTTCTATCTAACGAATAAAAAGGAAATAAAAGCCCTAATTTAATTACCTTCAAGACCTCCCACTTTTAGATCAAAGGTTCTATATCCAGGAAAGAATGAACTTGTGAATATACAAGTAAGCGCTTGCAGTTAAGTACGATTTGTCTTTTTCGCTGTCATGCCAGAAACTTTTTACATACATATGTTATCAAACCTGCTAGAAAAGTAATTTTAGTTAAAATTTCATGTTTCAGTAGGAGGTTAGTATATTTTGATGAAGTTCGAAATATCCCTTATAGGTCTGATGAGATGTCTCATTGGAATTTATTTCTACGGGTTCCTTTTCATACCAAGGGGGTGACAAATTGGTTGGATGACAATATAAGGTTTTAAGAATATAATTTAACGTTACACTTAATTTTACATAGCTAGTTATCGAAAAGCATTAGCATTCACAAGATTAAAAGAGTGAAACAAATTTTATAATACATATACATATTTATTCGTTTAAGAAAATTTTAAAAATTATTTTTCTATCAAACTTAGAAAAATTAATGTACCAGTCTCAATAGCTGAGTTTCTCTACACAGTTTAAAATTTAAACAGTGCATTTTGCAACGGTTTCTGGTCCAAAAGTGCACTATCCCGAGAAAGAGAAACTGCATCTAAATACAAATATATCATTTGCATGAAGCCTAAATAGCATTCATTAACTTGGCTGTAAAGACGACTGTCTGATCTCCATATTTTTAAGTATAGCCTAAGCATATTATAGTACACTAAGGGCCGTATTATTCACCTCGGGTTATTTTGGCCTTAACCAGCTGTTAACTTATCCGGGGTATTAAATTTAATCACTGGTTAATTTCTCTGGGTATAAAATTGTATTATTCACCTCAGGTTAGCGATTTAGTAGGTCGGGTTATCTTAACGGCTGGTTTTCCATTTTTCCATTATTTTTCCAGTCAAACGTCAAGAATTTTATTAATTATTTACAGAATGTGACATTTTTCTTTCTTGTGAATATTTAAATTTGTATTTTCAGGAAAAATGTGAATTATTGACTGCAATTTTTTCATGGTTGCGGATCTGGGAGCAGTACAAACGACGTGTGTGATGCACGGTTTACACGTTCAACGAGAACCATTCCATTTGATTCTGATACTTTTCTGAGTGTGTGCTTCCGGGTGATTGGTGTGGACAGTCGATTGAAGGCTTGCATCTCCCAAACCCTTGGAGCTATTGAATTTAAGTTTATTGGTAGGGTAGATTGAGTGGACCCCTTCAAGTGATAAGTTTCTAGTGGAGGGGTGAGAAAGGATGTGGGTGGCGTTTTAGACGCAAAACTTTGGTTCTTATATTTCAGAAGCCACTTATGCTAGGAAGCTGAAATTCGTAACTTACATAGATCTATGATATTGTACCCACTTGCTGGCTTCATTTTTATATGAGTGAAAGGGTTCGGCAGTTCGGAGAAAAACAATGTGTCCGAAACGCTTGAAAGCTTAGGTCGAGACATTCTAAAATCCATATCATCTGAACGGTTAATGTCACAAAGTTGAAACTTGATACTTGCTAAACTAGGAACTAGGCGAATAGATCGAAAATAATTTTTTGAGAGTGGTCAGTGGCGTGGGTGGGTAGTAAAAAAATTTGCATTGCGAAGTCTCACAAACTAATTAAACCAGAAAAAGGAAATATGGTTTATGTTTAAAGATGGACAATAGGAGTTGGCTGAAAGTATTTTTCAGGGCGGCGATGGATAAGCATTTTTTTTAAAAAATCACACCTCATATCTCAAGAACTGTATGAGATGGGATCACACAAATAATACGAGACCTAGACCATTTACACGCCTAGCTGAAAACTGGAGGGAGATGATGGAAGGAGTGAGAGTGGAGAACGGTAAAATGGAAAAAATTCATTTGGCTTTACAATCCGGTATCGACAGAAAAGTCTTTGTCGTCGCATATGTCGATGTCGATTCGTTGTGCCATTTTGTATTGGTGACGCTCGAGTCATGTTCTTGATCAGAATCACTCCAATTATCCCACAAATGAAATCTTGCTATAACTTCAATCGTGAATAATACAAAATTTGTCAAATCGCCGGTTAAATCCCTGGATATCGTAGTAAACTGGAACTTTTTCACCGGTTAAATTTTTCCCTGGGTAACTTTAATCACTGATTACAAAACCAGCGAATCACCGGTTAAAAACGATAACCGGAGGTGAATAATACCAAATCTTTGGAAAAACTGGAATTAACCAGAGGTTATAAATAACCCGAAGTGAATAATACGGCCCTAAGGGAATCACAATAAAGAATTTGAATTTGGATTTGGATAAATACAAATATATGTTAAATCCAGTTTAAGAAAGAAATATAAAATATATAAATCAATTAACTATAACTCGAACTTTCCAGAGAACCACAACTAGCTTAAATCTCATGAGAATAATAACTAATTTACATCGCAATATTTAGAACTGGATTTTGCTAAATCTTAAGATTTCGATAAATCTCTAATCTCGTCAGGGGGATGTAAACGCTTTTTGAAATTCAATTGGCGAAATTTGTGATTATAGGCGTTACCAAGAATAAAATAAACTATTTAAATAATGTGATTGGTTTTGTGAAGTTCATCAAATTGGTGAGTGACAGCTCCTTCCCATAAAAATCAACCTTGTGGTGTTAAGCAAGTTTAAGAAAAAAACATACGCTAACCCCGATTTGTTGGCGGAATTTTTAAAAACAAATCGACACATTTTACACCGGGTTGAATATCCAAAAAACTCGGATAGTTAAAACCATTTCAGTATTTCATCAGACCTAACATTTATTAAGGCAGAATTCGGGAAAACATATTCAACACTTTTTTTTTACCAAAAATACTTTAAAAAAAATCTTATTAGTACACAAAAGCCCCTTACAATTACCAAGTTTCTATCGTTAGCAACTCTGGATCTCTAAAGACTCTAAAGAGCATAACTTTTTGTTTGCCATTGCCACTCACCTCAACACCTCATATGCCCATCAATATAATTTATCTGCTGAGAGGTCCGTCGGGTCCAGGCCCGGCCCTAGACTTTTCGGCGCCCGGTGCACTATATACTTGGACGCCCTAATGAATTTATATAACACATTTTTCACGGAAAAAAATAGAAAAATTTTATACTTAAGATCCAATGACACAGAAATAAAGTAAAGAAATTATTTTTAAAAAAATTTGTTTAAAATATGGGAATTCCATGCTACCCAAGAGGTATCATATTAAAACGCGTTTCTCCCATGCGGTCAGCGTTTGCCAGTAGCCATAGCCATATTGCACGATATTATCCTGAATAATTCAGCACATTTAGAGAAGTATAGGTATCTGTAAACCACATTGTGGATATATATTTTTTCGAACGGATGTGACTCCTTTAGTAACAGTACGCTTTCTGATAATTTCCAAAAATTCGTCCAAAAATACGAACAAACAAATATTTCATTGAAGCAAGTGCAAAAAGCTGTCAACTACTGACTACAAGGTTAATAATTCAATATCACAACAACAAAAAGAAAAAAATTACAGCTTTTATCAGAAAAGCCAAGTTAAAATAAAGTTGTCTCTCTCATATTATTAAAAAATGAATTGACTCCTTTTTCCACCAAAGGCTTCAATTATAACTTATAAAATAATCTACATAGAGAAACCAATCTGAGTAAATGCCAGAACTAATTTATTATTATTAATTTTAGAAATAAATTTTTTTTTCAAATTCTAGAGTAATGAATTTGATTTTTGATTATTTTAGAAGTTATATTTATGTTACAAATGAAATTCATGTCAGATACATGAAACAAATGCACGGGAAACAAAATGCAGCATCTTTCGAAATAGAATAAACTAGCCCATCGTGCGGGACAGTATTACCATTTTCAAGCTTTCTGGAATATGAATTTATATTAAATTTCCGTTTATTACGAATTGGAAATTTATTATTAATAATTTGAAGTGGACCATTCTCAACAATATACTGCCTATTTTGGTCACTTAAATTTGATCAATTGCCAGGGTCATCAATACCACCTAATACCACAACGCTATCAGGATCATGAATAAACAAAGCCGGGTCTTAATTTAAATCTTCACTTTGCATAGGTGGATAACTTGCAGGAGGTTCTTGACTAATGAAGTTTGCTTCAAGATTCAATGCATAAGAACAGGGAGATGATAACGAATCTATATAACCAGATTAAGGTAATAAAGGATCTTCAGACCTAGCTTGGATAGTAGCATTGCTAGAAACTGAGTTGGAATTGGAAACAGAGATGGAAGAATTAATGACTTCACTTAAATTTCCCGCACTTTCATGAACAATTTTTTTTAAACTATGGTACTTCCCTGAAGTTCTTCTTCTGCATCTCATGTCTTTTTCCTTTGCTTATATTCCCAGCCAGAAGACTTCTTTCGTTGTCCTGGAAGCATCGTAGTATAAATTGCACTTTTAAACACTTCAAATATATATTTTTTTAAATTCTTTTGGCTTTAACAAACACTCCCGAATCTGTCAATCTTTGTGAAAAAGAAAATTTTCCCGCCAATTTCCACGAAAATGTTAAAAGAGTTGAACAACAAATCATTCGCTCGATTTATTTAAAACAATTTACTTCTCTTATGATTCATCCACAACATACATTCCCCTCTTGCAAAAATGTCGTTTTTGCTATTTCCCCACATAGTTCATGGTGGCGCAGGGCGCGATAGTGCTCCATGTCTATCTTTTTCTATTGTATACAAATCATATTCTGAGCCCTTTTAGCACACTATCAAATAAGCACCAAACGCTTCGGCGCCGTGGGAGCGCAAATTGAAAGTGCTCCACTGAGATATATCAAATGGAGGCCTTGATTTGCTATCTCACATGGCCGACGTTTTAAAATGTCAATATCCGAAAAAGGTGTCCATGATAACCCGAGGTTCTGCATTATTGAACAAAATTTTGATGATTTTAAACATTCATTAGATTTAAAATTGGTAATGTAAATAAAATAATTTTTGATTGAAACATTTCTTTATGTTTCTTTCACAAATTCAATTCATTTTAAGTTTAGAGAAACTTCGAAAGTTATCCGGGGTACAAATTAGGATTGAGCCACGGATGACCTGAATCTTAAGAAGGAAAGAGTTAGTAGCACGGTATGCATGTATTAAGGCGAGAAGGAAAACAATGACAGAACTATCAGATTAGGCAACATGAAAAATGAAATCCGAATTTTTAGGTGTAATTTCGAATTGAAAAATTACCAAATAATTTGAATTTGATAAATACTTTTTTGGATAAACAATGCAAGGTATTGAAAGAAAATGAGTTCATAAAATTGCAACTAAGCTGTGTAAATTGTACAGGTAATATTGGCTACTGCAGTACGAATATAATACCATTTACTTATCGGTATGGCGCCAAATTCAAAAATAACGTATTACATGCTCAACCGTTATAAATATTCCTGAAGCTTTTATTTCCCAAGAAATTTATTAATAAAAAAATTGAAGTAAACTGTGAGTTGTGTTATGAATTTCGAGCGCAAAACACAACTTCTCACCATCAAATCGAACAATTTGAATTGTCAGAACTGATAATTCAAATTGAAAAGTTTTTAATTTTATTTAAGTTGTTGCCCATGTTTTTCGAAGTCCGAAATTTTAAGAAGGAGCGAGAGGGTACGATTTCGTCGGCTATTTCAATATGTCTTATCGTATAGGGAAATGAGCCGATGAGGTATCCATATATTATATGTATATCAGTGAAGTGCTCCAAATGAATCGTACGAACGGAAAACTGTACTAGCCGATGAACGTATGAATGAAAAATTGTACTAGCAGATGATCGCACAAACGAAAAACTGTACTAGCCGGTGTCGAAGAGAAAGAATAGTGTCAAGAGAAAAGATTCAATGTTTTGGTTCTGGAACGAATTTCATATTTCATTACCGATGTAGAATTGAAAGTTTGCTTTTTTAAAAAATGGAAAAATGGAAAAACACTGCAAAATGTAGGTATAATATGCGTTGGAAAAAGTGTGGAATGTATGGAAAAATTCCTTTCAACTAATTTCTTAGAATGTTTGATCATTTTATCGGGTCAAATTTTAAATTTATAGCAAAATATTTGAATAGAATCATTTTATTGCCTTCCTTAATTTGCCGCCCGGATTCAATGCGCCATTTGCACATATGGTAGGACCGGCCCTGGTCGGGTCAACCGGCTGTGGAAATTACAAGGTCCTATGATAAGTAGTTCTTGAGGTACTAGAGGTGATTTTTGAGATAAATTTTTATTCTCCTCTCCCTCCCTTGGTATTTTGAAAATGTTTCCTAAGAATTCGGTCGTCGATTTCGAGTAGTGTGTACTCTGACGCCAACTAAAGATTTATAATATAAGTAGGGCAGAAAAATGGGAGCGCATCCGGATTGAAAAGTCTATAGTCTGCGCTTGCTCTCTATACATTGCAAATCGGCTAAACCAACCTCCTCAAACAAATAAGTTCGTGTTCTTGCATTACTTTTACAGCAGGAACAAACTGAAAAATCTTAATTCTTATTAAGGAAAACATTCAAAAACTTAACACACTTAAATAAAATTAAGTCATTAATACAAGTGTCTATCGATAACACTGCACAGTAGCTCAAATATCATCTGAACACTCTTATTTCTTCGGTTAAGATTTGAAGATCCGATCATGAGATTAGGACTCCTCCGGACCACGTAATTGTTGCTTGTTTTCTTCTTGTGTTTTTTTACCTTTCGTTCATACCTGACTTTCATGTTGGTTGCTCGGTTCACCTTGTTACGAACATCCAAACCACGAATGTCCGGGATTTCTCATAAATTATTTATGCGCTGCAACCAAGCGACTTCAATATTGTTATTTGGCTTCCACATCAAAAATGTTGAAATGGAAACTGCCACGGCAGTCGTCTGTCTTGGATGCTAAAGGTACAACCTACAAGTAAAGCACTCGTCTATGTAAGACCCGGGCATAGCATAACTACAACAGCATTACTTCAGAAGTAGATTATGACAAATTGATAGCTTGGCCTCAATAGGAAAATCGTTTCAAGTTTTTACCTTTACGTTTACGTCTCGACGTCGAGCAAAAAGAAATGCTAATTATCGACCCCCGAAGCTCTTAAAATAAATAAATTTTCTACTTATCGAAGAAAAACAAGACGAACAAAATAAGTAATTCTTTTGTTTCGACTGCTTATGAAACGTATCTAAACGCGAAATGCATGACTTACAGATTCTTCCGTGAGATAAGCCAAGCAACTGATGAGCAGTTGGGAATCAGTTCGGAATCGAAATCCACTTTCGAGAAGATTATATTTGTGAGATAGGCAATCTGGAAAGAAAACGAAACGAAAATGGTTAGGGCCTTTTGGGATGAAAACAACTAACTGGTGATGGGTTAGGAATTGGAAATCAGTCGAATAAATCTTTTTATTTCGATTAATTCGAAAAATTCATTTTACATGCATAGCCGCTCGATTATGTCCATCTTAAAACTTAATTGGAACTATCGATGAGAACAGATATTTATTATTATTTTCTCAAATTATATTAATTATTTGGTATGTAAAGATTTTAGTGGCTTAAGCTTGTATAATGTATGCATGCCGTGCTTTCAAATATATGACAAAAGCTCAGTAATATTTTTCATGTTTAACCAACAAAAATTCGACGATTTTTATTTGCCCGCGAAGATAGGTAAATATTTGGAAAATATACATATGTGGGTTTTAAAAGAATTTTGGTTGTATCTACGGTTGAAACAATAACTCATTCCATTGATACATTAGATTAGATACATAGTATTCACATCTAATATCAACACCAGTAGTGTACCACCAGACACCATGCATAAACACACTATGGACACCAGTGATGCCAATTTAGTGCTTTCAGCGTTAAATTTGGTGCTCAAAATATCGTCTCAGCGGACAAAAATTAGTTTTGCCGCTTGCACTTTATTTGAATATGCCTGCGAAAAATATGAAAAAATTAAATTTTAGTGCCTTTAAGTTGAAATTAACGCTCAAAATTTCATATTTTAGTGCTCAGCCAAGAAAAATAGTTGGCAACACTGATGGACACTGGAATCACATCTATCAATAATTTTTCCTATATTTATCTAGTATCCCATTCATTATAACGATAGCAGCGCCATTCCCCCACCCTGTGATGACTACAGTAACTAAATTATGTTTTTTGTTTTTGTCAGATGCTATCAGTCAATACATCTGGACAGCAGTTTTAAAGAAAAGGTACCAATTGGTTAGACTGCTTACTGCACGCGACTAGCATTGTACCGAAATACAGGCAATTCAATTATTTGTTACTTGTAAATATCTATTGTTAATATTGATGTTAAATCATATAAGGATCAATTTCAGGATTTTATTATATTCAACCACTAGGGGTGTAAAATGACTGTGTTTTTACGAATTCCTGTATATCTCTTAGTTCTGATGATTTAGCAGCAGAATTTCAAAAGACTGCGATCTACCCTAAATGATTGGACCTATCCTATAAAATAAAAATTTGACAATAGTCTGGGTTCAACTTTATAAATTTTCGACCAAATTTCGGTGTATATAAATATTACCTGTATATTATTGGTGTTCGATTTTTTCTTGTAATAGTGTGGGTATCTCCTATTGCTTTTATCTACTGAGGAGCGACTTGCGACTATACTATAATAAGAAATCATAACATAAATAGAGATTTGTTTCTCCCACGATTGCCTGAAGCTATTCGTGACTACGGTATATTTCTTCATTCGATATAGACTCACAAATAATTTATCTAATTTTTCGAATTAGAATTAACAGGAGACTCAAAATGACACATTCGTTAACGAATTTACAATACGTGTTTAGAAATGATTAGCTTAATGTTCACCAAAATGAGTAGATATGTATAAGTGTATCATTTTGTAATCGCAATGTGGATTCATTTATTTATTTTATTTATTCATATAAAGGTCCATCCAATGATTACTTATGAAATATACATATATATTACAATTTTATTTTTCAATGAAGCTGATCTTGTCTGACTGTAAATAAAACTCGAAAATCAATGTTAAAAGTGGAAGTGGATTTGCGATGCCAATTTGGAGTTGCATTGGAATTCGTTTTCGAAGAGGCAATTCGCTTTGGTGATTTACTTTTGAAACATTTTCGAATAGAACTGTTCCCTTTGCTCTCTCCTTCCTCGACTGCTGTTCGTCTATCTTCGTAACATAGATAAATAGAATTTATTATATTATATTCTTGCACCTGGAGTCTGGGTGTATTTGATGAAAGCTTGAATATTTCGACACATTACAAATTCTCTAGGATACTATTCTTCTTACGAAAGTTCGGAATCCGTGAATACTAGGAATTCGCGGTCGATAATTACCTGGCGCTAAATACGTGTTTACTGACTGTCAGGTAGTCTCACAGTTCGCAAAGAAAATCGTTTTCTTCCTGTTCCAACAAATTCATCAAAACTTCTGCAATTATTTTCCTTTTCTCTGCTTTGTTTTGCTCTGTTATTTTCTCTAAGAAAAATAAATCTTCGACGTCATCTCCGTAGCGTTATGGCTGTAGCGTATCAAACTTTCTTAGCGTCCTCTCTTCACCACTCCCTGATCCACCAAACTTCACCACCACGTCCACCATCCAACTTTTTGTTTTTCTTCGTTTTTACTTAACAATAAGTTTATGATTTATACATGCAGCATACAAAAACCAAAGAAAAACAGAAAAATGGTAGTTGGTTGGGATGATGGTTAGCGAGGGGGAGGGGGGGGGGGTGAGCACAGACATCCACCTTACACCAAGTCCACCACTGCCGCCAGTTCAATGTGATTTTTTATTCGTTTCATTTATTTATTTATTTTTTCCATTTTATACCGTGCACTAAGGAGCTCCTTGGCAGGGTAGAACAAGAGGGTTGGATGGAAGCAATAATAAATTTCCCAGTTAGAAAAAAATAGAATGGAAAAATCCTGCCGGTGCCGGGAAAATGTGAAAGAATAAATTGTATTTACATTTAATTAAAAAAGAAAAACATTTTCTCGAAAAACTAATTTGCATTTAGCTGAAGAGAATTTTATTTTCGTTTTTCGGCGTTCGCGGCGACATGTCCTTGTGTAGGGGAGGGGGCGGTGGTTAGGGGTATCCAACTCTAAAGCGAATCTTTGCATTTTTTTACTTCTGGGCCCGTTCGATGGTTATTCGTGATAAGTAAAAAATAATTTACATACATAAGTTTAACAGAGGACGGAAAAACTCGGAAGCATCCTGTATTTAAATGTTGCGCCGTCTTCGTTGTATGTTAAATGTGATTCGTTGGTGTGCCTTAGTCTGCAAAATAATTTATTTCACATATTTCCACAATATTAGCAGCCGTTGTTGGACTTAGAAAACATTTGAAATTTTCAAATGCTTAGAAAATTCATTAATTATTCGCCAGGTAACAAAAAGTACGGAGAACAAAGTGAAAGGAGTGCGCTGTAATCGGTCCGAGGCAATACCACAGCGAGAGTGGGGGTGGCAAGCTTTACATGTAGAAGTCATAAATGAGTTATTTCTTTGCCGCTTATGTTAATTTTCCGTTTTGCAAGTTTTGAATTGAAATTCACCTGACTGACACAAGTGTAGTACCTGGTGTACTACAAACACTTCGCGCTCGGTACCTTGCGAGTACTGCATACTCGTACTCTGCCTATCTTCAGCGTCGACTTGCCAACGGGAAATACCTTTTCAGGTGGACGCGAAATATATGAGTTTCCATCTATTTCCAGTTGATAGGTTGGGGCTTGACTCGAGCTCTCCGGGTATCATACCCAGTTTACAAGACGTAACGTAACAACAGCTCATACACGAAAAAAACACGAATAAATGCAAAATGTTGATGTACTTGCATGACTTGGATTTATGGCTACCTTTCAACATAACTTTGCCCAGGAACCATTTTATTCCGAAGAAAATTCCATTTAATTGCGCCTCATTTCCCGCTCATTGCAAAATAATTCCTCAAGTGTGTAAAAGCGGCCTGAAGGTGTTTTCTATGGCGGAAAAGTGCTGACTTTTCCAGAATATGCTGCGTTCTCGTTTTCTTTTGCGAAATTCAGTGGAAAGTTGTTTTTCTTTCTTAAAATTTCCCAAAAGGGATCTGTATAATTCGCCAACTAGGACGTGGGACTCTTAGCTAGATATTTGCTTTTATGTTTCTTTTTTTATGTAATAGTCGTTTGTAATGCAGATAGTAAATGTCGGTTCCATGCAATCTGTTTGGTACAAAACATGTCAGCTTCGAGCAATCGATTGTACGGCGTTCGTTGGATTGAAATTTTAGTTTGTGAAAGATATGCACATATTCTTTCTTAGAATTGGCGAAAGTTGAATGATATCTTGTCATGTACTTGTAACTTTGGAAAATACACTTAAACTGCAGTAACTCGCTTCGTCTGTAGTCTGAGATCTGTATTTCTTGGTCAACATTTGCATTTTATTTCTTCATATAATAAAAAATTGAACTACATACATTAATTTGTTATTAATTGTTGAATAACTAACTAATAACTAAATCAATCCAAAGCTCAACTTCAATATTCGTTTTTATTCATCAATACGCGTGAGTTATTTACAGTTATGAAATGCGATAAACCATCAACAACTAAAGTAACGGACATTTTATTATCAGTCTAATTGATTTGAATAATTTTTTGCGTAGAACTGGCTATTTATAACTTATTTCCGAAAATTCAAGAAAAATCCGACGATTGATGTCGTACTTTTGGAACTATTGGTTATTCGATTTTTAATAAAAAATGCATTTTGCAAATAATTAGATGCACTCTCCTTGAATTTTATTTAAATTTTTTCTTAATCATCTTGTAGAGTTTCAAGACTAACAACCTCTTTCCAAAAGTAAAGAAATGAGTACAAGTAATAAATAAAAGTCAGTCTTCCTGTCGTATGCCTTCAGCAAACGCATTTAACGCCGGTATTTAATAAGGGGGAGGGGGAGTGGAGGTATAATAAATTTAGTTTTTGTGTGCACATACAATTTTATATAGAGAAAAGAGGCCATTAGAGGGAATTTATTTAGAGTAATGAATGCAGACTAAACACAGGTTATTTCTTTGCTAACGGGAGGATATTTGCTTTCAATAGCTTCCTCTTCATCAACAAATCAATAAAATGTTTAACCTATGTTGTTCCTGGGATATTAATAATATATAAAACGGAAAAAAATTACTTCATAGTGGTTAGTTTTGTTTTTTTTTTGGTTACGTTTTATGGTGTTCGGTCAGTCAGTGACCCTTTTATACTTTTTATATTTCCTGACACTCAGTACAGAATGCTATTGCTATCTAAACAAAATGTTTTTTCAATACTCCCCTAGCATAATACTATATGTATATATATATAACAGCTTCATGTTTTAAATTTCTAGTGTGAGCCATTCTTCAGGTATCTATTTAAATTTAAGCAATTTAATATATGTATTTAATTCTACAGTTCTAATCAAAAAGCCTAGTTTCGTTCCTAATTCTAGATTATCTTCGCTTGAGACTACGTCAACAACATTCCAGTAGCTAATAATAACATTAAACATTATTTTATTGATTGCCCATTCAAAGACCTTCTTAATTTATAGTTTTAATTTTACAGAACTATTTATTTATTATTTACTATTTGCGCCTGGTACGCCTTAGCGGTCAATTTTGCTGGCACACTGCCAATAATGTTGCAAGATCGCAGTTTATTGATCGCGCGCGAATTTTTCAGAAATAGCGTATTTAATATTTTGATACTGCAGAGAATTTCCTCGTCAAACCAGTTTGTAATTTTATTAAATGTATTATGAATCGAGGTTTATTGAATAAAAAAAAGTATTATTTTACTACAACATATAGCCGGGACGGGAACTGACGATCGGCTGTGCTTGGTGCTCGTAATTACAGAAACATTGTAAGCTCTGGAATAAAATTTAAAATTTTATTTTTCATGTTGATATGAAATCCGCGTGAGAGGTAGATGATAGGAGGCAGTAGAGAACTGTAAAGATGTTATCATGTGCAATTTAATTTCAATCCAGTCATTTCGTCAATATTTTATTGCAAGGTTTCACAGGCTTTTACTCGTACATACAATCGGGGTTTAGATTAAATATTGAATAATTTTAATAATTTCTTAACGTTATCACCGAAACATTCAAAGACATATTATAATATGATACTTAATACTTTGTACGTGTTTGTCTCGGCTACATTCTTGTTTTTATTGTTATTATGCGAATGAAAACGTGTTTAAATGTCGCATGTAACGCTTCTTAAGCTATAGGGCCCTAGAATTTGTATGCGCTGCAGACGAAAACTTTTTTATTTGTCAAAAACATATTGCAAATCTACAAATAGTTCACTGACTTCGAAACAATTATTTTCATTATTTTGTCGTACTTCTTCTACACCCCGTACTTTGGATCTTAAAATGTTCTACACTATAATTTGAAACTGCCATTAATTCTCCGAAAAACGTTACGAAACAGCTCATTAGCCAAAGGGGTAGAGAAGAAGCAAATAATTTTTGTTGAAATTTGGTTATGTTGTTGTTGACAAATTAAAATTGCTATTGGTTCGTGCAGATGAGACACCACTATTTAATTATACAGCATTAAATTGGCATAAGTTCAAATGAAATAAACTCGAGCAATTTGTTGTATACATCTAATTGTCTAAGTTGAATAATGAGCACCAACACTTCAGATGATGTATACCTGTACGTACGTACATCATTCGCATATGCGATAAAAATTAAATATTCCAAGACCGAAAATGATAATAAAATCTTGCATAAATAAATTTATATCAGTTTTAATTTTTTACATTTTAAGATAATTATTCAGCTGTAAAATGAATTAGACATTTGTATGAAGCCCATTTATACTGTCTGAGTCTTGAAAGCAATCATACATTTCCGTGAGCTTGTCACTATGTGTCTAATGTTTATACTCTAGATGAAATCATATAGAGTATTATAAGTTTAATCCAGCCCGAAAAGTTTGTAACGCATAGAACCGAGCCTCGGACGAAAAAAAGTTATATATTATTTTGTTTTTAGTTGTGGCCAAAAACCCCAAATCCGTTTGCTGTCCGTCCGTCCGTCCGTCTGTCCGTCTGTCCGTCCGTCCGTCCGTCCGTTTGCACGATAACTCAAGAACGCGTTGGCCTAGGAAGTTGACATTTGGTCACCACTTGTAAAATGGAAAAAGTAAGGCTACGTTCGTTAATGGGCGATATCCTTCCACTCCTTCGGGTATCTCCCATACAAGAGTCCTTAAAACACGTATTTACAATTACAATTGCTCGAATGCTTCAAGTTAGGAGCTTGAAATTTTGAATACTTAAAGTTTATCATGTTTGAAACGAAAGTTCCGAATATGATGCAAATCGAATGAGTCCTTCCTGTAGCAGCCTACAAAAGTCCTTCAAAAATGTATACAAGTTACAGAATCCACTATAACTCTATTACGAGTTAAAGCAGGGATTCAAAATTTTACAAGAATTAGTTTTATATCAAAATCAAGACCGAGTTCATTAATTAGCGCAATCCATCGACTCCTTCGGGTAGCTGTCATACAAAAGTTCTTAAAACACGTGCTCACCAATATTGAACGATAACTTTAGAACGCTTTAAGTTACGACTTTGAAATTTTGTATACGTTGTTTTTATAATAGTCGCAGCTGAAGGTATTAATATGAAAAATATCCCGTAAGTCCTTCATGTAGTTGCCATACAAAAATTCTGTAAAAATGTCCCAACTTAATTTATGGAACTCACTATAACTCAAGAAATCATTTAACCATCCATCGAGTAGCCACTATACAAAAGTTTCTGCCCGTAAATAAAAGGTCATGCAATAATTGTATGTGCACTCCTCATTCTTTTGATATATTCCGAACTAAAATATAAATCGGAGTTCAGTATTTCATCTAGTTTTCTTATTCGATTTTCAAAGAAGGAGAAATGGGAGGGATCGGATATAAAATTGGGGGAATGGTTCGTTTGAATTAAGAGAGACCACCATAATTTTGCATCAACCCGCTTAGAGCGGTACCTAATCGGTATAACTAATCGCTTAATCCGAGATTTAAAACACATGAAATTGAATAATTTTGTCAAATTATTCTAGTGTGTGGCGTTCGTAGAACAACGCGATTGAAATTGTTGACCCATTGCTCTGCTGAAAATGTATACAGAGATATATTTAAAAAAAATTCAACTTAATTTTCAAATTTAAGGCGAGTTAAGCTATTCACGAATTTAAAATCAAATGTTTTTGGTCCAGCACTTTTATTAAAAATTAAAGAGATTTATAAAAAATGTCCGATCGCTCACATAGCATTAGTTTAAGTACATATTGAAATTATAAAAAAAGCAGGTAACAAAAAAGACAAACAATCTCTGGAGTTCAGAGGTAATTTGGACGACTGTAACAAAAGTTTTGTGTATTTTTAAAGTATTTACGCTGTTTTAAAAAAATTGAATTTTCAATCCAATTTTTACTTGAAATTTCCAGTATACTCGTATTTCATGTTTTCAAGTAAAAATACTCATTTCAAGCGCTTTTACACGAAATTACTGGTATTAGTAAATTATTCATGTACTTTTCAACTGAACCGTACAATTTACACGAAAAGTCTCACAAAATTACGCAACATTTCGAGTAAAATTTACTATATTTATATTATATATGAATTGAAAATTACGTTCTTTTTCATGTAAACCACGAAGTTGGACACTTCGTTCAATTTTGTTTTCTACTGAAATGAAAATGAGACGCCTTCGGTGGCGCAGTGGCCACGCGCGCCAAACCTACGCAGCAAAATCAGACTTGATCGCGGGTTCGATTCTTACCTACAGCCAAGTGTTCTATTTAGAGTAAGTAAGTAAGAAAAATTATTAAAAGTAGCTAAAATAGCTAATTATACACTTGTGTAAATTCAAGAGAATATCCAGTGAATTTGCTGCTTTCGAAGTTGAGATTTACTGATTGCAAATTGAAATTTACTGACCGAAAATTGAAAATTACATTCAAATTGACTTTTACTTGAAAAGCTGAGGCATATTTGTCTACTATCCAAAAGATGTAAAATTCAATGGATTTTTTTACTGTGTACTTATCACCAAGCTTAAGTTTTCCATCAGTTATTCAAACAGAATATGAGAATCATAAATTTTCACTTCAAATATTTAACCTTATGCTTCCTATTTCACTCCAAAAAGCACCCTAAAATGTGAAAATAAGAAATTTAAGAGTAGTTTCGATTTTCTGAATCTTTTTTTTCGACAAATTTAACTAGAAATTTGAAATTTAACTAGAAATTTGAAATTTAACAAGTTTTCACTGTTCCGTTATATAAGAGTCATTGCCATACTAGTCAGTATCATCCGTGTTGAATTCCGTATTACCCAACTTTTCAATTATTGGAGTTTGAATCAGCCCCGACTAGCTCGAATAAGCCAGAATTTATTGAAAATAAATAAAGAAAAGAAAGACATAAGTGAATTTTGAAAGCACATGCGTCAATATATCACTTCGTGAAAAGGGTTGAGAATAAAATTTCTTTTAAAAAATCTTTCTTCCTGAAATCTCTTTCAATCGAAATCCCTTTTTTTCAAAAATTCAGTACGACAAAAGTTCCTATTGTTAGTTAATGTGGCGCCGTTAAATCAACTCGAACTAAGGTTGTAGCACAAATCAAAAATGGTGTACTCTGTTGAATACTTTCTAGCAATTCTTACGATAATATTTATGCACTTTAATTCAACAATAAAAACTGTTTGAATTTATTAGTTCAACACAGTTCGATGAACATTGCCTCGGGATCTTATAGTTTTGATTATTATTCGTGTTAATTCATTTTCGGTTCTTTTAAAATAACATTCGAATTATTGATAGTCTTAAGCCGACGGAAATTAATTAAATTACCGCAGGCGTGTGATAAAAATTATAATTGGTTAACAATATTTAAAACGGTTTGTCATAAATATATGAATTTCTAAAAGCCTGGGAATATATCTTCAGTTTGCAATTTGTAATATATAATTGTATTATCGTATTAGCGGCAATAAACTGGATTTTATGGATATATGTTATAAGTATGTTAATGCATTATTCTATAACGAATAAATTTAGAAAGCCGAAAGTTCAAATTTTGTATATGCTAATACCGATTTATATCTGAATTAAGTCAACAAAAAATTCAATATTTTAATGAAGCTTAATGAAGCAATCAAATTACTTTAATAATACAATATACGCATTATTACATTTTTCAATGTAGATGCCTCAAGTCGATGAGAACATTTAAGATAAAATATAACAAAATGATCAATCACGTGCCATAAGGTATGGTACGTAAATGAAAGAAAACTTAGCTATTGAGTAAGCCGCCAAATTGAAACTTAGATTTCTATTCGTGTTACACACAGTAATTAGGGTAAAAATAAAAATGCGCAGTTAAAATATAAATTAAGTTTATGATAACTGCTATAGCAGTAAAAAATTAATTTTGTACCTGCTGATCCTGCTGTAGCAAAATAAAAAAAAAAGTTTCTAAATGTGGGGACGTATTAATAATTAGGATTTCTTTCACTTGAAAAATGCCTCTATAAGTAAATTGACGCATAAATTAAGACACATTTACAGTTAATATAAAATTAGTATTTTAATGCATTCGTGTATAGCGCATTATCTTTTGTGTTTAGTGTTGATTAATGTTTGCTACGCGTCATACCTACTTCTGTTAGAAATAAATAAATATAATAAAAGTATTATAATAAAAAACTAGATTAAAATGTGAGAAAGTGGGGAATTCAGCCAGGAATGGCTCATTGGATGTATACGGTCATAGTAAAGCCCACTTACTGAATTTTGGTGTGGTGGGGAGCGCTGGAAAAGTCTACCTATCTCATAAAACTCACCAAGGTTAACGTCTGGTTTCCACAGGAACAACAGGCGCATACCGCGGTACTAGAGGTGGCCCTACTTCTCCTACCGCTTGATATTAATGGGAAGGGTGTAGCAGCAAAAAGTGCAGTGAGACCGAGAGAATCGGGTAACTGGTATCCAGACCTTTTTAGTGCCTGTAATCCGCTAGAGGAAACATACTACTAAGGAAATGTTATATTATAACTCAGACTTAAGTTTTTCCTTAATTTTATTTCACTTTAATCCTTTTCAGACATCTCCAATGGTTCTGCACATGATCCACACCCAAAGATGACACGATCAAATACGCTGGAAGAATTGTCAAAAAAATGAAGCCCTAACATAACTGGTGTGCCTTATCATTATTCCCACTTTGAATATACATATTTTTTTTTTCATTACAGGTAAGACAAATTATAATTAACCTTTTTATATTTTAATATTAAAGTGTGGTCATGCAACACGAATTTAAATTTTCTATCTTTAAAAACGCTTTTGTGAAGGAAAAATTAATGATGAATAAGTGGCCGGTAATCAGTGGTTTCGCGAATTTATGTTTTAACTATAACTAAGTTGAAATGCTGTAAGATGCTGACGGATACACTGTAGCAATGGCAAAGACGAAGAATTTCTTATATTCATTATAAACAAAAAGTCAATATCACGAATCTTTAGTAGTGAGCTGCACAAGGTTTAGAAATCGATGATCTGGTGTGTGAGTGCGAACCCCCTAATTTGCATTTAACTTTTCCTATATAACTAATTTTATGGGTAATGAGGAGATGGAGGCATTGAGAACTACTGATGCCCAGGGTACTGATCATTATTAAAGCCAAGAAAGATGATGAGCCGTTGCGAAGCTCAAGAATGCATTCACGAAATTATTGCGTACAACAGAAGCATCGGCAAATGATATGGTTAGCTATTCGGTGAATGGAAGCTGTAAGTCATATGTACCTGTACGGGCCGCATACAAGTGTACTTGATGGACCCGGTATCCGAACCGATATACCTACGGCCATAAGAGGCTTCTCATTGTAGTCCGGAGATACAACACTCGATGACCTTTCTGTCGATATGTGCGTATGGTGTAGCGACTTCTAAATGCGTTTATTACATTTATTAACATAATTGCATTCGGAATGGAATTATGGACACATGAATGTGTGTACATACTTGAGCGTTTTTCATGGACGATACTATCAATACGCAAAACAGAGTGAAATGCAGAAATAACCATTTATTCCGACTTAATTAATAGAAGGTACAGAATTCTGTATTTTTAGTTTATTGTTTATAGTAATGGGTACGTTGATTTTCCAACGATGAGCTTCTCTTACAATTGGCGTTTGAAGATGATTAATGCTGCCTGCAAAAATGTTCGCTGTTATTGATATGTGAACATAATTTAAAAATCGTTTCCAAAGACTTGACTCGCAAATAAGTACATTTATAAAAGGCCTAACTACATACGTATTTGTCAGGCATACCTTACAAGATAAGTCTCGCCTTGATTTAATTCTCATGAGTTTTCCAGAAATAAGAGGATGAAATATTACTTCCTGACTGTTTGACTTTGTCGCTCCAAACATTAGCTTCCAAATCTTTGATACTTCTTTTTCGCGAATATTTTCTCACCTTGCAATTTCCCACCAGAACTACTAATACTATTATAATTGAAAATTCATAATGATATATGAAACCTATGCTCATTTATCGATTTCGTGCATTAAAAGGCAGAAACCGAAACCAAATGCCTGTATTTTGGCGAGCGTTTATATTCTTGGGGGTTGCATATCGATAAATTCTTAAATTAGTTTTTTTTGGAGATTATACAATGCGTCATTCCATCAAGAATCGCCAAAATGACGAAATTTCTGACCTTACCATCGCCGATTCTTTTGAAAATTTATGTACTCGAAAAATTAATGAAAAAAAAAATAAAATTCCAATTTTTTGTTTCTATCTCATTTTTGTTGTTAGTTATAGTATGTTAAAGATTTCGCAAAAAAGGTGTCCAAGTCCTCTTTGAAAATTCATATCTCTGGAATATATCCTAGAATAATAAAGTAGGGCTTATTTCAAAGGGGGAGGTTACGAATAAAAATTATCCTTGAAATTTTTTTTCAAGGATAATGATTTTGTCCTTTATCCTTGAATATCTCAAAATCACTTTTTTTTTATATTTTGTAGGTTATACTGTTTTACAAAATATACCAACAAATTCGGGGTCACATAAATCGAAGAACATCAGTGCTTCTCAATTATGTTATAGAAAAATTACAATTATAACATTATTGAGAAGCACTGATGTTCTTCGATTTTTTTGACCCCGATCCCATTCAGATCTCAAGTTATTTTTTTGGTATGTCTTGTAAAACAGTATAACCTATAAAATATAAAAAAATAAAATAAAATAAAAAAACTGTATTGTACGATATTCAAGGATAAAGGACAAAATCGTTATCCTTGAAAGAAAATTTCAATGATAATCTTTTTTTATACTATTTTAACTAACAAAAAAAATGAGATAGAAAAAAAATTAAATTATATTTTGGTTTTCATTAATTCTTCAAGAACAAAAATTTTAACAAGAATCGGCGATGGTAAGGTCACAACTTTGGCGATTCTTGATGGAATGCAATATAAAAATCCCGTGAAAGTAAGATCCAATTTGACATCTCTCCAAACCTATCTATCTGAATATTTAAAAACCCTGAAAGCAATTTCTTTAACTTTATGTGAGCAACTCGTAGAAGTAAAATTAATTCGATATCTCAGAAGAGATATTAGAACGTTTGTGAAAATATATGAACCGCCTTTTCACCTACCATTTTTAATGATTTTTTTTTGCTTAATTAAATCACTTTTTTATTAAATCTACTTACACATACTAAGTTTCAACTCTTTATCATTAGCCGCTCTCCAGATAGAAAAAAACATCCCACACCCATTTATCGTACAGTACCTACCAAAACTTTTATTTTTAGAACGTGCCACTATTATATAAGTTTAAACTTTCAATTCTTAGCAGTTATAGAAGTATAAAACTCAAGATAGTTTGGTTTTCACCGTCCGTCAGGCCAAACCGCCCCACCCCGACTACAATTTATTCCTCTTATAGGTGCTTATTGTATGTACAACAGTACAACTACAAATACAAGTTTCAACATTGTGACACGATATATAAATTCCAAATTTCAACTTCCTAGTGTAGGCGGTTCCTGAGATATAGAAACCAAACTGTTTGATCTATAACCAAAAAATTACAACTGAAAGGGTCCACATCCATCCCTAAGATCTGAAAGGGCTTGTGAGTCCACAATAAAATTATTATTAAAATAATAAAGTAATTGGTTTGGACTTTTCGTTCTGTCACTCGTACGTAAAAAACTTAATTCCTTAGATCCTGCGTGCTCCTCCACAAAACGCACTTTGATAATAGGGTTATCGGTGGGCTACTCTCCAGACTCATTGCATATATCGGGCTTTTCACAATTTTTTATTTAATCCTGTCCCCTTGCGTTTCGAATCCAAGGAGCGGATATTTGACTCCAAGTCCGAATTCTTATGTGCGAGAAGACACGTTATCAGTAAAGTCGAGATTGCTCAGGACATTAAGATATTTTTCCTTACTATTTTTTCTGTTGTTACTTTGTGGCTGTTTTTTTATGTACTATGAAAAGCAATTTGGTAAATAAAGCATGTTTTTTAACTAACTACACTATGAAGGAAATATCGATGGTGTAGAGTACACATTTGTTTACGCAGTTTCTAATTTGGTATGTGTGTGAAAGTACACTTTAAATTTGCATGCCAATAAATAATAATTTCACTCTGTGCCTTTAACTAAATTTCATAGAAAAGTAATTTTAAGTGTATGCAATTTGTGAGCTACACCATTGGTATGCAGTTTTCTGATATTGCGTGAGGAAAAATAACGCCCAATACTCGTCTATCGAAATCTAATTAGATTTCATCGCTTTTCATCCATTTCTGAAAACTGACCATCATTCGCCAACCCAATGTTTTGTAATTTTCAATAGTAACAAAACTTTCAAAGATGAAAATTATTCGCAGCCTTCATATCCTTCTGCAATCCTCAATCTCGTGATGCTTGTGCCCGACCCAAAAAGCATCAAAGATCCTACAATAGGTATTTTTGCTATTCTGTGCATTTGCTCGTATGTGAGCCAAGGAGAAAAATTAATTGAACTAACGTAGAGAAATATTTCAATCAATAGGCTTCCATCATACAAAGTCGTTATCAGCCCTTTCCAGCAACCCTGCGGAGACACCACCTAGCGTCCTCACAATCCTCTTAGGAGAACGAATGTGGATGGACTCGGATGGATGATTTGGATGCAGGATTGGATACAATGGGGTGGAAGGACAGGCGGCCAGGAAACGTTTCGGGTAAAACAGTGAAACTAGCGACTGACGGTGGGTGCAACCAACATGCATCATCTCCTAGAAAAAGTATCGCTCCTCTGTCGACGAATGTGTGGTTCGCGAATGAAAATTTTCTTGATCATGCAGAAAAAAGGGTGGAGACCACCCTGGTCGCTCCGCCGCGTAGACGGAGTATCTACCAATGGACCATGTTTCACTCCATGTTGGATAAAATGGAAAAATTTCCTATTTTCCATTCTGGATTTTTTATAGTCAAAGTTAATTAAACAACGTCTGCAACGATGTTGTTGCATAAACATATTTCTATTTAGGAAATATCTCGAGGTAGGCATGTGGCAGAAGAAAAATCGAGCAAAAGGAGGAAACGCATCGACGTCCATAGGAGGGAGGATATGGAAAATAGAAACTCCTTCTTTGTACTGGCGGACTGGTGGTGCATATAGGATATAGACAAACAGACCACGGCAACGGTAGTTACACTGAAAACGAAAACTATATTGCGAGATGTGAGAGAATGTCCCACCTTCGTCCTTTCACAAACCTGTTTCTCTTCTTCGAGACCTATACGTACATATATGTTGAAAAATACACAAAACGTTGACCAAAAAGATGCGAATCCGTTCCGGATAGAATGGCCATCCGATCCGATATTCTCGTAGACCAAGGCTCGAGGAATGGGTGGAAAAGTACACGGCAGAATATACGAAAATCAACGTCGAACAGAAATCAATAGGAGCGCCTCCACACATCACCATACACACGAACAACGTGAAGTTACCTCCAAGCGCATATATGGAATCCGCACTAGGAAAATGCATGCTCATAAACATGTACCGACCCATCTATCAAGATAGGCAGCTTTTCTGGAAAGTCCTTTTCGGTTCTGAAGGATCAGCATCGCAGAGAAAATTGCTGGAATGAGTCCGTACCACCAACACCGTACACTCCTCGGGAGTCGAAAGCAGCCACAATATCAGGACCACGACAAGGACCAGGTCCATCGAATCCATGCAGCGAATGCCTTTATTTCGTATCCTGGGTGTCCTTTGGTCCTATACGTTCGCACATTTTGCATTAGGTAGCGTTAGGACTATCGACAACCTATATAGCACTATCAAACTCGGGTGGGGGTCCCAGGAATTCCAGTTCAAGATAAATAGAAACAACCGAAGCCCTCAACCCTCATATTATGTGCATCAGAATTTTTGTTTCTGTTATTTTGAACTTTGTGCATTGCCGATCCGCCCTCGACCCATTCCTCTTTCAGTCATCTTGTTTTGAGCTTTGCTGTCGAATGTGCTGGTTCAGTTTGCTCTAGGATTAGACAACAGTTGATATACATATATATATATGCAAGCTGATGGAGGCTGTAACTTCATAGAAAAAAGGCTCGATAAGGACTGGCGGCTTTTTCTAACCAAGTAGTGCGACTTCTTTTCGTAAAATTATGAAAAATAAAATTCAAATTAGTATTTTAATGCTGTTATGACTCTGGCTAGTTTTTTTCTGTAAGGTTGCTAGAAATGAGGATTAGTAGGTTCATGTAACAGCTTAAATCTGCCAAACTGTCAAAAAAAACAGGAGCATTTTCATTGCGCGAAAATGTTATTTTTTAGTCACTTCCTATGTTTTCTTAGCAGGACGTTATGTACAAATTTAATAGTTTATAAGAAGTATAATTTACTGTTATAAAATTATCTAAACATAAATTTTTAAAAAAATTCAGTTGTCGATTTCGTGTTCACAATACCACTAACATCGAATCTTCCAAATTTTGGTCGTCTTGTCTTACAAAATGATTTCCTAGCACTTATTTTCAGCTCACAATTATGCTTCTGGTTTTTGAGCTAAAAAGTTGCTTAACAAAATTAAAAAATGAAGAGTGACAGCGAATTTAACAATACAATTTTAATCAAATGTGGCTCAACAATTTTGAAAACAAGTTCACTTTAAATTTATTGCTCACATCTTCTGGTTTCCATAGTTCGCTGGTTGCAGTAGCTCGACGGGCCGAAAAATGTTCGAGTATTATCCTAAACATTTTTTTTTTAAATAAAAATTTAATAATAACAATTCCAAAAGCAAATCAGCCAGCTTTACATTTTGAGCAATTCTCATATTGAAATATATAGATTTAGAACAAATATGAAGGTTATTCAAAGAGGCGAAAGAAATTTTATTACTCTTAAAACGAACATTAGTATCAAAAGACAAACACTACAAACAGTGAGTCCCGATCTAGCTCGGATCTAGTGTGGTCACGACTACTACTACTTTGGGTCGACTGAAGTTTTTATTGCTAATCCCATTTTTTAAATGTGCCTGCACAACTTGAGTCGAAGCACTTTCCAATCAGTCATTGGCGGATACAGGGAGGCGGCCCCCCCCCCCCCCCCCAAGAACAATTTCGAATTTTCTAAACATACATACTTCAACCGTTCTCTGATTTTTTTACTCCACTGCAATTAGTACTGTAATTAGCATTTACTGTAGTTCTGCGGTGCAACGCAAAGCACAGAATAGAACCATGATGGTGGATTTACCATACACTCAACGTTTGAGGCGCGCCTCTATCCCCACCATAAAATCAACCAATCAGATGGCTCGTGCAGTCGCAAGAGTCTAACCTTCTTCAACTTTTTCTCCGACGCACGTTTCCATATGTGTACACACATACAATGAACTGTGGTACCACACAATTCGCAGCTCATCGTATTTCTGTCGTTTCGCACTTATAGGAAAGTTGCGCCGCAAAGGCATGTTAATTGTAAATTGCTTTCAACACAGCAAAGAACACAACCGACGAAAACCGGTTTGCAAAGGCCTGATGGGGTAGAGGCTCGCCTCGTGGCTAGCCTCAAGGGTGAGTGTAAACGCACCATGATAAAAAGACTACAAGACAACATATTGCGTAGGTTATAGGGTCATTCCATCAAGAACCGCTAAGAATGACGAAATTTGTGACCTTACCATCTCCGATTCTTTTGAAAATTTTTATTTTGTACAACTATTGAAAAAAATAATTGAAATTCAATTTTTTGTTTCTATCTCATTTTTTTTTTCTTCAAGTATAAACATTTTCGAAAGAATCGGAAATGGTAAGGTCACAACTTTGGCGATTCTTGAAGGAATGACCCATAATAAGATGAAAATAATATGATCCCGTTTTTGCTAAGTGCAGTCTATGTAGCTAAATTCACACAGAACTTGATCAAACAAAATAGCCAAATCAAAAAAATTTCCGCCCCCCCAACAGCAAAGTCTGGATCCGCCACTGCAATCAGTACATGATTGGAGTGGCTGTTTCTTATGCTGGTATGACACACGCAGCGTGTGACACGCTAGTTGAAAGCTGAAAATAAGTTCTAGAAAATCATTTTACGAGTATGTGACAAAGCGACCACAATTGAGTGAAAGAATTAGAAATTTTATTTTCGACGCTAGTGGCATCTTGTGGACGAAATTGACAGCTATTTTTTTTAGTAAAATCGAGGTTTTAGCGCATTTTGTAACAGTAAATAGTACTTTCTATAAATTAAAAATTTTACCGAACTGTCAACAGAAAAGTCGGTTGCGCTTTCTATGGATTGTTTTGCTCGAATGTTGCGAAACACTGTACCAATGCACGCTACTTATTTTTTTTACAGTTTACCAGATTTAAACTCTTTGGACTGTATCTTTCGCATCAACCTCAAAATTGTATGTAAAATTCTCTACCTCTGTTAATTCGTATTTTCTACCGACTTTTCATCTTCAAAACTAGCTAGTGTCATAACAGTATGACACTCGAAAGTTGTAAGCTGAGAAAAGAGCTGGAAAATTATTTTGTGTGACAAGTTCGTATCGTTTTTTTTTTAAATTTGAGCCTTTATTGTGGGAAATTGGTTACATAATTATGTTTTAAAATATTGTCCATCGCTAGCCACAATACGAATAGCATACGAGTTCCGTGTTAAAAAACTCCACGTCCTTTGCGGCTCTCCACGAATCGACCAAATTTTTGGCATCTTCGTAAGAACGGAAGTGCTGCTCAGCCAGGACATTTTTTATCGAGCGGAATAGGTGGTAGTCGGAAGGGGTGATGTCTGGTGAATACAGCGGGTGGGGTAGGACGTCCCATTTTAGTGTTTCCAGGTAGGTTTTCACAACCTGAGCAACATGTGGCCGAGCGTTGTGGTGTAGCAAAATCACTTTGTCGTGTCTCTGCTCATATTGCGGCCGTTTTTTTTTCAATGCTCGGCTCAAACGCATTAAGTACTAAACCGAACACGGACCTCGACTTCGACTGCGACTGCGATTTGCCTACCTTGCGGCGTGAGGTTCGACCGCGCAGTTGGTGTTGAACAGAACACCGACTACGACTTCGATTCTATGCAAGCAAGAAGAAGAACGAGTGTCAAGTGTCACTTCTGTTTTGTTTAATATTTTTGAAAATGGACGTGTTTCTGGTAGCGTGTATATTTTATATAGTGTTTTTAATCAATTTGGAGTGTTTGCGTTTATTAATTACGAGAAAGTGAATAGGAATCGAGACGAATTTGAAGAATTGAAACCCAGTAGGCAAAGCGTACTCACGCAAAATAGCATCAAAATTCTATATGTAAGATAAAGACAGCATGTACTAAGCTATCGTGGTCTCCTCTTAAATGTAAACAGAATTCAATTCATTTTAATAGGTCATGTAAATATTATATATATAGTACTCGTACAAACTATAATAGTAAATATATACATGAACCGGCGATATCGTTCCCAAAAAGTCTAATCAGTTATACGACTTGCATACGGTTTCGTTTCGATGTATAGTATACGAAACTTTTCTTGCTGGAAAGTAGTGGAAATCCGAGACTACAACCGCAGTCCTAGAATTGGAGTGTAGCACGACTGCGCAGTCGCAGGCGAAGTTGGTGTTGTGGGCATCGCCATATAATCCTATGTATTCTAAAGACAGGGACTGCGCATTCGCAGTCGAGGTCCGTGTTCTGTTTAGGCCTTTAGTTGTGTTCGAGAAAGAGGTCCTGTGATGGTTTCACTCGGTTGCAGCAACTCATAATACACCACGCCGAGATGGTCCCACCAAATGCATAGCATGACTTTGGAACCTTGGATATTCGGCTTTGCGGTCGATGTTGATGCATGGCCAGGGTATCCCCACGATTTTTGGCGCTTCGGGTTGTCGTAGTGTATCCACTTTTCATCACCAGTCACGATACGATGCAAAAATCCTTTCCTGTTCTGCCGTTGGAGCAGCTGTTCGCACGTGAAAAAACGCCGTTCGACGTCTCTTGGCTTCAATTCGTACGGCACCCAATTTGCTTGCTTTTGCATCATTCCCAAGGCTTTCAGACGATGTGCAATGGCTTTTTGAGTCACATCCAATGAATCCGCAAGACTTTGTTCTATTTGGCATGAATCTTCGTCCAGTAGTGCCTCCAATTCTGCGTCTTCAATATTTTTTGGCCGGCCGGAACGCTCCTTGTCTTCCACGCCGAAATCGCCCATTTTGAAGCGATGAAACCATTCGCGACACGTTGATTCGCTAATAAAAGACTCGTCATAAATTTCACTAATCATCTGACAAACCTCAGCCGCAGATTTCTTTAATTCAAAGAAATCTGCGGCTGAGGTTTGTCAGATGATTAGAGAAATTTATGGCTAGTCTTTTATATTAAAAAATAATAAAGTAAAAGCAAAACTTCCCGCAAATGGCGCTTATTTGGCTCGAACTTCGACATGTTTAAGGACTCATAAGTAACTGACGCCGATAAAATTTTACAAATGTAATGATGGGGATTTTTTTTTTGAATTGTTTCATTTGCAATGTGGCATGGCGCACCGTCTTGTTGAAACCAGTAACCATCCAGACCTTTTTCACGCATTTGCGGGCAGACATAATGAGCTAACACCGATATCGTTTTTCATCGACTGTTTCTTTTTTCCTTTCATGATTTACTTTATTATTTTTTAATAATAAAGTATTGTGATCGACCTGAAATTTGAAAAAAATTTGCTATCCTGAAATTATATATTTTCACATTTTAGGACTAGTAAACACCAAAAAAGCAAAAAAAAAATATGTCCGCCGTACGCAAAATCGTTTTAAGGCGCATAGCTCCCAAACCCGTTGAGATATTAAGTTAAAATTTTTATGGTGGGGGAAAACCGTAATGAATTGAAAGCTAAACATACTGCAGTCACGATCGGATGCAAGCCAATCGTTTAATACTCTAGATGAATACTGAACTCCGATTTATATTGTAGTTGGGGATAAAGTAGAATTACGTGTGTGCATGTTGTATGTCCTTTATTAAGGACTGTCATTAGATTGCTACTCAAACCTAAAAGACAATATTCAGTGTTTAATTTCATATCTTGAACTGGGTAAGTCATCGAAAAAAAATTTCCTTTTTGAAGGACTTTCGCATGGGAGGTGCAGGAAGGACTCACACGATTTCTTACATGTTTATCCTTTTCCTTGGAACCATTCAAAAATGAACGTGTACAAAATTTCAAATTCGTAGCTTGAAGCGTTCAAAAGTTATCGAAAAATATTGTTGAACACGTGTCTTAAGGACATTTTGTATGGCAGCTACCAGAAGGAGTAAACGGATTTCGCTGATTAGTAAACTCGAACTTCGTTTTTACTCAAAACGAATTTGTACAAAATTTCCAATTCATAGCTAAAAGATTACTTGAGTTATATTAAGTTCCGTAAATTAAGTGAAGACGTTTTGACAGGGTATTTGTATGGCAGCTACACGAAGGACTAATAGGATTTTCTTCATAATCATATATTTAGCTCCAACTATTGGAAAAATAACACATACAAAATTTCAATGTCGTAGCTTAAACCCTTCTGAAGTTATCGACCAATATTCTTGAACACGTGTTTTAAGGACATTTTGTATGGCAGCTACCCGAAGGAGTAGGACGATATTGCCCGTTAACGAACTTAGCCTTACAAATTCAACCAAACATCCAGATTCAAAATTTCAAGATCCTAGGTGAAGGCGTTCTTGAGTTATCGTGCTAACGGACAGACGGACGGACGGACGTCAAGTGGATTTGAGGTTTTTGGCCACAAATAAACAAATAATAATATATAACTTTTTTTCGTCCGTGGCTTGGTTCTATGCGTTACAAACTTTTGGGCTGGATTAAACTTATAATACTCTATATGATTTCATCTAGAGTATAAAAATTTAATATTATATAGAGCCACTATAGAGACATCCTAGAAAAATAAAAAAAATTTTTTGATAGGAGAAGCAAGGTACGGTGGTGAGGGGTGGTTTTTTATATCTCAGAAACGGTTTATGCTAGAAAGTTAAAACTTAGTACGTATATGTACGAGTAGATGCGGTACTAGAGTAATTGAAGCAACAAAAAAAGTTCAGATTTTTGTTGGCGGTCAGAGGTTGAGTAAAAAAAATGTCCGTGAATTAAGCGCCTAAAAACATTCTTCCAAATTTTCCGATATCCAACCCTTAACGGGGTGTAAAGTGGTTGTGTACATATTCACGAATTCTGATGTTAGGTATATTGAGATTTGGAATTCACTTTTACTTCTATTAGCTTTAAACATAGTCGGGGAAAAAAACCAATTTAAGTATTTTTCACTATTAAACCCCCTGGGGTATTGTTCAAGTTTTCACTGATTCCGATAATTTCTTAGGTTTAATGTGATCGAATTCGCTTTTACTTCTGTGGAATATTCTATTGATAACAAAAAATACGTAAATAAATAAAAAAAATCTGCCAACAGTCTGGGCGCAACTTTATTATTTTTTGGGTAGAAATCCGGAACGCGTTTAATGCTGAGAAGCGATGTAGGTTACTATGCAACTGACAACCTAAAGAATAACCAGAAGGCTATTTGGAACGTTATTTTATGTTGGTACCAGATATTATCCAATCGCATTCCATTCAATTTGGCCCGAAAAATTATAGATTTTCGGGGAACGGCGTGAATTTTGAAATTTCACAATTTGAACACGTTGTTTAATTGTGTATACAAACGTCGAAGAATGGCAGCAGTTTTATTTGAAGCGTAAGACTATTAGGCTGCCAAAGTTCGAACACTCTTAATGAAAACCCCGTTACAGGCAGAACTGCATTTACAAACAAAAATTGTCAAATATTTGACATATTGGCATTCAGTCTAAATTTGTAATTGTATTGTATTTATCCTGTACAAAATTTCCCGAAAAATATATTCCTTCATTTGATGAAGCGTATCATAACATAAGAAATTCTTCGGCCTTCAGTCACGAAGTTTTAATTTTACACGTTATAGTTTAGTAACTTTCATAAAAAAAATTCTTTGTAGTACTAGTTGCACTCGATGCACGAGTAAAATATATTCTATAATTTCCTACAGTAGAATATTTCGGTATTTCCAAGTATAAGAATAAAAAATGACAAGATCATTAGCTGTCAAATAAAACATAATTTTGGCACAATTATCACACAGAAGTCCCTGTAAAATTGGATCTTCAATTAATTAAATCCTTTCTTGTGTCGTGTTATGAAAAAGAGACCACCTTTCAGTATTTCATCTACAGATTCACACTATGGACTGTAGTATGTTTTGACATTACGAACTTGGGCCTTATGTTGACAAGTCAAGCATTCAATGAATCTCTCCAGACCAGGTGCTGCGAATGAATTGATCGAAAATGCTTTTTGTGTCCTTTGTGGTATTTATTGGAAGAGCGGGCACCTAATCCTGACGGTGTTTAGGGCATCGGTTGACTTTAATCTGGCTCTGCTCCTCCTGCTAAACTTTAGAGCAGGGGGTCAGAGTCGGATATATGTGCCAGCCAGTATCGTGAATCTTCGTAGGGATAGCGCAACGATACGATCGCGAAATTTCGCACAATTTTCCTGGAATTTAGCAATCGAAATTTAATTTCTAAATGGAAACTACGTTTTTATTCAGAAACGTCATTTTAGTTTTTTCTAGGGGGGGGCAAGATGTTATGTTTGTATATATTTTTATATATAAATATACATATGTTATATATACTCTATAAAAATACATAATTCAGGGGGGGGGGGGGCAAATGCACCCCCTGCCCCCCACAAATGACGTCCCTGTTTTTATTGTTAAAGAATTCTATGAATTTCATGATCGTGTTATTGCGCTAGCCCTACGAAGTTTCACGCTACGCGCTTGGTGAAAAATGAAATCACATGTTAAGTAGGTACCTATAGTACGATGGATGTCTGTAGTAATGTATGGCAACATAATTTTGTTGAAATCAGTACCTGCCCCAAAACCTTTTGCGCAAAGTTTGAACACACGGTGCAGAAATAGTTTGATCGAGTCATCGCTTTAGAATTATTTTTGGTACGACCTCCGTATACTACATTAAATGGACGGTTAGACCCCTATCAGGATATACTCGTAGATAGAAGGTGCCTTAGTACTTTTTTTTTAATGAAATACGGTGTGCGCTTTTGAGATTTGTATAAGTTCTAGTACAACAAAGGCATATGGTACGTGACTAGTCCACCATTGTCAATATTTCTATTAGTTTCTAGATATGAAAGTGTCAAAAATGGAGATTGGTGTCTCCTCGGTTACGAAAAATCATGGAACACGTTGTTTTGCCTATCGCTCAGCCCAACTTCTTCTCATATAATTTATTAGGA
The DNA here is from genome assembly GCA_951812415.1 of Beris morrisii. Lineage (NCBI taxonomy): Eukaryota > Metazoa > Arthropoda > Insecta > Diptera > Stratiomyidae > Beris > Beris morrisii. The sequence goes on from OX638310.1 coordinate 1,145,059, forward strand.
ATTGTCTTTTGACTCACGCCGTTATGCTGGACCACTTCTGCGCCTGACGTGATACGCAGGTATAGCTCCAGTAAGTTAGTCATTACACTTAAGTTGTAGCCACTCAAAATGAAGAGTCTAGCGTGTATTTTTTTCTCCCATTAGTGAACGCGTTTTCACCCATATGATAATCAGGATTAGGTTTGGGGAGAGGGTTACTCGAAAGCTTCTATAAAACAATCGAGATTCACAGTACATTGTACAGTACAACGCTTAATTTGGTGTAATCGAGACGCATGCGAATTTCCCTTCAAATGTTGCAAGATATGGGGTAATGTCCATATTCGAGGCAGTGCATGTTAGTGCGTATACATTTACTCTAATACGCGTTTTTCTAACTCTGTTCAAGCCTAGCGTCGAGATTTATCAAAGGCAGCTATCCTAATCTCGATTGATTTTCTGACGTTGACGGAGACAAGTAGGTAATAGGGAAATATTTATCTACGATTTTTGTGTAGCAAGAAGACCCCTGCCCTCCGATCCATGTAAAAAATATATTTATGTAAAACACTAATTCTCCGCAGACATTGGAACTAACAAAATAGTTCTAAGAAAAGACGCCGAAATGTTTGGGTCAAACTGATTTTTGGCGAAACCACCCACAAAGCTGTGGCCACCTCATCTTGAGGATACTCACGAACGTCTTCCACTCCAGTTGCCACGGAAAGAGTGAATCCTCCTAAGCTACCATCACGCAAAAGTGGAGTTGGCCTTCTGCTTTTTCCATGCATTTTGCATTCTGCAAATGTGCAATCTTCGAAACATAAAAAAACAGCAACGGAGCAGCCCACTTCTGATTCGTCATGTGTCCACATATCCACTATCCACATGTGGTGGACATGTTCAACCCTGCGGTAGCCGGAGGTGAAGACGAAACAAGAAACCAAAACAAACGAGCGCAACTGAACCGAAAAAGAAAACAGCCGGCAAGGCTGCCCCTTTGGGGAGTGGCGGCAAAATAATATGCCAAAGTTGGTCATGGCGTGCACAGGCTGCCGCTGGTACGGGGCACTCCAAAAGAGCACACATTTCCAAAGGGAAGAAATCCCCCGCCCCGACTCATACAGAGCTGCTGTCCAGCAGCCATCATCCCCCAGAAACACGGCTTTTGTCGTAAAATACGCGACCAAGAAACCGGGAGCCGAAACCAAGTGCAGGGCGAACAACAACCGCCACTGCCACTCCATGTACCCCCTCCCCATCCGCTACCTTTGGGCTGAACTGAACGTCACCGATGAAAGGGGTCGGGGCTCGTGCTCGCGCGGCATAGCATCGATTATCGTTTGACGTCAGAGCGGGCTGTGCAAACCACCCCCTAGTCCGTTCGTTGAGGTCGTCGTCAGATGCCGCCGAGATGCACATTCCCGAGAAATGGTTTTGGGGACTTCTCGCTTCTCGGGTCGCATCGCAGAAAAAAAAATAGCAAAAACAAAAACATAACACAAAAGCACACATGGTCGTTGAAAAAAGCAAACAAACGTCGCGCAAAAAATGGGGGGTTGGAGGAGGCCCGAAATCGTAAACATTCTGCACAAAAAACACTGCACCACGTGATTTTCGCAACAAAGCACCGCCTATCCGAGGCAAACGCGAACAAAATCTGCACTCCCATCCGGCACCACCCGCGCTTTTCCCCAAAAACCCATTCCGCGAGCTGCGCGATTCGCGTTCGCTCCTGGGCTTGTGGGGCGGGACATCGCTCCGCTCGGAAGTGGGGAGCTTGTTTTGCCCATGCACTCGCCAGTCGTCAGCTCGTTCGTCTCGTCACACACCCAGGCCCGGCACCCGAGCCCGACACACACTTTGACTTCCGTTCCGACCGACACTCACACCACACGGCCGGCCGGAGCGACGACGAAAGAAACGAACGAGAGTAGCCGTCGTCGTCGGACTCGAAGACACGATGGCGTGCAGCATCCCCCGAAAAGTGCATCGACGGCATCCGTCGGACACGTGCGAGTGTGCGTCCCGCTCTGAAAAGTGCATTCGTGACGACGTACGCCGTCGGCGGAGTGCAGCACGCACACAGGTTCACCGCGCCATGCCATGCGGTCTGCGAGCGAGCTTTCGGCTCGGCTCTCTGTTTGCACTTTTTCTCCGCTCACCCTCACGCACACCAATCGCATGCTGTAAGCGAGGTTTCCGCTTTCCGTTGAAAAACTGGCAGCGGTGTGATACACACATGAGCTGGTAGCGAAGTTGTGTGCGTGTTTTGATTGGAGTTTCTCGTTTCATGCAAAGGCGAGCGAGGGTTGAATTGGAGTGTGGCACACTGTGGCAGTCTTCGTCAGGCCGTGGAGTACAGAGTAAGTTTAACTTATTCGCGCCGTGATTCGGTTGAGATTTTTTTATGTGGCTATCTGTCAACAAGAAAAATTGTGATTATGTTTAGGAAGAAAGGATAAGAAAGTTACCTGCTCACGTCGTGTTCGAGATTTTCAGTTCGGCGCCAATTGATGAATCTCGATAGAAAAATTCCGGAAAGTGTGAAAAAGTGTTTTCAGTGGAAAATTATGTTGCATGGCCACAGATTTAAGAAAATTGTTTTGGGTCAGCCCCAGTGGTATTTTCTGGCCTAGTAGTGTAGACCTATCCCCCGTGTTTGTGTCGGGGTTCTAAAAAGATGAACCAGTGATTATGACGAATAATTGTCAAACAATAGATTTCAGGTGCTCGTAATTCTCACAGCCGCCCTCTTATCCGCGCTTTACGAACGTTGTCCAGTGCGCCGCGAGATAACCGGACATCCGGAAACATTGACTATGCCGACCGAAACACCGCCACCGAAAAGTCACTCCCCCGGGACGACAACCGTCATAACAGAGAAGCCGAGACCCAATACTCCATCCTCAGCTCCACCCACTCCACAAGATGTGTCCCGTCAATCCCCGACATCACATCAGGCAAGCGGATCCGCCCAGCAGCAATTTCCGTCTCCGACATCAGCGGCAGCCGCTTCCGCTACAAGCAGCACCGGCCAGTCCGGCTCACAGCAGTTCTGCCTGCGCTGGAATAATTACCAAACGAATCTGACCAGCGTCTTCGATCAGCTTCTTCAGAACGAGTCATTCGTTGACGTAACACTAGCCTGTGACGGTCAGTCTATTAAGGCGCATAAAATGGTCCTGTCCGCCTGTAGTCCTTACTTCCAAGCGCTCTTCTTCGACAATCCTTGCCAGCACCCGATTATAATCATGCGGGACGTCAAGTGGCCCGAGCTCAAGGCCGCAGTCGAATTCATGTACAAGGGCGAAATAAACGTAAGCCAGGACCAGATAGGTCCCCTGTTGCGTGTCGCCGAAATGCTCAAGATTCGCGGTCTTGCTGACGTGAACGGCGAGCCGGAAGGAAGTACCGCTTCGAGTACACAAACCGCATCGTCTACGGGGACACCGGAAATAGCTGCGAAAAAAGCGCGATTATCGCGCGAATGGGAACTCAGCAATGTAGAGACAGGTGGCGGCAGTGTCAACCGAACGCGTAAAAGACGGTGGCCTTCCGCTGACAACTGCAACATGAACGCTGGTAGTCCGCAAAGCGGCATTGGTGCCAGTGGTGGCAATACCACCCCAGACACACACCTCGAAGCTGCATCGCCTGTTGCTGCTGCACCGAACGCATCACAAATTCCGCATCCCCAAGCCCAAACTCCCAACACCTTGCCCTCGTTCCCAATTCCTACACCCATCGAATCCATGGGTCTCTCTACGCTCGGGATGAGTCACGCCGACGACATGGAAATTAAACCTGGAATAGCCGAGATGATCCGCGAAGAAGAAAGGGTAAGTGACTACCAAAATACTTTACTCCTATTTTCCAGTCCGTACTCGCTCGGTCTGACCCAGATCTTCTGAGACGCTCCAGCAAGACTTCGATGTATCCACTTCCTCTTCCGTAGCCTTCGACCGAGTAATACAGGTAACTCGGAAGGAAATTGCGAGAATCTATCGCCCACTCTTTGCTCGTAACCTTCCGCCCACTTTCGCAGCCGTCGACAACCAAACTTGTAAACAAACTCTTCGGGCTTCCACCCGTTTGCCACCCCTGGAGGCACAAAGTGCGCATGGCGTCCAAATAAATTTCGTTATTAACATAAATAAACGAGAAAATTAAAACTAATGCGAGCCACCCCCTGTTCCAAACTGCCAAAACCGCCTATCTGAGCGATTTGTCCTTCTCGAGAATTTCGGGAAGGAACTAGGCTGCTCCACTGGCGGGTTCGGGATGGGTAACACCACAAAACACCAGGATGGATTGCTATAAGGACAACACAGGAAACCCCAAAGTTCCTGGGAGAGGCTGCGAGTCGAGAACTGATGTTGGCCGGGAGGCATCTTTCTTAGGTCTCAGGGACGCCTTGGAAGAAAGTGAAAGGCGGCATCGTCGTTCTGGTCGCCTTCGTCGTCGCCGTCTTCGTCTTCCCACCAATCCCATCATCAGGGTAAGAGTTGGAATCCCGAAATATCTTTTCTTCCGCTGCAGACGTGTCGCTGGATTTTCGGGTGGGAGCGAACAACACACAGGAGGAAATAGAAGTAAAAAAATTGATGGCTAGGAAAATTCGAGGAATTGTTATAAAAGGATGAATGAAGAACGAGGGGAGAGGGGCATATGGAAAGGTGGGAGAGTGTCAGGGAGGATTGGTAGTATGTTGACTTTTGTACACTTCCTCCGAGCTGGAGAGCTGCTCTGAGACACTTGCTGAGCACATTTCAGGGCGCTGTGAAGGAATCATGCGGTGGCATAGTCGGTTGGGGATTTGAAGTTCACTTATGTGCAGGGTGCATGACATCGATCCGGGCATATTTCGGTCTGGAACGACCTTGAAATGAAGGTATGTCGACCTATGACAAGTGAGCATTTGGGACAACAATTATCTCAAGATTTGTGGATACTGTCGTGCTGGCGACGTGAAGGGTACAGTCTATTTGATTCATGCCACGTTTGGCAAATAAAAGGATATTTGAGATTGTTCCGTATATGAAATGCAAGGATATGTAATTGTAATATTTTATATTCAATTACTTACATGTTAATTCCATCTAGGGTTTTAGACCAACCTAGGTTCATACCCTAATATTGCAAACATATTTCAGACCAACGTCGTAAATAAAATAGCAGTCAAGCCTTAAAAAGTATTCATAACATTTTAGAGTCTATAGTTTAATTTTATTCTTCTTCTTCTTCTATGTAACACCATCAGACCCTTGCGCTCTCTAGAAAATGCCTCCAACCATTTTTTGGCTCTACATCAGATGCTCCGCAATACTATAGCTTTTCCGGTGATAGGTGGTTGCCTATCGCACGGTTTCTAATTTTCTCATTTCCCTCTAAACGTCTTGGTTATATCGTCCTGCAGTCGAAGACTTATTGTCCCGTATTTTCGGTCCGTTTTCATTCCTTACGTGGTTTACATAATATTTTCAATAAATTACAGTCTAGACTTTTTTCAGTTTTTCGCCTTTTCTTTTCATTGTATTCCACACGCCCATTTGAATTGAAGCATCCCTTAATGTTTCAAATCATTGCATAAGCTCATTTCTGAGATACAAAATTTACTACACTTCTCTGTAGACGAACCTCGTAGTCCATAAAATTATTGTAATCATTTGAAACTAATATACCTAAAATCTGTATTTGCGAATACAAATACTAATATTTATTCATTGTATTCGCAAATACGGATACGAATACGAATAGTATACACTTGACTCTCGGCAATCGGGAGTTACACGGTTACGCATGATAAATTGATAAAATTTGTATCAGTCGAGCGACTTGTACCCATTAAACACGTGCATTTGTTTCATTTCGTCATCCAACACGCAGCAGAAACGTTTTGTTTTTTGTGCTTGTAATTTTAGATAATTTCTCGTTGAGATTTGCATTCATTGTTTGCATAGTGTGTCTAAAATGTCAAAAAAATTTACAAGAACATCAGGATTTGGCAGACATCGCTAGAAAATGTCTATCAGCTCCACCTACTTCAGTTGCAATCGAACAATTTTTTAGTAATGCCGGACTTATCTACGATCCCTTACGAACAAGACTGCAGGGCGAAAAAGCAATAAAATTGCTATTTATTACATTTAAATTTGTTAAATTTTGATTATGAGTATATAATTTCTTTTTAAAATGATTATCTCGTGATTTGATTTCATCAAAGAAAATTTTAAATTCACCAAAGAAAATGTTTTAATTATAAGAAGAAAAAAAAGAAAAAGTTTATTTTATTAATTTCAGATAAGAAACAATAAAATGCAAAGAATGCATTTCATTTTTTTATCATCAACAACCAGTTTTTTATTTATTTTTTTACCTTGTTTAGTATTCGAGTATTTGGGTTGAATTTGTCGAATACGAATACATAAAATTTGGCGAATATTCGCTTAAACGAATACGAATACGATTATTCGGAACAATCCTAATTTGCACTATCCAATAAAACAGATACTATATTAGGATTCAACTTTCTAGCATTAACCGTTCTTGAGCTATGTACTTATGTATATATTAATCTTGAAAAAACTTAGTCAGGGACGAAATCATGTAAGGCAACTCGTTACCAAACTGTCGCCACAAAGTGATCATTTCAAGGACACAGCACTGAGAGTATGTCACTTTCATAGAGAAGAAATTTAATTTATCTTCTTTTTGCGCTACTTTACGAATGAAAATCTAAACCAAACTCCTATATTTATCATCGCAATCAGAAAAGTCGAAAAATATGGCATAAATATATATTGGTCACAGGTGACGCAAGTGATAAAAAACAAGCATTCAACTTTACAGCTAAATATGAGAAAGTGAACGCCTTACACGATGCGAGAAAACGGAGAAGACTTTTGACATTTGTTTCTTAATTTCGGCTTACTTTTCCTGAGCCCCGCAAAAATCTGCATAATTATTTCGGAACTTTCTGTGGTTAGATCCATGTTTTCTGTACGATTCAATACTTCCAAGTCACCGTTAAGACAAATCAAAAACTTAGTATGTAGTAACCATCCCTAGGAATATCCTTCTGTCGAATACAACATCGACACATGAAAATTTTTATTTTTCACATAAATTCTATTTTCTTTTTCCTGAAGACTTCAATACCCACTTCTCTATCCTGTCCTTCTGGACGATTCCTCCTCCGCACCATCAGTTCAGCTATTTTTCACAAAAGGCAACGCAGTGTCTGGAATTAAGTTCAGCTATTAATAATGTCTTTACAGCGCGCAACAACATAATCCCCTGGGATGCACATGCAACTGATCTTCTGTCTGCCAGCTCCGAAGTGTCGGAATACAGAAGATGAGTGAATAATTTTTAATGATAACAAATAGCATTCTGCAGAGCACTTGCATCTAGAGATTTCCATAGAAACATGAATTGCACTTCTCTTCCATCCGCGATGTATACTATAGCGCGCTATTACAAAGCTGTTCTACAGCTCCCTGTAGCGCCATCTTCGATGTTCCAGTTTAGAAAGATTGCTGTAGTCCCGCGACTCGTTTTTTATCCATAAAAAAACGGATTTAATTTTCCAGGACGAGAGTGAATCTAAGACGAACCAAGAAACGGATCACGGAAGTAGGTGGCTTGTAGGATTGGAATGACGAATGAACAGCGCTGGAACGCTACTCTTTGTCATTTTGGGCCAAGCAAAGGGAAGGTATTCTGCTATTTCTGTGTTTCCGGGGTTTTCATCAACCTGGAGACGTCTGTCCTGGTTCCACTCTTTCAGTTTGAAGATGCGACTAGCAGGCACATTCCAATTTTTCTTTAATCTACTGTTAGAACAACGGTTTCAGAAGGTCTGAATTTTATGTGGTCGTTCAGCGTTTTAATCACTCTGCATGCACTCTGTAACCCCAATCTTCGGATACCCCTTAACCCACATCGTTCCTAATGAGTAGTCAAAAAGATTAGTCAAATTTCACATTTCTATCGAGCAAGAATTTTTCTAGAAATATTTTCCCTGCTACTGCTTCCCATCAGGCTCAGTAAAATAAGAAAACCGGCCAGATCCTAAGCAAGAATTCCAGTTTGTTGATTAAATTGCGCACGCGTTACGTTAACTCACGCTGATTTCTACCCGATCCGATATCTCGTTTTATACATGCCGTCAAAATTAATTTTTATACATAAAAATATGTAAATAAAATAAGTAAATCTCGACGGGATGTCATAAAAATATGTTATTGGTATAAAAAAACAACACCGAAATTTCGAAACAAGTTTTAACATTGTTCGGGGACCCTGAACTGGACTATAGAGTCCAGAATATGTGGCATATGTAGCGCTTTGTTGTAAAATGATATGTAGTTTTGTTTTGAACGGTGATTGGTGGGCTTTAAATAAATTTAAAAAAGGTCGATGAGTTCGCAACGAAAAAAAATTTTATATTTAAATAAAACGGGCCCAGCTTTCTCATCCACATTCGTTTACATGTGTATATCGGTAAAAATTTGGATTCCAAACCAATTAATCGACTCTTCTTTCTTTTTAAGCTTTTCTGATTATTGCTCTCTTCAGTAATGAATCCTTCGTATTGGCAAATATGAACTAATCCCGAAAAAGAAAAAAAAATCTAAAATTTTAGGCAGTTAGAAGGCAAGTAACGATAAACATTACTCTTAAATCTTGATTCTCCTCAAAGGGTTGGACGATAGGCTAGAAGCATGTTCTCAGAAGAAAAAAAACATTACGTTTTGGAAGAATCTCAAATCGAAAAACAACGATCTCCTGAAAATGATTGAACGGATAGAATACAAAAAGTCAAGATCCAGCTTAGGATAATGGCTCAATTTCTTAAGATACGCAACTTTTGTGAAGATCGATTGCTCGATTGCGGAAAGCATTGTCATCTTTTGTGCTCCCCGACCTGTAGCTAAGACCTGCATTTTCAGTGACTTAAAAATTACCTCTACCATTTTTGAAACTTCCAAATACCGTTGCAAGACAACAATTATGATAGGTTTAAGTGGTCGACACTCCTGTTATCGACGCCATGTATGAAATTACGAGAAGTAGGGATGTCGAGAGTTATGCTGAATTTACACCGAACACGTTGCGGCGCAACTTTACTTTCACCATAAAAATCAACCAATCAGGCAACGAAAAAGTCCAATAGTGCTCGACTTTTCGGACGAAAAACTAGTTTGTGATGAGCTTGTCGGGAAAGTCGCGCCGAATGTGTTCGGTGTAAATCCACTATTTCTATCTATGTACCTTTTTTTGGACACATGAATGCTTCGAGCGCGTAAACCCACTATGATAGAATTTGATTTAAGGAAATACAACTTTAAGGAGTAGGCAGTTTCGGTGAATATATCGCTTAGATAAACAGTCGTTTGTTTCTTTTTATTGATAATAAAACGATGAATACTCTGCCATCGAAGTAAACTGGTTGCCTGACAAATTTCAGACAGCAGGCGTTCTCTCGCATTCGATGGGCTTTCTGAAATTCGACAAACCTTTATTTATACATTTCTTTGTGCTTATTGACAAGTTTTTATCCGCCTCTATCATTAACATATTGCTGCTCATGATGAAGCTAAAAAAATAATTTGTATAAGTGTGCCGATGAGACGGCCATAACGTGACGACTGCCGACATATGCAGCAATGTCTACCAGTGCCAAGAAAGGTCAAAAGCTTGGCGTTTTCTCTAGACGTGTTGTACTTAGCATGTAGGAAGAAATAAAGAGCATTTTTCGTATCACACTTAAAAAATACCAATGATGTTGACAGCGTGATTAGAATATATGTAATTTCTTCGAAATGAAGCATGTTAATTAGTGTGTTGATGATAATAATAAAATCATGTTTGTCGCATTCGAAAGTTCCGTATATGTTCATATTTGACTTGTGTATGTATCATAGAAGCCGCTAAATCGGTATATTCCGCACCTCAATAAAGTAACACCACAACTAAGTTTGGAATAGAAACGATCTCTATTTTCATTATTCTCAAGAATACTACACCAAAGCCAACAAAAAATGTAAGATCCTTTAGTGATTTATTGGACTCATATCCTCGATATCATCAAAGTAAGGCATCTTTTCTTTCTCCTGAGCAATCCCTAACATTCAATTCTTAATATTTCCGACCATTGACTAGATGGTAACCATTTACCCTCTCAACTTGGAGCTCACCTTTAACACGGAATCGCTGCGGTTGGTTATTTAACATGCGATTTAGTATGCGAAATGTTTTCTTCCGACAATTTGTTTAATACTTCAAAGAAACATCCATACCTTAGCTGGAGTTATTGTTCACTCAAAAACGCATTGAGGTATGAACCTAAAATTTTATATCATTCAGTTTATGTCAAAAAGAGAGTACTAATGAGATTTTTTTTTAAAATGTTACCATCCTTACTTTAACGACCTACCGGAAATTCACCAATAAATAATTCTTTCAGAAGTTTTTTTTTCAATATAACTTTATGTTGTTAATATATGAAAACCCCCTCAGAAATTCTGGCTACGTCACTGCTGTAGAATATTATAAGATGTGAATGACTGCCTAATTTTCAGCAAATTAAAAATGCTTTTACGATGTGATTTACTAATAATTATACAAAGTGCACCGGTTGTGCTTCTTTTAGTAATAGATACAGTGATTTCCATGATTACGTCTCCAATGTACACTTCATTTCTTCTCATCGATCAGCCTAACGTCATTAAATGGTAACTCCTATGTTCTAGCAGGTTCTATAAAAATGCAAGAGAATCGTTCTATTAGTGATACGCATAGCTTACCTGCTGCTAACTTCCTATTTGTTTTATTATTTTTTATTTCATTTTCAACGATAAATTTCAACCTTGGCAGTTGGAATACGCATTTTAGATTTTCTACAATTATTTACATAAAAGCATTTGCTGCCGTAACTGAAATTATTATTTCAACTTAATTCTGTCAACACCTGGCCAAGCTGCTACCTAGTCCATAAATTTTCGAACAAAAAGGTGTTAAACTCATAGCGGAACACGGCAAAATAATTTTTTTCCAGCATTTATCTTAAAAAGGTCATTGATCATACTTTGAAGACTGTTTCACAGAATTTTAATCCACACCAGTTCACAATGTTTCTTTGCTCTGTAGTTAAGCGTGGAAGAGAACTCATAAAATGTCTATTCCCTAGACCCATTCTTCATATTCTTTTGCCGCGCCAAACATCTCAAGATCGTAAACATCACACTAAATTTATCCACCAAATTAAACTAAAAATTTCCAGCAAGATCGTTCGTTTCGAGGAATTCCACAAATGGTCTTTTATTGTACATTAAAATTATTAAAGGGGCAGTCAGTACGTTGTCGTTGTTGAGAATAAAACGGAGACTCTGTAAGTCTGTCTTCTAAAGAGTCTAAGCCTAAGCTGATGGTTATTTAAGTAACGAGGGGTGTGGTGCCTGGTAAATGGCAGTCCTCTGAATCAACGCTATGTTAACATTATTATTTTCCATACACCGATAGTCTTGAGCAGCCGTAGCGTATCCAACGTTTAATGACATTTACAATTCGACATTGTTTTAGCGGTCTCAGCCCCAGCTGGAACCCATGGCAATTTTGATGTCACTCTGCCGTAATTCAGTGACGGAACGATCATACATCAATCTTCAAGTCAGTTTAAAAATGCGATAAGATTTTCGGAGCGTGTGTTGTCCGGAGCGATAAAGCCCGTGTCCGACATGTCCGAAGCGCCGCCGTACTGCATCTTAATGGCCAACAATGTTGCGATAATCGCCAATCGCCGGCCAGGGCACACATAAAGCTTAGCGGTTAGCGCGGAGATAACCCAAGGCAAAATCCAGTTGGCGAAATTGCCGTTTAGCTATTTAACGCTGAGGAAGCTCCCACACTCGATCGATCGGTGCCAACAGCTGTGCGATCTGATGTGTAGTGCTCGCGATCTTGGAGTAGGTACTTGAAGTGTCTTACAAATTGCGAGAGACGCGGCGACATGAAGCGCGATCGCCACTCAATCGCGCGATCTTGATTCTTGATAGGTAAGACGCCGTTTGTGACTTTCTTGAATTCTGACTTTTGATCTGAGATGTTGATCGTGGTGTTACTTCCGATTTAGCAGATAATTTGCGGGGGTGTGCTGTGTAGCGCAACTGTGCAACCAACTTGTATGACGTCGACGTGGAAGATGGAAAGGGTGCATGTGGCTTGTTCTGAGATGAAGAAGAGCATTGACCAACAGGATTCACGTTTGACATTGACATCACGTTCCGGAAGGTTCAAACTCGGCCGGAATGATCAATGAATAATGGTGTTTTTTTTCTATGACCTATGGCGCTAAAATACTGATTTTAGCCAAGAAAATATTACTATTTATTTTCGAGACTACTGAAGAATATAATCGTTTATGGCTCAGATTTATCTAAGAAATAATTCATCGATAAAGAGATTATGGAACGCTGTCGATTGAGTGACATAATGGTTATTCTTTAAAATATAATGAACTTTATTGAAGATAGGACTGATCACTGAATTAGAGTAATTCGAGTACCGAGGAATAGATAAAGTGGACCAGTTGACATGCGTTGTTAACGTTGGGACTAGATAGGTAACGCCTACAGGTAAGAAGAGGACTAAGTCGAAAGGTAGAGATGATCATTTCGAATCCAGAAATAGAAAATACATAGATAAAATACTTCTCCTATTTCTACAGTTCCATAAAGTTTCAAGTTTGATTATCCGTGCTTAAATGGCGGTAATTATTTCGAACTCTATCTGAGATATCATCTTGTATAGAGGATAGCTTGGGTTGGGTATTAATAACAGGCTTTGTATGCGAATGTTTTTTTCGACAAGATGGATCGGAAAGTGTGCGGTCTGCACCAGTTGTGCGATTCCTCTACTTTTCTCGCATCCAAAACCCTTTGCTTTTTTGTTTGTCATAAAAATAATTAAGAATTTACTCCTGTTTCTGAGCTTATCAAGTGCTTGATACCAGTAGTTCTAAAATTTGTATAAACTATTTGTTTAATAAATATGCTTTTTGTTCCGAAATGTGTAGCTGTATGTATCAATATTTCTAAATATAATTGTTGGGGAAATGAAATGATTGAAATTTTCTGAAAAATGGAATATTGCAATTATGCAATTATAATTTTTCTTTTCAAAATGTCACAAATCTAACTATAAAAATTAATTTATACAGAAATCGGTTTTAGTAACATAACTAATTTATACACTTGATCCTTCGATTTAATATTCCTTTTAACTGTTATAATATGACAGAAAGTTGTGCACCTTTTTATTAAATGTTATCCTGGTTATTATATGATATGTGCGTTGTACGTGGAGTTTATTTAGATTGACCGCTAGCGCTCGCAGTGTACGGAAACGAATGACCTTTAATTTAACAAAAGCATTCAAAACAAAAATAGGTAAAAAAAATAAATAAATAAAGTTCAATGAGAAATAAAAATAGAACGTAAAAGTAAGTATATGTATATCAAACAATATAAATACTAAAAATAAATAAACTGTAAAAAGTAGGAGATCATAAATTATCAATAAAAAATACATTAAATGGAACTCATAAAATGTTTGAATTCATATATTCTTTAGATGCAAAGCATTAATATTGAAAATATGGATATTGTACGCGTACACGTACGTAGGTAATATATTTGAAACTAAATCTTATTTAGTCTTAGTAATAATAATTCTGGTTCTAAATAATTCTTAAATACCAATCCTTAATTCGTGACGTATTAAGACAAAATGAAGGAATTTAACAAAATATTACTTTTCCCTTAAATTGCAATACGTAATTTTTTGTGCTAATTTTTTAATTTCGTTCTCATATAAGAGTTGGACCCTTCGCGTTGCTTTAGTGGTGTTTTTAACTTGCACTTACGTTTATATTTCGTTTTATCCGAAGAGCCGGACGTGTTGCTTTATAAGATCATATCTCGATCTACAGCCCGTTTCTAATATTTTTTCTGTAAAATATGTATCTTTTGTTTTTTGCTCTCTCTGAAATACAAATCCAGCTTTCTCTTCCTTTTCAAAGAAAACCGACCATTGCCAATAAGGCCATGCCCTGTCAGTATTTAGGATTATAATAGGTTTCTTCAGTTGCTGTATGACCTCCCCTGGAAGATAAAGTACTCGTAGCACCAGTGGTCCTACTTCCTGTTCCTGTTTTCAGTCCATAAATGTTTAAACAACGCGGATGATAAGCTCAACCCTTGGTGGAATCCACAACTGCTGTGGACTATGAAGGACTCTTATTTGAACTTTGAAAATTCTACGTAGAATGTTACACTCAACTACTGATTCAATATTTTATTTGCACAAAGCACAATCATTAAACATTTATTATTTTTCATAATTAATTTTTTTTAGTGTTCTCTTTTTACATTTTATTTTCGGATAGTTGATAAGAAACTCTACAAGCTCGTACCCTGGGCTGATTCTTCTGCTGCTGAGCATATCGAGTTATCGCAAATATTTGATTTGTCGATAATTTTGAGAAATACAACAAAAAATAATTATTATTCGGTTATCATGTGTATAATATTTAATTTCTGTTTTCGGGCTTAGTAATGAATTTTTGAGTGGTGCTGGTGTCGGGTGGAGGAGGACGGTGTCTCGGAGAGTGTGCTGGAAGGGGGGGATGGGGGCGGTGGAGGTGAAGATGGCGAGCCGTGGCTGTGGTTTATTATCGTTATGCCGCTCGCGTTGTTATTTCACATGAGCTTCAGGTATTATTATTATACCGTACTCAGACGACGGAATTTTATTATGGGGGTAGCGCGGGATGGGGACTTGGAAACACGCTGGAGATATGAGAATTTTGATTTCCGGAGTCGTTTGTTCGGTACAATGCCGACTTTACTGTTGGATCTTGTGTTTGTGTTACATTTATTTGCGCATATAATTCTCTACCTTTGTGGAAAGCATTAAAGTATTGACTGAACACCTTTCCGCGATAACATACGGTCTTATTCATATAATATATGAAATGTTGTTTTTTGTTTTAAAGATTACTGGCGGTTGGCTATGATACCAAATAGTTGCATGCGTGTTACATCGTTTCTATTTTAATAGTCCTGAGTGTTGTTTCTGCTAGGCAAACAAGGATGTTTGACTCTTTTTTGGGGACTTTCCTGGTCGAAATGATTAAGTCTTTTGCTTTATCACGAACGCATTTGATGGACGACCCAACTGTCCAAAATTAACTGGAACGACGAAAATAACAGTTGAGGTAAGGAAATGGATTGAAAGGTAGCCAAACTGGATCTGTACTACGCACCTGGAGCAATCGTCTTGAATTGGGTGATGCGTGAAGACTCAAACCTTTTAGGAATTTGACCTCTACAGCTCGAATCCGAGACTTCGCCAATCTTTTAGTAGCAATTTACTTTCGATTGAGACTTCTTCATTCGACATAGCAAGAGAATTGGTATTTTCGGGTTTTTTTTTTACTGTGAAATTTTACAAAACATTATTTTATCAGATTTGTCAGTCTGATCCTTCCTTTATTGGTCCCAAGATCCCTGTGGTATTGTTCGTTGAAATGAATGGATTGATTCAGAATCTACGGTCCAAAATAAATCATTTGGTATCTCTGATTCCCTTGTTACGGGGCTTGTAATTGTTTGTTTAATCGTATAGTACGAGTAGTGTTAGATGGTGTTCTCCTCACCTCATTTTATTAAAGGTGGCGTCCCTCAAGGTTGTATCCTTTCTGTTTCTCATTCCCGTTTCTTAATATTTATTAATGATATCATCTCATCTCATACACTTCCATTCCAATCCATAGCTTTGAATGAGTAAGAATGTATATTCAACGTTGGTAGCTTCAAAATGCTTGGAGGCAACTTATCCGAATGTTGTAAAAAACACCTCCTATCGTACCCACGCTTGTTTAAAGTCTACAAAAATCTTGTGCGCGTCGAAGTTAAAAGCCCAGAATTTATCTGGCACCTAATCGAATTTCTGCAAGACCAACGGAATTTTCGCATTTCAGTTCACCTGTCATCATATTCCCAACTGTCCATGGCGTATCATATTTCACAAGCGGGAGCTGAAAACACTTCAAAGTCGGATTCGGTAATTGGTCCATATTTCATGTAAATTGCCCCCGAAATCCGATCAGGTGAAGAGCAGCGAAACTCAAGGCGGCAATCAACATCAATCCAAACTCACCTTTGAACAACTAGTAGAAATTAGCCTCGATTAGCTTTTATCTAATTTTATTGACAGTATTTACAGCGTCAGATTGTCATCGTTTATGGCCAGCCGTGAACAACCGCGTCGCGTCTTGTTCAACTTCAGTTTGGGTAAACCTGCCTTAAGGCCTATAAAATCCGAAAACATTTTTTTTGTTTCTTAACATCCAAGACATGGCCATCCAGCACCAACAAAAAAGAACAAATAAAATACAACTCTTAGGAAATTTATTTCTCTTTCTGTGTTGGATGGTGTCTGTTTTGTCTTCGTATGTTTTTTTCTTCTTTACCGACATTATTTCTATATAAAAAAGCAAATTTATAATTTTAATAGCTTTATCAGGCATAATCGGATTTATTCAGTTTTCCAGTGTTGTTTCCATCGATTCTTGGCTGGCATCTGATCGTTGTTGGTTGGCTCTTATGTCCAAGAAACACATGTTGGCTGTTTCCATATTTTTTTTCTTTTCTGAAATGATCGTTGCTCTTGCTTCGATCATTTTCTCGTTTTTTTTTCTGGTCTTCTTAATTTGTCTTGAGATTTCTTTATATAAATACCAAAAGATGAGTTAAGACTGTTCACAAAAAAAAGCATCCTGTGCGTCGGAATGAGGAAGAAGAATTGAAAAGATCTTAAATGGAAATGAAGAAAAAAAGGTTGTTAACCCCTCATGCACTGCCATCTCATCCATCTATTCATTGAGCCATCCATCCAAATCCGAACTATTCATCTGCGCCTTGTTCTTGTATCGGGCGGAAAAAAATTACATTATGAACGGTCTAACTTCGCCCTCGTTCCCTTGCCCTCATCACCAACCCCCAATCGTGGCAATACTTTATTCGAAAATTACTTCTCGTCGACGCGCGATCGCTAACGAAAACACAGCCATCGAACACGCTCGTAGACATCGGGGACGAAAGCGCGATAGGAAGGGTCCCAGCCAACCAACATCCATTTCAATTTTCTTATTAAAACTAAAAATAAAATTTTTCAAATAAATAAACACAAGATGAGGCCAGAGCACTCACAGAACTGAAAATTGAATGTAAACAATGTACAAGTCGAGACTCAAGGGATATGAGGGATGATGCACTATAGGTTCTGGTGGTGTGTGGTGCAGCTATGCCCGAGTGAGTGCATCGTTCAACAGCGGCTTTATAATATGTACGTGCGGTGCCGGCATCCCGAAAGGCAGCTGTTTCGGACCGATGTTGTTAGCGTCTCTGCAGACTTTCTACCTTCCGTGCACTGTTTGAGTACCGAACAAATGTTTAGGTTACGCAAAGTGTTTACGGTCTACTATATGCGTTTTTTCTTTGTCTACGAGGTCATAACCTGCCTTTTGAGACACACATCCTTCGTCCGTACTTTGTGGAATCGGGCACGTCATTTTTCAGACTCGGTTTCCTATCAATTGACTTGGAAGCTTGACGAACTTTGAATAAGATAATTTCAAGTAGATGTGAAATTCTAAATTTCAGAATGGAATTTAAAAGAAAAAGAAGTGAATTGATCGAAAAAATGTCTATTTTTTGGAAATAAAATCATGATAATTTAATTGCTTTTCACTAATTATCATTTTTCAATTAAAAATCTAACAACAGGAAATAAAAAAGAACCCAAATGAAAATATATGTACATAATGTACCTACTTAGTTGTGAATTCGAGACCAGATGTGTGAAGAGCCAGCTCTTTGAACCGTGCACACTCTTTAGTAAGGAGTTCTTCTTGCTCGACTCGAGTATATATTAAGTCTGGTATTTTTTTTTTAAGTCCCGGCAGACTTACCCCTTACTTACTTGTCAGCCTATCCCGTATGATCCAATTTTTCAAATTTCATGGTTTGGAAATCAGAACCGTCTATTGTTCGCTGTCCACTATCGCTTACTATTGCTCTAGCAATCGTTTTTAACTCCAAATTGAAAAGTCAGGATTGTAAAACTTTTTCGATGCACAAAGAGTGCAACATATGTCAAAACTTTATCAACGAAAGAAGAAGAATATCAACAAACTATTGTAAACTATGAAACGTGAAAACTCCATTGGAAAAAAAGAAACAGGAAGAACGCGCGCATTTTCCAATGTTTTGCCAAAATATTTTTTTTTTAAATTTCTCTCGACTGTGTCTTTTTCTTGGTACCTACTGTTCGACTTTGGTATAGTATAATACGGAGCCAATAACAAATTTCTCTGTATTCGGACTTTGGCATTTTTTGTACGTTGATGACGGCGTCTCCTCGTATCACACTTCTGACACCAAAATATGTGTCATACTGCGAAAATGCTGCTAGTTCCTCAGTAGCATCATTTCGTTTGTTGTCGAGCGTTTAAAAACCAGCAGCGTCTCACAGTTATACTGGCACTCCCTTTGGAACCTTGAGTTGCAGAGTGCACAATTGTGTCTACAAGCAATTAAGCTCGCGAATATTGGCCAGTCGCCATTGCTGCTCCAATCTTGACTTAATTTCGGTTGAACTAGTCTTGACTGGGACAGATCGAGTGCATGACAGAGTAATTGATAATTGCTATACCGCCGAGTACCTGTCGGTTAAACCGCTCGTAAAATTTTGCCTGTTCTGCTCAGTAAACGCCCGGCGAACAATTGGACGAGTGCCAAAATTTCCGTCCACTGAATTGACTTTGACTCGGACAGTTTTCCGTGCTCCGAGAGACAATTTTCTTCTGCACACACAGGAATAAGACGGAGAAATATCGATCGTACTTCTCGTCCTTAAAGTTTCCATTTCGTTACGTCCATGCGATTCTCTCTGTTGTCCTTCGGAACGACGTAGAGCAAAGTTTGTTTTGATTATAATCACGAAAGGTAAGGTGTTTAAATTACGGGTCATTCTTTCGGACAAGTCAGAATCAAGCTCCTTCAGTTTTTTTAATATTGTTTGTAGCGACATAACTTTTATTGTACGTGCCGACTAGGGCGCGTCCTTCGTAGAAGTCACAACTTAATTAGCACCAATTTTGTATTCGCCATTAACCCGAACGAACTCTCGAAACCAAGCAAATGCGAGATGTTGTCGCGCCACCCCTACTTCTCAATTCGCTATAGTATCTCATACCTAAGATTTCCCTCTTTCGATAATAAAATGCAAGCGAGCAAAGAGTTTTATAAATTTTATAGTACCTCCAACGCACACTAAAGGATGCTATTATCCTCGGGCATTGCGCGGCATTGGGTGATAGTAGACGGGGTCCCGGTGGTCCAAGGGGCGGATTGTTATAATTTAATTTATTAAAAATGCAGTAGAAAGTTCATGCTCTCAGTTGAAGAGAATAAAAACTGAAGGAATGGGATCTAGCGTTGCCAGAATAATAAAAAACATGTTTTTTTCGTACTTTGAAGCAATTTATTTTAAGACAAAAGACATGAGCACGGTTTTTATAGTCTGTCTCGAAAATGAGATCTGAACAGATTTATAAGTTTAACCACGACCAAAATTGTATAACGCATCCCAGCAAATGAAAAAAGGAGTCGTAATTGAATCACGAACGACGCATCTATGATGTAACTCGAATGAACTCAACAACGATTTTCCTGCTAATCTCAGTGCGTTATGTTTTGTTTCTCGTAAATAACTCACCCAAGTGATTCACTAAGGTACACATATATTATCATACATTTTTATAAATTTTTTATTATTTTCCTGACAATGTAATTCGTGTGATAAAACCGATGAAAGAAGCTTTTCAAATTGTCAAATGGAAAACTTGTACGAGCTGGGAGACAATAATATAAATATTGGGAGAAAAACTCATAGAACGTACAAATACGAATTGATCAACTTAAACCAAATAATTCTAAATGGGGCTTCTGCTACACATAATATTTATTCTTCACTTAAAATTAATTTTTTTTAACTGCAGTGAAGATTTGTGAATTTCTTTTTCTAAACTGCGTGCACGATAAAAGTAATTTCGGTTCACCTGAAATGAATTTTCACTAATTTGATAAGCAAGTTTTCCGAGTAAAATACTGTTTTCATTTGACTAAGTCAAACTCTATGAAAGTAAGTCACTTCGAAATCGAATTCACATGCGACTGAAAATTAAGTCTAGTTGTGAATGTTTATTACGATTAAAAACTTATGCACCTGATCTTCACAAAAGCAAATGTGAGGAACTACAATCGTTTTGGTGAACGTTAAGCGAATCGTTTCTAAATCATGTTACAGATTCATAAATAATTGGTAATTTTTAGTCTTAGGTGAATTGGATTTCGAACAATAAGATGAATATGCTTGGTAGATCTTTTTCGAATAGAAAAAGAGAAGGGCAGGATCTAAATTTGGCTTGCACTTGGCACTAACACACCATAATTGATTCTTTTTAATTTTAATTTCATTATTCGACTTTTCTTGATCTTTGGTGAATCCGCATTCAAATCGTTCGATTTTTCTTCATCTTTTGTGAACTTTCGCCAAAATGTTTGCTGGAATAAACTGAAATCTATATCGCAGTTGGAGATAAAATAAACGATTGACGGGTGCTAATATAGTGGCTTTTCTTATAAAGTGTGATGGACTCCTTATCTATTCAAAAGAGAAGAACATTTTGTCTATTTCAAATTCTATGTCTGGAACTTTAGAGTATTTACTGTAGGAAAATTTGTAATTATTTTTAAATCTTGTTTTGAAGTTATTATTCTAAACGTCTGACGTATTTTTTTAAGAAGTTCCTTACTTTTAGATTTTAAATAGTGAAAAATTATAGGATC
Organism: Beris morrisii; assembly: GCA_951812415.1. Taxonomy (NCBI): domain Eukaryota; kingdom Metazoa; phylum Arthropoda; class Insecta; order Diptera; family Stratiomyidae; genus Beris; species Beris morrisii. The sequence continues at coordinate 1,166,019 of OX638310.1, forward strand.
TAAAATTTTAAATTTTTCGCTTTTACGGTTTACGGTTTGAGAACTTTTGGATGAGAGCCCTTAAGCTTGTATTACACTGTATGCAATGTCTGTCAAATTGCAGTAATAAGCAATGCGAAAAAGCAGATTCGAATTAATCGCACAGTATCCGCTCGGCCAAATTCGCTATGTTACATTGCTTATTACTGCAATTGGACAGACATGGCATGGGGTGTAATACTATCTTTAGAAGTGAAGAAATTTTAATGACGTTTGTGTTGAAGCCACCAGAAAGATATACGACTACTTCGCCCGTTAACGAACGTTGCCTTCCAAATTCACAGTGTACAAAAAAAGCGGCTACCATGATTTATGGGGTGGGTTAAATCGCGGTTAAGATAAATAACAGTAAACAGGTTTTTGTACCAAAAGCAGAAATGTTTTCAAAGTTGGATTTGTCGAAAGGAAACATGATTCGAGAAAAAACATTGTGACCAAATTCGCTAAAACTAAATAATTATTTACTCTAATATTTATAAAGTAAAATTAAATGCTTAATGGGCACATCCGTTCTCATTTCTAATTGCTAATACAAATAGAAATTCACCACTTAGAGGGAATATGTACAAATTTGATCGTACACCATAACAGGAAGCTGGATAACGCAGTAAATTGATAGAACCGATCAAAAGCGTTTCCCTTTCAGTGTTTCGACCTTGATTCTTGCAGAAATGAGTACATAGCTAATCGTCTGATATAAATTATTTTATTTCTATTTAATACAATTAGTGGTATTTACATATTGAAATATACGAGTACATATTACGCTCCAATAATCTATAGCTCGCGCAAATGGAAACCAACTGCAAATATCTCCGACTCAACTTAACCTACCTACGAGTACGAGTACGAGTACATAGCATTTTATAATTATTAATTTAAGCACACACATTCTATATGCATTTGTAATCCGACATATCTACAATTTTAATAATAAATTTCTGCAAATAAAACAAAAACCCCATTGAAAGTTTACATTGAAAACCTCATGGATAATGCGAGTAACAACGTGACTTTGTATTCGTTCGCGTTCGTATTCGGTTGAAAATAACTTTGAAAACAGATGTTCAGCGTTTTATTCGAACAAAGCAATATTTATTGCGTCTAATTAAACTTATATTTCTGCTTGTAATTCAGTTAATTGTTGTTCGGTGTGTACGAATGTGTGTGGAATCGAAACGATTCGGGCCCCGGGATAGGAACACACCCGACCAATTACGCTCTGTACTGCCGCTGCTGCCATTTCATTTCTATTATTATTTTATATTTTTCTAAAACGCAGCATTAAAAAAGATTTCAATGTCAAATAAATTAAATTAATTTAATGAAATATTTCGCTGGTTATGATGTGATCTGGCTGATTCAGAATACCGAGTCGAGTGAAGTCAGGAGTAGCTTCTTATTGCTCATCATCTGGCTGCCGTCTGCTTGCTGGTTGCTGCTAGCCTGGCCTGGTTGACATGATTCGCGTTCCGAGCTTGACTTAGCGGCTAGCGCACGCTTGCTCATATGTGCCCCGATACATCAGTTCACAACAATTCACATTTCATATATGAAAGCATGTGTGCTCCAGCTAAAGCCACTATCTGCCGACATACTGATAAGCACTAAATTTTACAACCACTAATCAAAACAAAACCAACTCTAGCTGGAAAATAAATAAATAAATTTAAATTCAAACTAATGAACCGTACATTGTTGCAAACAGTTCACAATCTAATTAGCTCTAATTTTAATTGAATTTTTCCTATAGATTTTTTTTGTAGGAGATTAACTCAATAAAATTACGTAGCAAACGCCATATGGAATTATTGTAGGTACTCGTATGAGCATCGCTGGATGGATTTAGAACGTGGAGACTGGTTAGAAATTAGAACTTGTCCTCTGTTTCTATTAATTTGGAAATATAAGAATATCGGCAATATGTAGGTGTATTTCGAAATAAGAAATATAAATATAATGAAACTTAAAAGGCCGCGCGAAGGCAAGACTTAACGATGCCCCTCTGACTTATGCATGAACCTTTGAGACCGAAATCGATTCCGAAGCCCCTGCGTACGTGATTTATTATCGAAACAGCAGTAGCTAATGACCGGCAAAAAGTACCCTACCGATCTATCTACCTTACGTATTTGCCTCCCCCCCTTCCCTTGCCCCTTGCGCCGCCACTGTTCCCTTCTCATCTTTTCTGTGCGAGTAGGCTGATGGAAAAAATGAAATTTAAATTGAATTTAATGTAAACGAGATGCCAACATGGATTTTTAGTATCGCGCAAAGAAAAAAAATTAAAAACGTGGAAGCCGGATAAGAGGGAATGGGAACGGATAATGACTTTTCAAACACCTTGTATGTGTGTTATTTTGAATAAAAAATGAAGAAAGAAATAAAATTTCGTATAAATATGAAAGCAAATAATAGAGAAGGTGTGAAGCAACTTCAGGCTGCATAGTCTGCCTAAACATAAGGAGAATTATTCAGCACAACACAGTAACCACAATCCACAAGAACTTATCCCCATCGGAAACAAATCGTATGACTTTTTGACGCACCTCATTATTTATTTATTTTATTAAACGATGCTAGGACTGAAATCGATGCAGACGCGGTTCATGAATCAAGACGAAAGGAGACGGTGCACTCTAGAGTCTCAGATCAAAAAACTAAATTGATACTTCATTTATAGGCCTGTGGCCTGGTACCAGAATTAAGTCAACATTTTAAAAATTAAAAAGTTGGCATAACTTTTAAATTTGTGCGTTTTTTTGATGAATTTAGCTCCAGCTAAAAAAAACTATGACAGATATAAGATTCTGCTACCAGTTGTAACTAGGTATCCGTTGAACATGTTATTCAAATTTCAGCGCAATCGGTTCAGTAGTTTTTTCTGAATCGTGGCAGCCAATTTGAAAAATGCAGTTTTGAGAAAAACGCAATTAAAAATCGGTGGTGGCACGGGTGAGCTCCGAACAGCTGCTCCAATATACGGCTATTACTTAATAACGACTTCGAATTCGGAGAAGTCCTTTTACATACATATTCTAGGGATGATTAGGAAGTAATTTAGTCAAAGAAAAAAAAAAGATTTTTCTGACCCGGCACATAGTACGACTCCCTTGCTACTAAGCTACGACTTTGAAATTTTACATATACGTTGATTTTTCAATAATTGCAGTGAAAGATATGAATATGAAGAAAATCCTATGAGAACAAATTATTTTGATTTTGTAACTTGAAAAATAAATTATTGTGATGTTCTTTTTGGGAAAACACTATATGAAATCAATAATGTTTTATATAATATACTATGCAAATGTCCTTTGTGTAGCTGCATACAAAGATCCTTTAAAAATGACTTGGAACTCACTATAATTCAAAGAAGGCGTTTAACCACGAAGTCAATACTACATACAAATTAGTTTGGAGTGAAAATGAACTACCAAAATGTCCTTACAACACGTGTTCACCAATATTGGCCGATAACTTCAGAACACTGCATACTAGAAATTTAAAATTTTGTCTTGTATTTAAAGGAATTATTCTACTATGACAAAAATCAAAAGAGTCCTTCGAGTAACTGTCCTGCAAACTTTCTTGTGTTCACGGGTATTTTCCAATAACTTCAGAACGCCTTAAGCTGGGAATTTTAAATTTTAACACGTTGTTTTTTTAATGATTGCCGGTAAAGGGATAACTATACTGAAAAACAAGAGAGCCTTGATCCCTACCTGCAACCCTCATGTAAGAGTTTGTGAAGACACACTGTGGATCAGTGCTTGGGCTCATTTCTCTATTCCTTAATATGCATAATAGTATATACATAATCGGAATTGTACAATCGCTAACACACTTAGATACTCGTATCTATTGGATTACGAAAATTTACACCTCAAGTTTCACTGAAAATAAAATTTTTCATTTACACTGAAATCAAAATAAATAGTTTAGAATCCGGGTGAGTACAGTGAAATAAAGAAAAGCAAATAATTGTAGTATTTCCACCTATAGTTGATACGGCTGTACTGTGTAAAGAAAACAGCAAATATGAAAACCTTTTTAGTCTCATATTCAAATAAGGTTTTTAAAAGTAATCGGGCCGCTGATGTCTCTACTTACTAACGCTATCTTTGTTTGTTCTTTCACATTCGTTTTTTTTTTGTTTTATATCAAACATGATAATCTATATGATGAGTTTTGTCTCCACCTCTACGAAATAATAAAAAAAGAACTTTAAATTCATGAAAAACCAACGTAAATAAAGCGGAGAGTATAACGTTTCGCCATGCTGCTTGTTTTGAAACATATTCAATAATATATTACACACAAGCCGGAGTAGAAAGTTTGAAAATAATATAAAAAAAGAAAACTTGTTATTACAACTCTTTTTTTTCTATGACATGAAAAATAAATGCAGTAGCAACATTGCAATCTATGTGTAAGTATGTGTACACACATGTCCTACAAGAGCTGCTAAACTTTTCATATCAAACTGCACGGTATATCTTTATATCTAGGATTACAAGGAAAAGTTGTACACGTTTCCACGACTAGCTCACTCCTCTCATGAACCTTCGCATTCCGTTCCGTCCCGTTCACCACCTTCCACGAATAATATTTAATATTTACAGATTAAATATTAAATGAGAGTTACTAGAAAAATATGCTCGTACATATAAGGACCATGCTATTCCTTATTTAGGATGTCATTAAAATTTTTGAATGGAAGTAACTCGGATTGGTTGTCGCTTGGACCGTGGAGTGTATTTTGTTTGCTTTTTGTAATCTGAATGTACCTCATCGCCATCACCTCAACACCTGCCTTTCTATCCCACCTGTTCTTTGACTTCTTCGTCCCTTTCGACAAGCCTTTTGGCACACTTTTACATCACTCCTTTTCGAGCCGCACATACACTACTCTTCAAGTCAGCATAAAGTCATTTTGTAAATTTTTTATTTAAAAGGGAAAAAACGAACTCTTGCAAAGTAAAAGAAAATGAAAGGAAATTTCCTTCTTTTCCAGTAAATAAACGATGGCATTCTATTCGGGGGCTCGTTCATTTTGAATTGTTAATCTTCCGTTTGGACTGGGCTTGTGCTTATCTGTCATTTACTCGGAATATATAACTCCAGATAGTCTCAACTCAACTCTCTGTGTTTGGGATCATACTTTTCCTTTTAGAGTATAAAAATAAGACGGGTATTATAAAAATAAAACCCAAATGTAAATATTTATTTTAGTTTCGAATAACACTCGGTGGGATGTCGTTTATTTATAATTTATACAGGAGAATAAAAATTCAGTAATATGGTGGGTGAGTGCTCCAAAATAGACAGACAGCTCTTTAGTTGACTCCTTCTGGGGTACCTAGCGGCAAATTTCAAATTTATATTACGCCGATATTTCGGCGATGACTAGTAGATGATAGAAGCAGTTTTACAACTAACTAGGCATCGCGGGGCCCTCAGTTTAAAGGACACTCAAAACACTTCAAAATTTACCTTGGGGATAAGGCAGAACAAGGAGTACGCACGTAGTTTGTCCTCTCGTTTCGTTGCTACTCGAACCTTTTTTTCTTCTCCTGTAAAATCGTCTGATATTGACATGGTATGTATTGCAGCGACGATGTATAGCATACTATTAATAGCAGATAAATCTTTCAAATATTTGAATTTTTTAGTTCTATTATTTTTAAATTTCTCGCTTCCAAATACTGTTTAGATAGTTCTGGGTGGAACTGTAGGAAATAAGCGAATACCAGAGAAGAACAGTGAGGAATTGGTGCCCATTAGGGATGTTGATATCGATTTAACGATATTTAAAAAAATACCAATATCGGATTGATATATATCGCAAAAAAATATCGATATATCGAATATTTTTTTAAATAAAAAATAAGTTCTTATCTCCCTTCCCGTATCAAATTTAACGTTAAAGGGAACATATCGGGGCTTTTCAGTGTAAACTTCATGACCCATTTTCCCAGAAACCACTTAACCAATTCGAATGAAATTTTGGACAATTATTCCTTACTGCAAAATAAGCAAATAGAGTGGAGTAGAATTTTAATATTTCTGTGAAGGTTGTATATATATAGCACATCTGATTTTGACGAACAGAAAGCTTAAACTAGTCTCATATTACATTATTAAATAATTGAAAATTTTGAATTTCTTTCCACTTTATCTGGCAGCAGTGACATCTTTAAAACAAAATTACACCGATCGGATGAGGCGTTTTTGAGAAAATGGGTCAAACTTTAAAAAAATACAACTTTTCAGAAGAGAAAAAAAACGAAAAAAACTTTGTTATTACAGCTATAATGCTACTCCTTCAAATTTGCGCTTTAAAAATGGCATTGGTTTTGTGAAATCTATGTATTTTTTTCTTAATTTTTTATGTTTTGTTTTTGTAATTTTTGTCTTTTTTCTACAAAATCTGCAACTTTGTAGTGTTTTTGTTGCAGTTTTCACCTGACCCTTCCAACTTCACAGCTATATTTATGGCACTTCCTGACCTCGTGGAGTCATGCGGTTTAAACAGTTTTACGCTGAATTGAGTCTAAAACTAGAATATAAAAAAAACGTTTTCTTTACCCCAACAACGATATTCTCCCCTTAATAAGGATTATGCGGCTTTTAAAGCAAACCGAAAGCCAGTAACATTTTGTTACCGTCGGTCACAGTGACCAGATTTATGTATGTTACGCCAAATTGGCTACTTTGGAATCTGAAATTCAATTTCATGTTTGGCATGGCAATGACAATATTAACTCCGAGAGATTTTTTTGATTGAACTTTTGGATATTTTTCCAATATTTAAAATATAGTGGACTCTGTGGAAAAATACTTCTCGGTTTGCTGATGAAATCGAAATAACACCTTTTTTTGTTGAAATAAAGTTTTTCGGGTAAAAAGAGTGTTACTTTTTAAATATCGGCCCTCAGCCTCTATATTCCGATATTATTTCTAAAGATAAAATAGGCAAGATCGAAAAAAGTACTAAGAACATTTTTAAAATCTAGCTTTTCTTAAAAATTTTCACACAATTGACGACCATGGTTCTAAAAATGGTTTTTAACTTCACTAAATTTTCACAACAAAATACAAGGCTAAGTACAATAAGTACATATTTTTGACACGCTTGAATAAAAAACTATCGAAGTGATAATAAAACGAAAACGAAAATAGGATGTGGCGCAGCAGCGAACAGTTGTAATAAGCCGTGGCTCTTCATTACAAAGATATTACTTTTCTCCGAGTTTTTTTAATTTCTTTCACTTGAAAGAGCAAGATTAAAAACCAAAAGCAACAAGGTACTGAGTGGATAGATCCTTGTACACAGGATAGTTGCCTGGTTGCCCCACCTACATAAACCACGCGTCTTGCAGCTTTTTGTTTCGACAGAGATAGACTTTCCGTGATCAAAAAATAGTTTTCTAGTTTCAACGTTTCTGACATCCCTGCTTTACATTTACATTATTAGATTTCTTTTTAATTTCTTTTTTTTATATGATTAGATTTTCGTGTTGGAGTTGGTTTGGTCACCTCTGTCACTAAAGCCTCAATTGGGCCTATAGTGACGTCCTCTGGATTATCTATGATTCCCCTTTGATCCCTGCGCTTTCAATGAAGCTTAGTATTTTTCGAAGAGGAATAGTTAGGAAGCCGATCGAGTTATAAAGTATGCTATACTTTAAAAAAAAATATCGGGTCCGATAGTCGGATTTTAATATCGATATATCGCTTTAAAAAAAATATCGGCCGATATTATCGATATATCATTAAAAAAATATCGTTATTTCGATATATCGATATTTTTTCAACATCCCTAGCTGCCCATACAACATTTTATAGGAAGGGACAAAGCTATGGTTTAGAAAGTAAGGTCATGTCATGAATATTTGTGCAACAAAGGAAAGAAAAAAGAACTAGTTAAAAAAGGTCTCGCATAGAAATGAACATAGAGTTCAGTCGACTTAAAGACGCAAAAATAGCTAGCAAAGTAGCTAGTCCAGCTTTCTGCTCTTGCGTGAATCGATATGATATTTCAAAAACTTATCCGATGAAAACGTTCGACGCCAGAGAAACATTAGTGATGTAAAATAAGTTGTGAAAGCTGAGAAACTTAAACATTTTTTCACTTCCTTTGAAAAATGCTCGTATGGGAAGTAATTTTAATTCCACAAGTATTGTTTTCAACTAAATTAAATTAAACTCTTTATAATATAAAGCTGGCACCACTTCTACAAACTCTTCGTTTGGAATGATTCTATAAAAATTACACATGAGTCAGTTCTTACAATAAGTAATTTAATTCTGGATGAAAAATTAATGGTTATTTTTTTGGAAAATAATCGAACAGTTTTTGGGTCCGTCGAGCCGAATTTGAACTATCGACCTATAGAAACCGGAAGAGGTAAGCAAAAATTGTATGGTGAACATGAATTACAAAATAGTTGAGGTACATTTCGTTAGAAGATTATATCTTTTCTCATTTCATAATATGTAGGTAATATATTTAATACACGTGGGCCAGTTCTTCTCCTTGTCCCCTCGAGTGTAGCGAGTTGAAAATATCATCGGACGTGCCAAATATTGTTCCGATTTTATATTCCCCTTTCCTATAAAAGTCGTCTGAAAATTACCGATATTTATGAGAATATTCTAGACCTGGTTTTATTGACGATCAATCTAATTCGTGTTTCACTCCTATGCGAAAGAAAGGTCAAAAAAGCGCATGCGTATTTCGCTCAAACATATGCAAAAGTAAAATAAAATAAAATAAACATGGTGCATTGTAAATATAATTTTTCTGTCAATGAAATAATTTATTTCACGATATAATAATCTTTCTCAAATTGCAGGTCGATCACAATACTTTATTATTACGAAATAATAAAGTAAAATTCATTAAGAGAAATGTCGTCACAAAGACCAAGGGCCGATTTGGGCTGTCGCGCCATAGAAGCGGAAACATAAGAATAATCAATAGAAATATAAATAGCAGTTTTTAAATTAAATTATTAGCGGAAATCCGACGGAAAACCGTTTTCTTAGTGATGATGAATATAAATATTGTAAATATTCGGTGGGATGTAGGTAGAAGATAAAGTATCATGTTTATCTAGTGCGACGATATTATGATAATAACAACCATAGAGCTACTGGAGACAACAAGCCACCGGTTTTGCATAAAGCGCTTTGAAGTAAAAACACGGTGAGAAGTGAGACAAAACAGGGTCGTTATATCAAATTGTTGTTGTTTTAGCGTATGAGTGAGTAAGACAAAACAGGAGCGTTATGTCAATTTGTTGTTGTTTTGCGTGCAAGTGAATGCGACGGCGTCCGCCTTCAACTCAATCGCTGCTTGTCGTCTTCAGTATATATATATCTATGATAACAACCGTGAAAAATTCTACATTAAATTAATTCGAAACATTCGGAAATGAGTCATCGGGCAGTGCCGGCGTCTACCCTTTCAAGATTGTAATAAGCATGCGGTTGGTAGATACATCTTGCCAATGACTTGCAAAACTTAAATAAAAAAGCGATTAATTGTAGCATAACGAACTTGAATTTTTACATCACACGCGTGCAAATCATCGAGAAGTTCTGCTTTCGCGGATTGTTATGATTGGCCGGAACTTTTTGCCTATTTCGCTCTCGCTATCCCAGGCAGATTGATTTTGCTTCACATGTGGAATACGTCCTACTTCTCATCCGCGAACTTGGTGCATAGATCATCCTCTTTGTGCTCAAGGATAAAATTGAATGAAAGTCGAGACTAACGTAATTATCTCAAAATTATGTTCCCTTGATTGTGTTCCATGCAAAGATAAACAGAAAATTCCACAGAGCAGCCACACGCGCTCACACAACACCACCCAAAGTCAAAGTTCCTTTTCCTCGACTGGCACCAGGCGGAGTATGGGCAAAAAAGAGGAATTCATCACCTAAAAGACCCAACTCGGAGCTGATAGGAGTCGGCGCTTTATTATAATTTTCTTGAAAATAATGTTATTATACTGTCTGAAAGTGTCGAGAAGAGGACGGGACGAGCGGGGCGAGCCGAGGAGGTATCATACATTTGGGATTGCTTCTATCTGCAATGGAGCTAAGAGGTATCAGAACTACTCATAATACACAAGACTTGACTTTGCGAACAGAAAGACCTACATAGAATGAGAATCGCCTCAGTACGGCACGGTGTCTATCTGCTTTGTGTTCGTCTTAAATTAATAATAAAATAAAAACTAAAAGGAAAAAGAACGGAACGAAGAAAAGAAAACGTTTTCTAATGACATGTTCTGTCCGGGACTGGGGATGGGCGGCCAGGGCATTAGCCAAGTGGTCCCAAGGAGGAGGGAAACTCCATGTCACACATGTATGTAAAATTATACGTCGGTGCCAACAATGAAATGACATACGAGTCGGCTCTGGTCCCTCTTCGATTCCTCGGCCCTGCGCGTGGTTTTCTTTAATAGTTGCTGCGTTTTACATACTTGCACGGGCTGCGGCTGAGATGTGTGAATCTTGTAGTTGGGCTGCATCGTAATGTCGAGTACAACGACAACTACGAGAGGAATTCCTGATGGCCTAAGTAAGTATCTCTGAATATGCGATGATGATGCTTCATCAACTTCATTACGGAAATTGATGTGTTGTAACTTGTAACGTTATTTAAAGAAAATAATAACTGCTTGCTGTAACAATAGAATAACAGTTCCGATTTAGGGTCAAGAAAACTACGCGTTTGTAATCTTAGATCTCTGACCGATTAAGTTTTTAAGTTTTTTGTCTAAAACTTTCTGGTCTCAATGTTACTTACGCGCTCTATTGTTATATATATTGTTGCGTATGTTAACACTTAGTGCATGAAAAGCAGCATTATCGGGAACTTTCAAGAGTAACATTAGCTCAAAATTTAAAGACATGGGTTTTTCATGATTATTAGTAGTATTGTTGGTGGCTCTGAATTTTTTTTCTACTATCAATTTCATATTACATAGCCTCAAATTTTCATTTATTTCCGGAATTTTTCTATAACCATTTTTTTGGGTAGCGTCATGACAACATGACTTTTTGAACATAGAATTTCAAATTTAACTAAATTATTTTACGAAATTATAGTTCTTATTGAAATTGATTTCACTCTCATATATTTTCAGTTCGTTACAGTCGTAACTATATGTGAAAATAATATCATAATCAAAAAAAAAAATGAATTAATTTATGTATATTAAGAAATGAATATATGATGAAATATCTCTTTCTGATCTTATCCAACAGCGTTCTAACTGGCTTTTCCTGTTAAGGTTTTTCAACTGGCAACAGCTAATGAAGCGATCGATCCCAGATGGAAAACTCTTCTGATACCGAAATACATCTCAAAAATTTTTAATTTACTTTTACTCTATATTATTGCATTTGCATAACTTAAAGTTATGTATTAAACTGTATGTCACATATTTGAATAGTAATTTTCGTTGAAATATTCGGTCAGATAGTATAATCGTCAAATTTTTGTTTGTTAAATTGTTTTTAATTTCTATACTAGTTGAGCATATTACAGCCAATGGCAGTAATCATGATTAACATCCGCTGGTTCAATTGTAGTATGCGATTCGATTCCCAACCATTCCATCTCTGTTTGTATAGGAAAATATAGGTGGAGAGGCAAATCTTGCCGATGTTGTTTTACTTCTCTAAAAGGTAAAAGGTTCTATTTCTAATTAATAATTAATAAAAAAAAACACTTTCTTACCTAAAAATTCGATTAATATTTTTATCAAATATTTGACCGCAGTCTAGTAGTTTACTTTCAGAAAACGGTAAACAAACTAGGCGCATAATTGTAATAATAATAAAGCCGTAAGAGGTGCTTTTCCTGAAATATTATTTATGACTTTAAAAAATCTTATCTCTATGTCTGTTTCGCCACTTTTTCGCTCCTCAATATCAATTAAGGCCAATAAGATATCAAATTGATTTTCATTTCTGTAGGCTAGTTATTTATACCAACGCCTAAAAATCGTTTTCGTGATTTTTCAGTATTTCACATTCAAGGCGTAACGGGGTTAAATAGTTTTCACTAATTTCTCAATATTTCTGAAACCCTGGTTGTCGCTGCTATATTTTACTGGATACTTTTATTAACGCCTACAAAGTAATTTCCAAGATTTTACGATAATCAACCCCAAGGTGGTGAAATTTTCATTGATATCTAAATATCTCTCAGGACGGATGAGATATCATAATGGGTTTACCTTTTTCAAGCAAACACCTTAAAAGCGAGAACGAAATTTTTCGCTATTAAACCCCCAAGAGGTGAAAAGGGTTTATTATATTTTCACGAATTTCTCAATATCTTTTAGATCCGACGAGATATGAAATTCGTTTCTCCAGGCTGCACATAAAAACGCCTATAATACAATTTCGGTATTTCTCTTTAGCGCTATCGAGTTGGTTTTTTCTTCTAAAGGCTATTTATAAACTCGTCTAAAAACTGATTTCGGGATATTTTGATAACATCTGGAGGGAAATCACTCGATGAACCCTTTGGCGGGAGTGGTTTCGAATTATGATATTTGACCGGCGGGCAAGTAGCTCGCTCACCTTTTGTTTCGCCGTTGTTTCCCGCGAGGAGCCGCGGGACGCGGCAATAAAACATTAAATGTTGTAATGTATTATTTTTGGTTTCCACTGAAATTATTTTTCAACTCGTACTGTATATCGATTGATTTGTACCCTCGTAAAATCAGTAGCATCTCTAGCATAGCGGAACGTAAGCAATTTCGTTCCAGCTTCAGACATCTCTCATCCTTCGGTGAAAATAAATATTAATAAATATTATGTTATTCCGAAAACTTGAAGATAAGTCGTTTCTCTGCCGGCACCAGCGATGATGACAAAAACAACACAAGAACTCGGTTCGAACGAAATCCGAGTTATTGCAGAGGTACTGTATGTCTACAGGATACACGTAACATATAAATAAATAGGTATAAAATATAAATATAATCTGGATGTAGGTACCAAAGGCAAAAAGCTACAGCCCCGTCCACACACCGGAGCACCGCTGCCGCTCCTCTGTCATATTCAATGAAAATAATAAATTATAAATAATTCCCAACATTTCTTAGTATTAAACCATATAATTTTATTATGGGGGAACGACGGTGTGTGCGCTCGGTATGTAGAGTGGAGTGTAGGTAACATGCATGATATGTGCGCGGTGTGCGCGCCTTTTCTCTTTCTAACCGAGAATAATTTATACCACATATGATCCACATTCATATAAACCGTTTCGAGAAGCAGGAGATGGAGCCACGTGTGCTTCTGCTAGTGCTGCTGCTGCTGCCTTTGCCTTCCTTCTATGATATGAATTACTTTTATAGACGTGCCATGTTAATGTAACTTGAAATTTATGCATATATACAACGTGGATAACGAGTGACTCCACGCTCTTGTAGGTATTATACATTTTTATACGCAACATACAAAGTATCTACCGAGTTTATATCACACAATTTATAATATCTATACTATATCTATCCATTCCATACATTAAAGATATGTTTGTCCCGCATGCTCGCTTCCGCCCTCCACCTCCTCGCCCTAACATCTATACAATATTGACGGTAATTGTACTGAATGTAATACCCCGCCAGTATAGATATTATGTTTTCTTTTTGTATTACTTTTTATTGTTGCCGTCCTAATGGGAAATGAAAGACGCGACCGTCGAGCAAGATACCAAAATAATAAAAGTAATAAAAAAAAATACAGAAAGAAAAAAGAAATGAATCAAAAATAAAATTAAAATAACAGAAAAATAAAATTGGAAAAAGAAAGACTATAACAAGAGAGCAATAAAAGATAAATGTATGACCCAAATAGCGTTCGTTACATATAAAATAATATATGAAATATGGCTCCGTCTCGGGCTCGGGTCGTACGTAGAAGGTAGAACGAGTACGCTGGCTGCTCTTATGGAACTTGGATTACGATACGAGCAGTAGTTTAGTTGTATCTCAGGGCTGTGATGTGTGAGGAGCGCGGACACAGACTTGGGAATGTCATTAATAATGGAAGCATTACGTCGTGGAAACAGAACGCAAATCAATTAACCAGTAAACGTTTTGGAGTTTCCTTACGTCGCGCGACGTCGACGAGAAAGGAAGTTTTAACCCTTTCTTTCTAGCCCGCCCAGATTCCGAACAAGTCAGGTCGATTATTGTAATAACGGAGTAGTTATACTCGTATATGTATGATTGTACGCGACTAAGGGAGCTTCTGATTTATTGGGAAAAGGACATGCTTGTTATTTCTGGTTCTGTGCTATATTTCATCTATTGCACACAAATTTAACTGGACTTGAATTACGAGTAGATAGGTGATACTTCAGTTTTGAAGTGATGCCGCGACTACACTGCAACGATGTCTTCAACTTTTACGATGTTAAATCACAGTCCACACATAATAATTATGGCGTGATTTCAATGCACTTAATGAGTTCAATGTACATTTTCACCAATGCATACATACATATTCTTCTAATCATTAAGAAATGTTCCATCAAAATTAGAAAAAGACTCATTATTTTTAAAATTTTTTTGCTTGTTTTTGATTCCAGTCGAGGGGCTCTGAGAACGAAAAACAAACAAAATTCTTAAAATTCCATTCTCACTCATTATTATTATAATAATATATTTTTTACATTATATTCATTTATAGTCGGTGATTTCTAATAGTATGTGTCTACATCAACGGAGGTCGCGAGAATCCAACGCTTCATTGCAAGCTCTAAATGGTTTGACGTGTAGGACCGGATTCGATGATCCTGTGATAATACAACGAGCAGCCACGACCTACCATGTGTCTACATTCTTAATGCTATGACATTCATAGTATTAATGAACAGTTCATAGGCCATGGAAAATATTCATTGTTCTAAGGACTTTATCAGTTGATCTAAAGAATATTGTTTAATAAAAATCGTTCACTGTTTTTGTTGCAGTTTTGTATAATGTATTCAGTTCCTGTATGACCATTTGTGGAGCATAGGACAGTGCAGTGCTGCTATAATTTAATATTACTGCGGCAGTATAGTTTAATAGTTCATAATTTCAGACTTTTCTTTGAATTTATCCGTGTCCGTATTTTTTAAAAGTCGCCGTTATTCCTTTCTAAAACCGCCAAAAATTCACAAACAACATTTGGAAGAATGTCGAATTTTCATTTATGAAAATTCAGGTTTTCACAATACGATGTTAT
Source organism: Beris morrisii (assembly GCA_951812415.1). Lineage (NCBI taxonomy): Eukaryota > Metazoa > Arthropoda > Insecta > Diptera > Stratiomyidae > Beris > Beris morrisii. The sequence continues at coordinate 1,181,331 of OX638310.1, forward strand.
AAAATATTGAAAAATAAACTAAAAGGAAGTGGACCTATAGTAAAAGACGATCACAGTCTTTGTCGCAATGTTCTGCTTAATGATAACTCTTATTGGCACCCTTTTCCTCAAAGTCTTCATCATTCTTAAATATTTTTTGCACAGAACATATTTTATTCTTTTCAAGTTGAATACATTGAGTAACATATTTTTCTTTTCTAATTTCAGGTAAGTGGTTGAGAGCAATTAAAAAAATCGTAAGTAAGAAATAAAAAAACATGATTGTCATTTTTCCAACTGGCGGGTATTTGCCATTTTTGGCGGTTAATTTATTTAAATATATTTTGATGGTAACTTTTAATATTTATCTGACCGATGAATGTCTCACTTCATCTAAATTCGAGCTTCTGGATCTAACCCATTACATGATTAAAAATATCCTTATTGTAACTGACTTAAATAATTCTAACACTGGTCATGTACGAGTAGCACTACAGAAAAGTCACTTCTGGAGCTCGGGGTCTCAAAAACTAATTACTAATGCCTAATAAATTTTTAGGCCAGTGTCGCTACAGGTTCACTACGTTTGTTCTTGTTTTTTCGAAATCTTTGTTGCTGCTTCTGCAAGAGTCGGGACTAAGGTAGCGGTTTAGTTAATGTGTCACTCGAGTAACGTAATTACTACGAGGCCTGTAATGATATCTAATTGCTATGTAACTGCTGTTAGTGTGTGCAGCTAATTGCGAATTTACGTAGAGAACGTCGTAGGGAGCCTCCAGTCAGTCCGTTGGTCTGTCCGTTCGTTCTTGTCGAGGGCAAGCGCTTCTGAAACTACAGAACACCCCGATGGCTAGCTACTCGTATCTCTGAATATCTAAAGTTTTGCGTTGATAAATATCGAGGTGGTCCATACGATGAGGAGCTGTGGAGGAGATTGGAGGCGCCTGTTGGTACTCTGCAATTGCACAGTTTCGCATAATGTTGCGATGCGTGTATTGAAACCATCCTGCTGGCACCCCCATCTACCTCCATCACAGGCAAATCTTCGCAACTTCCTCCTCTAAGCGAAAACTAAAGCCAAGCTCTGTTACGTTCAGTGCAGAGAGTTCGGGTAATTTGTTTTAATTGAAATTCTAGTACGGCCGAGTGGGAGTAATCGAGTTTCAGAATTTCCTCTGCTTACATCCACCGACATACACAGGAAGCGGATCGTAGGTGTATATTGGCAGCGAAACGATATATCAGTAGTTAGATACATTTGCATGGTCCCTGTCATTTTGCTTATCCCGGCCCATCATAAAACACCCCTCGTCCGGAACTTGAACAAACTCCCCACTATACAGAAAATTGTTGGAAAACACTGGCCAGCTCCTGTTCGGGATATAAACAGAATATGAAACTAGAAATATACTTATATGTGTTTCATATATGAAAGGGGTTGGACGTGGTGGAGGTTAGGGGTGACGAGAAAGATTCGTATCCGAGGAAAAGGTCTCCGCTCTCTCCGGTGTGCGATGCTGGGCCCGACAGAATCTCTGGATGCTGTTCGGTTCGAAGGTCTGAACTATTCCACGCTTGGACGAAAGCAAACAACGTTATGCGAATGCAACATTCTCTAGCCGATAGGCCTATGCCTCCTAGCGAAAGCCGAGAGATTTATAAATTCAAAATGACCAGAGTTTGTCCATTTTAATATAGAAGCTAGCAAACATCATGCAAAACAGCTCCTCCGTTCCGAACCTCTGATGGAATTACTATACCATCACCATACATTGTGTGGCTATCTACGAGTACTACTGCACAGTATAGGTACTACGAGTATATCGTAGATATAAAGCTGTCAATGAAATCAATAAGTACGTCCTCTGTCCGGCATAAAACCTAAAAAACCAAAACGGTGATAATTAATATTTTACCGTGCGATAGAATTTCCAGTCCTTACACTTCATTGAAGTGCCCGTGAGATATACCTGGTACTGGATAAAAGAGGTTGTGAAGCTATCACGAGATAAATGGAATCCTTTACTGTTCCTGTTAACAACATATTCAAGTTTTATCACTAAATGATGAACGGTAGGATTGAAACCAGTGCTGAATGGATTGCTGAGAAAATATCCCATTGTTTTTTGCAGTTCCTATAGATGAAAAAGATTCCTTCGAAGGTATATTACATTTTTTGGAGATGTTATCGACCTGAAATTTCAAAAAAATTTGCTACCCTGAAATTTTGTATTTTCACGTTTTGGGACTAGTAAACCTAAAAAAACCAAACAAAAATGTCCGTCTGTCCGCCGTAGACGGCGTACGCCGTACGCAAAACCTTTTGAAGGTGCGTAGCTCACAAACCCCTTGAGATATTAAGTTTAAATTTGTATGGTAGGTAGAATGGGTGAACCCCTACGAGTGGTATCTTTTGGTGTGATGATTTTAGATGAAAAATGTTGGTTTCTAGATCTCAGGAACCGCTTATGCTACGAGGCTGAAAGTTAGAACTATGATAGTGAACCCATTTGCAAAAAAATGGTCGGTAGGGGTCGTGGGGTGCGCGAGTGGGGGGAAAAACAATGCGTCCAAAACGCTTGAAAGCTGGGATTGCAACATTCTAAAATCCATATCTCCTGAACGATTGATGTCAGACGGCTGAAACTTTGTAGTTGTCTTAAGAGATACTAGGAGATTAGGAAAGGGTTACAATTTTTAAGGGGGGTGCTGAGGTATGGGGGAGGGGTGAAAAACTTTGACTTGCAATATCTTTCGACTCAATTGTGCCAGGAAGATAAAATTTGGTTTCTCTATATAGAATAACCAGTGGAGTCTGCTGAATGTAAAATTTTTGAAGGGGGAGGTGAAGCGCGGAGCTGGAGGGACAGACATTTTTCAAAAAAATTAATTTGTATATCTCAAGAACCGTATCAGATATGATCTTGAAAATTTTACAGAAGTTAGGACCAGTAGAACTCTAGCGGAGAAAGGTGTGGGTGTAGGGAGTGATGGTGGGATGGGGTGGAAATGAAAAAAATCTGATTTTAATTTCTCGAAAGCCGCAAAGGATAGAAACCTAATAATTGGCAACTGTATAGAGCTACTATAGAGACATATACCAGAAAAATAAAATATTTGATAGGGGTAGCATGGTACGACGGTGGGGTGTAGTTTTTCATATTTCAGAAACGGCTTATGCTAGAAAGTTGAAACTTAGTACCTATATGTGGATGTGCTACTAGAGTAATTAAAACTAAGAAACAATTTAGATTTCCATTTGTGTATAAAGATAGATTAAAAAAAATTTCCGTGAAAAGCTTTTTTCACACATTTTTACGAATTTCGTTAACTCTTTTAGATGTCTTGAGCTATCAAATCAATTTTTCTTCTGCGGGCTCTTAATAAAAGCGCCTAGAAAGGTTTTTCCAAATTTTTCGACATATAACCACTAAGGGCGTGTAAGTCGGTTATGTACTTTTTCACGAATTCAGATATATTTCTTAGGTCTAATGAGATATAGAATTCACTTTCACTTCTAAATGCTTAATGCGATTTAAGTTTTTTTTTATATTAAACCCTCTAGGGAGTAAGACATTGTTCAAGTTTTGACGAATTCTGAACTTTTTTGGTTTAATGAAATCGAATTCACTTTCACTTCTATTGAATCATCTATTGATACGAAATACGTAAATAAATAAAAAAAAAAATTTACCGACAGTCTAGGCGCAACTTTATTATTTTATGGGTAGAAGTCTAAAACGTGTTTAATGCTGAGATGCGGTGTAGGCTACTATGCGACTGACAACCTAAGGAATAACCAGTAGGCTACTTAGAACGTTATTTCTTAGGTTGTCAGTCGGATAGTAACCTACACCGCATCTCAGTATTAAATACGTTTCGGACTTCTACCCATAAAATAATAAATTTGCGCCCAGACTGTTGGCATATTTTTTAAATATCCATATATCTAAAATAGACAACAGATATTAGCCACTGATGTCCTTGTTCTTGACCAACAGTGCCCTAACCTACAAAACCATGAAAACTGACAAAATGATATTTCTAGTATCTATAGTGCATTCTGTTGTCATTAGATTAATATAAAACATAACGCAGTCACGATCGGCTGCAAGCCAATCGTATGATACTCTAGATGAAATACTGAACTCCGATTTATATTTTAGTTATGAATATATCAAAAGAATGAGGAGTGCACATACGATTATTGCGCTTTTATTTAGGTAGAAACTATTGGATAGTGGCTACTCTATGGATGGCTAAACGATTTTTTGAGTTATAGTGAGTTCTATAAATTAAGTTAGGACATTTTTACAGAATTTTTGTATTGCAACTACATGAAGGACTTATGGGATATTTTTCATATTAATAATTTTAGCTGAGACTATTATAAAATTAACGTGTACAAAATTTCAAAGTCATAACTGAAAGCGTTCTAATGTTATCATTCAATATTGATGAACACGTGTTTTAAGGACTTTTGTATGACAGCTACCCGAAGGAGTCGATGGATGGCGCTAATTAAGGGGGGGTTTTTTAACTGAATGTATAACATTTTATTTGAGCAGTTTAGAGGTGTACGCAGTCGTATGTGACGCTTAGTGTGCAAAACTTTAAAGCGTTTTTCTGAAACTTGTCATTTTTGAAGTCGGTGTACGCTGCAACGCAAAATGTATTGTACCGATTCTTTTGAAATTTTGTACACTATTTCTACACATAAATCACCAGGTAACGTCGTTTAGTTTTTTTTTTATCATTATTTTTTATTTTACAATAAAAATTTTAACGAATTTTTTAGCGAAAATCGCGTTATTGACTTACAAGTACTACCAAAAATGGAAAAATCGATAAAAAAAAACAAAACTCGAAGTCATTACCTCGAGAAACATCTCACCTAATAAACGCATTTAAATTTTTTTGTTTCGGATGATCTAGTCACGAGTTGTAGCGTACACCGAAAAGAATTTTTTTTCGAGGCGCCTGCGGATATTTGCTGCCAACGGCTTATTTATAAATATTTTGAAATGAATATTTTGGAAAATATAGTTCAGATGTTGTATTATTAAATGAAATAAACCATCATTACCTGTATCGTCTAAAAAAATGCTTGACAATATGCCTTATTTTCACCAAATTAACCTTATCATTTAATGCATATACATTTATCTACAATAGGTATGCTGGTGGGTTAGGCCACTTTTGCTCTCATAGCCTCGAATAACATTAGCATATATATTCTATCGTTGGAATGAGTCAGCTATATATGTCCTTTTTTATTTCATCTTTGTGCATTTGAATATGTGGCAGAAAGTTTTTTCTCCTAATGAATGATATGTAATAAGAGGAGTTTGAACGAAATATTTGTACAATTGGCTTTACTCAATTCCTAAATACAATTAGATACTATTTCTTCACTGCAACGAAAATTTCTCTACTTGAATTGTCTTCAAAAAATTCTAAGTAACGTCTTAAATTTATTCGATTAAATTTAATTCGAGTTGTTCAGTATCGTCATATTTAGAACATGCAATCTTCAGTGGGTGATATTCCCACCGAGTAAATCATCAATCAAACAGCTTGAGAACACGATCAGCGCGGGCAAATACAAATAAAAAACACTAATCGAAAAAAACTTGTTCATTTTATCGAGCAGAAAGCCGAAAGTCCAAGGCGGCTGTATAGTTTGTATCCAGTTCAAAATATAAAGCATGTTCGCATTTGTCATTAAATGACAGAAATCACTTAAAAGCTTGATATGTCTGTTTTGATTACATGCGCACATGCGGATATCACATGCAGTATTTAAGTTAATGATCACAAACATGCCTAAGTAATTGAATATCGCAATTTAGTTGATAAAATAAATACATCTGCAGTAAATGCAGCTTATCTTAATCGCATGATCCTGCCACGCAGACGGCAGCCTTGCTTCCTATTCAAACCGAAAGGAAGATCAGACTAAATCTCTCCTCATCCATTCTCCAACCATGCGACTAATTAAATATTTGATCCTTCAAGTTGATTGATTATGGCTGTCTTCTTCGACTTCTAATAGTGTTGAAACTCGAGTCTAATTGTCGATGATTTTCCTTCAGTCGTTTGAGTAGTCAATTCATCCGTCCGCTCGGTTCGATGTGTTGACCATCGCGCAACCTACTGTATACCACGCTTCTATGAGTAGAGATAAGTTGGAGTTTCCATACGAATTTCAACTCCATTTGTGCTTCCATGAACAGCAGCTTGGATTCAACCCAATTTTAACTCGCCGTGGGAACATAGTGTAGTATATGCCTTTCATTTCAAATTCGTTTGACATTTAAGAAGCGAGTACTTCAGATGACTGCTATGGTGTGGTATTCGTTTTTTACTACTGAATGTTATTCTGTAATTGCTACTTCTTCCTGGGTATTGTGCATATCTAATGAAGCTTAATTCATGTATGGTAAAATTTATTATTTAGGAATAATTGGGTATGTACATAATCACGGGATCAGTTTGAAATCACAACCTCTGCAATGGGTTATATTGAAATTGGGATGGCAAGAGCATGTTTTTAGTATCATCCTGTTACTGTAAATTAGTTTCCTAACCTGGATCAGCTTCTTTTATTCTCTCCTCAAGGATGAGTTCTTGGCTTAATATTATACGCAAATTTTTGACATTTGACAAAAACAATCTCACAAAAAATTTGAAGATTAGGTATACTATTTGCCACATTTTGTTCGGAATCGAATTCACTGATTCCTTTTGGATATTCTGATGGTTGAAGTAATAAGATTAATTATAAACTCAGTTTGTGATGAGTCTTGAAAAAAAAATGTTAGATAAAATTTCGATTCTCTTACGCTCTATGCATTAGTCGAAACATCGTACATATCTAATTTACGTTCACTAATTTAATTCTATACCCAACCACTATTAATCTTCAATTAAAAGCATGAAGAGTCGCCAATTACCACGAAGAATTAAATTAGGCTGCATTATCATGGAAAAAAGACACGAAACTGAGTAACAAACAAATGTCACTGTGCACTGCCTATCTAACATCTAGCTGCTAACGCGGAAAACAAAACACGAGCCCAATCCAAATCCACATACGAAAATAAACGTTGTTCGCCGAACACGCGTCACAAATGGCATTAGAGAGTAATAGAAAACTTTGCCAGAGTTGCCAACATGATTTAATAAAATCAATTTAGAACATTTCCCTTACATCTCCACAAACAACAAAATTAAATTTGTTTGCTTAATTATTTAATAATTCATTCGGTAAATTTATCGAAATGGTTGGTACCCATCAGTAGTATGCCAGGGGGTGACAATGGGATGGGTGAATTGAAGTCGTGCGCTTGATGTGGTAAAGTCGGGATCCACCACTCGGGAACATCACAATGATGCGTGGTGTTGTTCTGTGTGAAGTGGTGAGGTGGGTGAAGACTCTAGTAGCCATCGCAATCATCATACTCTCTCGTACGAGTTTTGAATTTGTACTACATTGGTACAAATTTACATTTGTGTTGTATATGCTCGGGCTGGGGGGCTGGGGCATCTGTTTGTCGTAGATCTTCCCGCTAGGCACTCCGTTCAACAGAAGGCGAAATTAGCAACAAATGCCATTCATCAGTATAAACAAAGAAGTACAGAAGTAGTCCTAGTCAGCTACAGCTACTAGACATGACACAGTGCGGTACGCGACTTATTTCGCGTCATCGTGGGCATGTGCGTGCTTCGCTCAACAACGCTACTGCGTTATTGTCACTTTGAACTTTTATTGGGGGTTGGTTTCTCAGAGCTGAAACGGTACACCCTATCTCACTTCTCGCATTTCGCGATTTATCATATTCCATTATGTATACACAGATAGAAAAGCAAAATGCTCTCATAGAAGCCCACACAATAGAGATGATATTATTCGCTCGTTCGTCCCACCCGTCGATTCGACCTTAGTGCCGTTCTCTTGTTCATTTGCATATCAGAAATTTTGAGGGCTTGTACCTCTCGGTGGAGACACAGAGCTTTTCCATAATCCTTGGTTTCACTTGTAACTGCTCCTCACCGTCCCAGCGAAGGGCGGCCAACCCTAGTCACATAGAAAATTGGGAGCCAAATAGACGACATGATGAGAACGGCAATGGGCAAAAGGATGCGGGAAACCTGTACTTTGTTCGCCAATACCTCGCTTGTCCCATACCATCTTTGATTCTATGGGAATGTTCCTGCTTCTGGTTGTATGATGGCCACCCACCGAAAGGCTTTGATCGAATTCAACCGCCAGTAACGAGATTAAGTTACGACACGTACAAGCTCCTTCCTCCCAGTCCTGTATATTTGGGCACTTGTATTACAGATGCAGCATTTGAACGGCACATAGAATTGTGCATCCAAATCAAGGCCTTACAATGCTCCACACTCTCAAGAAATCACCAGCACAATTTGGGATTTTATCCATATACATTGTATGTGCTAGTACAGATTGGTTGATTGTGTTTTTATTAAAAATTCCTTTTTCGAATCTAACTCAGAAAATAGAAGCAGCTACGTAACTCTGAATGAGCTTCCGTAGCTAACTATTTGAGTATGGAACTTCCAAATATGCGTACCTACTTCTAATTAAATACGAAAACAATCTTACCAATTATTTACGAAATGACTTTGAACTGCTATCAAGCCGGTGAGTTTCCATTCTTCATCATTTCTTCCAACATAAAAACTTGATGTAGTACACATCGCCGTGTCGGAAGAACAGTGACGCAACTGCAATTTTGAAAAATTTTTGTTTTCACATTTCAATGTTTTGTGGTTTTGCTATTCTTGCATAAAATCGTTCCCCGTTGTTTTAAACGAACGTGCTCTTGATCTAAGCTGTCTATAGTAACTATTAATAAGCTCGTATGGCTTGTGGGCAATTGTCAAAAATGATTTTGTTTCTCCGAAAAAAATTAGAATTTTTTGCAGTTGCGTCACTGTTCTTCCGACACGGCGACATGTTGTTTCGGCGTGGAAATGCAAATTTTTTTTTACAGGGAAACAACAATAAAACGCTGGAAGAATACATCACACCAATGCACATGCTTACGCATTGTATTTGTGATTTGTCAGTGCTTCTGCCTATCGCGGATGAAGATGCACGAAAATTTCTTCCATTCAAGTGAACAAATTTTCGTCATATTCCTCTGCGGGCCATTTGAAATAGAAAGAAAAGTTTGGAAGAATCTTTCTCGTTCTTCTTTGACTACACTGCAAATAACACATTTTAACTGTCTCTATACCTGTCATATAAAAAATCAAACTGGCCCACCTTTGCAATGTCTTAGTCTTTTACGAAGGTTGGAAAGTTGCGAAAAAAGTTGTTTGAACTTACTCGCCTGTATCGACAGCTTCAATGAGGTAAAAGGATTCAAATCCTCGTGGTCATTCATTAGAACGGTTAAAAAAAAGGAAAAAATGTTTTCATCGTTCACACCCCAATTTTTTATCTTAATCGAACTGTCATTGCCATTGGCGCAGCCGGTGTGCGGTCTGTTCTCGGGCACCCAGGCGCGAGTATTCAGGACATATACTCGTAAGTAATTATTTTCAGAGATGATGTTAAATTTCAGCCAATTCATCGGAATAGGGCTTGAGGAAAGAATCCTTTTAAATGGAAAGAAGGCATAAATATTGAGATTCATTGGAAATACGACCATAACAATTGCTCGGATATTTAATACAAAATAAAACTGTAACGACATTTTAGAAAAACTGTATCTTGGGCATTATTCATCCTTAAAGTTTAAACAAAAATATTTAGACTATTAGCCGTATAAGGACCAATTATAATATGAAAAATTTATTTTCTTCCTCTTTGATTTCAATCACTTTGTGTATGACTAGCAATTTCTGACTTATTTCCGACGTCGCAAACTCGGTGTTTTCATTAGAACCTCAAAATAAACGAATTTCCAAAATGAAATGCTATCCGTAACCTTTCACAATTTAAATCTTATTTTTATCTATGGAGATGCCCAATCTTTGTAATATGTTTCCGATAACCAAATGCAATCTTATTAATTCTTGAAGAAGGTATTTTTTCCCGAGAACACTGTAATAAAAGCAAGTATGCTAGTTATGTTGAAGGTTTTCGTAATCCAAATTGTAGAAGTGATATCTTGTCAAAGAAAGAGCAGTATACGTACGTTATTGTATATTAAAGGTAGACCCTATATTACGTTAGGTTGCAGTCATGACTGAAGCCTCACATAGACGCACATTACTGCAGATACTAACACAAAGCACCCTTAAAACTCGTAGTGGGGGTGGGCTCACCTGTTTAGAGTGCTCTGAGCCAAAAAATAGTATTCTTTCGTGTTCAGTCTACTATGGAATTTAACCTAGGTGCTAGGTAAGAGTTAACTAGTGTCATCCATTTTGGGAAGTGAATAATACCCAATTCTGATTCCTGTCAGTTTTCGTTTAGTTTTTTGGCAGGTACTAGTTCAGTTGTGCAATTTTGGAAGAGTACCTTCAGTCATTTTGGCTATCACAACTTGATTTTGTCTACCACGATGCTAGACTCTGTCTAGGCATTTCTGTTTACGGTTTAGACGGAGCACCCTTAAGAGTGGCGATAACACATTTCTGTGACGTTCTTTTATTCTTCTTTGCTTGTAAAAATGTTTCTCAGAGTTTCGATGTCTTCGCGGTTTCTATGGACCTGAGCTGAGCACTCACGATGTTGAAAGCTCAATATCCTGGAAGGTGTCTAAAGTGTACTCTTGGTACTTTTTTTGATATTCAGCACTGCTTCGTAATTAACCCTAAATTCAGTTAAAAAAAAGAGTCGGGAGATCAAATAATATGATTGTTGCGACTTTCTGTATGAGTAATACTTTAAAAAGATTCTATTATATTAAGTTACTAAATTTGGTACTTTTATGCGATTTGTATCATGACACACTGTTCATGATTCACTGCGCCTAGTAATAACGATAAAACTTCATACCATTTTTTAAGAGACAAATCCTTCATATTTGACAATGCTGTCGTGGATTGTGCAGAATGGCAATGTAATCCAGGAGAGCAACAACACTGATTACGGTTTACGGTATCGATGATTGCTACATATTGGTATGCTGTTTACGGTTGTTAGCTTCCAGCACTATTATGGGAAATATTGGATTAGCGCGTTGTCAACAAAACGGTCGGCAGCCACACTTTTTACGCACTTGCCGCCATTGCACACACACTGGAATTGTTGCTATCAATTAACGTGACCATGTGAATTAAATCCAAATATACCGGACACTATTTTTATACATTGGATACAAACTGGAGGAGCTCCGAATTAGGCTCTTTTGAATGGGTCGATGAAACTCCCCAAGCCTGCTTCTATTTGTATCCCCTTCGAAAGAAAGCTTCCGTCTAATATTCCTTTCAATGGAATTAGTCGCACGGTACATCAAGAAAGTCGAAGCGCTGAGAAAATGCTGTGGAGCGTTTTTTCCACATTTTCCCGCCGAGAGTTTCAAGCGATGAAGTGCAGATAGTCCGTGTCTACTGATTATCATCGGATGGACCTGGGGAGCAGTTTAGCATAGATCCCATGGCTGGAGCTCCTTAGGGCGTTAACAAACCGGCTTGACTTTTGTCGTAGCTCCTTTTTGTATCAAGCGTACCTTCGTCCTTTTCAATGTCGATTGGTGCCAAATGCTCATCGTGCGACAAACTAAGTTTACGGTTTCTATTGTTCTGTCCTTGCTTCCAGATTGTCGGTTGTATTCAGTGTGTGTGGTTGAGTGTTTTCACGGAGCAGCTCATGAATGAACGCTTTTACGGAGAAGTCGTCCTTTTCCTTCGGTCCTCCTTACCGACTGAACGACTTCATTCAGAATTTCGTATACAGGGCTTACGGTAGCATGTCGAAGAAGAAGAGGGAGTGGGTCTGGTTTCATTCCCTATGCCATTCGGAGTAAATCTCTCAGCAATACTTCGGGATCAGGGTTACAGCAATAGCAGAACATGTGGAAAATTGTAGGGAAGGCCGTTCATGACGTATGGCATTACAGGGTACACAAATATGACATGTCTATATCGGGATGTTATTTGAAAGGAGTTCTGCATGAATTCTTCTAGGAATACAGATTGTATAGTGGTTTAGGGTTTTGTGATTTTTATTAAGGGTTTTATCTAAATCTGGACCATTGGTCAGATCATAAGTCCAATGGCCAAGATTTGGATATTTTTTTTATTTGAGAATCGAATAGTCTTTTAGTAACGGCGTTATAAATTTCGTGCCGTGTATATTTACAGAATATTTTTTTTCTAACTTTATTTCTAAGACTGTGATTTAGCGTGTGTTATAAAATCTGACTGAGTATTCTATGCTACACAAGCTACCGCAAAGTCCATACGTCTAGTATACAATTGTAGAACGAGATTAATTGAATAAGTACATTGTATTGAGAAGGCAATTATATCGCATCAGATAATTTTGAATATTTTATTTTACTGTATAAGCTCCGTACTCGCCATCATGCTGAGCATATGACATCTCTCCCATCCTCTTTGGGAACCCCATCAAAGGACTAAATTCTGTCTTAAAATTAGCATCTCTCAATATACTTACACTCGAATGGAGGGTAGGAACTATTCAGATGGCACCCTATAAACTTAGTCATGCTGTACGGCAGTGCAAAAATCGGAGAAAATGGCGATAATTAAATACGCTAAGGTCCGTAAGAGTGGGCCCTACGGTGGTGGATCCACATAGTAGGAGCATAATCAATTCCTCGGAATCGGACTAGCTGTACCGCCGCCATCGGGGCTTTGTTGCGAAAGGGAGAGATTTTATTAATTTTGCAATATGTAGAATTTATGTAGTTCTGACGGAGACAGATATAGAGGTCTAGACGATTCTTGTATGGGCACCTCCTGTAGCCTGAACAATACTTTCGGCTTAGATGCGACTTGGAATGTTTTGGTTTTGTTTCAAGATCGTTGTATTGATTTCCACATAAATTTTGCCTGTATATCTTAACAAGCTGCTCTTTTAGTGAGTGTTTCGGTGGAGCGATGTAAGGGTAGTAAATTTGAAATTGATCCACTCAGGCTTCCCCAAAAACTAAGTCTGCTTCTGAGAAAAATTTACAATTCTAGAATTTACTGCAAAAGGGTTTTTATATTAGTGCCGACTACTAGTCCTAGTGGTGGGGCTACTTTTTAAAATACCTACATACCGACATCAACAGTATTGAAAGTTCACCGATCTAAGCCTGCCTACTCTTTCCAATTCTAGACACAATTCGTCAGCATTGTTCTGTTAATATTAGGATCGCGTTATGGAGGTATAGCGATTATCTTCGCATTAATAAGCTGGGCGCCACTTAGGTCATAGTGCAAGTGTTCAAGTGCACAAAAATGAAAGTGCGCGGAAAATGTGAAGCTCTTTCCTTTCGTAGCTGTAGACGGTACACAGCTGGCAGGCTGTTCTTGTTTTCTGTTTAAAGATAGGAAGGTAACTGCCAACTGTTTCAACTCTGGTCTACTCCCGCTACTCGGCTAATACTTCCATCGGAGTATCCTGCTGCTAGTCCCGGCTCGACGGCAGGTACTATACAATTTTGCCTGAAAGCCCACTTCATGTGCACATTATGCTCGGCAGAAGCACTCGAAAGGAAAATAGTAGACGTGCAGTTTCCAATTCATTCGAGGAAATTGTGTGGAAATTTTCGTGCGGAATGGTAGATGCGGTGGCGCTCGTGATGGAAGTGAAGTTCTATGTTAGTTACAATTAAAATCGCTGACGTGAAAAATATTCAGGACTAGTGTCATTGAAACGAGGCGTAGTTTCAGTTTCTAATATCAGGATTGCCTTGTTCACATATATGTATATGTTTGTTTTCCTACTTGCATTATGTGACATCAGATCGCCAACAAGTACGTTCCCCGTTTAAATTCGATATCTAAGTGCGAAATGTTCAATCCTTATATGTACTCCTAAGATATAAATCGCGTAACCTATCTAATATTGTTACTTTGAAGCTTACGATCTAAAAATACGTCATAATTAGTGCAATAATGAATCTCGCCGCTTTACGAAACTAAATTTATTTTATTGAAAGTACTGTTTAAGTATTCATAAAATATAAAATGTTCGACTTTGTAGTACATATATGCCGCTTCTGAAATTGAAAAAAATTTAATGAACCGTCAGAGTCTTAAAAGTAACGTCCATCATCACTTACTAAATCTAGTATTACATTGTTATATTTGACTAGAAAATTTGCTGAAAAGTTAAGTAAAATTTTTTTTGTCAAAATAGAGCAAAAAAAATTATGTGGCAATGAAAAATTTGACGATAAAGCTAGTATTACACTGTTTGACCAAGTGGTCAAATTGCAGTAATAAGCAATGCGAGAAAGCGAATTTGACCGAGCGGATACTGTGAGATTAATATGAATTCGTTATTTCGCATTGCTTATTACTGCAATTTGACCACTTGGTCAAACAGTGTAATACTAGCTTAACACTATGAGACTGCATTTGCCAGCCAGAATAGCCAAGCTTAAAGCACTATCTCCCAGTTAATCGTTTCATTCCACCACACATCGACCTGGACTGTCTAATTGGGTATACAAGGGTGATTCCTTAAGTTCAGGCAGGTTTTATAAAGAAAACTATGTTTTATTCTTGTCTAGAGTTTTATAAAGAAAGTATGTTTTATTCTTGTCTGTTGCATTTTTCGTTTATTTCTGCCTGACTGATAAATACAGATCATTTTTAAGTGCAATTTCTAAGCCAATTGTCACGATACATGTACAATTTGCCTGAAAAGAACAAAATCGACAGTTTTCAGTGAATCGTTGAATGAAAGTTGGGGAAACGACAACTTTTGCTTTCGTCTTCAGTTCGTCTTTCAGAAGAAAGAGTTTCCAAAAAAAAGTGGAAAATTTCTTCCGCTTTTCAGCCGCTATTTTTCAAAATATATATCATTTTCGAAAAGAAAACGGATTGATTTGTTCTACCATGTCGACAAAAATTATGGAAGTCAAAATTTATTCCTTTCGCCTTTCTTCCGGTTTCCTCCCAAATTTTTCTCAGTTTTCCTTCCAAATTTCTCTCGGTTTTCCTTTCAAATTTCTCTCGGTTTTCCTTCCAAATTTCTCTCGGTTTTCCTTCCTATGTATTGTTTTGCTAATTTCGAAATAATTTAAATTTATTTTACATTTGGAAAACTATATATTTTTCAAAACTAAAATCAAAAATTGAATAAGACAGCTATAGATAGATATATCCTAGGTCAAGGGGCTCTTGAGTTATCGTGCTATTGGACATACAGACAGACAGACGGACGGACTGCAAGCGGGTTTGGTGGTTTTGGCCTCAAATAAACACAAAATAATATATTCGTCCGAGGCAATATTTTGATAGGTGTAGCAAAGTGGTGGTTATTTATATCTCAGAAACGGCTTATGACAGAAAGTTGAAATGTAGTACTATATGTAGATGCGCTACTATAGTAAGTAAAGCAAAAAAAAGTTCAGATTTTCATTGACGTTCAGAGGTAGAGTACAAAAATTGTCCGTGAAAAAGGTTTTTTTTCCACATTTTCACGAATTTCGCTAGATCTTTTAGACATGTCGAGTTATAAAATTAATTTTACTTCTCCGTCTCTTTATATATGCGCCTAGGAACGTTTTTCCTAATTTTTCGATATCCAACCCCTAATATTCATGAATTACGATATATGTATATATTTCTTAGGTCTATTGAGATGTCGAATTCACTTTCACTTCTAAAAGTTTTAAATACAGTCGAAGAAATAACCGATTTAAGTATTTTTCAATAATAAACCTCCTGGGGGTGTAAGGTATTGTTCAAGTTTTCACGAATTCCGAAAATATTTTAGGTTTAATGAGATCGAATTCGCTTTTACTTCTATTGAATCTTCTATTGAAAAAAAATACGTAAATAAATAAATAAAATCTGCCAACAGTTTGGGCGTAACTTTCTTATTTTTTGGGTAAAAGTCCGGAACGCGTTTAATGCCGAAGAGCGGTGTAGGTTACTATGCAAGTGGCAACTTAAAGAATAACCAGGAGGGTTTTTGGAACATTATTTATATCATAAGCAGTTAAGATCTTAAGTACTATAGAGTATTTGGTAAGGGCACTGTTCCAATCCAGACATCTTATATTCTTATCACACTAAAATCATAGGTAAAGATCAGAATAAGAAAGGGCAAGTTCACCGCGGTAACCCTGAAAATTAGCCGGAAAAAATGGAAAGATTAAAAGCGATCTTTTGAAGAAAAAAACTGCACGTTGCGGCCCAATCAAACCCGTCAGCGTCTTAAAGCGCCATCAATCTTTGGCAAGCGTTTATACGCGACGCGTTGTCTTTCGCTCAACACTCACGTTCAATTTCAGCGTGGGGCCATTTACGCCGGCCGTCGTCACCGCTCTGGTGTCTTGTCTGGTCTGGCCAGGCCTCTGGCATCAGCTCTGGGGCTGGTTGGCTCGTGTCCGATGTCGTCGCTTGATTTGATTAATTCGATGTCAAACGGGGGCCCGGGCCTCTAATACGATTGCCTGGCAAAGACTGGCGGCGGCGGTGGCGGTGGCGGATTGAATCAAGTCGAAGTCCAACTAAAGCTGGGGGCCGGCAGCACAAGCACAATGCGACCAAAAAAAGAAAACACTTAAAAAAGCGACAGAAAGGAATACGAACATGAACATCAGTCAGCCCCAAAAGGCCGCGGAACGTTAACGGAAATGTGTCTTGGCGCTAAGAAGGTTTTTGTTCTTACTTTAAATTTTTTTGCGCCTTTTCCTTCTTAAATACAAAAACGAAATTAATTTCGCAAACTTTTCTGTTCCATCTTTTTTTCTGGATGCCTTTTCCGCATTGGCCGCGCGCTATTGTCTGGTACTGGCAGAAGCTGTAGGAGCGTGTAGCTCGGACTGTCTACTGTATGAAATACGATGGATGGTGTTGGGAAGTGTGTGTTTTTCTATTCATCGTCCGTTCATTTTCCGTTCAAAAGCAGCCAACGACAAGACCAATCGAATTAGATTTTCCGATATTGAATTTTCTTCATTTTTAATTGCCTTTTCTCGTTTTTCTTCTCGAGTTCGATTCTGTTCAGTTTTCATGGCGCCGACATATAACTTAATTGAAGGGAAACATAAACATGGGGCGGTACGAACGGCGAAAAGAGAGCAATGCAGCGGATTTCCTTTCAACGGCACACCAGAATGACGACATTGGAGACAGTACCTTAGATTTATGGAAATTCGAGATGTGCTACTATCCGCACCCCGCCCCCCTCCTCCACCCTCGCGTCGTCCCGCCAATTATTATCCATCCGACACTAAAATATCGAATAATATAAAGTCGAATGTTGTCCGTGTAATGAAATAAATTACACAAATTCGGACTGTCCAGGCTCCCGGATTGACTTTCTTGTGGGCCCCACACTCTCCTGCTCCTGCTCCGGGACAACTGCCATGTGCCGTCTGCCAGCCCGCTATCAAAATGGTTCGACCCGACTCCCGTATACAAATTTCGGTCCGTAAACGAAAATTAAACGAAATGTAATTTTAATTGATTTATTGGAGGCATGTTATAGTCGCTTTTAAGCGCTTTTAATATCGACAATGCAATCACTTAATTAATCAAAGGAAAACTTAATTAACCCCCGACGGTAGCTGAAGTGTTGTATGCGATCTGTTAGTTGCTGGCTGCCAGGGCGGAATAGAGGGATTCCTATTGCCGCCTGCTCCTGGACCCGGACACATACATTTATAGTTGGAGCACAGTTTCTTGAACCTTTTCAGGTGGGACGCACTATTCTGAACAGCTCTGCTGTGTTTTAGCCGGAGTGAGTCTAGGAACTGTAGCTAAAAGGGCAGCTTTACTAGAATGTGTACCTAGTTCGCTCATGTTCTCCCTAGGTAAGGTCTTCCAGATCCGATGATAGAGTAGACGCCAGCGGCTAACCGCAAACGAACTTACCGTAACGCAATATTCTCATCGTAAAGCATTTATAAAATTAGCCTTCCACCAAAAGGATACCGGCACTCGTATGACGTACACGCACTTAAGGTTTGCTTCCCCGCCCGGTAGAGCAATAGATCATAAGGCAAAGTTTGAAGATTGCACTTTGATGGTCGCTAATTAAATTAAGTCCTATATTGTCGGGGAATAATTTTCAATTATGGATTAATTTCTAATGTGTAGTACCTCCAGTGATGTGCCAGTACAAAGACAATCATCTTACAGTTGACGAAGGTCGAACATGATTCTATTGAACTCGCAGAATCGAGTAAATCCATAATTACTCTAATTTTGAAATAATAAAAAGAGCGAAAATTTTACATCATTCCATATTTACTGTTACTATTTGTATTTTGACAAATTAATATAAATATTTTGTCCACTAAGTTAATTCGACTTCGTTTTCGATTGCTGCACAAAAAAAAAATAAAATAAATTAACAATATAAAGGTCGTATTCGAATACTTTCTACGACTAGTTATAATAGTTTATGACGTCAATCTTAGCAAACGTAAAAAAAAATCAAATTTTTCTATTGAATTTAATATTATTTTTGATTTATGAAGTGTCAAATAAGCAGCTGAACTGTTTTGACGGTTTAGCTAAGCTTTTTATACTCTAGATGAAATCATATAGAGTATTATAAGTTTAATCC